>JAEIFP010002295.1:0-1200000 GCA_018903935.1 Drosophila insularis | reverse complement strand
AAGTCGCTTGACGTCCCGCGATGTACTTAAATAGAATTCCCTGATGTAGTAGAAAATGATGCCTAGGGCCAATGTTAGTATGAGATAATAGAGATTGGTAATACATATCACAATAATAATGCCGGCCAAGGTGAGAAATATTTGCACAACATCTAGCATAACACTAGGTAGAATTTCATCTATCTGCCCCAAGTCCTTGGAGAACCGATTCAATATGCGACCCGAAGGATTTGTGTTAAAAAAATACATGGCAGCCCTTGTGATGCCTCGAAACATGGCGTTATGCAACTGGGTTGAACTGCGCATGGCCATCTTATAGAAAAGCATGGTGCGGACTAGGGTAAAAACAACGACGGCCACGTTTAGAGCAGCAAAGATATATATATCTATGGGATCAGCATCAGCCTCAGCAGCATTCTGGTTTTTGTTAACCCTGTGGAAAGGAAAAGTCGTTAAAACGGGTTAACCATTAACCATATTATTGCCTTACCAATAGGAGAGAAATACATCAGCTGAAGAGCCTACGATTTGAGTTCCCAAGCAAAGGAAGACCATAAATACTACCATAAGCCAGCCACTTCCTGCCGTTAGATACTCCTTATAAAGACCCAACCCTATCTTGCCTTCGACGCGGGCCTCCTGTATTGGCATCGGAGCATCCTGGACATACGACTCGGCTAAGGAGCTTAACGAAGTGAAACTATTGTTGCGGGTACTCGGGTGGCTCACTTTACTGCCGCGTCTGCTACGTGATGACTGGCTTAAGCGATCCCATATATCACCGCCGGCTTCGTCTTCGCCATCCAAAATCTCCTCGTTCTTGTTTGGATCTGTTAGCAGTTGGGCAAAGTCCAATACACTGCGTTTCATTGTCGCATACGTGCCCATGGCACTAATTTTTCCCTTGTCCATGATCACAATTAGATCGGCGTGCTCCAAGAACTGTAACTGATGTGTGACAAGGACTACTAGATCACTTCGCAAATAGCTTCTCATGCATTGATCGAAGAGGTGGCGACCAACGTGCGTGTCGACGGCACTGAGCGGATCATCCAATAGGTAGATGTTCGCTCTGCGATAGACGGCACGTGCCAAACTGATACGAGCCTTCTGACCGCCGGAAAGGGAGGCCCCCCGCTCGCCTACAATGGTCTTGTCGCCATGGGGCA
Organism: Drosophila insularis; assembly: GCA_018903935.1. Lineage (NCBI taxonomy): Eukaryota > Metazoa > Arthropoda > Insecta > Diptera > Drosophilidae > Drosophila > Drosophila insularis. The sequence continues at coordinate 1,198,831 of JAEIFP010002295.1, read as the reverse complement.
GCAATTCAAAGTCCCTTTCCAGTGCACATTTCTTCACCACAGTGCGATAGCGATGCTTGTCCATGTCGAGGCCGAAAAGGATGTTCTGACGCACAGTGCCGGTGAAAAGCCACGGTTCCTGCGATGCGTAGGAAAAGCTTCCATTGACCTTAACACTGCCGCTGCTCGGGGACAACTCGCCAAGAAGAGCTTGAATGAGACTAGACTTTCCGGCACCCACGGGGCCAATCACGGCAACTAATTGACGACGGCCCAATTGAAGATTGATATCCTGCAATGTATTCTCGGCGGCTTTGGCCTCCCATTTGGCATTGAAGTTATTGAAATCGATCAGCGTCTCGGAAATGTCATTATCTTTATCCGTAACTTTTCCATTGTTATTGGCTATGAGGGAGCCCCGCTCCTTTTCATCGTTAAATAAAATTTCTTCATTCTTTGACTTGTCTAGCACTTGAGTCTCTTCACGATGCATAAACGTCTCCAGACGCTTTATCGACACCAAAAGCTCTGCAAACTGTGAAATACCCTGGGGAAAGAACATGGTAACCGATCGCCTCAAAATATTGTAGTAGGCGGTTACGAAGAACGCCTTCTCGGCGTTCAGAATGTTGCCCAACAGAACATATGCTATCAGACTGGTCGATGTAAAAATGCGGGACAGGAACATGGCAAACGATATAAGAATTCCTCTGATGTAGTTCACTTGTTTAATGCAAGACATTTCCTTAATGCGTGTCATCTCTATTAGCTTGCCGAATGGCTTCTCCCAGGCATACATTTTGATTACCTGAATGCCAGAAATAATCTCGTTCATCATGCGAACACGTTCGTCAGTTCGCAAAGCAGTGCGCAGTCTGAGCACGCTTGTTTTCTTGCCGAGATATGATTGAAAGGGCAGAAACAACAGCATCACTGCCACGCCAAAGAGCGATGATATGCCAATCTATAATTAATATATTTAGGGGAATTACAAATTTCAATCACAGCGTGGATGCTCATTTGGCTTACTTCAATGTACATTAAATATGTTACCAGGACGAGTTCCAATGGAGCCAACCAGAGGTAATGGATATTGATCAAAACCGTATCGAAACGTCCTACATCATTGGATAGCAGATTCACCACCTGCCCCACAGTCGTCTCTCCCAGGGCAGATCGGTTGAGGCGTAAGGCTTTACGGTAGATCAAACTGCTCAAGGCAATTCGCATTTTCATTCCAAGATGCAGTACACCCAGCATATAGGGATGTCCGAAAACTACGGTGAACACAGAGCCTGCTATAAGGCCAGCTGCATAAAGTTGAGCCTTGGTAATGTCTGGATCTGTGCCAGCAAAATAAGACATAATTCCAAACAAACAAATCGGTTGGGTGACTCTGCAAATAAGATTGTCATAAATATATCCTTCTAAAGATATGTCCTGCACATACTTTGTAAGAAACTCCTGGGCTGCTAATAGAATACCAGTGACCGTTAGATGCCACCCAAAGACCTTTGTCATTACACTTCTCAATCGGGGTTTTTGATTTTTCCGCGCAGTAGTCGCAACCTCTTCCTCCCAAGCCGCACAGAGGCGATCTCCAAGAGTATCTTAAGGAGGATGCCGATTAAAATTTCTTCACATTCTTTCGGTTTATATCTTTTACCTGACTTGTGCTCTCGCAGAGCTCTATAGAGATCCGTTTGTTCCAGCGTCTTTTTACGGCCCTTAAAAAGAACCGGCATGGCGAAACTTTTTGTGATTACACCCACGTATTCAGATAGAGATAATGTTACCAATTTTTATGGTAGCAAAAAACAAAAGAATAATAACACAAACGTAATTAGATTTTTATTAATTGAAGACACAAGCCATATCTAAAAAGTGTTGTTTTTCTCCGTTTGTTATCAGTTGCCATGAGAAATTAATAAAATAAATCAAAGTGACTTTAAAATACTCTGTACTAACTAGTGTTAGGCAACACAAAACATGGAAAACTTCGATATTACCACGATTCCTCAAACATTCTATTCAACTGTGCTTAAGTTCCAACGACAAATGCTATAAAAATCTGTCAAAAATTTAACAACTGGTGTTAAAAATTTCTCACTTAGTCATTAGGAAATATAACCACGAATTATGATTCATCGGGGTTTTCGTTTCGGGGCTATTAGACCAAATTTACTTATAATAAAAATTATAGACTTTGGTTTGTGACCAGATCAGTATGACATTGTGGGCTTTCTTTAGCTAAAGTGCCACCGCCACCCAATTGAATAACTTCAGCAAAATGTATCTGTAGATATAAAATTTCTTTTCATTTAGATATATGTATGTACAAACATATGGATGAACATTTATGTATATATGTATATCTGGCAGTGCATAGTATATGACTCGAAAAGTTTTCCACCCGTCTGAATATATAGAAGGTTTACATATGTAAATTAAATGAACCATTGAATCAAATAATCATGTATCTCAGTATGGCTCCTTCTCTGTCTGTCTTTCTCTCTCTCTCTCTTTCTCGCTCTGCTTCCATTCGAGGCGTCAAGTTCTACAACTCACCAGAACATTAACGATGACAACGGATTGGAGTGCTCGCGCGGATTCTCCGGCAGTTCATCGGCTTTCATGGACTGCATTTTGTTTTATTATAATTTTATTGTTGTGATTGTTTGCTTGTTTTGTTGTATAATAATTAAGCTAGAAATTGATAAGATATTTTTGCGTATTGTAAACGCCACATTACATGAGATTGAAATTTCAGTTTTGTTTTATGAACTTGCTGTTTCAGTTTGTCTATTTATTTAGACACATTTGTGTGTATAGATTTTTCGTCTCTTCAATTAACATCCCGAACCAACACAAACACGCGCTTTTTATTTAATAAATTAATGTGACATTAACATGGGTAAAACACTTCTATTGGAAATATCTATATTGTATGTATATGAACGGATTCACTCTTAGGGGAGTGGGTATAATTTTATCTCACAAAATGACTCTCTTTTTCTCGAGATTAGAATTAAAAAATTCAACGTAACGTCCGTGTCCACATTTTTGGAGCTGGTGGATGATGATTCTTTTTCAAATTAGACCACTGGAAGATTGTGTTTTCGAGCAGCAGCCGAATTTCATCACATTTTTGTATGCGGCAACGTTTTTTATGTAGACCCAACGGTTGGGGAGATATGTGGAAGGGGAGACGTGATAGTAGAGCTTTTGTATCGACTGCTCGATCGATTGTACGCGTATAGTATGTATATATAACTTAAGCGATGTTCACGCTCCGGCTGCGGAACTCGTTCTAACACTATGAGCTTGCTGCCTGCCCATAATATAGACAACAACGATAACGACGACGACAATTAAGATTGTTTTTTTTGTTCTTTGTGTTTCAAAAACACAGAAACAATTGCTGGTTTCTTATTCGGGAACTCATTTACCCATTACCTGCATCGACGGCAACCGTAATCGTTCGCCTTGTTGTGTTAGGTTAAGAATCTCAACTGGATCTCACTCTTGGTCGAAATTACTCTGCAGTTAACATGCTCTTACTCTGTCAGCTGCTCTTATTTTGCCTACTGATAACAATGATAGCCAGATTTTGATACACCGTCTGGTAATCAGTCATAAAGCCTAACAGAAATGGGATTATTAACACAAATTATCAATAAGATAAGTTAAAAAAAAGAGATAAAAAGAGAAACAGAGGTAGAGAGGAAGAGGAAGAGAAAGAGCTAACAATAAAACAAAAGTAATGTAATAGATTTTTCAAAAAAAGCTTAAAAAAGTTTATCTCTTGTTCTCTTATTTCTTTGACGGATGAATATTTCAAATTTAAGTTGGTACATATTTCAAAAGCATGGAACATTTTATTATTGCTTACCAAAGTGGGTTACTCTGGGTTATAGTGCCATTAAATTGTATAACAATATCAAATATAGAATTTCGATCCCTTAGCTGAACAACTACATACATATGTAAATATGTATGTGTCGTTCTGGATTACTGGTCTTAAATGTTTTTTTTTGAAGCACAACAAATTGGCTTTAACATTTTTTCCTTACTTTTTTTGTTGCATACTTTAAGGCTGTGCATAAAATTCAAACTAGGTGGTCACAGTGGGTATGGAAAATTAAACAGCCCCCTGCCAGTACCTGGCTACGCCCTTGTTTTAAGACCTAAGCTTAGTAATTACCTCCTTTCTCATACATAAAAGGTGGTAAAAACGGCAGGTTTTAGACTAAAAACTAATGTAACAGTTGATTTGAATCTGAGAAGTAAGGGCAACCACTTAAATACGTTTTGAGACATTCTAGGAATACAAAGGAAAACAAATATGTTTATATTGAGATGTACATATGTATATTTATTCACTATAAAAAAGTGAACTTAATACTGGTTATGTTTTTTTTTTTAGAAACGATTGATTTCTCAGTTTTTTACCTTTAGAAAAATTTCATCAGATTTGTAACCAAATATTGCATTAATTCGATAGCATTGCGTGATGGTCATGACTTAATCTTTATTATTATTATTTAAGATAAGTGACGATTGCAATAGCCATTAATTGAATTAATAAGATAACAAGAAAGCAACGAAATCTTTTAGGTATGTAGGTGCGGCAATATAAAGTCTGGCCAGGGTATACAAATCGAGCCTGAGACATTGCATTGGGTCGTCGTCGTCGGTTGGACGTCTGTTGGATGGAAGGAAATGCTCGATTAGATTATAATATGTCGCCGGCCGGCATTCATATACAGATATTCAAATATCCATAGGAATTGTACTTGGGATATATTTTTGACCATTTTATATATTATGCCAGTGACCTATAATTGATATTACTTTTAGATGGTTGGATTGTTTGGATTTCGTTTACAGATACTTTAGCTGACAATCCATGAAATACATACGTACATACATATATAGGTTTCTCACAATTTATTCAGACGGTCCCTTTGAATCAATTAATTGGCTAGTCGTTAGTAATTGATTATGATCATCATGCGAAGGTGCAAGGGGCTGGACTTGGACTTACACTGACTCACAATAAATATTACCCACGTCAGTATGTTTTATAGTTATGCCATATGTGAAAACACACACAGGGACAGATTTAATATTCGACAATAAACACCTATTTTGAAAAAAAGCTTTGACTTTTCTCTAGCTGACAAGCTTTTTGTGCGTTTTGCGTCTTTTGATTGAGTCGATGCTTTTAATACCCTAATTTAATATTTCAACATATGTACATATGTACATATAAGAAACTTAATAATTCACACCTATTTTGGCATTTCATCCTTTTGGTATTTTATTAACTTGTTTTAAATAAAATTATTTGATAAAAGTATTGACAGTTACTTTTCCTGTGGAATTATTGTGATTCAATCTTTCCAACGATAACGGTGAGTTGACCTTCCATTTGATCTAACCTTTGCTCCAGTTTTACAGAGTATTTCAATTTTCGAGCATGTGTGAGTTGAGCTGGCGAGCCTATAAAAAGCGACCACCGATTGCTAGAGTTTTTCAGTTGCTTTCAAAGTGTTGACAAGACCAGTTGGCTGCCGCCTTTCATTCCAGTTAAATTAAACAAACAAAAAAAAAAAAAAAGAAATGGCATTCGTTGGCAAAAAATACAAGCTGGAGAAGTCCGAGAACTTCGATGAATACATGAAGGAATTGGGTAAGTTAAATAACTGTTGGTTATCCGGAAACAAATAGTATTATTACTGTAAATGTGTTCAATCATTTGTAACTGTACTCTGTGCATCAGTGGAAACAGGAACAAGAACATGAGAAAAAAGAAGGCAAAAACACGCCACCAAAAAACTGCCGGCCGGCATTTTTTTTTACAACTTTATGTGAGTTAGAGTAGCGAGAATGATAAAGAGACGGAGAGAGACAAAAGCAGGGAGAGAGCAATGGGATGATAAAAATCAATATAAGAGAAAATGCAAACTAAAAACGTGCTAACTGCAGCTTCAGTCTCTATCAAAAATATTGCATAAAAAAATCCGTTAATTCTTTATTCTTTTTGTACAATAAGCGCATTATAAAACACGACAGCTTATCACGAAAAATGAAGAAGGTAATAAACTTAAAAACTAATTAAACTGAAGTGTGTACTTTGTTCAGGCCGCACTGAAAGTTGTTTGGCGATTTTCTTAGAAAATTTTCTTAAAAAGAAATGAGCAAAATTTAAATATCATAATGACTTAGCTTTTGCAGAGACAGGTGCTCGTCACATTTTTTGCTATAGCTTGGTGAAAGTTCTAAACTTTGCACCGCCCGCTACCAAAATATACATACATATACACATATACATATGTATATACATATATAGTTACTCTACCGTTTCTGATCTTTGCCCTTGAGGCCGGCCGTATGTCTAGACGACGTGATATTGTAATTTTAGATGACGGCGCGAAATCGTGGGATGTGGCGGCTGCAACCAACAAAGAAATGAAGAGAATATTCTATTGTTCTGCGGTTTCAATTGGCATCGCATCGATCGATCGATTGTATCAATTTTCAACAACTAAACTTACAATTTCTATTGAAAACGAATATTGAATCTATTGATATACCACCCCCCAGTTCTGCCCTATCTCAGACTTTTAGACTCTCGATAGGCACCTTATATGTATAATCACATACATACATATACAAACATACAAATATATGATAAACTTAGTTTGTGATTATTGAATTTTGCACTTTGCCGCCTTATCGGTTTGGCAACAGTTTCAAATTGCATGAATTGATGAGAGTGTTTATATGTGGATGTATGTGTGTGTGGTCTGTTGGTAGGGCTAATCTATTCAAGGCTTTCAAAATTAAATTGTCATACGTTCTCATGAAGAGTCAGTTGTTTGGGTTCCCATAAAAAGTCAAAGATAGTGGGGCTAAGCTATCGAAACACAAACACTTGTCCGAAAGGAAAGGTTGGCCACTCAAAAGTCTCGTACATAATTGAACATAATTGATTTGTCTGTTTTAATGGACGATGTTGAGAATAGGGAGCCACCAGCCAGTTGCACTGCGATAAGGTTTGCTATATATATTTATATACATATATGAACCGACCGACCAATTGATAAGTTCTGATGCTGTTGCTGCTGCTACCCGCATTGTTGTTTGCCGGCATCGTTAACCTTGAGCTCGACTTTTGACGTCTCCGTTTGCCTGCATCCATTGGTGGCCTGTCTCCATCTCTCTCTCTTTGCGATTGAAAGGGAACTTCATAATTTAGCTTTATTATTTTTAATTAAATAAAATATGATTTGCATTGTTGAGCTCTTCAACTTTGGGCAGGCAAATTCAATTAAATAAGTTTCCACTTGATTCTTCATTTTTTTTTTAGGCGTTGGCCTGGTCCTGCGCAAAATGGGCAACAGCATCAGCCCCACCGTGGAGGTGACTCTGGAGGGTGATACCTACACTCTGACCACCACATCCACCTTCAAGACCTCGGCCATCAGCTTCAAGCTGGGCGAGGAGTTCGACGAGGAGACTCTGGATGGTCGTCAAGTGAAGAGCGTTATCACTTTGGATGGCAACAAGTTGGTGCAAGAGCAGAAGGGCGATAAGCCAACAACCATTGTGCGCGAGTTCACCGACTCTGAGTTGACCACCGTAAGTCCAATCGCTATCATATTCCTATCGATCTTTATTATACATTTTATTCGTTTTCTTGCAGACTCTGACCATTGGCGGTGTGAAGAGCGTTCGTGTCTACAAGGCTGTTTAAGAACCTTTCTCTAAACTCTACTGCCTCTAACGTCCGTTTTCCTTGACTGAGCTAATCTATGTGTAAATCATACAACACTATTTTTGCATTAACCACAAAAACTAACCCAGTTTTCCTACATACATATATATCTATTGTTATTGATTAACAACAAGGAACTGCACATACACACACACTCTTAACTCTAATGTTAATTTATATTAATTACAAAAAAGACAATTATGTGCATACACAGAATTATTGTGTACGAAAAAAAAGAAAAAAAAAATTATTATATATTGAAATTTCCAAAAATGCATTTGAATAAATGAAATATGATGTGCTTTAATTATGTTTTGTTTTCCTATATGCTATTAACAATGGTCTACGAAGCGTTCCGAATTCGGTCAGCCGCATCATTCAACCCTTTAAGCGGTTTAAAGTTCAATTAATTAGTATGGCAGAGAAATTTTTATGGTCAGATATTTTCTCTCGTTTTTGCCAACGTTTTTTTTTCAAGATCAATAAAATTGGGAGCTAGATTATATGGTGTCTTTTGGTGACAATATTTGCTGATTAAACTAATTATACCTAAGTTCCAAACAGATCTACATTTAAATGTAAGATTTTATAGTTTATTGGCTAACTACTTGAGGGAAACACAATCAAGATCACTCTTTATTTATTACTGGCTATAAAATTTCATTTAATGGATCCTATTGTTATTATTTTACAAGTAACTCTAACCAATATTTAAACAATCGTCTGAACCACACCTGACTGTAGCTTCAGTAGAAACAAGTGTTTGTGGAGACTAGAAATATAATACATACATATATTCTCGACGCCGCAAAAGTAAATCCACTTGTTATATTATATACACTCGTCTTGTACACATTTTTCCTCTTATAGAGATATATGTACCTATATAGAATTCAATGTAAAGAGGCCCAATCATGGCGTTTTATGATGTCCCATCCCTCCTACATGCATCCGGTAGGTTCTTCAACTGCATTTTGCGGTGTGCCCCACTAATTGACGATGGCATGTTACTTTCGCTGGAGCTGATGTAAATATGTATGCTCTGTGTTTGCATACAACATGTTGTCCACTTGTATTTATGTGACTCTATGTATCTGGTTATACTATGTACGTAGACTTGAGACAAGTGTGGGTGTGCGGTTCGGGAGCTGGAATTAGAGCATGCGCATAAAGAAGATAACATCATCGTGCATTAAGCAGAACGATGGTTAACAAAATTTTAGTTAACATTCGTTGTTTACACCGGCGACACTGTCGGTGTCTGCCAGGCCAGAGTCCAATCCGGAGGTCTTTGTTTCGTCTGTTGACCGAACTATTTGGGTAAATGGTTATATGTGTTGTGTATCATAAATGATAACATTTATATCGATTTGAGTGGCCTGATAATTGGAGAGGTTGACGAAAACGTTGCTACGCTGAGCCACGGAGTGGGTGGGTGGGTGTGTTTAATTTCAAAATTGTGTAATAAAGAAAGTAAAGGAAAAAGTGAAGCCAACTTTGCGGCGCATTTGAAAAGTGAATTGTATAACTAACCAAGTTAATGCAAAGCTTTTCCAGTCAAAAAAAGCTTCGGCAAACGAGTTTTTGCAGAATTTGAGATCGTGGGGTCTGTTTTCTTCGCCTCCGTCTCTTTCTCATCATATCACGCCATTAGTCGTTATATTTTCGCTCTTTGGTCATCTAGACATTGGGGCCCAGTTTCTCTCTCTTTCTCAGTTGCCGAGCTGGAACACGACCATATTACTAGGTTCTACCGACTGACTAACTGGTCGATCGTTTCCCCCAGTTGTTTACAATTTGAATATTTTTCGTTTCTCTGCGATTGGAAATTGGAATTTCTTGACGCGTCAAAACAGTTGAGGTTGAGCCGCTGCCCTGGCCACGATCATTGCTCTGACTGCTGCCTGCTCCCCCTGCTTGCTGTTCGGCATTCTATATAACAGAAAAAAAAAAAAAAAAAACAATTAAACCGTAGTTCCATTAATCAGCAAAGGAAAATTATTTGCTAAGCAGACAAATTATCAAACACAGACGCGAAGTGAGTAGACACAATCCACGATCATTAACTAGAAGATTTATGACAGTTTAATAGACCTATGTTATGTACATTATGTACATACATACATAATTTTTTCCGATACTTATTTATGGTCATGCAAAAATTATATAATCAGTTTTAAACAATATAATTGTCAAGTGCAAAGAGCAAAACATAAAGGGAAGTCTCCCTCCCTCTTCGCCCTCTCGCTCTCTCATTCTCTGCACGTACCATTTAAAATCAAAATCACTATCACCAGATCTTAAGTAATCACTTGAAAAGTTTTCAAAATTGTATACTAGAAGAACAAGCAAATACATTCATAGAAAAACACATAGATTTAGGTATTCGTGTTTGATTTCTCTGTCTCTGGCGACATTTTCTACTTTAGTTTGTTTTGAACTTTGAATTCAAGGTGAAATTTTTGCGATAAAATACATGAGTATAGAAGGAGGAACGTAGAAATAACAATTGTAAATTCAATTGATTAGAAATATACATATGTATATGTTAAATGGACAAACATAAATAGGTGTACTACAATTGATCTTGTTAGATTATATAGAAAATAAAAATTGCATAATAGAATACAGTAAATTTTAAGTGGAAAATGCATTTTAGAATTTTTTTGGTCTTCCACCCACACAATTGAAAACTATTTTTGGGTTTTTCATAAACCATCCCCACCCATTTCTTATCTAAAATTAAACATAAATTTCCAAAAAGAAGAAAAAATCATTGATGGAAATTATTTGAACAAAAAAACCTTCCCACATAGGGGAAAGTAAAAAAGATTTGCTCCAAATTCAAATTTCTTTACTTAACTGAAGGAGATTGGTTTAAATTTCTGGATACATATCAGATAAAAGTGCAAGTTTTAATTCATACGATATTTCAACTTTCCTTTGCAGTCGAATAAAACATGGATCGCCAGAGTCTTGCCGCATTCGTTAGCCCCTACAAATGCCGACCATGGATGACCAGTACAGGTGCTGCAGCTCCGAGCGGTGGTGGAAAGGGTCTTAAGGGCATTGTGGCTGGTGGTATTACGGGTGGAATTGAAATCTGCATCACATATCCCACTGAGTACGTGAAGACACAATTGCAGCTGGACGAGAAGGGCGCCAATAAGCGATACAATGGCATTGCGGATTGTGTGAAAAAGACAGTGAAGCAACGTGGCTTCTTTGGTCTGTATCGTGGTCTCAGTGTTCTGCTCTACGGCAGTATTCCCAAGTCGGCTGCCAGGTGAGAATTTTATTCTAAGCGAAAACCTGTCCATCAATTCATTGGCACCCATTTTAGATTTGGTGCTTTCGAGTATTTGCGTGGACATGCCGTGGATTCGAAGGGTCAATTAAGCACTTCGGGCAAACTGCTCTGCGGCCTGGGTGCCGGCGTCTGTGAGGCAATCGTGGCCGTAACTCCAATGGAGACCATTAAGGTCAAGTTCATCAATGATCAGCGCAGCGCCAATCCTAAATTCAAGGGTTTCGCCCATGGTGTGGGACAAATCGTCAAATCTGAGGGTATTAGTGGCATCTACAAGGGTCTGACCGCCACCATATTGAAGCAGGGCTCCAATCAGGCCATCCGATTCTTTGTTCTCGAGTCTCTGAAGGATGTGTACAAGGGCGATGATCCCAATAAGCCAGTGCCCAAGCTATTGGTTGGCGCCTTTGGCGCTGTGGCTGGAGCTGCTTCCGTTTTCGGCAATACACCCTTGGATGTGGTCAAGACCAGGATGCAGGGTCTGGAAGCGGCCAAATACAAAAATACGGCGGATTGTGCTCTAAAGATCCTTCGTAACGAGGGTGTTGGCGCCTTCTACAAGGGCACAGTACCGCGTCTGGGTCGCGTCTGTCTTGATGTGGCCATCACGTTCATGATCTATGATTCATTTATGGATTTGTTCAACAAAGTGTGGAAATAGAGAGAGTATTGATGAGGCTTAGGGACTTAGTTAGTTAGTAACCACCCTCCAACCCACCCTTCACCTCACCTCAATTTCAGATCCTAACTGACCTAGTCAACTGTTGCAATAGTTGATAAACATACAGATTTTGACCTGCTATATTCCATGAGAGCATTTTTAAGTGTTACGTTATTGCGTAGAGCCAGAAATTATATATGTTTATATATATATTTGTAAAGCATTTAAAGCATCGAAACTATATCCAAGAAGTGTACATACAACCAAATAAACATAAATGCATTTCAATGTGTATAAAATAAAAACGAAATAGATGTACAAAAAATAAAAATCAAAAAATTACACGTATTGTCTTTTTAATTTAAACTTTTTAATTATCTTATCAAGGCTGTTTTTCTATCATTCAGATAAGACTCTAAATAATGGTTGATCAATTCAATAATATCGATAATTTCGATTATAGGTAATATACATATAGCCTCGACAGTTCCGAAAATTATTCTTAATCTTCGTTCAAATCGAATATGTATAAATACAAAAAATTATATCCAAGTAAAAACAAGCTGATAAAAAAACGATACGGGAAATTTCCGTTTGGAAATTACGTATTTTATTTACTATCTGTAGAGTAGACTCGATCTTTTAATAACTTAGCTAAATTTTATAGGTTAAGTATTTTAAAATGCTTGCACCATTGGGATAGATTAATGCTAGAAACTAAGCTGCGTCCTATCGCACTACATTCAGTGGAATAGAGCCATTTTTACTGGACACAATTCTGCCCAGAGTATTGTCGAGAGAGTCGGACAGCTGTTGCCAAATGCATTTACCGATTATTGAGATTTCCTCCAGGGGCGGCCTAAAGGCTACCAGGAGATTCAAACAAATGCCATCAGTGCTTGCCCCCTCAGTCGAGGTGCTGCTGGTGGCATGCTCCACACCGATTAGCCCATGTGGCCGATGTTGTGGCAATTCAGCACCGAAAATCTCAATCATAAATTTACGTAACGTTGAGTGAAGACTGCGATTTGGATGCAACTCAACGGTGGGAAAATGATGGGCATTCTTTTCACTGATAAGAATATTCATTGAATTGGTTGCCCGCTTACGGGCCACTGCCAGGACGCGGATGTAGTTGCGTTTGTGCGGATAGCGGGTTGGCAGGATATTGCCATGCCACACTGATGTGCCCACTGTGACAGTTGGGCTGATTTGTTTATGAAATGAACGACCAATATCAATGATGTTGAGTATGTCATTCGATCGCAAGGTCACCTCCTTTAGATCACGCATCCAGCGTGCCTGAATCGACTCGGCATCGGCATCGGCGGGGGTCTTGAGACGACCACCCGTAATTCTCCCCGTCAAGACAAAGCGAAACCATGATCCGCCAGCTGATTCCACGGCTAGCAATGTCGTCAGTTCGGCATTAAGTCCGGTTTCTTCAAATACTTCACGTGCCGCAGCCTCAATGATTGATTCCCCCCGCTCCATGCGACCAGCGGGTAAATACCATTTTCCTAAGAGTCAGATAAATTGAGACACGATATCGAGAGAGAGCGAGAGCGGGCAATACTCACCTGTACAACTTTGTTTGGCCTCTTCAATCATTAAGACCTCATCATGGTCATTGATGAGAACACAGGCCACAATATAGGTTACCGTCTGGCCGAGTATGGGCAAGAAATCCGGGGACGAAGATGGTTGCACTCCCTGCGCCTCAGCCGTGGCATTTTGCTCCATTAGCGAGAAATCACACAGTTCTGTGGTTATGTCGCCCAGATCTCTACCTTCCAATATGCCACGCAATTTCTCCTCTATGGTCGACATCCTGTTGGCTGGACTCGGTCTCGTTCCAAATCTCTCTCTCTCGATATAATCGCTTCAAGCCTGTCAAAGTTTTTGGTGTGTGGTGTGTGTGAAAGTTGAGTTGGCAAAAAAACAAAAATAATTATGAGACACCTCAAAACTTACGTTTAACACAAAAATTCCGTTGCGTCGTCGTCTGGGCCTGGCAATATATCGACTCAATTCGTTGAACATGCTCAGCACAAGCAGCAGCAGCCTAATCTATGCATATGGCCGCTTTATGCAAATTCCAAACGTTCTTCTAACACGGCGCGACTGAAGTGAGCACAAGAGTGGGCAAGATGTGACTGAGACTGAGTGGAGGCAGGCAATCCACTCCACTCCACTCCACTCACAGGTGCTTAGTAGTCTGCTAACAACCGCCAGCAGTCCGCTGTTGTTGTTGTTGTTTTTGGCCTCTATATGTGTGTTTTTTTTCTATTGATATCGAAATAGATGTCAAACGAGTTTCAGTTTACGTTTGATTCGTGTATGTTTTTGCTGCTCTCCGAATCCGATTCTGCCGAGTCTATATTTGTTTGTAGCTGGAGGTTGCTGGTGAAAGTGCATCGGAATTTCGCTCAAGTGGCGGAACGCCAGTTGCTCCTCTTATGTGGTCATCGTGTGTGTCTACAACTCAAGTTCTTAATTGTTGCTTGTTTAATTCTAATTTGCTGTGGTTGTACTTGTTCTATGGTTCAATTACCACATTTGTAGAATAAACAACCACTTATGGTTGTCAAGGTTTTTCACATAAATTTAGTTAGCACATATATTTTATTAATTTGTTATTTGTTTTCTAACATAAGATCCAAATGTTAAATGTCACAAGTACATAAAATAAAATTTAATAGTTTTTCAGTCGCAAAGTGGTTTATTTGGTTGTTTACATTTTACTAAAATTAATGGCAATACTGGCTCTTCATAATGTAAATAATAATCAGCTGATCAGGCATCGAAGAGCTACTCGCTACACTTTGAACTAGTAGTTCGTTAGGAACTAGCAACTAGTTCTTTAAGAGATTTCCATTAGGGATATTAGAACATTTTTTACGATTTAGATTTTACGTTTTTTTTATTTGCAACTGAAATTCCGTTAGATTAAAGTTAAAATCTGTGTTTTGATTTATTTTGAATAGATCTGAAACATAAGTACTAAAGAATCTATTTATATGGGACATAATTATAATTCAATATTAAATAGCTGCACACTTTTTGTACAGTAAGTACATTAAAAGTAATTTAAAATTTTAAATCCTTTGCCAAAGAATATATTCAACCTCCATTACGTTTGTTCTCACAAGCTGAGCATATCCAAAAAGCTGGTCCCACTTTATCTACGTAGGCGCCAAAAAACCAAAATTTCAAATTCAAAACTAAACATATTTTTCATGCAATGACAAATTTGCTAAAAATGTAGCAGAAAATTGAAATGACAATGGCAATCAATCAATTTGAATTCGAAATTTAGCAGACAAACAGCAAATAGGCGTCCCCCCTAGAGAGATGAATGCAATTTAAGTAGATAAAAGTAGGCATGACGACTATACATAAGTATGTACAATGTATATATGTACATATACATATACATACACATATATATGTATTTGTGGGAGACACTGTCGACTCCTCCTTTGTCTTTCGCGAGATTGCTGGCAATAAAATTTGAATGCGGAAATTTCATTGTTTACCCAAATCGATCATCATTAAAAGCATTGCCAGTTGCAAGTGCCAATTGCTTTCGAGAATCCATGGCGTATACTTAATGTGTGTGTGTGTGTTTGTGGTGGGTTATTGCTTGGGCGCGGGAGATGTCGGGGGTAATGGAAACACTGACAACACACCGTCCCGAGAGGGAGACTCTTTTCCCCTCCTCTCTGGCTGGTTAGGTGGTAATTCAATTTTTTCTTTGCTTTTCTCTGAAATTTTTTTCCTTGATTTTGCCATTTAGTTGGAGGCTCAATGTAGAAGCTGTGAGTATATTTCGTGCTTGGGTGGGTTACTGGTTACTTTCGTTTCGAGTGTATCTGTGTGTGTGTAACCGCATTTCACATTTCCGACTTTTGTCATTACATTGTTAATTTGTTTTAGTTGTTTTTTAATTTCCTTGGAGAGTCGCAACCTCGCAGCCATCGTAGATGCGCACATGCGTGAGTGGTGTGTGTGCCTGAGTAGTGTGCGTGTGTGTTTGTGTGTGTTAATGTACTGTGAGTGGATCTCTGGTAATAACGGCTAAAGTAAAATGCCTGATAAAGTGGTGAATGTTTTGGAATGCGTTGCCTGCTGATGCTGAGATGCGATGACAAGCAAAAAGCGAACGAACGAACGAACGAACAGAACAGAACACAAAACGTTCATTTCCCACATGAACCATTATTCGTTAAAACCCGTAAATTTTGCTGAAAACGAACACATAGCTGCTATAGCAACAACAACAACAACACCAATAACAAACATTAACAACAACATCAACGGCAACGAAAACAACATCAACATCAGACCAAGGAGCTGCTAAACACGAGAATAATGTTTAAAATGTTTATTATGTGTGCAAGTGACGCGAGAGCTTCTCTCTTCTTTCAACCGACAGTGGCTGCTGCTTCCCCCGGCTTCGTCCCGTTCTCCAAAGAGACTTAGGCGACCAGGGCCGGTTCGATATCATAATTGCAATTTGTGCAAATTGGAGTAAAGTTGTCCTCTCTCTCTCTCTCTTTCTGACTATGGGAATTGCAAGTCATCTATATTGACCCCAGCGACATCATTTAGCCAATCATTAAGGGGGTTGTGGAGGGAGTGAGGTGGGGAAAAAGGAGAAACGAAAGCCTAATCTTCTCACATCAATTCATCATTTTCTAATGGGAATACATCGAAATTGCTTTTGTATTTTATTTCTATTTGTCTTTAAGCAAAATTTCAGTTGAACTATTTTGACCCTTTCAATTTGCTCCTTCTTCTTTCTGGATCCGTTCCTGTTAGCCCACAAAACAGTTTGACTGGGTGTGTGTATTGGTGGTAATTGTATATACATATGTTTCGGTATATAACTGCTATGTCTTTATATGTACGTATGTATGTATGTATGCATGTGTATGTGTTGATTTTCGTTTGCCGGCAGGCAATGTCGACGCCGGATGCGAAACAAGTAGTCCAAATAACCCGCAATAAGCTTTTGTCACGATTAACAAGGCTTACGCAAATGTATGCCTCACTGTTTATGTGTGCGTGTATGTATGTGTGTGTCTGTGAGCATAATTACATGCACAACTCGGGTGTGCGTGTGCGTGTGTCTTTGCCATATTTTAGATTAATGATGGCATCTCTCGTATTAGGCAAATGAAGAAATCGACATCGACATGCGGTTAAGGTGGGAATTTTCTGGTTAAGGCTTAGGCCTGAAAGCCTCCGCAGCCATCCTTTTGCGGTTTTCACAGCATTTCCGCAACAAATTTGCCACAACAATAAGTGCATATCATTATGCTGATTTAAGTGGGAACCCACCCAAACCCCAATCCAGACTCGAACCCAGCCGCAGTCCACATCTATAGCAAGTTATTACGCGCACACCTGACCCCAAAAAAGAAACACACACACACACATACGAACAAATAACATGCATACATATACAATAAGTATTTGGTGGAGCTAAGAGGTCCTTGCTGGGTTTTGGTCTTGGGTCTGGGTTTGGGTATTGGGTGGTAGCTATGAGTATGCATGCAAGTGGGTACATAAATCTTTGTTTAAAGACACATGCACAATGTAAGTTAAATTGGCAATAACGTGCTTTTCTTTTATATGCCGCGCTCGCACAGACACACACACACACACACACACACACACGGCAACATATATACACACACACACACACACAGACGACGTTACGGTAACGGTAACGGAACCTTGTTTGCAAGGAAGTAACAACCTGTTTTCACCCCATGTACTGGGTTTCCCTTTTATGTGCGCTCACTCAGCTCCGACCCATTGGCTTGGAGTTTGGGTCTTGGTTCTTTTTTTTTTTTTCATTTTTCGGACGGTTCCCCTTTCCGTTATCCCCCCGCCCCATATTGTTGTAGTTGCTGTTATGCTTTAATTATGCCCTTGTCAAAAGGTGGGTCTAGTGGGTATGGTCGCCTTTTGCTGGCCATGTCTCTCGCTCTGGCTCTTGTTTTGCTTTTTGTTGCCTGCCCCTGTTATGAACACACACACACACACACACACTTGCACACACAATAATAAATAAATAAATAAAAAAAAAGAAGATTTTTATATAAGCGAAGGCTGTCCCATAAAATTCGGTAATACATATCCGTAGATAGCATAAAAAAAATCAAATGGAAAATCTGCAACATCATCGATACCACACGAGAAAATAAAATAACAAAAACAAGCAAACGAAACGAAACCACCAGCAAAAGCAAAGGGTTAATATCCCAAAAAGTATGCTTCACAAACCTCAACAACAAGCCAAGTATGGATATTCCTCTATAAAAAATACATGACTTCTTGGAAAACGAATCAAAAGTCTATTATTTTATCCAACAATTTCATGGAAATAATTTATGTGTTTTTTTTTCTGCTTTTACTTAACATATTTTTCGAGTTTCTCTTGAAATAATTTAAATTCACACTTATCATTGTGGTTAACTGAAGGTCTTTTTCTTGATCTTAGAATTGGTTTATTCATTAATACTGAAACAGTATAGAGAACTCCAGAGTTTTGGTTTTGTTTCTCAATAAATTCTCGGTGCAGCTTGCCCAAAGCCCTTTCCAAAATAGTGCCTCATTATGTCTAATTTGGTAATATTTGGTAATCTAATGAGCTTCAAAGACACTTGTCGTCCAACACTGCAGAAAAGTGTGATCATTTAATTGCATTTAAAGGTCAACATTGTCAGCTAAATAGCAAATAATCCTATTAGTGGGCTTGCCTTTATGGGGATTGGATTGTAAACTCGTTGTAAAGCTTCTTAATATCCCCGTAGAGCAAAGTCTTAAGTGATTACACTTAAGTAAATTACGTTTAAAACAGCAGTCAACGTTGGTTGTATAGATATCTTGGTAGCGGCTGTTCCTCGAAATATAAGTGTAAATATTTTGCAAACAAATGAGCAATGTCAGGCAGCAGAATATTATATAATTACAGAAAGTATTTGTGTATGAAATGCCAGAAATAGGATTTAAATGTTAAATTCATTCATTCTTTTCGAAAAATTCCATTGGGTTTATGCGTGCGATGTGTGTAAGAAACTCTTAAGGGATTTATTTTGATTCCTCAAGTGTAATTTTAATCTCAAAGATTTTTCGGCAAGTGCAAGAATGTTTATGTTTTTTATTTTTAGAGTGTTGGCAACGGAGAGCAAATTATTATATAAAATCCAATTGAGGCGGAAACAAGATTTTATAGCGATTTGTTATCTTAATTTTGTTGAAATTGAAACTCAAACTCAAATTAACTAATCAAGCAACCCACTTAGATGTGGATTGGGATGATTTACTACTAACTCACTTACTCATAGCTGTCATCGCCTTGTCTTTGGCAAGGCATTCCACAATCTTATATCTTATCTTGCACAAAACGCGAGAGCGGGCTTATCTCATTAAATGCCAGGAGACGCCATTGAATCATTTTACAAATGGATGAGTACATGTCGCATATATGAATATACAAAATGGGGAGGCTTACAGATAACAGGGGTGGGGGGACTATGTCTATTCCTAGGCCTGGTCTAGGCGGCCACTTGAGCCACACAAACACACACACACACACTATACACACATTGGGATACACATACACCAGCGCAATTGCTGACAAATGAGATAATTTACACGCTGAAATGAAGCCCATAAAGGCTCATTTAAAATTCAGCGGCGTCTGGGGCATAATTTTTTTTCCTTCACGTTTTTCCAGCTTTTCAGTGCTTTTGCCTTTTGCTTTTGCTGGATGGCTTTGCTTCCTTTTTTCCTTTTTTCCTTTTTTTTTTTTTTTTTTTTTTTTTTCATTTTTTGTGTTTAATGGTTCTCTGCCATGACATACGTGGCTGGATATTAAAAGAGAAGGGAACCCAGGCAGAACCACAGAGTCTGATCCAGAACCAGAAGCCAAAAATCAGGTATGGATCTAGCTACTATTACGGGTCTTTTGGTAAAATCAATTTGTTTATTTTGAGGAACTAAAGTTAATTTTTCCCAACTGTTTGAATTGAAAAGGTCTGAAGAGAAATTCGGAATTTCAAATCATTCTAGAAACGCAGTCTCTTAGTCGTTAGTCAGTTATACACCTGTTACGCCTGTAATCCTTCCCTGGTTTTTACAGAGTAAATGGCTTAGGGCACGACAGCAGCGACAGAAAATCTTTATTAGCATACGGCATAAAAATTTATTAAAGATGAACGCCGACGACTCAAATGAAAAGCTTTTCAGGATTCGAGTGTGTGTAAGTATTACATGTTAGTTTTCCAGTGCTTCCTTCCTTTTTAGTCTCCCCCAAACCCCCACCCCTTCGCCACCCATTTGATGTTTTTGTTTTTATTGTAAATCGATTTGAAGTTTTTGATTAGGCCAGAAATAACTTGAAGGCGTAGTTGAGATTCGTTTTGCTTACCATTTATTTTGTTGCCATCCCAATTTCTAGTTTTTTTCCGTCTATCTATCTATTTTGGTAAGTTTGTCATTTGTTTGAGGCGGTTTTTATGATGTTCAACTTAATTTTATACAAATGACCTAAGGTCATATCACCATTTATATCCGTCAATCCCTTTTTGGTATAAGTTTTATATTTGCTTGTTTTCGTTTTTGTTTCCTTTTCTTTTCTTAACGTGTTTTTTTTCGTTCTTTCTTTTTTTAGTCTCTTCTTTGGTGTTGTTTCTTTCATTTCTTTTTGTCTGTCGTTTTACTTGGTTTCTGTTGCTTTTAAGGGCATTTTTATGTTTTGCTGGAAGCGCCAACTAACTGGCAGGCCCTGGTCCTAAAAGCCTTTAGCCAAATATCTTCAAGAGAGACCAGTAGCAGTAGCAACAACTGACTAACTGAACAGACAGATATATGCATATTTATATGGCCGTGTATATACATATATATATAAGTATATGTACATACATCTATGCTTATGTAAATACAGAGAACGCAAATGTTTGTTTGTATAAAAAGGAAAAACGTCGAGTTTGGGTGGTGGGGAGGCGTCTGACACCAGGACACCAGAACACCAGGATGGCAATATAAAAAGCCAAGTTGAGCCACTTGCAAAAATGAAAGGAAAATGTCGACGGCAAGACAACGGACAGATTGTTGGTTAGAGGGGCGGCCAGGGTACCAGGGGACAAACGGATGGATAGATGGAAAAAATCCGTATCCCATAGATTGCCTGAAGAAGTAAGCATAAAGAAAGCAAAGTTTTCCATGACTCAAAGTATTTCCTGGTTATTCTTGGGGCTTTTAACACGACACGACGGAGCAAACCAACAACAGACCAGCAATTGAGTTATATTTGATGCATATCAGATGCTCTTCAATGTTCAAGCCGAAAACTGCCCCCGAAAAGTCGAAGCCAAACAAAAAGCATTCAACCGAATGGACACACAAGTCTCTCATGTATGTAAATGCCCCTACGGGGATTGGGCAAGCAGCAGGAGGAGGCCAGTACGGTCCGTTCCAAATGTTCATAGGGAGTGGGGGTAGGATAAAGGTTTAGGGGGAGTTGAGGCTAAACTGCTGCTGCTTCTGGCATATGCTGGATCCGAGTGCAGTGACCAGTTACTTATATATGTATATAGATAGATATCCAATATACATATAAATGTGTTGTCTACATACAAACGGATGAAGAAAAGTAATTAATTATTGTGTTTCTCCCTATCCCTCTCCCACTCTTTCTCTCTATGTCTCTCTCTTTGTATTGTTTATATAAATATTGTCGTATGCAATTCTCTTTGTTTTTATTTGGGTTCTCGGTTTTGTTGCTGCTGCTGCCACATAAATCATCATTTGAGCGGAAAAGGCCATGCAAAAGTTTAACTGACCATGTGACACATAAGTATATGTCAGAGAATATCCTCTCCTCATTCCATGTGTGGTTCCATGGCGGCAAATGAAACAAAAGTCGACAAACAAACAACCAAAAAAAAAAAAGAATTGCCAAAGAAATTATACAATGAATATTGCATTAGTATTGAATAGAATAATTGATAGAAATCCCAGGAACTAGCAAGTTGAAAAACATGGCAACCAAAACTATTTCTTCATTATGAATGGTAATGACAGGCAGACAAAATTTCTTCGAGTGGCTAAATAATTTAATTTCTTTCAAAAAATATATTCTTTGAATGAATGAATAAATAAAAAAGCGAATAAAATAAAACCATTTCAATTTAAATTTCGCATATAACATGTGAAGCTTAAATAAATTTAAATCGATTGAAAACTGCAAATTGAGTGTAAAATTTAGAAAGCAATTGCTTGCTTTCTCTTAAAGTGTCTCCTAATATATATACGAAATAGATGTTCTTGTTAATAGATTTGCTTAAAAATTTCTTCAAAATTATTATTTAACATAAGTATTGGAGAATCCTTAAAGAAAAGTTGCTTATTGTAAGAATATCTCTTTACCAATTTCCATTCAATTTTTTTTTTAGAAATTTATTTGACTTTTAATTTAGTGTTGGTTCGGCGACTTTTTAACTGCATGTGGAACGATTTGGAACAATAAATCAAAATGGGCCAAAAGTGTTTGCCATCATTTCGGTGGATCTTGATAAGGGTTTCATTTCTTTATTTGGTTTTTGCTTTTCGTTGTTTTTCTTGTCCTTTTTTATACATTTTTTGAAGGCAGGTTCATCGAACCTGTATCGAAATTTCAGACAGAGATGGAGACAGTCGCAGACCCAGACCAAATCAGAATCTGAATCCAAATGAAAGTAAGGTAAACTGAACCAATCAATAGCTTTACCTATATATACTTAAGACGTTTCAGAGGCTGCTTCAAAGGGAATAACACACATCGTTTATTTATATGCCACAAAATGTTGGAGTTGTATGTAACCTAACCTATTCTCTGTTGAGATTACTTTGTAGCTGACAAATTCTTTATCAACATTGATGTAGATATACGCTGCAAGAACGTCATGGGACGGGCACACGGCACTGGGCACAGGGCATGAGATTTAATCACCACCTGTCTTTCTTCACTTGCCAGGTGCCTCACAATAGGAGCCAGTATGTACCTATACACATACCCACCTGTAATGTAAAGGGGGCATGCCAGGGGCTGGGCGGGAGAGGTTCTTAATCAGCTTCCCATCTAAATGTGCCTCAAATTGAATAATGAATGTAAAGTGGTTGAGTGGCTGAGTGGTCGACTGGTTGAGTGGTTGAAGTTGGGCACGCCTCATTTTGGTCTCTGGTCTATCGCTGCTCAATGAAATGCATTAAATCAATGTATCGTTGTTGTTGAAAGCAACTTCTGGTCGGTGCTGGCAGCAGTTGGCCCCAAAAAGTAGGCAATGAAATGTAAATTTTCGGTGGGTGGACCTGATCCATCCTCCTCAGCAGGTGTCTGCTTAGCCGTAAACATCAATTACGCCGCCGCCCAAACTATTCACGCGATTAGCCGCGTTTTCTAGTTATTGGGTAATAGCCATCGCTGTTTCCAGTTGGAAAAGGAGGTGGAAGTGGATGAAGTGGAAGATGGAAAGTAGAGACAGAGTTACGCTGAATTGAATTAACGGGCCACAGCACTACGGAACGCTGTAAATTTTGTACGGTGCATCTGATAAACGTAACAGGCGTACCACGGTTGGCCGTAAATGGCTGAGCCACTACCGAAGAGTTATTTCAAATGTTGAAACTCGGCGTGAAAAAACTTAACGAATGTAAAACAGTGGGACGAACAGACGAACGGACGGACGGACAGCCAGTCAGACAGACGAACGGAATGAGTGAGACAGAGATAGACCGAGGGAAAAGGGGGAAATTGAGGCGAGTTTATTGCTTTGCCTGGTCTGGTCTTAAAAGCGAAAAGCCATTTGTATTCATTTGAAATTAATTTAGCATTCATTCAAGGCGACGTCGGACGTCGGCGGCAGCAGCTCCACCAGGGGGCTTCAAAGGGCGGGGTGGTCTCATAGTAGCAGGAGAAACACGAGCAATAAATGGCGCCCAGGCGCTGAGCGGCAGCTAAGCAATGGATAAATACGTGTACGTGGCATACATTTAGCCTAGAGAACCAACGGATACGGATACGGAGATGGAGCTGGTGTAGCTGGTATGCCGGAGCCACAATGAACCAGGCGACGACGTCGACGTTTATCGATAAGCAGTTGATAACCCCGCCTCCCCCCAATCTAACCTAATCGTAAGCCTCGCCTGGGCCTAGGCCAATTGAAACTACCACAACAAGGCTTGCTCCACTAATTTTAACAAATTAATTGGCAACAATAAATTTCGCTTGCGAAAAGGTGCACAGATAACATCTTGGAATAAGGCTGACTGTGTTCGTGTGTGAGTGAGTGGAATGGTGCGATTGTGTGTGTGTGTGTGTGTGTGTGGGAGGGGTTACTATATATTGCTCCACTAATTTGATTTCTTCAATGACAGACACTTAAGCACCCCGTTGTTAAGCTGATATATATGTTTTCTGTAGCTAATATCGTTTCTCTTTAATATGCGGAATAAAAAATAAAGCAAATTCCTGTAATTAGAAATTTTCTTGGATTATAACCAAAAAGTCAACCAAGACAAAACTATTTGAATTTTTGATTTTCTCTATATTCTCTATGAAAATACAACTTAATGTGAATAAAAAAGAGATCCTGCAATTTAAATGTTTCATTTACGAATTTTCTTAATAAATCGATTCTTAATCTAGATTGCCCTAAAGCTTAAAATGTTTAATTATATACATATTTGCACTTCTCAAATTGTTTATTGACCAATCCTCCCAAGCCCCCCGGTGACCTTTGTTTTGCCAATTTTCTGGTAGTGCATTTGCAGCAACAGAAGTGCATTTCGGGTTAAATATATAATTACAATTATTTTGCTCATGTCGAAAACTGATAATCTGAATTATTTATAATATAATTTTCGATACCAATACACCCCCTCCCGGCCAAAACTCAATTTAATAATTTCTCTATTAGTTTGACCGTTCTGTGTTTGTGTGTGTATGTGTGTGGGTCTCTGACCCCCAAAGGTGAAGCCTTGACTGCCTATGTGTAGATTATTTTGCTAAATGCCAGTCCAGTTCAGTATATTTACATAAATGTCAGAATGGGACTAGAACCAGGGAGCAAACGACAAGGGGGGGGACGAGCTACACTGAACTCCAATCATTTGTAATGGCCGCTAGGTGGCGTGTCAATTGCAGGTACCATCAATGAAGGGAGCAAGAAGAGTGTAGGCAAGTAATATCTGTCATTTCATTAGATGATGTTGTACGAGTCTCTCTATTTCTCTTTCTCTCTCTCGAAATTTACATTTGACAAGCCTACAGGGCATTCTCACAGTCAAGCACACTCGACTGGATCGGAACAAAACTTTACCATTTTATTTATGAGCTTGTAAGCTATGCGTTGAAATGCCGTCCACCCGCCATCCGCCCCCCATTCTCATCCGCATCCCACATCCGATGGCGGGAGGATACGGATACGCTTTCGACAGCAACATTTGCGGGCCATAACACGCAACATTTGACACGGTCGACCATAGAGACCGAGCGGCCGACAGACCAGCAAGGTAGCCAGCATGTACAGGTGTCGCCTATGCCCCTTAGGCGAGTGAGAGGCGAGACGACATGGAGAAGAGAGGGAAGGGGAGACTACCTCACAAATCTTTCACAACAGAGACGCATGTACATAAACTGAAATTGGCCTATAACTGTCTGTTCAATTGTTTTTGGCGCACAAAACGAATGGCATGAAGTGAAGAATGACATGGTGCTGGGGGGGAAGAGAGATGGTAGAAAGGCATTGGAGAGAGGGGGTGGGGTGCTATGCATACATGTACCTACCTATATATTGCGGTAAAAATCGCATTTCTATGGGCCAGCGTAAATCATTCACGAGCAACACACACACACATGGAGAGAGGATGGCAGTCGGGGCCCCCAAATGTAGACTATATTAATATGCCAAAACGAAGGCGTGTGTATTGCGAATATTCATTTGTACGTGACTATTGAGCATATTATGCTCGGGCCAACTGTTCGTAAATGTTTGTGTCTCGGAGACGCGAGGCAGTTGAGGCAGGTTGTGCTAATAACCCAGATAGCCGGAGAGAGATTGACAGAGAGAGCGACAATTTAAGAGAGAGAGAGAGAAACCCGCTCCGGGTCTCGCCGCTCGGTTTTGCGGTTGCGGCCGAGCATAAGTGGATGGTTTTATACCTGCGACAAAGTCAGAAAAAAAACCCTTGCCTTGCCTTCAATTTAAAAATAAAACTGCCCACTTTCTCGGGCTTATTAAAAATGTAACGAAAAATAACAACAACAACAACCTGGAGGAAAATTAAAATTTTATATCTACACACACACAAACACACAGTTTCGTGCTCTCTTACACTCTCTGTCTCTCTCTCTATCTCTCTGAGTGACGCCTGCGCTTTGACTTTTTCGGAGTTATCTTTTCGTAGTAGTTTAAGATTGTGATAGACACGGCGATTCGACATGACTTGCTGTAGAGGAATCAGTTCCAGTACGCGAATCCTGCCGCAAGGATGCACGTGCGCTCCGTGTCATCCATGTTAACTGCAATTTTGAACTTACATTGTGCCACATTTAAAATGAAAACAGAAGAAGACAACAAAATAATAAAGCAACAAGAACAAGCCAGAAGAGTCATTTAATAACTAAATCCCAACCAAACGCTTTGGTCACGTTCGAGACGGGGAATATACACACAGAGAAACATCATAATCATGGACTACTCTACTCCGACTCTGAGTGTGGGCGAGAGACTGTGTGGCAGTGACTGAGTGACGAGTGACTGTGTGTGTTGGTGTGTGGTATACCTTTTCCTATATATGTATGTATATAAATGTGTGTGTATGGATGAGGAGGGCCGACAACCTAATGTGCTTCTTACATATACATAAAAATAATAATACAAAAGCCAAAGTCGTCGTCGTCGCTGTTTCACCTCGTGCGTGTTGTGTCCATCGCGTCGTCGAGTCGTTGTTCGAGTGCTAAGAACGGAAATATTTGAAAATCCGGAAAGAACGCACACCAAAAACTAAAAATTTTGATGTGGAAAACTGTGAAAACAAATTGAGAGATGTAATTGGAAATGTGGTTAAACAAGATATGTGAAATTACTTGCCATTGCGCAATCGAATATCGAAAAAAATCGAGAATCTATAAGTAAACTGAAACATATACAGAGATTGTAACTCAATTAGCATTGCGAATGGCTCCCGATAAGGTGCCCATGATGATGATGATGATGATGCTGCTACTGCTGGGGATGAGGCTGAGGTTGCAGCTCCTTCTGGCTGGTATTTCAAATCGAAGCTTGTCAAGCCTGAAGTCTGGTAAGTGAATGTCAAGCTGTCTGTTTTGGAATTTTTAATATGCGACGGAGAAACCAAAAAAGGACAACATAAAAAAAGGAAATAATAAATAAGGGCAACAGCTAGCTAGCTAGCTAAGGGATACGGTTCAGGGTCGCGGGGTTACAACGCTGACAAATGTTGCGTCGAGAAGAAAAGCAAAAGAAAATATTATAATAATATTCTTTCTTTTCCTTCGTTATGGGAGGGGGACTTTTGTTTGATTTCCATAAAAGAAGTAGCGGGTGGCTTTGGGACAGGCGATAATTCCTTTGTAATAGCTGCGAAAAATGAACAAACTGACCAAAGAAACACACACACACACACACATAAATGACCAAAACAAATAACTCCCAGACCCAAAAGCAAGGCAAAAGCCCCTTGACCCTAGAACGAGTCACGCAGCTAATTGGACTGACAACAAATATTTTTGAGTAATGACTAGGATTATGAATACTTTCCCACCCACAGCTCACACCAATCCGCGTCCTTCTTCTATTTTCATGGAATTTTTCTTGTTGTCCCTTTTTTTTTTATTTTATTTTCAGAGTTCAGTTCTTTTGAGGGAATTAGCTTTTTGGATTCGAAGGGAGGAAGTGACTTGCTTTTCGGGGATTAGTTACTCAAAATAAGTGTAATAAATTATGGTTGCCCATGGTTAATATCTTTGGGGCAAATCAAATAGCAACCCCCACTCCACTCCGTCCCCCGTCCTCACTGTCTGTTTTCCCTGTTTGCTTTCTTAACATTATTTCTTTTGTCTCTTCTTTTGTTTATCAAGTTTGGCTAGAAATAAAACTACAATATATACTTAGTTGACAAGGTCGTTTAGCTATAAACTTAACTTCAGAGAAAACTTTTTAATTTCATCCTTCACAGAAAGAAAGAAATAAAGTTTTCGTGTAGAAAGAAGAAGCAAATAGTTTCCTTTTTTTTTCTTTCCCCTCTTTTCAAGTAATTGCTTCATCAACTAGATAAACTTGTATTTTTGCATTAAATTGTCCCTATACATACACATTTATATGAATCTATCGCATAAATATAAAATGTGGATTTTGCGTTGGCGAAAATCAATAAGCTAGGCAATAGATCAATCATTAAAATCAATTTTGTTAGGCAAAATATATTACAACCTATTTCACTTAATTGTATCATTAAAAAGAATTTGTGTGAAACGAACAAAAAGTCAATTTAAATAGACAAACAAGAATGCGACTCTCTCGCTCCATCTCCATCTCTATCTCTGTTTCTCTACATAATATATTCAGGTATAAAAAGCAATCAATAAAACGAATACACTTCACATTGTGTACTTTCCCAAGGGTCTTTGTCTTCGCCTGCTCGAACCGACAAAACATGTTCAATTATCATTTATTTTTATTTCCTTTCATTGTAAATGCTAGTTGTTCGACTTAATGGTTGTTTTTCATTTCTATTTTATAATAAACCACATAAACTTCACTTAAACATAAATGCATAGCAATTGTTCAAGTGACCATACATGTGATTATACGGTCGATAGAACTTAATGAAAAGGAGCACAAAAAAATCGAATGTAGGATTATCTTTTGTAAGAGAGAATATTTTTTGTTAGCCACGACGGTTTGAACAATTATTAATTACGTTAATTGGATTAATTCCGTTAAATAAAGTATTTATTTAGTTCTTGAGTAATTTTACCCATAGACTTACAGGATCATAGCTTTAATTAGAATTGATTGACTTGTTTCGTTGTCGTGATTGGTCACAAAGCCGATTTAAATCTGAAACAGGGCCTGAAGTATCTTTAAAAATCTTTTAATATATTTTCACGAGGATTGATTCAAGCTGAAACCCTTTTAATAGTGAAACAAGCTCGATTGGGAGAAGTTTGTAGCGTTATTTAAATTGACGCGCTTAACATTCATTTAAGTCAAAAAATCCTTTTATTTTGTGCTCAAGGTTTGAGCCAATAATTAATTTCTTTCATTTATCTGGCTGAGAAATGAAATACTAGGAAACTTTTATCGCATTGTTGTCAAATGTAGAAAATAGGTTGAGTTTAATCGATTATTGGTACAGAATTCAATATTGTGGCTCAAATTTTCTCGTCATCTCTCTAGAAAGGCTTTAAAAGTGTTGTGGAAATGGAAAGAGATCTGTAAAAGTTCCTAATAAAGATTATTATTTTGGATTAAGAGTTTGGGGGTCGTAAGTTACACTCTTTGGCAGATCATTCATTAGATATCGTGACAAATACCTGAAATTAAATGTGAAAAATAATTATGAAAAATTAATTATTATTATGAATGTTTGATATTTTTAATTTGGCTTTTTGCTTCATATTGTTTTATCGCTTTTTCAGCCAAAAGAGAGAATGGAGAAAAATGATTAAGTAACCCTTTTTGAAAGGCTTAAATTTATGTTAATGGTTAATCATTTATTTAACTCTCACATAAGTTATGTTTAAATTATATTTATTTTTTTTAATTACCATAAACACTTAACAAATAGCAACTCAGATTTCTCTAGGTATCTCTGGCTCTCCTTCTCCTGTTTAGACATTTAATTATTCATTTCTCATTTGTATCTCATGAATGAAACATTTGCCGTAATATTTTATTTCCTTTGCCGTATTTTCCCTTTTTTGCAGACTATTAAATCAAACACAGTTTGTCTTGTGTCTCGGAATTTTAACAACAATAAACGGAAGCATCAAGAATATATATACATACATATATATATATATCGCAAGCGTAAAATATGTCGACAGACTACCCGAGCCCATTGAAAGTGATTTGCTCTATACAACTGTTCTGGCTGGTCCTGCTATTGGGTAAGTTTCAGGATCAAGATGGAGGCCCGCCGGACCAGGCCTTGTCCTGGGTCTGGGTGCGATAAGAATCGCGCTACACGCAGTCAATAATGTGAAATAACTGGTGTTTGCTGGCGTTTCATGGTTTTCCTTGTGTTTTGTTGTTGTTCTTTTTTTTCTACAGAATGCGGTGTGGTCATCAGCGAAGTGCCTCCACATTACTGGGAAACGCCGTATTCGCAGCCCTATTTCGACAACTCGTCGCGTCGCGAGGTCACGGCAACGGTGGGCCAGGCGGCTCTGATGCACTGTCGGGTCAGGAATCTGGGAGATCGGGCGGTAAGTCGGTAGTCGGGGTTAGCAATTAAAATGCCCCCAAGCAAACATTATATTCGCATAAGGCATCAGGCATAAGGCAAACAAACGACCTGCGGCGGCCGCATGGCAGATTTGTAGATTACTTTTAAAAGATTACGCCATAAAGTTGGTGGTCTAACAGTCGTCTCTCCTTGTGTCTCTTTCATCCTCTCTCTCTCTGTCTCTCTCTGTGCCTTTCTCTCTTTCTTAGAGAGTATTGCCATCCTTGTCCTTTGCTGGTTTGCACATTTGTAACACGGCTTTGCTTCCGCTCGGAGCGATTTGTTAGCAAATGCAACAACAGGCGCTCGTTCATTCTTCTCCTGCCTTCGGTTCCGTTCCTGGTGTTGTTGGGTGGCCTTTTTGGCCTGGCCACGAAGCTTCCACCACCTCGAAAGCTCTGTGGCTGTGCAATTATGCGGTGTAATAAATTTTACGCTGTCCGTACTGCTCTGCTCCCCATCCCTTTGCCATCTCTCCTCCTTGCAACAAGCCAGGAAACAACGACAACAACGATGTCAGCAACATTCGCCCTGGCGACAGTCGTCGACCAACTTTTCCGAGACAGTTGAATTGAGTAATTAACGCCAAGCTGAACCAGAGCCAGTCAACCCGTGCCCTAATCCAAAATGCCAGCGCATTGTCTCGTCTTATATGCAGCTAATTGGCAATGTCTCACAATTGGCCCCATCACCCACTTACCAACCTAGTCATCTATCTAACCAAGATAGTTACGAAGTCTTCCCCACCTCCCACAAATCAATTGATAGCTGAATATTTCCACAAAGTAACAATTTTCACGCCTCTTTTGCCCTATTTCTTATATTGAAATTTCATTTTTGGCATTTTGGCATAGAAATAAATAAAGTTTATTCAACTGGAACAGTATCGTCGTCATGATAGTTGCATAAAAAACTTTTATTTTATTAATTAAAGTTTAGCAGGCAAAGTTTTTGAACGTGTATTTAGCATAATTGAGGTCGAAAGTGAATTTGTTCGTGTTTTAGAAAACTTTGTGAATTAAGATACAAAACTGAACTCTAAATGCACTTTACAAAGTGTTTTAATTTTATGCAGTAAATGATTAATTTCCAGAGAAGTTAATTACTTAATAGTTGTATTAGCATATCGAAAATGAATTCTGGATAATATTTTATCCAAAAATATACTTTTGGCAAGATTAAGTTTATGAATTCATAATTTATTTCAATTTTTTTTCCTAGTTTGTTGCAAATGGGCAAAACTCATTAGTCAAAAATTTTCCTTGGGGATTCTATTCAACTTTCAGGTATCTTGGATTCGTAAACGTGATCTGCACATACTTACCGTCGGCATTCTTACCTACACCAATGATCAGCGTTTCCAGTCCCTGCACTCGGAGGGTTCGGATGAATGGACTCTGCGTATATCGTCCCCCCAGCCCCGTGATTCGGGCACCTATGAGTGTCAAGTGTCCACAGAGCCGAAAATCAGTCAAGGCTTTCGACTGAATGTTGTGGGTGAGTGTGTATACTAAATGCCAATGCCCTCCACTGTGATGGTTAAGTGGAATGAGGTGGAGGAGAGGGGCAGGGAGCCCATTCCACGAAAGCAATTATTTTTGGCGTTTTTTTTATATTCTCGTTTTTTGTTCTTCTTGTGTTGTTGTTGTTGTGTGCGACGACGATTTTGCAGTGTCGCGTGCTAAAATCCTGGGCAATGCCGAGCTGTTCATCAAGAGCGGCAGCGACATCAATCTCACCTGCCTGGCGATGCAGTCGCCGGTGCCACCATCGTTCATCTACTGGTACAAAGGCAAGCGGGTCATGAATTATTCTCAACGCGGCGGCATTAATGTCATCACGGAGCGTTCCACGCGCACCAGTAAACTGCTGATAGCCAAGGCCACGCCAGCGGACTCGGGCAACTACACGTGCTCGCCGAGCAGCTCAGGTATGCCCCGACCCACTCCCACATGCCCATCTTTAGTCTGTGCCCCTTGGCAATTAAGGAGACATTTCTTACTTGCGGCATTTCCATTTTTCTCTCTCTCTCTCTTCTTGCCTCTTGGGTCCTCACGCAGACTCCGCCTCGGTGGTGGTGCATGTCATAAACGGTGAGCATCCGGCCGCCATGCAGCATGGCAATAGTAGTGCCAGCTCCTTGCGCTGGAATTCAGTGCCTTTACTTGCCATTACGACGACAACGACAGTTGCGGTGGCTGTCACTTGGAACTGGAACTGGAGCAGCACTGCTCAAAGCATTTTCCGTGGCGGCGGCAGTGTCTTCATTTCGTGGCTGCCAGAGGCATGGCATCGCTTAAGTTGGACACGGACTCGGAGTTGGAGCTGATGGTGCAGCCATCCTCGTCTTCGCTAGCTGAATGACAGCCCCGGCCTAGTTGGGGCTGCTCTCCATCGTCTCATCTGTGTAGTGTTAATGATGCATTTAATGTGTATGTGTGTTTTGGTGGTTGATAGTTGGTAGTAAACGGACGGACGGACAAACTGACGGATGGACGGAAGTAAGGAATGAAGGCAGAAATGGAAATGAACTAGTGTATATAAAGCAACGTGTCCTTTAATAAGTATTATCTATAAGAATTATTCATGGCAGAAAGAAAAAAACCCTAAGAAATATGAGAGTATTATGTTTATAAGGAACTGTATGAGAAAACAAAAACAACAACATCACCGACAACAAAATATGCCCATAAACTAAGATTAATTAAATTCAGGAATCATTCATCTGGCATGTCGAAACGGAAGTAACTTTTTTTCGACACGACTTTTTAAATACTCTTGCTTAAGGAGAATATTATTTCTATTTGAAGGTCTATTTGTCTGTCTTTTGTTTGTATACCGATCTATATGATGTTTATATTAGGATAACTTTCTTGCCCAGCATAATTCGAATTGTTTTGCGATTTAATGTCTTCTTCTTCTATTCGATTTGATCTATTTTCATCCAAACAGTTGGAGGGTCAAAATTGTCAAGATGATTTCCCTTAATTTTTTTTTCATATTACAATTTATTTCATAAAAGAAGTGTTCTTCATGGAATACAATCTAAAATAGACCTTTTTTTTGCAAGGTATTAAAGCTTCGGTAGGCCGAAATGAACTTTGTTTTCTTGTTGTTTAAATTAAAACCATTGTCGTGAAAAAAAGTTACGCGTAATTGCCTAGAAAGAGCTCCCAAACCCAAGTGGGGCGCACGTGTCACTCCCAAAAATTGGCCCAAACTCTTGACTCTGCACATTGTTGTTGTTCTCTTTCCTTTGTTGACAATTCATTTAAAATTCATTTCATTTCATGTTTGACATGCACACACACACTCACTCACATACATATATATATTTATATATATATAAAATATCATATATACGCTATACCTACCTATAGAATTTTAAAAACAAACAAATCACTTTAAAATTAAAAATAAAAAAATAAAACACACACAAACAAAAGTCCAGCCAAATTACATGCAACTTTGATTCAGTTTATATTTAGGCATAACGAAAAATGTCATAATAAATGACTAATACAATAATAACGACAAAAATCGAAATGCGGCAAGAAAAAAAAAAAAAACAATTAAGCCTCCTTTTTTTAGTTTTACTTTTTTTTTTCCTGTCTCTTTTTTTTTAATTTAACTAGGTATTATAGGAGGCAATTCAGCAGTTCTCTGTATCAATACAAAAGAAAAAAAAAAAACAAAAAATATATACAATATAAATTTGATAAAAGTTCAATCTGAATGTGGTTTAGACTCTTAGTTAATTATAGTATTGTATATCTGGTTGTCAGCCGAAATTTAACGAATAACGAAAAACAAAACATAGGAAATACGACAGAAAAACTTATGGAAAAGTTCTATGTAGTCCATCATCTAGTTACTGTGTAAAATATTCATGATTAAAAACAACAAACAAACGATTGTAAATTTAGCGCTCGGTTTTAAGCGGTCTTAATAAGACTTTTATGCAATAAGATAAAACACAAAAACTTTAATGCCCCAAGTTGATCAACTTTCGAATCCCCATTAAACAGAAACAGAAACACAAACAAACCAACAAAAAGTATGATATAACAAAAAAAAAAAGAGGTAAAATATGTTTTCTGTTTTAAAAATGAAAATGCAAAATGTTTCTCCATAATAAAAGTATGGTTACGGTTAAAAAAAATATAAATACATATAAAACTTGGACTTTTTATTGAACTGAAAATATCTATTTGATATTCAAGGGTTATGCACTTTAAAGTGCGAGTTTGTTTTACAAACGAATTTTAAAATGCAAAGTAAGTACATAATATACTTAAAAATCGAATGTACATATTGAGTCAAATATCAGAACAATCCAAAAAAAACGACAAAGTTAAGCGCACAGAAAAGGAGCAAAGAAAGGAACGATTATGTGACATTTGTTTTTCTTTTTGTTTTTGTTTGGGATTGACTTTTATAGCTATGGACAATGGGCCCAAAAGCCATTGGACCATGTCCTTGGCAGACAACCATTTTCACAAGAAATGGATTCTGAGCGACTCAATCTGGCCCGTTTAAGATACCGCTGAGCATTGGACCACTTTTCCTGGAAGGGCTATCGGACTTTTTGTCAAATAATTTTCTATGTAATCTTAAGTGCACAAAAATCACTTGGTTCCACTTGGTTCACTTTAATGCGTTTAAAGTGATTTAAAGCCCTAGTTACATTACTTATTTAAGAAGATAAGTATGACGTCACAAAAATTGGAAAATAAAATTCACTTACATACATTCTTCTTCTTATTGAATGTTGAAGTATTTCACTCTACTTCTCACTCCTTCTTGCAGTCTTGTTCCAATTGCACATTCTTGGTACCAAAAGGATTTAATAAAATCAAAGCTGGAGTCGAGCTAAGAGCCCACTCACACTTATACATATTTTCGCGCTCTTTCTCATGTTTTACTCACTCTCTTCTTCTCTTCTCACTTTTCAAAACACACACAAAAGAATTGTAAAAAAAAACAGACCCGAGCTAAAGGAACATACACTCAAGCAAATATTTTTAGTTCTTTTCTATTTTTCTTCTTTGTTTCGTCGTGAACTTTGCACTTTTCTTTGGCGCTTGTAAACTTTTTGTTATGTATATTCTAATAACCGATTTCAGTACGAGCTGATTGGATTAATAAAGTGCCGATCTAATTTGTGCTACACACACATGAATGCATGTACATCTGTAGATGAAGAAGAAGAAAAACACACACACACAAACTACGCGCCCTTTTTAGGTTCGCTTTTTTATTTTCCGCACTTTCCTTTTTGTATTCGTTAACTCTGCAACATTCTTCAATTTATTGATCACTTTGATGTTTTTTTTAATATAGTTTTGAGGATTCAAGAAGCAATCATTAAAAATATTACTCTTAAGCTTGCACCGTGAAAATAAACTAAAGCGTTGCCAGAGTTATTGTGCTTTAGTTATCGGCGGTCAGCTCGATCTCGACTATTTCGAGTCCGGCAACTCTGTCAGATTAGAGACGATTGTTTTAATTGGCGTTGCCAGATGTTCGTGCTTTAGTTATCGAAGTCAGTTCGATCTCTATTTCGAGTGTCTGGCAACTCTGTCAGTTTAGAGACGATTGTTTTAATTTGCGTTGCCAGAAGTTCGTTCTTTAGTTATCGAAGTCAGTTCGATCTCGACTATTTCGGGTGTCTGGCAACTCTGTCAGTTGTTTTCGTTCGGCGTGCAAACATTTTAAGTTTCTTTTGTGGCTGTGAAAAGTGCATAAAAATTAAAGTGGAATAAAATTTTGTGATTGGCGTTCAAAATGATTAAGGTAGCAATTATATTGGACAATCGTTTATTAGCACTTAAAAATTTTTCGCATTAGGAAAAAAAAGCGCGCGAAAAAATATTTGAGACTTTCGTGGACAAGTCGGGGCTCCTTTGGCGAGAAGTTGCAAAAGTTTCTGAATTTGTTTTTTGTTTTTGCGTGTCAGCAGAGGGAAAGAATAGAGAATGTGAAACGTATACAGGTGTGTGTTTGTGTGATCCTGGTTGTTTTTTGTGTTGTTTAAGTAAAACAAAATGAAAGTGCGAACGAAAAACCAAATTTGAAATTGATTTTTTGAAAATAGAAGAAGTCAAAAGGAAACAACCGATTAAGGAAAGGTGTTTATTAATCTCGGTGTTAAGATTTAACACGAGAAGTTGCAAAAGTTTCTGAATTTGTTTTTTGTTTTTGCGTGTCAGCAGAGGGAAAGAATAGAGAATGTGAAACGTATACAAGTGTGTGTTTGTGTGATCCTGGTTCTTTTTTTGTGTTGTTTAAGTAAAACAAAATGAAAGTGCGAACAAAAAACCAAATTTGAAATTGATTTTTTGAAAATAGAAGAAATCAAAAGGAAACAACCGATTAAGGAAAGGTGTTTATTAGTCTCGGTGTTAAGATTTAAATAAATAATGTTTGCTACTCACGATCGTGTCACGCAACTCCTTTGGCGGGAAGTTGCAAAAGTTTCTGAATTTGTTTTTTGTTTTTGCGTGTCAGCATAGGGAACGAATAGAGAATGTGAAACGTATACAGGTGTGTGTTTGTGTGATCCTGGTTGTTTTTTGTGTTGTTTAAGTAAAACAAAATGAAAGTGCGAACGAAAAACCAAATTTGAAATTGATTTTTTGAAAATAGAAGAAGTCAAAAGGAAACAACCGATTAAGGAAAGGTGTTTATTAATCTCGGTGTTAAGATTTAACACGAGAAGTTGCAAAAGTTTCTGAATTTGTTTTTTGTTTTTGCGTGTCAGCAGAGGGAAAGAATAGAGAATGTGAAACGTATACAAGTGTGTGTTTGTGTGATTCTGGTTCTTTTTTTGTGTTGTTTAAGTAAAACAAAATGAAAGTGCGACCAAAAAACGAAATTTGAAATTGATTTTTTGTAAATAGAAGAAAACAAAAGGAAACAACCGATTAAGGAAAGGTGTTTATTAGTCTCGGTGTTAAGATTTAAATAAAAAATGTTTGCTACTCACGATCGTGTCACGCAACTATAAACATCTTCTCTAAAACTATCACGACAGAATATAAGCCAAACGTTGTGATAAGGGCGAGGGAAAAGCCAGCATGAAAAACAAAAGTTTTTATCCTATTATGGCAACATTTAATTAACGTCCGATTTGGCGCGTTCGCATGGCTTCGATCATCTTCATTATGCATACGCCATGTTGGCCCGGTCCCTAAATCCGACAGTTTTTGGCCACAGCATTATGCTCTGCTTCATCCTTGCTAACCACCCATAAAACCCACCCACCTCATGGTAAATGAAAGACTAATTAAGCGGCTTATTTGCGCGTATTAATAGACCGACTTGTGGTCAATATCAACGTACATATGTGTACGGATGCGGGTTCTGGGTCAACAGATAGAGCAAAACACGATGAAATGGAGACTGAAAGAGAAGGAGAGAGAGAGAGAGAGAGAGAGAGAGAGAGAGAGAGAGAGAGAGAGAGAGAGAGAGAGAGAGAGAAAAAAAAAGATAGGAGAAAACTAGCGGCACTCTAGCAGCACACAAAAACATATTTATTTATATTTCGATTTAAAAATACCAAATACACACACACACACACCAAATGGACTTATAAAACTCTGACTCTCTGCCAGCTTACGTGTGAGAACCAAAGGGACACTGACCACCAGGGGGAGGAATGGGGGAGAATATTGGGTCCCCCCATTGAAAGGCAAAAAGGGTAGAAAAGTCAAAAGGAAATAAATGGTTTTTCAACTCTTATTTACTCGAAGATGGGCCCAAGATGATGCGGCGGCCATCGAATCAATGTAAAGGTCACAATTTATTCAATTGCCTACAGCCAAGATATTTTTATAGCGTGTTCATGCGCTGCGACGACTATGGTCCAGACCTAATCCCAAATCACAACGGAATTACAGAGCTGGTAATGGTTATGTAGCGGAAGAGGCGTCGTCAGCCGGTGTGGCGATGGTGAGGTGACGGTGGTGGGTCCAAGACCCCCAGCACATAATGGCCAATTGATAGCCAAAAGGCATTAACACGCCAAAGAAATTCCCCAGACTAAAACAGAGACGTTGCAAAAAAACGAGCAAAAAGAGAGAAATAACGGAGTGATAGAAAGAGAAAGCACACACACATAGGGGCACACACACACCCTGAGAGAGAGGACGAAATATTAAGTTCAAATGTAGCAGAAATCCAAAATACGTGCCAAGCTCTAGAAAACAGCAAAACAGTTTCGGTCTCCTCCTCTTTCTCATGTTGTTGTTGTTGTTGTTGGGTAGACGACCCCAAAACGTAACTAATACCAATCCCTGATCCCCGTCCTCATAGCCCTCTTAGTCACACCTCCTCCCTTCCGCTGGCCCACCCATCTGCCGCCTTTCTCTCAAGTAACTCCCCTGTTTAGGTGCGGCAAGCGTGCGTGAACTGAAAATCACGTCTCTCGCTGTGCGTTCCGTTTTTTTGGCATGAAATTTATTGAGGAGAGGTCAGAATATTCATACATCGATATTTCTTTGAAAAATTTAATACATTCGTAATACGTACCTATAGAAAATGCTGGCATCAAGAGGGAGAGAGAGAGAGAGGGAGTGAGTGGGACTTGGATAAATGAAGATGGAGATGGAGATGAAGCATTCTAGCTAGCCACAAAATATGATGTCGAATTTGACCAATATTCGGTTATTGGAGAACGTTGGAAACACTTAAAAGCGTTAAATATTTAACGATATGTTACACACACTTCTCGCTCACTCTTTCTATTTGATGCACAGTGACTGCCAA
Source organism: Drosophila insularis (assembly GCA_018903935.1). Taxonomy (NCBI): domain Eukaryota; kingdom Metazoa; phylum Arthropoda; class Insecta; order Diptera; family Drosophilidae; genus Drosophila; species Drosophila insularis. The sequence continues at coordinate 1,159,798 of JAEIFP010002295.1, read as the reverse complement.
AAGTTAATGGTTTAGAAACGAATTGCGAATGGTTGGAAAACGCAACGGGCATATTTATGAAATTTTCATCATCATTTTTCAAAAAGGCAAACAGCAAAGTGAAAGAAGGAAACCATTGAGAAAAAAACAAAAACAAAAAACATTTGCGAAATGAAATAAAATGAAAATTGTTTAAATGCATGGAAAGTGCTCAAGAAATGTACACTTGAGAGAGAGAGAGAGAGTTGGTGACGGGGGTGGGGGTTGCTGGGAGTTTCGAAAAAGAGTTACAACACACACAACACTTGAGAGGTAAAAGCCAAGAAGAAAACTTTAGTCAAGACAAGACAACTAATGAAATTGCTCAAGTGCATGGAAATTGCTAATCGGATGCTACCATAGTAAGAGAGTGAGAAAGAGAGAGAGAGAGAGAGAGAGAGGGAGAAAAGTGTCGGAAGTCAGTGCGGGTGAATTGGTGAGGGGAACGAGGGGTACTTCAGCTCGTTTGCCGCAACCAAAACTAAAATTGCTTAAGCCAATTGCATGGAAAGTACGCACAGGATGTGCTGAAAGTCGTTGAGACAGTTAACAAGGATTAGTTGAATAAACCAGAAATCAGATAATCCCATCCACTCTATATTTCTCCCTCTCTCTCCCTTTTACCACTCCAACCACAATTAATTTGGACTTGTTTTATTTGTCGAAGTTGGCTCCAATTAGAAATTATTTTTTAAAATTCAAGAGAATTTATTTGAAAAATTGAAGTTCACCTGAGCTTTTAAGCCGGAAATTCACTTTTTGCACTTGTCTGTGGTTCAATCCATCTTTTTCTCTCTCTCTCTTTCGGACTTTAAACTAGTTATTGACTCAAGGTTAACGTTTTGGTCTCACATGTTTGCAATAATTGCAAATAAAATAAACAAATAATGCAAAGAAAATTTAACATGTAGAACCACTTAAAGATTGTTGTTGTAGAAAAGTACTTATAAAATTTAAAAAGTTTATTAAACTAAAGCAAATAAGCGCTTGCAATAAAAAAATTTTAGATTTCATTTCGAACTTCTGTTAGTGCTTCTAATTAAAAGATTAATAATAAACTCCCTCATGGAAGAAGACGATCGTTTGCAGAGACTAGAGAATAGTATTCTTAGGTCTTTGATTGCTTGATTATACAAAGATAATTTTGTAAAAATGTTGTTTTGTTTTTGTTGAACCATTTATAAGAACATGAGATGCCTTCAACCAGCAACTTTAACAATGCCCCATTATAAACTATCAAAAGTCTATCTCAAAAAATCTCAGATGTCCATTTAAATTTTCTGCAATCTGCTTACTATGACAAATATTTTTGCTCATATTTTTTGCCACCCACTAAAGAAAATTTTGCGTGCAATGTGGAGACATTTGCTCATCTTCCGGTTTGGGTTATTGACAGGCAAAAGTTTTATCTACTTATATGTGTCCATAATTCTGTGTCACTTGAAAATTTTGTGGTAAATTAAATCTACATCTTAAAGTCAGATTATGTGGGGATAAACATCAAGCTTTTGGTGAAGAATGGAAGTGAGGAATGGAAGGGGGGATGAAGTGGAGAATCGATATTCTTACCCCGAAGCAACTGCCAAAATGTTGTTTGGAAGATAACTTTATAATGAGCTACAGAAATTGAGTAAACAGGGTGGAGAGCACGACAGGGACATTGCATTGAAAGCTGAAAACTGCACAAAAGGAAAATATACGAAAAAAAACACGAAGAATGGCAACAAATTAGAAAGGGAGAGTTATATATATGTATGCAGTGAGGGGCAGAAAAATGCAATGCAGAAGAGGATGAAGGCAATGCCAACCACTTGCTGCGTAGTTGGATCTAGGAATGTGGCAAGATGAGAAAGAGAATTGTGGGAAACTGTGGCAGCAGAAGCAGCAACAGCAGCAGGTGGTACAGCATGAGCACTTGTCCCTACAATAGCCTCAAGCATTGCCATTGTGTAGCTACCTCCCCGCCCCACGCTCTGTGTCAGACTTTGCGACTTGCCGAATTGTTCGGAACGATAAACAGCCCAGCAATGCCAATAGCCCCAGAGCAGTCCTAAGCATTTGCTTCGCCATCGTTGTTCTCCTTCATGTCCCGCCTCTTATTTCTCTCTTTTTGCTTCTTTTTGGCCATTTTCAGCGACTGCATAGGAAAATGGGTCTGGTCTGGCCATTCCTGTTACTTTTTCTCTCTTTCTGCTACGTACAAAAAGAGCTCATTTGTTCATTGGATGCTGAACTTTGTAAGTGTGCGTGTGTGTGTGTGTGTGTGTGTAAATTTTGTGGGGACCAGGGGACACGTTTTTATGACTTAATGCTAACAAACGCGCCCACGTGCCAATATAATCGTCTACCTTTTCTGTTGACTCGGCTCATTGTGCTAGATTTTCCTCCCAACGCCCCACCTATCCACCTCCCTGGCAATTCCTCTCCTTTTGGCCCAATACGTTTTAACCATGTTTGTACAAAACGCAAACGGATTTGCCAATGTTTATGCCAGGGATTATTGCGGCATGCGTAACATTGGAATGGAATTTGCAGAAGGATGATATCGGTGTGTGGCCAGAAAAGTGGCCAAAAACATAAAGCCACGCGACCGACCCACTGTCCGACCGACCGACCGACCAGGTGCCTGCTGAAAGAGGGGATAATAATAATAGGCCAACGCCAACGGGTAAAAGCTATAATGAAATTTATGACCCAAAGCTGTGGGCAGGTCTTTAAATTGCTTCTCCTAACCCCAATCTCTTGGCCACCTTCTTAAAAATAAGAGATTTGCAAACAGTGATTTGCTACGACTCCTCCACTCAACTTCGAATGGCAGCTGCCAATTAGCGTTAGCTAGCAAATTGTCAAACGCTGTCTTCAACTCTCTCCCTGACTGAAGCATTGTTATAATGCGTCATTACAATAAAAATGGAATGAATCAAATGAAGAAAAATAAAAAAGGAAATGAAATGAAAGGAAAGGAAAGGAAAGTAGAGGAGAAAAGCGCTTGTAAGCTGACATGCAACATTGCAGCAAATTTGAGAAACTGCAACGATGGCGAACGATGACGGCCAGGATGACTGGAACTGGGGACGATGACGAATGGCAGTGGATGGTGCAGCAGTGAAAGGAGTGAAAAGCAAATGCAGAATCAAGACAGACTGAGTGAAGTGTAGTAGCTGTAGAGCTAGAGCTTCTTTTGGATAAGACGGCAAATGCAACCTGCTGCTCTCTTTTCTTCTGCTTAAAGCTTTGACAGCTGTTCGCAAATGTTGAGCAATTGAATTTTTTTTTCTTCCTTTCCTTAACCCTAATATGTCGAGAAAATCACTAGACATATGTGCATCCGTATACAATACATACATACATTGCTTGCATAATAAAGTTTATTCACTTTTATATAATCATCCGATTATATACATACAAAATGTGTGGGAAATGTGAAATAATTTGCATTACTCAACAAAGAATTCTGCAATTGTTTAGTTACGTGATTTCTCTTTAGTTTTAAACAATCTAAAACTATCCAATGAAGATATCAGCTCTTTTCTTCTTTAACAAATTATCTTCATGTTAATTTAAGCGCGTTTAAACATTTAATGATGAGTTACAATTTGGAAAGTTACCAAAAATTCTTTAATCTTAAGTTAGCTCGGTGGGTTCATAAAAACTAGTTGATAGTTTTGCCCGCCCCTTCTCCGAATAGAGGCAAGAGGCAGGGTCTCCATCCACATTATTATATCTAAGAAGTAGGTGTTGTCGTTAATGGGTTAACATGGCAGCCTTGAATCGCTTCATTTCAGTCGACATATAACGATTTGGTAGCAAAAGAGGGGCGTTACAATGCCGGAGGTGGCCAGGAGGTAGGTAGTTAGTGGGTGTGAGTGTGGGAGTGGCCCAACCTAGAATGGGCAAGAACCTGTGAATGCCTTTTGGGGTAAAATGGCCTGCCGTATGCTCATTTGTATTGGCTACAAATACAATTTGATAGTCCTGCTCCGAGTTTGCCGGCCTCCTTATGTGTCTCCCCGCCTCTCTACCGATTCCCGCGCGCATCTCCTTACCTAGATTGGGCTGCAGGGCAAATGATATTTATACACACATGTTCAGGCTTGCAAGCTGAAAACAGTTAACCAAGACAGGACAGGAGATTGCGAACTGGCTATGAAGGGAAGGGATGGCGGGAGGGACAAGGCTGGCAGCGGCCATGGCATAGCACAAATTGCGCACTCTGGCTCTGGTTCTGGCTTGGCTTCGTTTGTTGCTTTGCTTTGCTTTGCTTTGGTTTGGTTTGGTTTGCTTCAGTTGAGTTCTTTTCTCTGCTTTCGGTTCTGCTTCTGTGTACACCTAGGCGAATGCGTTATAATAATATGTATACGATGTAGGGTTCGTGTGCTGGGTTAGGCGGACGGAAGGAAGGAAGGAAGGAAGATCGCAGTGAGAGAGAGAGAGAGAGAAAGAGATGGCTATGCTGATGGCCAGAACTGAGTGGGGTTGGGGGGAGGGACTAAGATAAAAAGTTGAAAATAAATTTTTATTGTTATGGGGCACACACGTTCTTCTTCTTCTTCTTCTTCTTGTCCTTGTGTCTGTTTGCGTGTTTGCGACACTCATTTTCTGCAGATGTGTTTTATGTGCGTGTGTGTGAGTGTGTGTGTGTGTATGTGCAATGGAAACCCAATGAGAACATGTGTACTTAACATAAATCGCTCACTCATTGAAAGCAGTTGCATAAATATGAAAATAGCACAGGAATACGCAGGGTGGCAACTGGGGAAAGTGCCTCCTAACAAGTGTAACTAGCCAGAACCTACAGAAACTGCATTGCAACCATTTATCGATTTCTATTTACTCCCAAAAAAGAAAAAAACACAAAACAGACAACAAAAACTATCTCCAGCCATGTATAGCAGTTCCACACATGCAAATCGAATTGTGTATTATGTGTGTGTGTGTGTGTGTGTGTGTGTGTGTGGTGGGTCAGGGACAGGGAGGAGGTTGATTCCACGCTCCGTCTCGGCTTGCCTCGATCCGCCTCTCTTCCCCTCCCTTTCCTGTTCCCACGTGTGCAGAAAAGTTTTGCCAACAGTTTTAATTTCCCATAATTACACAATTACAAAGCGCAAAGTTTTCAGCACACGCCACGCCTTCTTACAGCCCCCTTTGAGCCAAAGGGGCCACCACCTCATACAATGCCAACTACGCGTCATGGAAATGAGCAGTCAAAAAAAAAAAAACAAAAAAAAAAAACCCAAGCGGAAATAAAAAAAATCAAATCAGAGAAAAAACTAAAATCAGTTCTGAATCGAATTAGGAATGCCCTAAGCTCCTATATAATTTGCATAAAGTTTAAACTATAAAGAATCCTTTTTATTAATTAATTAATAATACTTGATAAACAACCAAACCAATAATCTGAAAAAAAAACTTCGCCCTATGCCATTGTGATGTCGTTCTTCTGCAATATTTTACAATAAGGACCTATTATACAGGTAAGTGAATTTGGTACCCGCATAAATTTTAATTTTGGCTGCCAATTAGAGTTCTTTTGCAATCTACTTGGCACAATGACTGCACAAACTTCCCTATTCTACACACTTCTCAATTTGCTAAATGAGCTTTGCATAATTGTTTGACAAAACAGACCAGAAGAAAGGAAAGCGAATAGTTTTTCTTTTTGCCATAAATTGTTTCTTAAGAGTTTAATTGTTCTTACGCTAAATAAATCCAAGGTTTAAGTAGATAAACCTTTCGAATGCAGTTTAAAGTTTCGATATTATCTTTCATAAATTGCTTTTGTGTGAGGTAGTAGGTGTAGTTTACTATCAAAGTGTGATCTATGTATTATATTTTCCAAATACCAAGATTATAGGAGTTTAATTGTACATGCATTCCTTTTGAAGAGTATGAAGAAAAAAACGATGAGGGGGAGGAGTGAAAAAAATTGTAGCAGCAGGCAAGTGAACAGTGAAAAAACTTTTTCCACTCACTCACACTCATATACAAACACACACATACAGGCGCAAACAAACCCGCACACTAACATGGAGGCAAAAGTATTTATTGAAAACTGTTACCGTTAGTAGCAAACAGTTTCCTCCTCCTACCCTCATACCCACACTCCCCTCTCTCTTCACCTCTCGTCACCATTTACCGCCCCCGAATCGAAATGAAACGTAGTTGCAGTTTTGTTGCAGCACACAAAAAGCAACAGCAAAAACTATCGTTTCACACTTTGGCTATGTGTCGGTCGGTTATCGCTGACTCTGGACTATGGATTGCCTTGCCGAAAGGGTGGGTGGCAGGTGGAAAGCTGGTGGATAGCTGGTGGATATTCGGTTTCAAATGACAACGCGGCAACAATGCGTCCTCGTCGTCGCTGTCGCTGTCGCCGTCGCCATCGGCAGCGACGTCAGCGTTGTTGACAGTGGCTTTTGTTGAGGATTTTTAAATCAATTGTAAATGCAAGTTATACGTATATATCTATGAAGAAGAATACCGTTTAAATCAGCGCCTGTCCACCATGTTGTCCTCTGCATAATCCATGGAAACTATTTAATTTCCAATTGAAAGAAGGTTCGCAAATTTATGACCCCGACTTATGCCGAGCGAAAGACAATCAAGAATTTTTGCTTGGCTTCTCTGCTCCCATGGCTTAGATATAAGTTTTACATGCCTCATAATTTATGCGTTGCCAATAAAATAGACGCAACGCGGGCATTGGCCATCAATTTCGTGGCCGAAAAATGGTTATGCATTGCTTGAAAGAAGCCTGTTTGAAAAGGCAACCAGCAACCCAGCGAAAAGGAGCCGGGAGCAGCGCGAAAACTCGGAGCAATGGCTGGAACAAGCCAGGGCCACGTTAATTATGCATAGGGTTAGCTGTGCCAGAGCTGGGGCCAAAGTAGGCCAACATGGTTTGCGATGTTGCAAAAAGGTTTAAGAAGAAGGGGTGGACAGAGGGGAAACATTGGAGACTGAGCATGGGTTATGTATGTGCGGCATGCAGCGAACTTTTAATCCGCTTTAACTAAAAACATTTAAATTTGCCAGGCAGCGTGCCCCCAGCCACCATCCACCAACCACCAGCCCACCTCCCTTCCTTTCTATTCGGCTTTTTAGCCAAACGCCCACCAACGAAAAAAAAAAAAACCAAAGAATGAACAGAAACCAACAAAAATTTCAAAATGAGAATAAATAGGAAAAAAGTTTGTGCCACATGCTAATGCTCTACCCCAGGGCATTGCTGCTGCCAAGGAAGGTGTGATATTATTTACTTAGGACAAGCTGACAAAAATGTTTAGTTTTTAATTCTGGTTTTTAATTTGTTCTTCAATTTGATGAAGGCTTAGGTTTCCTAATTTTTATTTTGAAATCTCTATTGGCAACTGTTTTCCTCTAAGCTGTCTCAATTTATGAACGATCCAAAGACTTTTTAGCCAACTTTTTAGCCAAGAAGAGCAATAAATTGTTGACTTTTTATTCTACTCAATTATATACTAAACTAGCAAAAAGTATTTTTATTACAGTTTGCAAAGAATTGGTTAAATCGCTGTCAAAAATATTTTGTGTCGAAATAAAATAAATCAATTATTAAAATTGCTTTACACTGAAATTACCAAGTGGTAACCAAAATTCGCCTAATTGGAACGTCAATATGGATTTATTTAAATCTTAGTTATTTTTCGCGGCCCCTTCCTGGCATAAATATTCATATATAGATTTATTCAAGTGAGCTTAAAGTGCTTTTGCAAAAACATTCCATTTGATTAAATATTCACTTAAATGATGCCCTAAATAATGAGCATCACTTAAAGTGATTTTGAAGTCTCTTATATTCAGTGCATAACATGACGTTCGTCATAGATATTTCTTGATTCTTGTGAGGAATGGATGAGGGATTTGGATCTGTTTTTTTGGAGGAGGATTCTTTACTTTTTTCTAATGAGGGCACGCCGCCGCGTTGCGTTGAAAGCCACAAGCTGCTGTGGAATTCTGTGTGCTAATCACAACTTGCAGCTAAGCAGCTTACAAAACTTGTGTTTTTCTACTGTAATTTTTGGCACATTTTCTAGTGAATGAATGGACGACAAAGTTCATAGAGAGGGAGAGAGAGAGGGAGAAGAGGAGGGAGAGAGCGAGAACAGCTGCAAAGCATTTAAGGCAATTTCTATTTTTTGGTTGAATTTTTTATTTAAGTTTAATACTCCTGGCATGGCACATCACTCCACACCACTTGGTGGGCATCCCACTCGTGTTATAGTGTTCTCTGTCAAGTTCTTCAACAACAGATTACAATAAACAATTTTTCACAGAAAAAAAGAAACAAGAACAAAATGAGAGCTGGCCGCAGGACAACCGCAGAACAGAACAGAACACAACAGAAGCCAAAGTCGGAGACCATAACTTAAATTTTGACAAATGTATCTGACACTTACAATTAGTATAAATTGACTGGCGTGTTGAGTGGCAGACAGGACACATTCGCACACATTCCCACGCAATTTTCACACATACATAGCCAGAAGAGTCGAACCGAGCCACCCATATCCAAGTTCCTATCGATCCCCATGCCCATATCCATTGGCGTAGGCCTATATCCTATCTACCTATAAGGACGCGACTGTCATGTGGGCGAACGACCGACAGACAGACAAACGGTCCGCCAGTCTGACGACACAATAGAGCAACCGAGAACGACAACAATGTCACGGCATCTGCTATTGTCAGCGCACAATACGCCGATTTGCATTACAAACGAGATGCGTTTTAGAAATATCTGAAACACCAGCATATTCTATGCGATTCGCTTAAAATGTCTACACTTGGAGAAACAAATTCATCATTTTGAATTTTTCATTGCCTACTTCTTTGGGCCGGTCTGTAAATAACAATGTTGGATGATATCTGTTTATGATATCTTTGTGTCTATATTTTCAGTGAAAACATTTTCGAAATTGCAGTGTGTTCTAGTGCAGGAAACAATAATTCCATTTGTCATATGAAACTATGAATATGATTTAATGGAAATTGGAAAATTGAAATTTAATATCAACTCGGCATGTTATTATTTTTCTTTGATGAACATTTTGAGAATGACAAAGAGTATTGATTCAAGATTTGAGCACAATGATAGAGGAAGGCAAATGTTTAACATTCAAAAGGTGTCCTTCCTATTTTTTGTGAATGGATTGAGGAGAAAGAAAACGAGAACAACAAATATGGGTGAATGATAAACAAATTTGGCAACTCTTTGATCACACCTTGTACGCACACACACACACACACACACACCACAGAGATTTACATACACACACGTGGCACGAGAAGGATACGTATGTATGTATGTAGTTTATATTCTATACACAAATATATCATCAAAGTTTAAACTGCCGCAAAAGCTAAGGGCAATTGCTTTTGACAGTTATGCACAAATTTATGACACAAAATATGGAGAGTGGAAACAATGGTGGGGAGCAAAGTTGCGTGGTAGGTGTAAGGGTAGGGGAAGAAAAAAACAACAAGGGGGAAAACTCTCAGTTAACATATGCCTAGGATTTTGCGCGTGGCTTTAACTTTAATTGACTAAGTCTAAATCTGGCAACTCGAAATTGTGAGTGAGTGGGGCTGTAAATCCAAACATAGAGATTGGGTGCAGAAGCCGGGGGCAGGGAGAAAGTTGGCTATATATACTCACATAGATATCGAAACGTAGATATGTAAGGTATCAAAAATTACTTACAATTCAAAACAAACTTTCACGCCAAGCAACCTAAATTTGTAAGTCAACAATGGACCAAAAGTATGGATGGGGATCTCCGTCCTCTGTTTGGATGCAGGCATATATATACGAGAAGCGTGGCAAAGAAAGCCGTAACGAAGGCAAGAGGGTGGGTTAAGCGTTAGCCGAAATCCGAAAATGTCGCAGAGCCAAAAGTAAAACCAACTAAAGAACCTAGGACTAGGATAAAAAGGAGGCTTCTACTGCTTGGCAGGGGGTCGATGGGGAAGGGGCATTTGCCGTTGTTGCAAAAGTGAAGAAAAATTGTAGAAAACTTTTGCTGATTTCGCCCAGTGCGCTTCATTTATTTCAACGATTTGTTGCCAGCCCAAGAACGGAGAGAGAGAGACAGAGAGGCAGAGAGCTCTCCTCGAATCTCTTGTCCTCTCGTCCAAGGCATTGTCCAAAGAGCAGCTGTTTTACTTCTTGATGGGACAGAATTGCCCTCTCCTCTCCTCCCCTCCTTCTATCCCTTCCCATCTCTGATATAAACCAGCATCTTTGCCGGTTTCCCTCTCGCTGACTTTATCGCTTCAGTAAGTTGCCGTTGCCGCTGCCGCTGCCGTTTTTATAATATTATAACGTGCGTTGTTTGTGCTTGAGCAATTTTTCGGCTACGGCGTTACCTTCGCCTTTTCTTATTGGAAAATTGCAAGTTGTCCTGGTAAAAACAACAACAACAATGAGTATGCAGGTGCTCGGGCAAAAAGTTTCTGGCAGCTGGAGTTTAGTGTGTTCGCATAGGTAAATACCTAGCAGATTCTTATTTGAGTTTGAGTTGTGTATATGTGTGTGTGAGAAGTTTGAACAAACTATAGTGTGTAGATGTGTGTATATGTGGGTATGTTTGCCAATTCGAAACTTTGAACTGGTTCAAAGAGTGTCTCATTGGAAATTGCAGCCATTGAAATGAAAGCGAAAGAAAAAGTAGCTGGAGCAACACATTTTTTCGTTATCATTAAAATTATCGTTCTTTTACTCTAGCCCCCTTGTCTTCGGGCCTTTTCGTCCGTTCCTCTCTCCCTCTCCTCTGCAGAAGTGCCCAGTTTTCTATGTATTTTTCCCCATTTTTTGTTTTTAAACAAAAGTCCAAAATGTTGGCCCATTTTTTGAATGTGAAGCTAACACACAAAAATGATCCGGATGGTGGGTAGGGTGGGCAGAACGTGGAGTTTATCTTTTAGGGCATCGGCAGGGTAATTAGTTTTTATTTTATTGACATGAATTGCAAAGTTTTAATTTGCTTTTGAATTTTTCGGTTACAATTGTTTCAGTTAAAGCATTTACAAAATTGCACAACTATGAAATACATGTATATATTCATATTCCTCTTGAAAACCATCTAAAGCAAATGCTTAAAGTTAAACACAATTTATACAATTAGGCTTGAAGTGAAGGAATTTTTTTTTTCTACTCATAGTAAGTTCAGTTCTATTTTCCATGCTCTCATTTCATTGGCCCTTCCACTACCATCGTTCCATATAAATTTTTATTGCATTTTACACTTTTTTGTAATATTCTTTTATTCCTTTTTTTGCTTGACATTTTCTCTAATTATATGCGGAAAAGATGTTATTTACTAGTCTACTATTCTTTTTCTACAGTTTCTATGTTTTTCTTCCTTTCATTAACTACATAGCATAGGGAGAGAAAAGGGAGGAGGAAGAAGAGCAAAGAGTTTTACATAAAGTTGTCACCTTTGAAAGAAAGATTTGGTGATGTATATGCATCCTTTTTGGAATTGATGAGAACTTGCAGTAAGTAAAATATATTTCCATTTCAGATTAATTTATCCCAGAAAAATTCGCCTGTACATACTATAAAGTCGTTATGCACTTAATTATTTGATTAATTTGATTTCTGTCATTTGTTGACTCCTTCTTAATGATCGGTTTGTTTGCCATTGTTTTATATTTCTCTAGTGGAAAATACAGTAAAAACTCAGTCTGTCTATTTTGTACGAACAATTTTAAAAATGGATGGCATTTAAAAATACTGAAGTTTTTGACTTTAGTATACTCTGTTATAAAATCTATCTTTAAGAGTCTTAAGTCTTTAAGTTCGTTATTTTCTTATTTTGTGTTGGGAATTAAATTAATCCTCCAGAAGGAAGACTGCCCACGCCGCTGAATCGCTGCTAATTGCATTTACAAACTGATTCATTGCACTTTTATTTTTATTTCTTCTCTTCATCTAACGTTGATTTCGAATGCGCTGAGGGATGGAAGCAGATTTATTCGTAGATATAAGTATGTGTGTTTATACGTGGGTGGGATTTGTGTTGTGGTCGCCTAGTAACCACCGACTTGCACCTGACTTTGCCATGCTTCATCACCATAATTGCAGCTGCCGCCTAGTCAAACCATTAATGGGTTAGGCATAGGCATAGGCAAAGGCATAGGCAGGAGTATTTCATTTGCAGTAGTCCTAATTTTAAAGTATCTTTCGAGTGGTGTTCCGGCCTTCCAACTGTTGTTGTTGCTGATTTTGCTGTTTTTGCTTAGCTATGTATGTATCTGAGTGTGTGTCTGTGTGTGTGTGTGTGCTTCTTTTTTGCTCTTTCTCTGTGTTTGTGTGTGGCAAACATTTGCAAAAAGCGACACACGCTGCAAAACTGGCAAAACTGCACAATGGAGCAGCCGTTGCCCTCCACTCCCTCCATTCCCATGACATTGTTGCTGCTGCTCCTCCTTGTAGCTTAACAAAAAGCATTAACACAATGCAGGCGCAGCATGACGGGGCCACGTTTCGGGGCCAGAATTGGAGCTATAGGGACCAGACTCAGTAGTCCGTAGACCGGAGCTGGAGCCTTCGCGGGTCGTGTTATGTACCGACATTGTCGTACATAGAAGAACGAACAAGAACAGAGAGCTGCAAATACAAAAAGAGAGAGCGAGAGTGAGAGGGAGGGAGAGGGAGTAGGAGTATGGGAGAAAGGTAGTGGAATGGAGGAGACTAGGGAGCTTGCAGCTGTTGCCGTCGACGTTGCGTGGGACTTCCGCTGAAATGTAACCACAGCGGCAGCAGAGATATAAGCAGCTCCAGCTCCGCTTTTTGTGTAAAGCAACTTGCGGGTGCTACACGAATTTGCAAGTGCAAGAGGGGAAACGTTTGGAGGTGGTACGGTGGGTGGAATGCCAGCCATGGCAGTTGCAAAAGGGTAATTGCTAAGCAATTACCTTCTTGCTAAGATTAATGGTCATGCCAGCAACTTGAAAATGTTGCCGCAATGCTAACAATGACCCCAACACATGACAGTCGGTTGGTTGTTTTTTCTACGACTTCTTTTTTATCTTTTCTGCATTTTTTGTTGTTGTTTTTCTTTTTGGGTGTGTATACAGACATTAATTAGATACTGGGCGTGGCGGGTCAAAGGGGGGGAGAGGTCAGTCATGTCGGTTTGTGTTCGGCAAAAAGTTGAAATATGCAAATTAGCATCACATATTGCATTTATTGCATGTAATTGAGAAATGTTGAGAACGTTTTTTACTGCCTGTCTACCTACCATTTTCATCCACAGTGTCGCCTGTTTCCAGTTGGCATACATGGCGTATACGCAATTTTTCGTAATTCGCACCGGATATATATTTCAGACATATTCAGTTTCTCATCCTCATCCTCCTCCTCTTGCAAGTGCAAGTGGGCAATCGCTGCAATCGCAAACGCACTCGCAATCCCAATCGCAATCCCAATTCCAAGCCACGTTCAACCCATCTTTTGGTCACCCACTGCGCTTTACATAAATTATATTTCCGCCGGAAAAATTAACATTTTTATGAATTTCCTTTCAGTGGCGGCGGCGAGAATTGCGGTGGAAAAAAAAAAAAATAAATAAACGAAAAAAAAGAAACCCAGAAAAATACGGAAGAAGAAATATATGTATATGATGTGAGGCTGACGCTGCTGCTGCTGCTGCTGGCGGTTGCCGCTTGGCGGCATTGCAGCGAGACGCCGCACACTGGCGCCAAGACTGAAACCATTCCAATGGAACTAACTTTCTCCCCAGTAAGCGTTTCTTTCATTTTTTTGGAGGGGCTAACTGAAAATGAAATGTTGTTATTGAAATTGGCAAAGTTTTATGTGCGCGCGCTCAGTTTTTACATAGAAATGTTTTGGCCATGACTTGCCATGTGGACCCAAAGTCGCTGCCTATTGCCTATTTATGCGTGTTGAGGTTGAAATGTGGCGCATTCTTTGAGCTAGTGGCCCTTTTTTTACCAAGTTTTTTTTTTGCCTTCTTCTGAATGATATCCGCACACATTTGCGCCAATGTGCCAACAAAATGTTGTTGGTGTGAAATGGCACAATACGCCAACGACAAAAGCAGCAACAAAAACAGCAAGAGCAACATCAACCTCAACAACAACAGCAACGGCAGCTGAATAAAGTGCCAGGAAACACATTTAATATCTACGCATAAAAATAAAAACTCTGCCAGAGCCCGGCAATGGAAATGTAGTGACCAAAGCAAGCCACAGTCAGAGCATTCGCAATGTCCAGTCCAATGTCCTAGACGACGACAGCAGCAACAGCAGCAGCAGCAACGACTACGACGACGGTTGAAGGTCTTGTTTATTACGCTCGCATAGCCAAATGCATAAATTTACGGACCGATGCGTGCAAACTGTACAAACTTAACAAAAAAAAAAAGAAGAAGCAAAAAACAAAAAAAAAAAGGCAAAAATAGAGAGAGTAAACCCGAAGCTGCAAATGAAAAAAAGAGAAACGCCTGAGAACCCAGCCAGGCTACGGCCAGGCCAAGCCAAGCCAGGCAACGGCAACGGCAGCAACAAAAAAACTTCCAAGCTGAAGCAGCTTACATGCACTGGTCAAAAGTGGGAGGAGGCAACAAGAAAATGAATGCTATGTACATTGCATATTCAATTTATATTTAAATGGAACACACACACAGACACAAGGCACACACAACAAACAGAAAACATCCATAACATGCATCTAATTGAAAGGATTAGCTCTTAGCAATGTTACAAACGAGAAATGGCAAAATTCTTCCTCTTTATTCCTCCCAGGTTATGCAAATCACTTACTCGATCTGACTGTTAACTAATTATAGCAAAAATTGAGCAAAAGAAAATCAAACGTTTGTGCTGTTGTAAATAAATACCCTTCAGAGATATATCTATTTATATGTGAAATGTGTGAGTGTGTGTGTTTCTAAAAGTGGGACAACACGAAATAAAAAAATATAAATTGACCAGCCATTTCTTTGGCTTAGACGAATATAAAAACAAATACGAAAATAAATATTCACTGCGAAATTTTAATAAAAATCAGTTTCTCATCTGTCTTCTGGCAAAGCCAAGTCGAATCTATTTCTGTGATTGTCAGTCATTTTACCCTTTAGAATTTAGAGTTAACTTTATGGCACATTAATTATTTGATTATTCCATGTTGTGCGTATGAAACTTTACATTTGGCAAAGCTTGTAAACTTTTACAAAACGTAATAATTTGTTAGCCTTGTATGTTATTAAAGTAGAAATGATTTAAGTAGAGTAAGCTAATTTGAATGGAAACATGACTATGTAGAATGAGTAGAAATTTCCATTATATTTTTGCCTTTTGCCTCTCTCATTACATTTTGCATTCGTTGTATTTTGATTTTCATTGTAATTTTGTAGCCAAGAGAATCTTTATGGCACATTTGGTATTTTTCCTTCCCACCCCCACCCTCTATTATCTCAGTTGCTTAAAGCAAACACAATAAATTATTAATTCATAGGCATTTTTTTGTTACAGTGCATAGAAGAGGCTTGGGTCTGCTTTTAGTCCGTGTATATCTTGGTGTTCTGCGTTTTGTATCTGTATATTTCTGTATGTGTGTGTGTGTGTATGGGTATGTAAAGAAATTATGTAGAATGAGTAAAAGATAAAAACAGCCCAAAAACAAAAGGCAAAAGGCGATCGAGGAAATGCAACAGAAATGAGAATTTATGTTTATGAAAATATTTTTGCCTCGTTTCGCCGCTTATGAATATGCAAACGAGATGAAATACCTCCTACACATATACATATAACACCAGGATGGATATGGATGTAACTGGTGGCTGGCTGGGTGAAGCGGGGGGTAACCAAGCGAGAGTGTTGGAAGGTGTGTGTATTTATTAGCAGGCTGTGCGGCAGCAGGAAGCTGCTAATGTGCTTGCCGCTTTGACTGTTGCCTGGCTGAGGCAATAACTGCCTAATGGGCTGTCATTTGTCTGCCGAGGACCGAGCTGCCAGAGCCAACGGCCGAGGACATTGTCGCCGCTAAACTTAACTAGCAACTCATTATGCGAAACATCCTTGAAAGCTTAGTACTTAGTACCCATTCGTCCTGGCCTAAGCCTAATGCGGACTTTTTTTTCGTCGACGCCATTGTTAATGATGCTTTAAAGCTTTTTCCAGAAGCTTCATCAAGGACGTTTAGCTTTAGCTTTCGAAAGCTGCTCAAAAGCTGCCCTGATTATGGCTAAAACATTATGGGACTGGTTTAGTTTTATGGCTAGCTTTTCGGACATTAATTTAAAGATGGGAAATTATGCGAGCAAAACTTGAATTTAGCGCACTTTCTTTTGCTTCGGTTCGGTTTCAGTTTTGGTTTCTGTTTCTGGCGTTTGTCGAAATACATATTTAATAATTCAAAGTTGACTGCTATAAAATCTCAGCGGGTGTCCATATTTCAGGGCGGTAATTTCATATTGTTCGTTTGGGTTTGTTTGAACTCGAGGAAGAGGCGGTGGGGCGATAGTAGGCCTTCCAGGCAGGTGGGCCTATGGATTCCCGTTTCACTTGCTTCTCTTCTTTACTTTCTTGATTCTTCTTCACCGTCATCTTATATATTTTTGGCTTTGTTAATGTGAAGGTTTACTTAGCCTACGCCATTTCGCTTTAAGGTTATTGAGTCGAAGGCTTCCTGGGGGAAATTAACCTTCTTGACTATGGGGTGGGCCATTCTGGCTCTTATTCGTTGCCAGTTCAACACTCTTTAACCCATTCACTTGCGATATGGATCAAACGATTTTGTTTTGCAGATTAAACTATACACGGTCGGACCATGAACCAGCTGCCATTTTAAATTGCAGTTGCATTTTCAGTTCACATCGGCAGAGTCTAGCCTAGAAAAGAGTCTAGCCCACCACCACCAAATCACCTCCACAGCACAAGGGGCCGGGTGGCAATCGCGTGTCGCATGCTACAAAATGACAGCAAAATGTTGAAAATTGCTGCAAAATGCCTGGCACTTTGCACTTTTTCTCTGTCTATGTGTATGCTAACAAAACTTAAATTAAAACTCAAAACCAAAATCAACATTTTGGCTAAAGCTATTCAAATAGTGTTTGGGCGAGGCCATTTATTATCAGCACTTTGATTTTAAAGCCAGTCAGCAAATCACTTAAATCTCTCTTGCGCAAAAGTCGTGGCCAAAACTCTTACATTTGCGAGGCAGAGCAAATCGCATGATAAATGTTTTTGCAAAGCCTTACACTTGGTTAAATCAATGCAACCGCAAACCAAAAAAATGAGAAAGTTTTGGGTATATTCGTTTTGAGTTTCATGTGGAACAAGCTTGCAGCATAAGCTAATCACATTTTTTATTTGTGTTATTATTAAAAATATTTAAAAGCTGAAAAATCGGAAAAGTGAATTTATTTCAAATATGTGTGATCTGTTTAAAACTGAAACAAACCTCATCTTTAAGTAAACACATATTCGTATGGATTGCTCAGGTGTGAGCCATTAAAAGCAGAGAATAAAATACGGAGATTGAATTTTTAGAGCTCTCCTCTGAATTCTCAAGGTTTGTAGTCAATGAAAGAGTTAGATATCAGAGTTGGGATGAATAGTTGCTTAAGCTAAATTGAAATTGGTTTCGTAATGAATCCCAAAACTTTAGCGTGATGGTTTGGTTAAAAAGGGCGTGTGTCTTGCCCTTATCTTTTACATATATATTTAGGTACCTACAAATATAAATAAATAATTCAATCACCTTTAGGAATCACTACAAGTTACGCATCGAGGGTAAAATCTAAGCTCATTACCTATTATCAGAAATGTGATGAAACCTTTCTCTTCACTTGCAGGAACTTTGTTTTCCAGACACACTCTAGGTACATACAATATGTGTGAAAGTTGAACTGAACTTTTAATATACCCATAGCTCATATTTTATTCAGAATTAAATTTAGGGTATTTGTAAATTCAATTACTTCCTTGTTTACTCTGGTTACTTCTGGTCTGGTTTGGAGTATGTGCCATTGCCTGGATTGCTTGTTTTTCTTACTGGTTTGCTTGTCTTTCGGTTTTCCATTGTATATTTAATAAAATCTTTTGCATTTCTTATGTGTTTCTAAGTGTCAGCGGGCATCTAATTTGATTTATGAGCGACAAAGTTATGCCCCAATAATATCGAGTGAAGGAAAGTTCTTCTGCCGTTTTTCTGTTTAGCTTTTGTTTTATCTGTCTTTTCGTTTTGTTTATCTATTCTTGGATGTAGTATAACGATGACTAAGACCTTTTAAATATGAAGAAGAGGGAAATGTCATTGCTTGTTTTCTTCTTTTTTTTTCGTTCTCTGTCGCTGTGCCAAAAGTTATGTGAAGGCAATCACAAGTTATGCATACATACCTACAATTATTAACAAGGCTTGTGAGAAGAGTCATGATTTTCTAGGATTGCTCTACCATTCGACACGTGTGTCTATAACTGACTCGACTGTTCTGTTCTCCTTCCTCTTTTTTGCGAATATTCTTGTTATTTGTCAAAGCCTAATACCTGATAATCAATTGCTTATAGTATATAGCTCAATAATGGATTGGTTTTTCATCAAGTCTCGTCGGCTATCAATCAAATGGATGTTGGGCTCCTTCTGCTGCTTTCGGTGTGCTGTGTGCTAATTAGCAAATTAAAAATGTAAAGTTTTTGTTGTGATGTATTTAAAACGTTTATTTTAGCTGCAGCACGAAAAACTCATTAGTAATTAAATATTTTCCGGCGCGACTACGCCCCGTAGTTTCTTAACACTCTGTGTTAGCTTGCTTTCGACGCTGTCGCTGCCAGCACTTCCGTTTTGCTCCTTCTCATGAAGGACAGACAGACACACACACAGACACTCGTAGACACAGGCAACATGACGTATACGCACTTTTTACTGGCTCTACTCTTGCGTTGAGTTTTCGAATTGGGTTGGGTCTACGACTGGTGCTGGATCTGGGTCTGTGCGTATTAAGACCGTAAACAAGTCTACAAGTATGACTATGGCTCCTACTGGGCTGCTTCTGCTTCTGCTGTAGCCCTGAGCATGATTTGTTACTGACAGCGTCTCAGGCAGCATCGCATCGCATCGTATAGCATCGCATCGCATCGACCCAGTGCCGAGTCGGGTAGAGTCGAGTCGAGGCTGAATTTGATTTATTTCACATTGTACAATTTATGAGTGAAGGTGAAGCAAAAACAAGAGCAACAACACCAACAATACTAAAAGAAAACATGGAAAACCGGACCCGTTAGCACTTGCAATTCATTGAGCCAAAGGCAGAAAGAATGAGAGAGAGAGAGAGAGAGCGAGATGCTCATGACCAATGGGTTATGGGTTGTATCCGGGCTGGGGTTCGTGGTAGAGTGTCAAACCCGAGCGCGTGTTTAAGATACGCAAAATTCCCAAAAGATTCCCAAATGCCTTGGGTATGAAGTGGAAGATGAAGAACACTGAGAGACAGAGAGAGTACCATGAGGGAAATGCTTGTTGGCAAGCTTGATACTGCTCAAATTATGATGGATGCTGCCTACTTTAGGGGGGCTGTTTTGCGGTTGTATGTATTTTCATACATACCTTAGCCCTACACACATTGGACTACAAACAGTTTCCACTCCTTACATCTTTCATTTCAATTACTCATCACCTCGTGCAAAATTCTACCTATCTTACGAAATGTAAATAGCACAAGAAGAAGAAAGAGACATTTAACGTTGCCTACTTTGCGGATGAGTTTTTAAAATTGCGCAGCACTTGTCACCGACAAACTTTTCCTAGAACTTTCCTTTTGCATTGCATTTGCTTTTCTGACTCGGACTTTAAACTGAAGCTTATCAAATGGAAGTATACACACAAATAATCCATGCATCAAGTATTTTCAATTACCCCTGCCTCCGTGGATTTACACCTCATACACACACACACACCCATTCATACATTTATAGAGAGAGGAAGTGTTGCCTTTGATGTTTGTTTGGACTTCCTTGCTGCTGGGCTGTGGCCAAAGCTAAATCTTTGCCAAAAGCTGTTTCATAACTCCTCGGATTTTATTTCAATTACCTCTGCATATTTCGGGTTCAAGCTGGGCCTTATTGTTTTTCAATTACCTTTGCCCCCTTTCACATCCCGCCTTGCCATCGCTCAGTGCGCAATTAAGCATTATAATCTGGCAACAGCCATGGGACCCAATCTACAGGACAGGCAAAGTCATCGTCGGCGTAATTGTAGACATACTCATATCGCCATCAATCATTTGCTTTTAAAATTGAATTTCACCTTAGCTCCAACTCGTAGAAATTTATCATAATTAATCTAAAATGACAGATAGATATACATACATATGTGCCTACAACTTTACATACATACAGAAATGTAGCTTGATTATTAGGATTAAACATTTATTTACAATTTCGTTTCCTTTTGTTTCTCATATTATATATGTTTCGCAATTTTTTCGATTCTTTCTTTGTTTGCTTAGTTTCTTAAGATTTAGTTAAGTATTTGCTAGTTATTAGTTAGGTTATTGATCTATAGTTAATCGTTTTATATATATATATGCATTGACCTAATTTGTAATTATAATTACGACGTATCAAAATACTTAATGGCTGGTAAACAAAAACACAATTTACATATTTACACTCAAAACTGATGACGACCTTCACTTCTATCCTCTTCTTGGTCTTCCTCTTTTCTCAGGTGGCTACTATATACATTTGTGGCCTGGTAGGGGGGTGGAAAGGCATTTCTGTAATCCAAATCAAATGTCAGCCAAAAGCAAGAAAAAAAAAAGAAACCGCCAAAATGACAAGCCACTAACTTACCCTAGTCTGGTTTTTTGGTTTCTTTTTTCGGTAGCGGGTAAAGGAGAAGCAAGGAAAAACGTAACGGATGGAAAAACAGACATCAAACATAAGTTGCCACTCGACTTAGGCCACAAGAAATGGGCGAGTCATGTGATGTTGAGCATGGAGATTTGTTAGAACCAAAAGTAGACTGATACCCAGGAGCAAAGGCCACAATCCTGGCACCTCCAGTCTCACACCCATTTCGTGCTGCATGGCCGCATGTTGCTCGCTCTTAATGATATGCACAAAGACGCTGTCAGAGTCTGCAAAACAAATAGAGAGGAGTAGAGTGATGATAGCAGAAAGTACTTTCACTTTAGTGTAGTAGCAGGGTAGTTAGTAGTAGTCACTCACTTGAATTATCCGCCGAACACGTGTAGTTGCCAGAGTCCGTGTGCAGTACACGCGATATCACCAAATTGCTGGTCTTCATCTGCTGTTCCGACACAACGCGTATGCCGCCCCGTGTCGAGTCACTGACTAATTCCGTGTCCTTGTGCCAGAGCATATGCGTGTAGGGACCTGGAGCCTGAGGTGCAATGCATGTCAAATTGATGTCGCTGCCACTCTGAATGTAAAGCTCACGATTGGCCAGGATTTGCGCCTTCGATGCTGTCAAAAGATTGTCACACACAGTTTGCAATTAGGATTAATGGGCAAAGACCTTCAATGTAGCTGTTTTCTTAGTTGTTATTGTTGTTGCTTTGCGGCTAGTTTAGTTGTACGTTTTGCTTTTGTTTGAGGACCTTACTGTCGCAATTACAGTTACAATTGTTCTCTATAAATGGCAATATTTGATCAACTAATTTGAGTTTGCCCGTTTGCCGTTTACCATTTGCCCTTTGCCCGTTTGCCATTTACCAGGCCCCATTTTGAAAGGACCATCTTGAGAGTATTGCAGAATGCCATGCAATCAATTTGCTCTCACAATGCTCCACTCTCTCCTTCTGTGTGCATTGTAAAATACTTAGGTAACCTGTAACTATGAAAGGACCTCTTATCCTGGCTACAGAAGGTGCAACGATGCAACCATGATTATGTGACTTCATTATAATTCAGATAGACGAGTGTCTTTTCCTTCAAAAGAGATTATGCTCAGGAATCTTTTCCGACTTTTGCAACGATAGCATATTGGTTTTGAAAGGAAGTTTGACCAGAATGACGATAAAGTATAACATTTATTTTCTAAACGTTAAAAGTTTTAGAGTAGCTTTGAATAGGGTTAAAGCCTTTTAATCGAAACCGTGATTTGTCGAAGCAATGTAAGGGTATTCAAACTTCGACTTTTTCATATTTAACTCTGTTCATTGTGTGTTACATTATATTTAAAAAGATTTCTTTAGAAATTGAAATGCCATTAAACCCATTTGTGTTTACTAAAAATTTCTGCTATATTAAGGGTTTCACTTATCTTGTAAATATTTAAGTAAAATATTCAGTTATTTGCAATTGTAATTATAAAATTTCTCCTGTGTGAAAAGTACATCCAGTTCATGGGTTTGGCTTTAAGGTATGAATTTAAAAATCATTTCTGCTTCAATTGATAAATTAAAGCAAAGTTAGAAATCACAAATATTTAATGTTTACTTTATAAAATTTTCATGATTTTTATATAATGGAAATTTGAATAAATATTAAATTTGGCAAAAATGTAAACCGGAAGAAAAACGACAGATTGCCAATTCATTTGCATATGTATATGCAAGTAACTATGTATGTGTATTTAGGGTCATATAGCAAATATATGTATATGTATTTCAGTCGATTTGGTGGAACCAACAAAAAGGGGCCACTTTTCGCCCAATTTGGTTATGGTTAATATTTAATTATTAAAACAAGCAACAAAAACAAAAAAAGGAAGAGAGTTACATGGAAATCAAATTTAATTATCTTTTCAGTTAAGTGGCAAGGGAAATTAGGCACGCAAATATTTAAAGGCTAATTTCATTTACATTAATAAAATTGTTAGCCGCCTGTGTCATTTGATTTATTGATAGATACTTACTCACAACCATTAGCTTATAGGCCAGACTGATTTTGGGCTCTGTGGAGACCTGACATTCATATATGCCGGCATCGCGAGGCTGCACGGAGACCACTTTGAGTACCCACTCATCAGAGTTGTCGATGTGTCGGGCCAGAAACCGCTGATCATTGGTATAGGTCATTATGCCGATGGTCAGGATGTGAAGATCCCGTTGACGTATCCAGGAAACGGCACGATCCCCCAAATGACGGACCCGGCAATGTAGGCGAGCTGTTGTGCCCAAGGCGGCGATTATTTCACGTTCGGTGGCGTTATCGAATTGCGGATCGTAGCCCTCGTAGTTGTCGGGAATTATATTGGATAGTTCCGAGGCAGTGGCCAAAGAAGCTACATCGAAACAAAAATGTAAACAAAAGAGGTGTCAATTGAGAGATTCTCTGTTTGCGCACACTGAAATGTTCGTTTGCCAGCAATTCGAGCGCAGGTTCAAGAGAACTCGTACTCGCAATAATGTATGCACACACACACACACACAACACTCTATCACACATTTGCACATTCAGACAAACAGAGAGAATGGCACATCTCATGGATGGAGCTAGCAGAAGGCACTTGAAAAGGGTATCAAATAACTGTATCTAAATGTCAATCTAAATGTATTCATGTGCATTTCTAACCTAATGGCAGAAGGCGTAAAAGATAGCACAAAACTGCCAGACAGATAGACAGACGAGTGAGAGAAAGGGAGGCAAGAAGAAGGAACGGAAAGTCCATCCATTCTACAGACAAATCAACATACATTTGATTAACGTGAATTTGTGCTTAATTTATGCTCTATTCCCTTTTACTTTCTCATTTTCATTCTCTGTCTGTGCGAGTCTCTTTCGGTTATGATCCATCATTTCTTGCTATGGCCTTTCATTAGCCAACCAACTAACTCAATGGTAGAAACAAGTGATTTATGTGAACTCTCTATCTCATTCATATCGATGTATTTAGCCAACTAATGCGCTAATAATCCACGAGTGCCTAAGCAAATACAAATACAAAATCCAATTGGTTGACGATGCGAAGGATTTAGAGGAAGGAATAAACACACACATATTGATTTATAGGCATATATGTACGGACCATATGTGTGTGTGTGGTTTCAGCAAATTTAGCTATCAAATATCAAGCAATAAAATGCCGTTAAACACTTAATTGAAACTGTTGCTTAACAGCCTCTGGCTATGGCCAGAGAAGCTTGGCAAGAGAGCGGGAGAGAGATGCGTTCAGGGCACTACAAATGAAATTGTTTTTTATGTTAGCCACAAAATGTAAAAAATAAAAAAATGCAAAACTTCTACATATATGTATACATACATACATTTGTATGTACATATATACATTCATGTATATGTACGTGCAAAATACTTTCACGAAATGCAAACACACAGAAACCACCATAAAAATTTTTTAATAAAAGTTACGTATTTGTGTATTTACATACAAAGTGCAGAGCCAGAGCCAGACCGAAGGACTCCAAAACGGTGACTCAGAAGCAGCGAGAGCGACCAGAGGATTGCTGGGTGAACCACAGCTTGACTGGCCACCACTAAACCATCATGGACTCACCGCCGTTCCTTACCCAAGTGGGCCCTAAAACTCAACTGAACCAGTCAGGTGCCCATAAATAATAAATGAGTTGCGAAAAAAAATAAAAATATAAATAAAATGGAAGAAACATAATAGTGCTAAACACATGATGGCATAAATAATGCCCGTAACCTGTGAGAGGAGTTTCCATCCGTGATTTAGTAGAAAGCAGTCCCAGCGAAAAGGGAAAACATCCACCAATTGTTTCCATTAATCTCAACTCGAATGTGTATCAATTCCAAATGGTTCATTATCGATATTCGATTCGTTTGATTAAACCTTTTCAATGGTTAATTGAACAAATTGAATGCAGGATCATAAACCAAACCAAAACCAAACAAGACCAAAACCAATTTACAATCAATTAATTATTATTTGTGGTTTAAATCCTTGAAACACTTTCCTCTCTCTCTCTCTCTCTCTCTCTCTCTCTCTCTCTCTAACACTTTGCCTTTCCCCCCGCTTTCTCCGGCCAAATTTAAATTATCTAATTAAAATTGTTTAAATATAATAAAATCCTTTTACATTCAACATTCATCCTTCATTCATCACTTTGTTTGTTTGTTATTTTTTTATGTATTATGTTCTTATTAAATTTATAATCCGCTCCTTCAGATGATGGTTGCTTGTACTTACCAAAATGTTGCTTGTGCCTGTTGTGCTTATCAAATGTTGTGGTTAATCCCATGATCACAAGCAGCGCCATAAAGTGTTCCAACAACATTTCATGCGCAATTTGTAACGCTCTCGAATGATAACTGCAGCAGCAATCCCAACAAACAAACGAACGAACGTGAGCGAGCGAGCGAGCAAGAAGACAAAGACGTACATAAAGGACAACAGAAAAGTAATTAAAATAAATGAGACAATAGACGAAAAGACAAAAAGGATGCCGAAGATGGAAATGAAGATGGCAAACAAACTGATGACGAGCAAGAGCACGCCATATTGTTTCGACATTCGCGATTCGCAATTTATATTATGACCACACTTCCTTCTCGAGAGAGATTGGGAGTGAAGTAGGTGGGGGGAGGGGGTGGGATTAGGCTTAGGTCTTATGTTCTTATCGGCAGTCCAAAAACCACAGCACATTCATTTAAACTGATGACAAGACCGCAATGCGGTTGAGTTTTCAATCACCATGACGCCCACAGGACACTGAGAAACGATGGCACAAGGATGAATTTGATGAGGAAAATGCTTGGGCAATTTCTTCATTAAACACTAAGCTATCATCCAATTGAATGCCCAGGCAGTCAGTCTGCCTTTAGGGTTGTTGCTATAGCCAAGTTGCGGTTGGGAGTGGAGTGTATAAATGAATGAATGGATAGATGGATGCTAGGTAGGTAGGTTGGTAGGTGGTTAGGTGGGAAAGCTTGTCCTCCGGCAACAATTTCGTCCTGGTCACGTTTTGATAATACACTTAATTATATTCAACAAGAAGAGAGCTCTACCTTTTTGCTGGCGACTAGAGCAATTGGTAAGTGATGCGGTTGGATTCAATGTAGCGCGAACTGCGTGCCGCCATTTCATGCGCAACGTAACGCATTCGAGCGCGTTGCGTTTTTACCCCTTTCTAACGTTGAGGTTTTTGGTTTTTTACTCCTTTTCTCACAATTTATTGTAATTGTTGTTGATGTTGTCGATGCTCCTCAACTCTTCCTTTGAAGTTTTTTCTTATATTCCTTTTTAGTTTGAATTTTACGTAACTCTCAGCCCTAAAGTGGCAACAGCGGGCAACTTTGAATCATTTCAAAAAACGCTGACTTCGTTACCGAAATCCAAGTTATAACGAAGAGTCTGAAAAGAGCGAACCGAATAGATTTACTCTTGCTCTTGCTCTTTGCTGAATGAATCGCAGTCACAATCACAGTCACGGCCACGGTCACAGAGCAACACTATAATTTTCCGCACTAAACGTTGTGTGTGGCTTGAGGCGCGTTTATGAACTGAAGAAAGTTTCCCAAAACCAAACTGGGTATGCAAATGCTGCTCGAACGAGCGAGTTAGCCATGAAGGGCGCAAGCGCATTGGCAACATGTTGCAGCAACATTTATTGAAGCCAAATTGAATTGTAACAGATATGCGAGTATGAATGATTGGATGGGGTGAGTGGGTATGAAGGCAAAGGCATACACATCTTTATCTTTAAATTTCATTTCATTTCACTTTAGATGTTTTACTGATGAAATATTTAACAAGGCATTCAATGTAACAGGGAAAGCACTTTGGCAAAACGCACACACACGCACACAAGAAAACACAAAAGGCGTTGGACGTAGCATATATTCATATGATTTGTGTCACGCAACAGAGAGAGCCCAACATCCAACACCCTACACCCAGTGGGCAGGAGACAACAACAAGAGTCTTAATAAAAAGGCCAAAAACTCATGCATGACAAGGCGCGTTTTACAAGTTTTGTCAGCGTGCCTCAATTGAAAGTGGATACCAGGGGCACACACACGCACACTCACACCCACACCTACCCACACAAACATACATCCGCAAAAAAGACTGGCAGACAGGTTGACAGACAATCGGACAGACAATCGCGCATTGTGAGCCCATTGTTCGACAAAACGGAAACGGATATGAAGCGACCATGGTAGCTGGTGTTGCATATGTATAGCTCACACTCTCTTCCCCTCTATCTCTTGTTTTCTCCCCCCCTCTCTCTCTCTCACTCTCTCACTACCGGCAGGAACTTTGCCACGGCGTCTGATCAATATCGATGAGGGCAACATATGGTCGATTTTAATTTTCTAACATATTTCTCCACACACAAGCACAAACAAACACACACACATAGGGAAAAAAAGAGAGAGGGAGATAGAGAGAGACACGCGACAGACAAGCGCTCCAACCATTGACACGAAGTCAGTCCTGGCCCTGCCCCATTTTGAGGTCCTCCCCCAAATACAAATTCGTTTAACATATTTTCTTTAGAAATTGAATTTCAAAGTTATTATAAATATTTTTCTGATAAATGCAATTTCAGTGGAATTTTTCTTTATTTTACCTTCTACTCGAAGACAATGCTCACTGTCTTTATTATTCCCCCCTAAAGGGCGGCAACAATTTCAAGTCCCCCGAATCAAGTATAGACAAAGGCGTATGGAAACCAGACAGTCCTGCCTAGCCAACATCATCATTTCACAAATTTGACTTTAGTATTATTTTACACTAACAAGCCAGGGAATTCCTCAAGTTTAACAAGCGTTGACACTTGCCTCCCATTCCGTTCAAGCTTACTTTTCACGTTGTTGTGTCCTGGCAACAACCAAACTGTCATCTCAATAGCTTTTTTAAGGGGGCGTTTAAGAAAATTATTATAATAACAAATTTAATAGGAATTCGTAAAATTTAAAAACAAATATGTTACGTAAGAAAATCCCATCTAAAATACTTAGATATAGCCATCCTTAAGTCGAAATCAGGTAAAAGATCGATGGTATTTTATATTACCCTAAAGCACTTATAAGCTTTTAGTCTTTTCTTTCTCTTTCTCGTAGGAATTCTTTCAATTTAAATGGTTTTTGTATTTATTAATTAGTCTAGAAATTACCACAAATATTCTCTGGCTCATAATAAATTTGAATTTGAAATTTACCATTTGAAAACTCTTCAAACTTCTTTTAACGATTTGAAATACCTGAGCTTCACCTTCAGTTATTATTGCTGTAAGGCTTCGATGTTTTGCTTCCCCGATTTGGACATTGATTGCATACTGAATTGATGGAAATGCCGCTGCGAGGCCCCACGGGAAACTCATCCACATCCACAATCCCCCTTCCCACTTCACAATCCGCAATACACATCCACCGCGGTAGATACATGTGGCGTGAGGAGGATGGCATGGCAAATGGGAATAATGGGGAGGGTAGCATCGTGTGTAAAATTGATAACTTTGTTTGTGTAAACAGCGGCGCGACATTTGTCCTCCTGTCTCTCCATTCCAACATGATATCCAACGGAATTTATTTTTTTTTTTTGGTCTTTGTTGGTTTAGTCGTTTTTTTTTTCTTTTCTTCTTCCGCCCCTTCGACATGATGTATGTGTTCAAGGCGTGTGCGTGTTTATATCGCGTATACGTAACGTGTACACACATACATATCCTCAAATTATCGGTGTCAATTTTTATGCTGCTACGTGTGCGAAATTTAACAGAGCAGCTGATGAGTGAACGGACTGGCTGACATCCACACCCAGCAAAAAGGACATCAAGAATAAAAAGATGTCGTCCAATTTGACATTACATGAGCTTTCATTGTCTTTACCTTCAACTACTACAACTTCTCGATAATGAATTGAAATCCAAACAACTAGGCGATGGGCAAATAGGCAATAGGCGACCGGAGGCGACTAAAGCCCCAGACAGAATCGGAGAATTACAGAACAAACAAGAAAGCAACACGAAGGAGAACACAACAATACTAAGCAACAGTAAAAGCCAACAAGCCGACATTGAGACAAAAATATGCCAAAAGTAGTTGCACGAAAGCAGAACAACAGGAGGACCAGAAGGAGACCTAGAGGGCCAGGAGGACACAACGATGCTTAAGCTTTGCGCTCAACTGTTCATCAGAATTACAAATTGTATTCGATTTCCGGTATTTGAGACGCTTGAGTTAACAATCGAAGTAAGCAGCAGCCAAATGGGAATGACAATGGGGATGGCCGTGTGATGGGCGGAGGATAAAGATAAGGTTCGGTTCTGAATCTGGGCGAGGAGGGGACTGAGAAGGGTGTGAATCAACCCCATGAACAATTTAAATGCCATATAAAGTTTTATGCATATTGCGTACTTGTTGTTGCTTTGTTGTGATAGTTTATAAGTCGAGACAAGAGACAAAACGAATTGTCAAAAGGGGCAAAAGACACACACACACACACACAGACACAGAGGCACAAAAGGGAAAGCTCCAAACGGGCCATTTGAGCCGTTCAGTTGTCAAAACGTTTGATTCGATTAGACAGATTGATTGTATTAACATAAGAAACGCATTGATTCGGTTTAGTCAAGCACTGAAATACATTCGAAGACAGACCGACCCACCGACCAACCGACCAGACTGAAATCGAACCTCTATCTGAAGTGGAAACTGAAACCGAAAATAATACCAAAGAAATACCTGATTCTCAACGGCAAAAGGAAATTCGTTTTTTTTTTTTTTTTTTTTTTTTTGGAAATTTGATAGTTTTTCCGACATGGAGTGGGCGGGTTGAGCTGAGCTGAGCTAAAGTCAAGGTCTCACTTGATTACATTTGAATTCATTTTCAATTTTTAAATTTTTCCCTCTACGAAACTTTACGTATTTGTTTTGCTCGAAAAATTTCGACTCAGTCTTTGTCTGTCATAAAAGTTTCGCGGTAAAACTTTTTGCTTCTTCTGTAATCTAAAATCACAATTTAATACAAAAATTTACAGAAGGGGGCGTGGTGTGGATGTGTGTGTGTGTGTGTGTGTGTGTGTGTGTGTGTGTGTGTGTGGGTGTGGGTGTGGGCTCTGTGATTTATATATGTACCCGGAGTCTGATTTTCTCAACTAAACAAATTTATTTAAATGTATTTGTATGTGCGTTGTAGCTTTTGTTGTTGTTGTCTAAATCACATTTGGTAATTTATTAAATCTAAATGGGATAAGCCTTAAGTTGTGGAAAATTATGCTTTTGCACACATACACAGACACAAAATATGTATAAAATTCATAAGTTTATTCTTGCTACGCTGCTCTATTTTTCTAAATTTTTCATCTCAACATTCGGCTATACTCTTTGTTGTAAATGTAGATCAATTCGATCAAATTTCATAAATATTGTAAAAGGAAAACTGTTTTAAAAGATAATACCTACAATTTGTTATCATTCCTATTTTAAAATTGGCAAGTAACAAATTTGGAGAAGATTATAAGCCATGGCTGGCATTCTTCTAACAAAATTGTAATTCGGTCAAGAGAAACATATAAGCTTAGTTTGTTTCTAATTAGATTTTGTCCAGTCTAAGACTCTTGCGGGTTGGTAGAAATTGTGTTTTAATCTTGGTGAAGTTAACAGGTTTTTTAGAATTTCCCGAGGCCAACATTTGTTTATATTTTGAACATTCTGTTTTCCAATGAATTTACGGTAATTGAGGCTGAGCAAGTACACGATGTCAGTGCAATTATTTTTACGGAGACTGAAATTCTGTTGATGAGTTGATGGAAAAACCGTATAGCAATGTTTTGTGCTGATAATTGAATTCCTTGGAAGAAGATACAAGACAGACATTAAATATTATTTATTGTATACATATATGTATACAAAAGTATGTAATAATGAAATGGTTGACTGATTTTGTGACTCTTTCATTTTAGTTATTGTGGCAAAAAGTAATTTGATAATGTCTGCAACATTGTTACTTTTGCTTTTGTTTTCCCCTACACAATTCTACACACACTGAGGTCATCAGCAAGGCGCCTGTTTAATGTCCAAAGACTGAAACTCATTTACCCTTCAAGTCCGCTCTCTTGCCACACACACAGACACCACATATTGACACCCATCATTGCAGAAAAGTTTAAACGTTTTGGCAGCCATAAAATAAACCAAT
The DNA here is from genome assembly GCA_018903935.1 of Drosophila insularis. Taxonomy (NCBI): domain Eukaryota; kingdom Metazoa; phylum Arthropoda; class Insecta; order Diptera; family Drosophilidae; genus Drosophila; species Drosophila insularis. Next base: position 1,128,699 of record JAEIFP010002295.1, on the reverse strand, counting down.
GATTGACCAGCCATCGTGTGGCATTTGCTGTCAATGCTGGAAATGCTGCCAATGAATGGATTGGTTGGTCGATGGGGAATCCTTCCCCAAAAGCGGAGGGAATTGGGCGTTTAATTATGGTGGCCATAATGCGCACAAATAGCAGGTTACATTCAATTTGACATGTAATTTTATCGCTTCAAACAAAAACTTTATCTGTGTGGTGTGTATGTTTGTCTCTCTTTTTATGTGTGTGTGTGTGTGTGTGTGTGTGTGTGTGTGTGTGTGTGTGGGGATTGTGCCGCGTCGCACACAATTCAAATACATATATTTTATTATTTTATTATCTACTGTTTTATAACTTTTTGCCAAGCTCTAAGCTGGCACTCAAACTTTCCGCACGTTTTCCGTATAAAAAGTACTATGTACCATGGCCCAAACGGTATCAGAATCCGTATCCTGAAGCTTCCGTCAGCAGATTTGTGTCCCAACCGACTGTGTGTATGTGTGTGTGCCCACTTTTTGTGTTTTTTTTTTTCCATCGCATAAGACGCGAGCAAATGGCGCAATTGTGTGAAAGTTGAAAAACGTTTTTGGCGAAATGTGCGGCACTAAACAATGCCATAAAGCGTCAAACTTGTCGATACTTTTTCCTACCACACACAATTCTTTTCTTCGTATCTCCTATGGCTTTGCTCTATGCTCTTTCTCTGTCTCGCCCAATCCCTCCCTGTTCTGCTCTGCCCTTGTCTTCCCTTTTGCCTCTTTTTCTTGCTATATCTTTGCTGATTTCATATTGCTTGCCATTGCTGGGGCTGTCAGTTTCAGTTGCTGTTTTTCTTGTTATTTCTGCTACTTTGATTATAACAATGGCAAACTGAGACAGAGACAACGTTAGATATAGGAATCACAGTAGGGGTGTGGGGGTGGGGGTGATCTGGGGGACCGAGGGACAATCGCTTACAATCTTGGCAAAGAAAAGTTTTCAATTTGTAACTATTTGTTGTTCTGGGTTATGTAAATTGGCTCATGTCGGTTGACGACTTTAAAAACATTGCATTCGCATTTCCATTTCCTTTCCCACAGTCATTCCCGTTATTCTATTTTCCATTTTCCATTTCGCCCCCACTCATTTCAACCCTCTCTCGTTGGGTGTGCGACTATCTTCTTTACACTTCATTTGCAATAGCAGTTGAGAAATGCCTCCACCGAGTTTGCCAAAAATTGTTATAAATGGCCATTAATGTGCATCATCTCCTATTACGACTGGACTACGCTTAATGCTGCTGATGTTGGTGCTGGAACATTTAGCAAAGAGCTGACTAATTTTGAAAATCATAAAATTTTGCGAAAAGTGTTTGGCCCATCAAAAAGGCAAAAATTGCAACTTTGCCCATTAATCATTTATGGAGGGCGCCTTGTCCGCACCTAAGCTCACTGGCCTTGGAGAGGCAACTTTTGCAACTTTTTCCCTTTCTCCAACACACAAAAACACACACATACAATGCACTTTTGTAATAGACCAAAAGGAGGGCATAAAACTATCTCCAACCCCAATCATGATGCATAATGGCCAATCGGTTAGCAGCAACTCGCTCCTTGTGTATACAATTGTTTGCCCCAGGCGGCCTTTTCAATGGGCAATTCAAGCCAACCCATTGCAACCCAAGACCTTTAACCCACTGACATTGCTGAGGGGTAGAATGAGTGAAGGGGAGGGGAAAAGATATCCAATTGTCAATGGGCCACTGTTGCCTGGTTGCTATCTTGATAGGTTTTCTCAATATCCCTTTTTGCTTAATAAATATGTTTAAACGGCAACGCACAGAATAAAACACACACAAACAATTGGTTGTCAACATTTATTCCAGCAGAAGAGGTAATAAAATGCCTCAATAATTTAATTTAATTTTTTTTTTTGTTCATGTCATCTCAAAAATGGCAACAAAAAGGAATTTCGAATGCGCTACACTCACTCGCAAAGGATCAGTCGAAGTGATTTCATGTTGAACGTTGTGGTAACCTGAAGTCAGTCATGGGAACGTGCATTTTTGCTCTTTGTGAATTTTGAATGATTTTCCAAGAAGAATTTTATGGGATTCCATTAAAAAAATATAATTATTCATTTTTGTATCCTCCGCCCTTTCTATTTGGATAAAGGAAACCAATTAATTTCTAGCAAATTATTCAATATAAATACTGTACCCAAATATTCAATATTTAAACAGGAAAAAATGTGGACTATCAATTATTTTGAGAATGTTTAAGAATCCATTTTGATTATTTAGAAGACAATAAAAATAGTCTTAGATATTGGTAAACTAGAACTTTAAAAAATCAAAAGACATATTTTTTTGTAACTTTCGAAATATGATTTACAAGGAATCTGCAAAAGTGAAACTGACAACAAAGGGAACTCATAAAAGTTTTAACGATAAAGTTTGTATACAAAGACTTCAAACTCTAGTAAAGAACTATTGTGGAGATGGAGGAAATAAAAACTCACAAATTTATATTTTTCAAAGAATCTTCTTCTATTCGATTTGCCTATAATTTCAACTATTTGTTTGTGTATATCTACCTAACTTTTAAAAGGCTGTAGCGCATCAACCTAATGACGTTTAACTTTCAGCAGCAACTGGCCAAATGAAAAGCGAAAGAAAAACATCAACAACAACAACAATAATAACAATAACAACAACAAAGTAAACATATGTCAATTTTCCACTCGAATTGCGATGCAAAGCCAAAGTGAAAAACGTAACGTAAAAATAGAATTGAGAGGGAAAGCAGCCCAAAGAGGAGTGTAAAAGGAGGAGGAAGAGCAGAAAGAATAGGAGACTTGTAGACCAGAACCAAAACCAGAGACCAAAAAAAAAAAAAAAAAAAAGAAGGAAACCCAAAGAACGTTAACGTTGCCAGTCCTAGTTTTTTTTTTTCGTTTTATTATATAAAAATGTCAAATGTATATGTACATAGGTATATATATCAGACGATATGTATCCATTTGGTTGGCAACAAAAGTCGATTTTATTGAGCACAATATTTGCTACTTATGTATGTACTTTTTCCCTCTTGCTACTACTACAACATGCTAGTTGGCATTCTTTTATATTTTTCTATATTTTATATTTGAGTTTCATTTCTCTTTTTTTTTTTTCTATAATTCTTCAACAAATTTTTTAAGAAGTTTTACTGTGCATCGAACACGGACATTGTTGATAAATATTGGTTTACTCACACATGCATGGTCATGGACATGGTCAAAGAGGAAACCCAACAAATTGACGGTGCATGTGTGTGTGTGTGTGTTTCTCGGATGAAGGACAAGAGAACGGAGACCACATTTTGAGGGGTTGGTTGGGGAATGGGGATGGGGATGGGGATGGGCAAGGGTAGTTACTCGTATGCAGAGACATTGGGAGCCATGTCAAAATGGCAAATTGCTGGGAAACATGTAATTTTCATGGTTAGTTACATTTTTATTGTGACATTAAGTGGGGCGGCGGGTAAAGTTGGAGTGGGAGCCGTTTTATTTTTCGTTTTGTTCTTGGTGAGCCCATAACTTGATTGAAATGCCATTTGACTTGATCCGGAGATGAAAGGTCATGCTTTAAGCTATAATTTTGTGATAATGGGGCATCGTCATCATCATCTAGATCCCATAATGAATGCGCAAATGCGTTAAGTGTCAAGTGTTCCGGAGAGCGAATACTAAATTTTGTTGATGCAGTATATGCAATTCTGCTACTGTTGCTCTTGCAGTTGGAAGTCATTCATCAAGGCGGCCTGACGAGAAGTTTGTTTTGCTAGTTTTGGCGTAGTCATGGCGGCATCAACGTCCTTCGTCCTTTATACTTCCCCAATCCGGCCAAATGGGGCACGGTCATGTCATGCATGTGTGTTGTTTGTCTGCCTCTGGATTAGATCAACATTTGTGTTAAAACTCGGTCTATCTCACAACTCCCTTCCTCCATCCATCCATCCATTTGTCTGCCTGTCTGACGGTCTAAATGTTGGTTAAAGGAGTTAGAGTTTGGATGCGGCCATGGCCTCAAAGAGCCCCAAACACGCGGCAGCAAACGTCAAACAATAAATCGCAACTCGTTGTGCTTGCCAGCATAATAAGTGCCTACGTTTATATAATCCACAGCAGTTGGCTAGGGTCTCCCCGGCGCCGTCTCTCAAATCCCACTCCTTCTCCTCCAGTATCTGCAGAGTGGTGTTGCCTTTGCATTTGTGATTAACCCGCTCCCCCCCAAAGTAAAATGTAGGCATAGACACTAGAAACCAGACAGCTGGCAGCATCAGGTTGGGTTTACCTACTGATTCCTGGTTGGGTGGGTGGCTGAGCTGGGTTGGCTCTATGTCTGATTCTTTGCATTTTATTGTCGGTGCTTTCATTGCTGTTGTTGTTGTTGTTGTTGTCGCCATTGTCATTGTTGTTTATGTGCGGGTATCAAAACGCTATTAGGCCATGACTATGACGGCACGCATACCTCTATATCTACTTAAGCATACTTATCTACCAAGTTGGAGCAAAATCTCAACGAAACAGCAAAACTCGACCAAACATGTACTCAGTGCCAAGCCCAACCATAAACTACTTAGATAAAACTCATCCAAGAACATTATTTTGGCAGCGGAACATTGTTAAGTGTATCAAATCTAATTCTAGTAAGTAAATTTTAGCTCCTTAGTAAAAAGATCTGGGAAATTTGAGGAAGAAAAACATCAAAATATGTTTTAAATTTATAAGCGATTTATAACAATAAAAAGTACAGAAAATCGTAATAATCTTTGGCAGTTGCTGAAGAAAATTATTAAAAAAAAGCCAATACTTACTTGTTGAACTTGTAAAACTTTTTGCTTTAATTAAACTTTTCAATTAAATACCCGTCTGAGTAAACATTTACGCTGCGATTTAAATAGTTCAACCAAATTGCAGAAAATTTCCAAACTCACCCTCTTTTTTATTCTGAGTGCATGGAACTGTCCTTTTTCCATCATCTTATTACTTCCACATACATACAAAGAGAATTTCTTCCTTCCTTTTTGCCGTCTTTGTGTGCTCCTGTTTTTCTTACTTTCTTATTACCTTAACGTTTTTTCTTCGTTTTTTTTGTATTTAAGGATTTTTGATCTGTTCTTTTCTTTTATATTTCTTTACCTTGTGCTTGCTACTTGAATTTTGCCTTTCATCGACAAGAAATGGCGACAAGTAAAACAGAGATGAAAGTACAGAGCGAGTGTGTGCGAAAGAGAGACAAAGCATGTATATAATTTAATGCAATATCATTTCCAAGTTGAAATTAAGCAATCTCAGTTAGTTTTTCCAGTTGAATTTCCAAATGAAATTGGTTTTGTCGAGCAAACAGCACAAATAATAAATATACCTTTTATACCCTAAGGGTCTTAGGACGGTACAAAATGAGAATATATATATATAAAATATATGTATATAGTGTGGCTACATATTTATGCTATATATCTGTGTAGGTGTATCTATATTGTAGTTGAAAATAAACAGCAAGTTTTTGTCTCTGGCGCTTGTTAACGCCCCCGTTTTGGCGGCTTTTTGGAACGAAAACTTTGCCACCGCTGTTCTTATTAGGCAAAATTAAAGACTTTGCTTTTGTCGCCATGGCCATAGAAGACGAGGAGAACTCGCTCACGTAGTACCCAGGAAATAAATGGGCTTGGCAAATAAGCAAACAAAGCCCAATGAACGATGGTGGACATGGGGGCGAGCAGGACAAGCCATGGGCTTCAGCCTGCCTGGACAGCCTGCAAATTATTTTAAACAAACTTCATTCTTGAGTTTATACAACTCGTTGGTAGGTATGTACATACATACATATAGAAAATAAAAGGGGCCAGAGGGAGCCCAAAGAGGAACAGGCAAGAAAGAGAGAGACGCTCTTTGCTTGTTTTTCAATCATTATTCAGAGAAGGCTTTTCCAAGACTTTTCCCGAAAAACATTGTGTGTATGGGTGGGTGTGTGAGTGTGTTTGCAGAGTATCGTGTTTTGCACGCTTTTAATTAAAATGGGGGTACGATTTTTCACTTTTCCTTGGCTTACAGTTGTGATTTATGAAACTTGCTTTCATGTTATAGTTTTCTATAAAAGTAAATGCTAAGTAAATTCCACAAAGGCCCATCTAGACAACATACACCCTCTCACACACACACACACACACACTCTCTCCGATAGCCACACTCATATGGTGTGTAAGGTTTTTGGTCTGCAGTTTTAATTGAAAACCAGTTTAAAGGTCACTTGAATGTGGCGAGGCAAAAGTTGTGAACCGAAACTGAAACCAAAACCGAACCAAGTCACAGTTGCTGCTTGCTTGCTTACATAATACCCAAGGCAAGGCCTTAAATGTGTTCAAATAAATATATGAAGACAGTGCACGAGGCTTTCTTTTTCCCGCTCTACATCTCTATCTCTCTCTCTCCCTCTCTCTCTCCCTCTCTCTCTCAATGTCTGTTGAATGTTTTCTTATCAACCAGGACAGTCCTCATTCTTCTTCTTTTCTTCCGTTGCTGTTCCTCGAGGTAACTTCCTTTCCATCTACATTAAGCGATTAACAGAAAAATGCCTACCAGAACTAAGTACTCCTACTAAACTAAGCACAATTAATAGCTCACAGCCATAACAATGCATGCGAACACATTTGTGATATTGATATAAACTCCTTGTATACACACACATACATACATAATAAGATTATGAGCCAAAGTGAAATGTGGCCAAGCGAATGTAGTACGTATGTAGTTTGGGGGCTGCTACCATTATCAGGCCCAAAGATTTTCTTTCATTAGCTTCGAAAGCAACGTCATGGCATGACCACGTTAATGACAGTCGCAGTTGAAGTTATATTTCTTTTTTCCATATATATATTTAATGGCAATGCCTCGAAGCGCCACAATGTTTTGATATGTTACACTCGGCGTATACACAATATATGCACACATACTCATACAGACAGTCTCCGTAGAAAAAAAGGGCAAAGTTTTCTGTTTGCTTTCGTTGCTTGTGGATGTAAATGGTGGAATGAGAAAAAATTGCAGCTTGTTTTTCGCAAGTGTTTTTACCCTTGTCTCAAAAAGGGGTATCAATCGGGTATATATTAAGTATTTTAATTTTAATTTAATACTATCAAATGTTTTTTGGTAATTGCGTTTTGAATTTGTTTTTCTCTAAATACATATAACTGATCATTATTTATATATTGATTGAATTCAAGAGGGTAATTGTGAATCGGCGCCAGTTTGCGTAAAATTTTTTCCAACATTGCAGTCACAAAATTGTTTGTGGCTAAAAAAGTTCTTAAGTCAATACAGATAATGGAAATAAAAGAATCTGTCAATAACTACAAAAAAGTTAATTCAAACATTTAAGAGCAAATATGTGGTTTAAATAAAAGGTTTAATCAAAATACAATTATATATTCGGAGATCTCTAATTTGTTGTTGTTAATTACATTATGATTATGATTTCTTCTTATTTTTGTGATGAAAAGAATACACATCTATTTTTGAACACAATTATGAATTTATATAAAACTAACTTACTCAGCAGATGATTTCTGTAAAATCTATCTTTGTTTTTAGACATTAAAAAATGTCGCTATAAAATTGAAATTGGTCACATCGGTGGCAATTATTTTATCATATATCAAATATATATAACTGTTCTTAAATGATCTATAATCTTTAAAATGAAATTTATAATAATTTACCTTTTGGAATCTGTCAATATTAATATTTTCTTAAAGCGCTTAATTAAAAGAGTACAATTTTTACTGATTTATCAAGTTATTTTAATTATATTTAAAAGAAAAATCTTTTTGAACTCTCTCCTTTTGTTTTTGTTTTATTACTGTTATGTTATAAAACCAAATTGCAATTGTCTATTTCATGCGACTTAATAATATTCACCGTAACGACAAACAAAATACGTCTTTTATTTCACAATGTTGGTTTTATGATTCCACGAAATGTCCAAAGGCTTGGCTCTTCAATACATCGGTCAATTATCCATTTAACATTTAACAATAACAGTTAACCAATTACAAAACGTTATTGTCATTGGCTATGGCAGTGGCAGATAGACTTCGGCTTGGGGCTCTGTCTTTGCTGTTCTCGTTGTCGTCGTTTGCTTCTGCTGGTTTTCGTCCTGATTCTGGTTGCGGGTCTGGGTCTGGTTCTGTTGCTGCTGTTCAATTAGGATTCGTTATGGCTTCGAAGCCATAAAAGTGGGTGCCATTGCCATTTGGATTGCATTTTAGGCACACGACCATAAAAATTAAACGCTGCCCGTTGCAGCTAATGAACATGTCCCCTGTCCATGTTCCAGTCACTGTCCCCATCTCATGTTCCAGTGTCCTAGACATACACAAAAAGAGAGACAGAGAGGAACATCAACGACGTGACAGAGGATTTGGGAATTCTCCGAGGCTGAGGCTGAAGAAGAGGACTTTACCCACTGTCACTGGAACACTTGCTCAGTTTAATTTGAAGTGAAGTGTGTGTGCATATGTTGACTATTATCCCTCCATTATGAGTTGGCCTCACTCTCTCTCTCTCTCACTTAGCCATTTAAGGAGCGTTTTGACATTTGGACACATGCCGTGTGGCAGTTTGTCCAGAGGAAGAGCTAACATCTTGCGGCTTACCCCGAACATCTATTTTACATTTCCACATCATTTGTTCTAGCCATGAATTGAATGTATTATAAAATGTTATTCTTCTTCTTCTTCTTGTGCAAAGCTGTAGGTGCCCAATGGCAACACATCCGCATTCACATCCGCATCCACATTCGCATTTATTTCAAGCATCTGCTACTGCGATGTATAGTGATGGTGATGGTAGCGCATAATGATAACGTGCTCGAATTGGGGTTGGGTTCCGTTTCGGTTTTGGGATCAAGGCAATTCGGTAGGAAATCGGGGGTAAGCGATGGTAAGGGAGGGGGAAGTTGATGTTTCAGGGTCGTGTCCTTTACCAAAACCACACTCACAAGTGTGCTAACCGACTTTTTATTGGCATATGATTATGGCCGCCCATTTTTTATATGCTTCTCTACTGGACTTCCCACCAGCCGTTAGCCGTCTGCCGCTGTGTTGTGGGTCCTGCAGCGAGATGCACATAAAAGATAGCCCAGATACTTACATAAACAAAACATAAAATAAATTGAAATATTTACAAGCATGCGTAAATGTTTTCACAATGTTATTATGTATTGTATGTCATTTGAATACGAAAGAACAATGAAATGCTCGACCCAGTCCGGTACGGCTATGGTTAAATAAAGGCCACAATTTAGCCATCAACGCCATCAATTTGGCCAACAGCAACAACAACAACAACAAACACAAATTTCATTTTTTTTTTCTTCTCTTTTGTTTCGTTTTCATATTTAACATGGAAATATTTCGATTAAACTTTCATTACTTTATTATTTAAATCGATCAAATCGAGTGACTTTCGCTTGGGCAAAATTCCACACTGAGAAAAACCTGAAAATTGAATTTCTTAGAATTTGTAATAAGTCTCAACTGAGAGGCCTTTTGTTTTGAAGATCCTAATCCTACTAAATATTAACCATCTCTGCTAGTTGACATGCATACGCCATAAATTTATAATCTCTTTTCAGTCTAACTGGCTGCTAGTGGTTCAATTGGGGGTCAATGGGAAAACTAAGTCCTGGGCAACAACAATTCGTCATTGCGGGAGTTATCTTTATATCAAGCATAGTTAATGTCAGCCTCTTGTCAGTTTCACTCTCTTTCTTCGTCTCTATCTCTGTCTCTGTGTTAGGATAAACTTGGTTTCTCTGCCAGTTAGAATTTATGGCTTCTGGCTGGGTTTTACTTGACAGTTTACCTGTCAGCCGCTGCTGCAGTGGGTGCTTGAAAGAGACAGTGAGGTGGAATGACGGGGTGGGTGGTCGGAGAAAGGAATGTTTCACTATTTGCGGTCGCAATCTCAATATGGAGATCCCCCTTTTGAAGCTCATGCAAAATTCCATAGCATACAACTTGATGCTGTCGTTTGTTGTCTTTAGCTGTGGAAGTATGTGTGCTTTAATGTGTGTGTGCGTGTGTATATATATATATATATATATATATATATATATATAGGATAACTTTTGGCGGCCTACAGCAACGGGAACTTTGAACTTCGACATTGTCTTTGGCACTGCCTGCTGACGCTTAAGCTGAAGCTGGCTGACTTTTGCTGGTGTTTACATTGTTTCAAAGCTAAATGTCATTATAGCCAGAATCCGCCTACCACCGCCCACTCCACTCCCCCCACCTCTTGCCGCTTCTTTTGATGCAAAGCGAGAGCGTGTTTACTTTAATGCATGACGTTGTGTGTGTGTGTGTGTGTACATATCTGCCTAGCATCTATGCGTGTGTGTGTGTGTAACAGTGCGTATGCGTGATGCGCATAAAATGCCAGGCGAAAAATAAAAGCTTCCCCCATCCTATATACAGACAATTCATTTGTGTACTCATACCCATACATATACACTCTACTTGGTTCTCTTGATGTTTGCCGCCTGATTTCTGTTTGTCCTTCATTCAGCTTCATCTTCTGCTCCGGCTACCCCTTTCTGCATTTGGGGCCGGGCGTTCGTCCAGAGGAGGCGTTGTCACTTTATCTTAATGTGTTGCCACCTACGACTTGGCATCATCCTTGTTGCCATCCTTGTCGACGATAGCGACGCAGCTGCGAGGCACTCGCCGCCTGCCTCTAGAGTGTGTGTGTTTCTGTGTGTCAGCTGAATGTGTCCCTGCGGTAGCATAATATCATCATTTATTGATCCGATTTATGTGACAGGCAAACTATCCTTGCTTTTACTTTATCTGCAATGAATGGGAGCGAATATCTTAGACAGAAGCGACTGAATGGTGAGGGAGGAAAGAATGCAGAGCGCGCGAGAGAGAGAGAGAGAGACTAAATTTAAAAATCACAAATTAGCGCTGAACTTTAAAAATGAAAGAAAGAAAAGGGACTTGTCTATTAATCATCTCGGTCACGGTGCTGCTCCCTTTCTGGCTGTCCTTTGTGGCCAATCACATGCATAATTTATATGTTAATAAATATCTATTTTGCTTTTGCGGTTTTTGCCAGCGAATAAATTACAAATGTATGCCAGAGTCAGAATCAGAATCGGAATCGAAATCAGAATCAAACTCAAACCTTTTACACAAACACACACACTTACACACACACATACAGCACAATGCTGAATGAACTTTAATTTACTGACTTTGGGCAATCAGCTGCCAGTCGACAGGCAAAGCAAATCTGCCAAAGGCAGCAACACGAACACGGTAAAGTGGAACGGTCGAGGCGGCGACGGTGGCAACAACGTGAACCGGACACGCTCATAAATCAATGTTGAAATCAAATAGTAGTTTTATATGCCCACTCGTTCACTCTCTGGGCCAAAAAGCGGAAGCCATGGAAATGGTCAGCAAAAAAAAAAAAAAAAACGCAAGAAGCAAAAGTGGTCGGACAAGGGAGAACGGCTTGGTTATGGCTTTTGGCCCAGCTTTCTCTATCTCTTGTACTCCTCTCCTCTCCCTCTCTCTGCAGTCTGCCAGTTGCCTCAATTGCCCAGACCTGCGGCATTTGACAAGGGCCCGAAAGTAATGGCAGCTGTAAAAAGCGTGAGAATTAAAATTAAGTTTGCAGCTTTGGCTTTCGATTTTACCGAAGCCTCACAACCCCTCTTGAATCTCCCATCGAAACACACACACAAAGAAAAAAGATTTTCTTTCAATTTCTAAATGAGATAGCCAAAGGCAAAAGGATATTGATGAGGCCAGGGCCAGACTTACTTGTATATATACCTATATATATATATATATACACAGGGAGAATCTAAATTTAGTTATCGTTTATGTGGCAATATTCAATCAGAGGTTTTCTTAAAAATCTTACCATAATTGAATGGATTTTAATGAACAAAAATCTTCAATTTGAAAGACCTCTGACCAAATGACCCGACCTGCTGCCTATGGGCAGAAAACTCAGCAGGGGACACTAAGCAAAACCAAGCGCAGCTTGCTTTGTTGAGGTATAAAAAGGACACAATAGAATAAGCAATAACTGTCCAATAACTATTTCAACCAATTTGTTTTTTTTGGAAAAATAACTGGTCTAAATAATTCGGTTAAACATGTTGGTTGAATGTCAATACATCAATTGCGTGTAAGGAGGAATTTTCCTATCCCAGTTGTCGTCGTCATCATCTTGGACACTTAACAAGTGCATATGTCACATTTGACGAGTTTGAAAATGTCAAAAATTGTGTACAATCATTATCGTACAGCAGAGGGAGGCGGGTCGAGTGAGGGGCGGAGACCCTTGTCAAATATGATTTGCTCCCTTAAAATTCAACCAGAGGAGCTGGAAACACACTTTCTGGTCCATTTGCAGTCGAGACATCTTTTAGGCCACAAAACGAGCTGTTAAATATATGGTAAAAGACACACATACACCGAGAGAGATAAAGTGAGACAGAGAGAAAGAGACAGAGTGAGAGACTGTGTAGAGACAACAGGAAACCACTCCAATGGCAATTAAGTAATCAGGTTGTTGGCTTACCAATTTTGCATGAAATTCTCTTATCAGGTCGTTTTTCTTCTTTCTAGATTTTGGTGTGTTGCGTCCCAACGAAGTTTTTCGTCAACTTTTCGTCGTTGTCGCTTGGCTGAAGCAATGTCGTCAATTTCTATTTTCACTGTGGGTTAAGTGCCTTAGGCAAAGTTTTTAAGGGCCTATTCAATTTCTACGCTTGATTAAATAATGTGCCATCTTGTTGTTGCTTCTACTGCTGGGTGACAGACAGACAACGTTTTTAGCATTTCACACACACACACACACATTCTGGGACATTTACACTCACACACACGCACATCCTGGACTCAGATTATGTTTATTTTTGGGTGTTTCTCTTGGATGGGAAAGTATGTGTGTGTGTGTCTGTGAGACAGACAGCCAAATGGAAAATGTGTTGGTCGATGAGCCATGAGGAAAAAACTTCAAAAAAATCAACACACACACACATACGCACTTACACATACAGTGAGAGAAAGCCCCCGAAAAAAATGGAAAACAGACGGAGGAAAAACCCAAAGTATTTACGTCCTTGGCCTGGCTCCTGCTTCAGTGGTTAGAACTGCCATGTAAATGCCGCAATTTCCACTCACATCCATCTATATTTTTCTTCGTATTTACATATTTTGCTACCTATTTGAATTACTCACACACACACACACACACACTCGCATACTCAGACATTGGCACCACTGTTCATTATTTTAATTTTCTATCGCATAGATAATTGAAAGTGCCAGCAACATGTTGCTGGCAACCACAAAATGTTGCCAACAGACCACGAATATTCTCTTAGACCAAATTTGCCTCTCTTCAAAGAGTCAAGAGAACATAGTGAGAGAGAGAGAAAGAGCAGTCTCTTAGCTTTTTGGCCTAGTCCTAGTCACAGTTATGGGTTAACATAGAACTCTGTCACCGAGTCAGTGGGTCACGAAGATGTTACCATCATCATCGACATCATCGTCGGTCGTCGTCATCGTCTTTGTCTTTGTTGCTGTTGTCTGAGCCCATCTCATTGAAACTTTTCAAGGCATACAAAATATGGCGAGTTAATTAGCACAAGCCACGTAAATTGCTTATACAAATTGCTAAGCTGCTGCTACTAATATATATATGTATGTATGTATCTAAAGGTGTATATAAAAAAACAAAAGGCATAAAGCGATGTCGTTGCCTTGGCAAAAGTCAAATGCCAAAAACAGCAACAGCAACTGCATAATTGGCCAAGTCAGGTAAAAGTCTTTATATGGGTACGGTTATGGATATGGCCTTTTCTATGCTTCTGATGTTTGTCTATATGTCTATGTGCTTTTCCTAACTTTGTTACAGTTCACATGTTTTGGCATTGGCCAAGCGAAAACAATAACACGGGGGAAAATCCATCCCCCATTTCATACCTATCATCAAAATAACAGGCAGACAAACAAAGTGCATGTAAATCACGCATACGCAGCGTTCAACGCATTGTACCGAATGATGGTCACAATAACAATGCCCATGAACATGAATGGTATAGAGCTCTAGGGGGAAAACTGTTGCAGATTGAAGTGCCCGTCTGTGTGTGAGTGAGAGAAGTTAAACTAGAGCATTTGGCGCATAATTCCTAAGCACATTAAAACTGCGCACATCCGAAATGAAAGTGAAGAGGGCTATGAAACTAGAATGCTCAACCAGGCAGCCACCCTGCCTGATAGCCAGCTAGATAACCAGGGATGGAATTCATTTACATTGTTCCATGCATTTAAGGTAAAGCTACAAAGTTTGGTAATGAGTTGCAAAAAGTGATACGTGGTATATTAAAATGGCAAATCTATGAGAGATATTTTTAAGATCTTGGTGAATATATCGACTTCAGAAAGCTCAAAATATAGTATGCCTTGCCCAGCTGCATCTGTTGGCAATTAATATGGTTTTCAGTACACTTTATAGATACAAATATATATTTAAGTTTTTATAAAAGAATCGGCAAACTCATTTTGTTTAACGAGCCAGAAAAATCATTGAAGAGTGAAAAAAGTTGTATGCACAATGAACGTATAAAACATTATATTCCATACAGACCAACAAAAATATTCATATTTATGTATGCATTTGATATTTTAAGAAACTTTAAATGAAACTTATTAACAAAATGCATAATTGTTAAGGTAAAGAATATATTCATTTGATTTCGGCAAAAGTTCATTATATAAATTAAAGTGGCCATGGCCAAAGGAAGAAGTAGAATGGACTACAAATTAAACAGTTGGCAATTGTTTGCCAGCTTCTGTCAGTAGCGTAAGAAGCGGCAGCCAGGGACCAGTTCTTTTATATGCCTTAACCCATTGTAGGCGTTGCACTTTTGCCCGGCGAAACTCATACAAATTTCATTTATAGTCGTACATTTCTTTTGAGATTGCTTGTGTCGCCCCCATTAACCGCCAAGTGTGCGCAATTACATGGGGTGTCTGGCAGAATGAAGTGGTTCAGGGCAGAGGGAAGAAACCTCCTCTCACTTGGGGTTCTTGTGCTTTACAGCTGATTTGCATTTTGGCTACGCTGCAGGAGGCAGCACCAGCAGCTCCAGCGACCGACCACAGCCAGAAAACGCGCAAAACGATGACAGAAGGTTGACTTTAGGATTTTGCCTACAGCTTTAGCAGCTTTTACTTTTTTACGTGCCAACAGAGGAGCACTTGTGGCATCCGGCAGCCAGCAGCCAGCCAGCTCCACCACAACCACCAACCTTTCCATTGCCATTCATCCATCCGCCATCGTACAGCAATGCTGTCACATTTCCCGTTATGCCTCAACCGTCTGCTGAGTGTTTGGCTTAATGCAGGTAAACGAGTTTTTTATGTTGCCATGCCAAGAGGGGTCGAGTAAACACCTTCTACCTTTTCTTTCTTTTCGCTGGGCGTGGCTCCATCTCCTGCTCCTTCTCCCTATTCCTCTCCCTCTGTTTGGTTGGAGTCGCTGCTTAATGAGACATTTTTTCGCCCATAAAAAGCAAGTGGTGCATGGAAAGAAAAAATGTAGATGTATCTCAGTTAAACCGCATAGCAAGTGCAGTTTATTGTATCATCATTGCCAAAGGCTTCAATTGTCCAGCTGATATCTATAAATCAAGCTGTGTAAACGTGTGTGTGTGTGTGTGTGTGTGGCATTAAAATTAACCAACTAGCAGGCCAATAAACATTATCTACAGCCATCCAAAGCCTGAAAGGAGGAAGCTAAATGAAGCTTCTGCTGTGTTCCGGATACTGCCCAAGACGGCAATGACAGCCAAGTGATGAATTGTGCTCACGTTATCCATGAGAGCGAGAAGCAGAACGTCAGAGACTGATGACGGCGATGCGAGCTGATGGTGCTGGTCATATGGGGGCCATGTGTGTGTGTGTGTGTGTGTGTGCCACTCCAACCAGCAGCAGACACAGCATCTTCTTGGCTCCTGTCTCTCTGGCTTCTTCTTTTACTGGAGCTCTTGTTGTTTTTCATGGCTGCAAAGCCTTTTTGATGCAGCAACCATAACTCATAGCGCCCGAAAAACACTTGCCCGGGAAAGGAGATAAAAACTATCATTTGCCAAAAGGTGAAGTGAGATTTTTGTGCTGGACGTCGACAACACGAGGCAGACGAGGCCAGGATGAGCTGCTGCCAAATGCCTTTTCACACGTTTTTATCGCACTACCAACCTGAGGCCATTTGTTTGCTGCTCCAGATGTTAAAGCTGCTTGCTGGGCGTCCCAGGGGACGGATGTCACTTGATGACTAGATGACTTGCTAACTCCCCTCCCCAATCCCCCATATTTGCCTTTTCGCTTTTACCGCCTCCTATCTCTTTTTTTTCGTACCACTTTCCGCGCCTAGGCCAAGTTAGCTGCAGGATGACGCCATTGATTACACACATTCTCCATATTTTCCTTTCCTCGCTCCTAGGACTCAACTTGTCAGTCGACTGTCAACTCTATTTGAATATGTTTGTGGGTGTGGTTTTTTTTTATTTTGCTGCTGTTGTCTTTGAATATGTTTTTGCCCATTTGTTTATTGTTTTCGCCTTCCTTTTCTTTCTCTGCCGTCGACATTGTGGCGCAAATTATTCATGAAGCGAATGAGCTCAACAAATCTGCGCCCTAGCTTCAGTCTCAGCCTCAAACATAGCCAAGTGGCCTAATACATATTTTTGGCAAACCAAAAGTGGCGTAACCTCCAGCCTTTAACCTCCTCCTACAAGTGCTTAGTCCCCAGCACTTTGCATATTTCTATGTAGATTCCCTTCTCTCTATCTCTCTCCTTCTCGTGTAAAGGGGACATTGGCATTTGTCTGCGGATTGTGAGCCGGTTAAATCGTATTAACTTTTACCGCCATAGCATCAATTGCCAAAGCTCCCAATCGACAGAGAAAAAGAGAAGTCTGAAGGCTGTCGCCAAACTAAGTATATTAAAAATATATTGAGCCGATTACACACAGATACACAGAAACATACATCTATACACCATATATAGTAAAAGAAATACAATGCTAAGTCTGGAGTCTATTCCAATTTCAATTCCGCCAAAACTTGGCAGGCAGTCAAAAAAGGGGGGAAAATCGGGAAACGAATTGGACGGAGGGGAGACAAGAAAAAAACGAATCATAAGAAAATGCATTCACGTGCAACATTGCCAAAAGGGTTTGCCAACCTCCTTCGTCGTCTCATTTATCCCTCTGCTACTTAAGTTGGATTCCTTCGGTTGCTGCTGCTCCTGCTGCTGACTCTGCCCAAAATGTTTATGGCAATCGTGGCGGTCTTCGTCCTGGGCCAGCACACATGCATGTAAGTAGGTTTAAACTGCAATTTATCTAACACAAGGGGACGCCAGTCTCATGGTGGCATAAGGATAAGCATAAGCTCGCACGCCATTTTCTGCTTCCTTTCTGCTTGAGTTGTGGGTGAAGTCAGATAGGGTGGCAAAAACTTTGCATACATCTGTTCTTATGGCTATGGCATTCGAAGCGGCTTTGAATCTATTATTTATACCGTACCATATGCCATTCCCTCTATCAATAAAACTAATTGTTGTTGCAATTGTTTGTTATGAATTTATTTGTTCAACCCCCCCCACACACACACATACACACACACACAAACTCACAGACATGACGGCAGAAGGGAGTGACAGGGGCCTGTCTAATATAAACACACCAAGTTACAAGAGGTTTTATTTTATTTTGTTGGTTATACATACCATTTTCCCAAGCCAATTGAAGGTCATTTTTCAAATACTTTGAGCAAGATGTATGTAAATAGAGTTGCTAGCAGAAAGCTTATTGATTCTTTTTAACGAAAAAAAAATAAATAAATCAAGCCATTTGTATATATATACAAAAATATCTTGAATATCGATGGATATCAAATTGCACTTACAATTCCATTTGTGTGCCTCCCCATAAGTATGCAGCACAAATTGCTGGCAACAAAATCAAAATATTTTGGGATTGCTTGAAAATAAAATTTCAAAACAATATGTAAAAGATATTAGGTATTATATTCAAACTATACTTTATGATAAATAAAAAAATATTTAAGTCTTTGTGTTATTTTAAAAAGAACCTGCTTATTGGCCTTATAAAGAGAAAATTGCAAGCAGACATCTATTTTGCGTCTAATTTAGCAGCAATACGAGTCATTGGTAACAATATACCAATTGAAAAACGTTTTAATTTTTAATAAACCGTCCGCATTTATATATCAATTTAGCAATGCAAAAATGGTAAAGACTAGCATTTTGGTTCGTTTAACTATAGATGTAAATAATATTTATATTGGTACGTAACTATCACCTAGTCATAAACGTACTTTAATGTGAGTTTTGACTTGCCTATTGGTGGTAGTGTCCGTGTTTGCGTGTATGTCAGTATTTATTCTCTTTTTGTAAACACAAAAGGCACTAATTATTAATATAATTGCAATTGCGGGTATTTGTCTAAACGCAGTTCAACGGGGGCCACCAGGCAACATCAACGTCATTGAACTGCCCCCCGGGGTTCTGAATAGGTGGGTGTGTATGTATGTTTTATATTCACATAGTAAACAGAAGATCCTGGACAAGGGCACCTATTTATACATACATGCGCATGTATTAGTGTGTCTCTCGGTGTGTGTGAGCAAAACATGCGTAAATTAATTTAATGTGCCTTATAAATATGTAAGCTGGGCCAGCTCAATAAATTTGTTGTTTTTTTCGTTCTTGTTTGCTTTTGCCACGTGGCCTTTGGGCAGCAAGTCCTTTGCTCCTTGTGCCGCTGGTCGTCCTTCCCCTGCTGATGTTGTTGTCGACAAAGTTTGTTTTAGAATTTTTGAGCCCCAACTAATTGCTGCAAATTACAAATGATAATAGCCACAACACACGCTCAAGGTTATATGCCAGCAATTTATTTCATTTTCAACAAGCCAGTCCAGCCTAACATAGCATGGCATAGGGATTGGAATTGGGGCTCTTTGGGACCCTATTCTGGGTCTCTTGGGCGCCTTGTAAAGCACTGTAAGAATTATTGGCTATTTATCAAGCGACGCGTTGGCGGCTCTTTGGCTGACTCTCGCCGTGGGTCATTAATGCAGACATTGTGCATTGACTTTGCGCGGCCCGCTAATTAAATATACAGTACATATGTGTGTGTGTGTGTGTGTGTGTACACAATACAACAAAAATTGGACATGAACACGGTCAGAGAGTTGGCGCCCATTAAAGGCGCGTTAATTGCGCTCAATTAATGGCAGCAGGTTAAACGTTAAGTGAAATTAAACAGACGCCAGGGACGACTGCAACATTTTTAATACCTATTAGCTAAAAGAAGCAAAGGCTTAACTCACAGCTCAACCTAATATACGAATATACAACAGAAGAAAAAACAGGCAACACTTTTCGTCCCTTGAAAGTAGGCTACACTTTTGCGCAAATACCTGAAACTTGGAAATTTAAGCCAAGAATTTTAATTTGATAATGTTCAAAACATACTTAATATGCCACGCCTACGCTAAAAAAATGTGGAGTGCCTTTTCACTTTTATTTTTATAAGTTAAATAAAGAAAAATGTTAAGTTAGATTAAGTTTTCATTAGGATGTTTCAACTACCTGCAGGGTATCTAGTAGTGCATATTGTACTTTAGTTATTTATTTTCTGTAGGTAATTCGTTTTCGCTTTTGTTTCTGTTATTGGCTTTTTATATATGCTAATAAATCCTGCACAAACAACTTTAACTTTAACTGGTTACGACACAATCCTCCGGGCAGCACTTTAGCCAAAGCTAAATCTTGGCCAGTAGCAGCAGCATCATCAGCATCAGCAAAGAAAATGGAGAAACGAAAGAGGATGGTGAAGGGCTAGTGGAACACCGCCATCAGGCATTGTAAATTTATTTGGCTAATTAAAATATGTTGCATGCTAATGGAGCAGTGTCTGTGGCTTGGTTGCGCTCCTTCTGGGCTGGCCTGGGCTGGGCTGGATTGGATTGCTAATGCTATTCCAGCATGCAGACCCGCATGGAATATCCTCCTCACTATAAACATACCTATACAACAGACACACACACACACACAACGAGTTAACGAGCCGGAAGTGCTGCACATTTCTGAGAGTCCAGACTATGATTATGCCAGCCAGTTGATGATGAAAGTGATTAAAACGTAACTGATTAAAACCATAAAAAATGCAGATGCTGCTGCAGCTGCACTCTCAAGGAGTCTCTTTATTCGCTTGCAGGGCAAAGCAGATGCTTTAATTGAGGTAAAACCATAAATGTTGTAAATCATTTTTAATTTTATGCTCTGTGCTGGAAAGGAAATCAAGTGGATCGATAAGATTGATAGCTACTGGTTGAAGCTGATGCTAATGAGGGCAAAGATACGGGTTTATTAGCTAATAAACTTGATTTTAGAGTTCAGAATACTTTGTGGGCATTAAAAATTTAAAGATTAATTGACGCACACAACAACATTCACTTAATGTTCAAGTTATCGTCTGTTGGCCAAATGACCTAAAATCAAGAGCCAAGCTTTCAATATTCTCAACAGTTTGGTTTAAAATTTGCATATCCTGTTGTTGGCAGGACATTAATGATTTTACCTCCACTATTATCATTTGAGAGCCATTAAGCCTAATAAATTTGAGGGAAAATGTTTTTAACTGAACCAACAAATCCTTCTTCGTGCCACTCGAGTGAGTGCTCTTCAAAAATAATAACTACTAATGCTAATGAATTCTTAAAAACAGCTTTTTCAGTTGCAATTTTCATTGTTGAAATTGCTTAGCAAACTTTGCCGCAATAATGTCTAACTCAAAGTTGAGTACAAACTTGAAGCTGGAGCCGAAGCTGCAGTTGACTCTGATGCCCTGCCTGCCTGGAGTTCATTGGGATTTTGTGGGGTATGTAAGCTTCGTTTGCTCCTTGGTCGTTTCTCTGAGCTAAGTGAACGTTAGCATTCGTAGCCAACCACTAAGCTCCACTAACGCCCACTCCACTAATTCATTAATTACGAAATCACTTCGAGTGAGCTTCCGATCACATCACCATCATCCAAAACTGGCAAAAGGCGAAGGAGAATGGGAGCACTCTCTAGTGCAGACCAGAATCAGTGTGAAGAAGATGGAAAATATGAAGTAATGGTATGAGAATTAGATTGAGACGGAGCAGGGTGAAGTAGTAGACCATCAGCCAATGCCAAGTGAAGGCAATGGCAACTTCAATTAAGTTAAGTCAGTTTCCTCATTTCGACGATGTTGCCCAAATGTTGTCGTTTGTTTCAGCGCTTCAGCTTTTTACATCATTAGCATTTCAGTTGAGTTCTGTTCAGAACTCGGTTCTCTCTGACTGTGACTTCAGTTGTGCCCCGTGCCCCGCTTCTGGCGCAAATTCGCAAATTTTCCCATCATTAGCATTCAAGGCAATGAAACAAATACACTTAGTGCTGGTGCGGGATTTAGAGAGTGAGCGCGAGGTGAGGGGAAGGAACTACCATCGCCGATGCCAGAGGCAAGTAACATCATCACCAAAACAACAAGGAGTGACCGAGTGTGAGAGGGGGTGCGAGGGCAAACGAGGTGGAGTGTGAAGGCTGAAGGCTGATAGAGAGAAGTAGCTCCAAAGTTAACACAATATTTTTATTCATCCTAAGCACTGAGACTGAATCAGACAAACATTCACACATAAGCTTTAATACGTTCGCACAAGTTCAATTAGAGAGAAGACGACATCCCCTTGTTGAAGTCCTCGTCCTTTCCCTCTCTATCAATTCAGTTTCAATGTTTTGTCTTAGGCAGGGGGGTGCTCTCTGTGTGTATTTGTCTCTCTATCTTGATTTTATTATGCTTGCGCACTTCCCCAACCGCAGCGAGGTCAGCACAAAACATCAAATAGAAATAGCCAGTGTCCAGTGGCCACAGATAGAGAGAGGGAGAAAGATGTTGTCTCTGTCCACACTTCCTTCGCCTTCCTCTTGGTCCATGTCTGCCTTGTCACAGCTCGACCAACACTTGGGGCCCAACAACATTGAGAGCTGGGGCTAATCAGAAATGTTTTACTTATAAATCCTTTGGTATGCGTTCTACGTATCTCATTTTCGTTGCGCACAATTTACGATATATATACATACACATATATATGGAAGGCAGACCTATCCGGGCATCTTGTGTATTATACCCTTCTCGCCCAGTGTTTGTATATTGGTTTGCCATTTAATGGGAAACATGTCTGCGAATTGCTGTTTAGCATTTGCTGTGATTCGAATGCCTGGCCAAAAAGTTTTCTCGGTCAGGCTGAAACTTTTAATACCTTTTGTCAATTGATTTTCGTGTGGGATCTCTGGGTCAGCTTCGAATGTTCTGCCTGATGGAACTAATTGTTCTGGAAATCTCTTTCGGCTCGATTAACCCGGCATTAAAGGAGATTAACCTTCGCATCAGAAATGGGTTGACGTCTCTGGAAAACTCTTTACAACAACAAACAACTACAAACATCAATAAATGCAAAAGGTATTGACAGCCAGCCGAAGGTGAATATTATAGCCATCATAAAAATTTATTCATTTAATTTTTATAAAACAAAAGGCAAATGAAACACACACTTATGTATATGTAGCAGGCTTTATAAAAGAAGGAAAGCAACAGCCCAAAAGGACACGTGGAGAACTTATTAAAATTTTAAATTCTTTCCTGGAAGAAAAAAGACTTGGAACTATTGCTATATTATTTACGTATGATGACCTTTTTGAAAATAGCAACAACTATTATTATCAGAATCCTAAATCTATTAATCTTCAGTTTGAATTCCAGGCCAAATAAGAAAAACAAAAAACATATCTCTTTGATTTTACCCCAACTTAAACAAATTCGATTGCCCGTTAAAAATTAGTTTTAGTTCTATTTCTTAGATAATTTTTCAGACTTGGTCCAATTCTTGATGCTTTTGCTAATCTTTATTTTATGACAAAAGACAACAAAAATGTTTGCGAGAGTATTTTGAACAATGAAAGCAATTTCAATTGAAACTAAATTTGGCCTTCGGACTCACTAGAAGGTTATTAAGTGGTTTTTCTGTTAGGGCAAGATATCAAAATCGCTGAAATCTTGCAATATTAATGGCATATTTAACATTTAAAATTTGTGTGTGTGTGTGTGTGATGGGCGGGGGGGGGTTAAATTGCAATTATGAAATCGCATGTCATAAATGGCAGCAAATTAATTTCGTACAAATTATGGATGCACACATAATATTGTAATTTCGTATTTACATAATTAATTAAATTCTGTTCTCATTTTTTTGTTGTCGCTGTTGTTGTTGTTGTTGTTGTTGTTGCTGTTGATTTGATAAAGATATGAATGGCAAAAGTCGACAGACATTCAATTGAAGGCGCTCGGAATTTTCCCTGTCGATGCAGATATTTAATTAACAGTAACACAATTTTCTCCCTTTTTTGGTTTTGTTGTTGTCATTGTTGTTGCTTTTATTTGTTTCGGCATTGACATTTGTCACGTAAATGTTGTCGGATTTGCGATGCTTATGTAATAAGCCATAAAAAGTTAATAACAATGACATTGGCCAACAAAGGGAACCAACTGATGTGCTTCTCTCGATACAATTCGTAGAGAGAATATGCTGGGTAACAATGAACTATGAAAGAACCTTCAATATGGTTATGGGCAAACGTGCAGGATTTATTCCCATCCCCATCCCTCTGATGTTTGGTGTGAAACTGAATTTGAGCTGGACTAACGAAGCTACTGCTGCTGCTGCTGGCCAGCGGCATTCATACTAACTCCCAGCACTCCGAGTCTCTTACTTTCTCTATCCCACTTTCTCTCTCTCTCTCTCTTACCATTCGTATCCGTTTCCGTATCGCGCATACGCCCCGTTGGTAGGCGTTGATGAACTGACAATTTGTGTCAACTGCCGCAGCCACAGAGCAAAGGGCAGGACCAGGCTCCTCTGCTATACCTTCTATGCATAGGCAACGCCCTCAAATAAATGTATTTTCGAACACAAACGCCATTATTCGCTCAGTCGTTCGTCAGGACTGCGTTTCTGCGGGTTGAGTTGGTGTTCGGGAAAGGGGAAGGGGAAGGTAGGCATAATAAAAATTATTCGCTTCATGTTGCGCCTGGCCAAGGGGCAAAATATTTCACTAGGACGAATGTGAACCATATGGCTCCACAGTGGCTGAGACTCCGCGTGTGTCAGTCTGTGTGTGTGTGTGTGAGTGTGTGTGTGTGCAAGCGGCACGGGAATTATTAACTTGTAATGTGCCCTGCATAGCGTTTTTAATAAAAGCAGAGCAAAGCACGACGTGACCAGCTGAGCAGTAACCTGATGACGATGACACCACGTGTGTGTGCCACAGGGCTAGCACATTCACACACACGCAGACACACTTATCACACACGCACACACACATCGAGGACATCCAGGACACGGACGAGCCTTATACATTTTTATGTCGTCAATGAAGTGACAGAATAAAATTTTTTGTTTTGCATTGATTGCTTCGTCCGGTCCAAGGGCTTGAACATGGGCATGGACATGGTAAAACATATAGTTGCCAGCGATTGAATAAACGAGCGCTGTGGGAATCAGTGCGCCAACTGTACACACACACGCACACACACAGACATACACGCAGATACACGTAAACGCTTTAAGTTAAAGCTGAACAAACAGATTTCATTCTGTTGTTGCTCTCTTTTGACCGGGATACTGAGGGACCGGGACCAGAACCGGTACCGGACAGAGGACAATTGCTACCCATTTCCGACTCTGATCTTGGGGCAGTGTGGGTCCTGTGTGAGGATTTAATGCGGCGTCATGGCATCATCAGAAACTTTATCAATTAAACTTGGCTATTTTTTATGCGGGGACACGCTGCCCGCAGGGTGTTTCAACTATGCCAGCCAACTGGTGACACCGCAAGGCCCTGTCCAGTGCTCCCGAAGGCAATGAAAAACAATGATGAGAGATGCGTGCGATGTGATACAGTGGCTCTTGTAATGGATGGGACAGCGGCAACAGCAGCCACCACTCATTCGGGTTGAACATGAACGGACCAGGGCCAGTAAGTAGTTAATCAGAAGTAAGTAGACCATTAATTTATAAGAGTTTTATTGTGAATGAAGCTCTTATTTATGCAGAGAGTATTTAATCAGAACCACCATTCAGCTACTTAAATGGCTCTTAAACTCAACCATCTCAAATAAGTACATATGTATATAAGTAAGCATATCAATGGCCAATACTCTTAATGATATGCTTTTATTGTGAAATTGGTTCGATATTCCTTGCAATGCATGAGAGATCTTTTGTTAATATACGTCTCTTTATTAACCTTCAACCATAAATTAGATTGCTAATGTCCATTCCCATCTCTGGGTTAAATAGTCCCTAAATACAAAAAATACATAGAAAATGAAACTAATAAATTTAAAGCATACAACTATTATTGATGTATTCAAATAGTTTTAGATTTTTCGCATAAATTTGCATATTTAAGTTAAAATTTTTACTTATATTTCTATTTTCTGCTCAATTGAACGCACTCAGTTGGACAATAAATCTGGTTTAGAAAATATTTATTTGGCGAGCTTAAAAATCCATAATAAATGGCCACTACAACTCTACTTTATACTTGGTTGAATCTTTAACTAGTTATTATTACTACTATTTGGATTGTTGACTTTCGTTAGTATTAAATTTAACAAAGCTTTTCATTTGCTGATAAGCATCTTTAAATGAATGGGGCGACGATCATCTTGGATGGCTTAGGACGAGGGCTTAGTAGGAATTTCTTGACTTTTGCACCACCACCACCACCCCACCATTCAGCCATTTCTCAAGCGGTCCGCAATTTCATAAACATTACCACACGCACTTAGGTGCGTCCTCCACCAGCTCCTTGGGCACCACTCTAACAAATTGTGCCACAGAGAGAATGAGAGAGCGAGACCCTGCCTGATGCGCAGATAGAAGAACAGCATCCGCTGCAGTTGTTTGCTAGTAGTTTTGCAGGTGCTACGCTGGAAACAAACGGCGCTAAGATGCCTTTAAGACCATCGCGTCACTCTAAACCGCAACCGCATTTAACCTCTTGTCTCTGCGCCCGGCTCCTTGCTGCAGGTCCCATACTGTCTCTGGTCCTGTCGTTGCTGCTGCTGCAACTCATTTTGCCCACTTCGCAAACGGCGACCCCAAGACCAAAAACTTTTGTAAGCATTCCCTACGCTTTGTTTGAATGTTCGCCCAACTCGCAGAGCCACCACATTCACATCCACGCCCCCATGCCATCGTTTTCTCTATTTTTTTTGCTTGTGCCAGCAAAAAGAGAGTGAAACCCAGAGCAGCTGCAGCCCTTTTTGCATGGATGCATTGTTGTCGCCTCTGTCTCGGCCTGCGTCTCTGCTACTGCTGCTGGTTGCACTGCGTTGGTTTTAATTACAAAAGTTACGTATACGTCCTGTGTGCCGTCGGGGTGTCCTGCAGGTGTTGCAGCTGCTGCTGCTGCTGCTGCTCCTTCTCTCCGCTCTGACTGCCTGCCAATGTGACTTGGATGGTTCATATTCTGGCTGCCAGGTGACGCTCAGGTTCAGATTCAAGTCGTCGGTTCCGTTCGAGCACGTTAATTACCGTTGCAGGTGAATGGAAGGAAAATCCGCCGTGTGGGTTTTTTTGGCCCGTGTTTGTTAGAAAAAGAGAGAGAGAGAGAGAGAGGGAGAGCGAGAGATAATGGCAAGGCAGGAAACATGGCCAAAAATTTTGTGGGTTAACGCTTTATAAGCTGTATAACTGTATAATTAGTGCCATTTCTCTGTATACAAAATGCCCCGAATGAGAGGTTTATGTGCGTTGCTATTGCCATTGTCGTTGTTGTAATTGTATTTGTATGTAAATGTTGTTGCTGGCCAGTTTTATATACTCGCCACTCATCTGCGTCGTCCCTCCCCTCACCTCCCCCTCTCCGTGTCCCATCCAGCATCCAAAAGCTCTTGTGGCAGTTTCGAGTAGTGTTGTGTCGCAGCAAATGAATTCTAATTTTTTGCGCAAACTTTAAAACAAAGCATAGTTGGCCATATAAACTTGCCAGAACGCACACAGAGAGAGAACGAGAGAACTCTCTGTATATAAAAGTACTTACTATGTACATGTGCAATAAATTTGTATACATATAAAACCAGTTAACAGTAAAGTTGGATTAAACGCAACACCCAACTACAATATTTAAATCGAAATCAACTCTTTAATTGCCTAACAGGCAGTTGCCTTGTCGGTCTCTTTCTGCCTGTCTGTCGCTTTGCGGCTTTAATAATTTAGCCAAATCCACACAAAATGCAATCCACAAGTCTTCAAATTGATGCATTTTGTTAGATTGTTTCAGTTAGTTTTTATTATTTAATCCACAAAATATGCCAAAAACTTTACAATCCTGTTGATTTAATAATTGACTGTGGCTAAAGAGAGGATTTGGCTAGAAAATTTGCATTATTATTGCTGTAACTAATAGTTTTATGTGCAACAAAATATTTATTTATTTATTCAATGCTAGTAGATGCCATTGAATAAACAAAAGCATTTCCATTCTTTTAACTAAAACTCATTTTTTCATGCCGACAAATAGAAAATTAAAGCTGCAAACATTAGATTTATTACTCAACAATTAATTGCAAAAGACAGGTAGACAGCAATGCGAAAGACTTTGAAGATATACATTTATCTTGGTCGAAATATTAATAATTATTAATTAATTTGTCATTAGAATAAACAACATTCAATTTTGCAAACTCATTCCATAATTCAGACTCATGAAGATACTTTTGGGTCTTTCCATTTTAATTTCAAATAAAGATTTAAATCATGACTACAAATAGTTCAATTCTATGTTGTCGGATCTAACGTTTTCGAGCCTACTTCAAAGTTTTGGACTTATTCAAGTACTTGGCTTAAAATTAAAATAGTTCTTGCACCAAAGTCTTTCCTTGAGTTCTATAAACTTGTGCTGATCTTTAGAGCTAAGTTTTGGCATACTCCACGAAACTGTTTAATAAAATTTCGAAACTAACTTCTGAGGACACTTCTTGGGGTTAGCTACTTTATGAGAGAAACTCTTTATCGTTGCCCACATGGTTAACTTTACATACCGTCAAAATACTCTCTAGATTTTCTACTTTGCATAATCCGCATAGTATGTACAGCCAAAGAGCTTTTCATTTAGCTAATCTCCACTGTAAGCATGTATTCTGGCATGCTTATTATAACCGTAGCCATGGTTGTGGCTCTGTCTGTGAAAGTGTGGCTGGGGGGAAAGTACGCAATGTATGAATATTGCTATGAGTATGGAAGTAGTCAGTGAGTGGGTGGGATGAATGAAAGTGGATGAGTGAGTCAGTGTGCCAGTCAGGCAGTGAGTGGAGAAGTATCGCTCGGAATGGTAGATGGGGGGTGTGTACACAATTTTGTTTTATGGTTTTTTAGTTATGAAACTGAAACTGTATTACATATGTAACGCCAACCATGTAACAAAAACAAAACAGTTTAAAGTGGCGTCGCCGACCCGTCGACCGACCGACATATTTACCCAACATTTTTTGCTCACTTCAAAAAAAAAACCAAAAAATGAAAAATATTAAAAGAGAAAGAACAAAAATAACAACAACAACAGTGATGGTGTGGGTGTATGTGGAAAGATGAGGGGCGCTGTTCGTTCCCAGGGCTACCAACCTAAAGCGTAGATAATATAAATGTTGTTTAAAGTTTAAACGCAAGAGCCGCAGCGAAAGGGCCCCAACACACTACCGCACTTGGCATTCGATGTGCGATGTGGTCCCTATAGTAGTCATAAAGTGCCTGGCACTGGCCATGGATGAAATTGAACATTCCTGAGTTGAAAGCTGCTAAAGCTGTGCATATGTAAATGGACGCCAGTAAAGCGCATTTTCATTCAACTCTCTCGAGAAGCAGCAGTAGGTGGCACTCCTTGATACTCCAGGGCCATTCCAAAGTCTCTCTTGCATTGGGAATGTGAATGGATGTGTGTGTGTTTGTGTGTGGGAAGCGAGTCTCTTCAGCCGTTTATTTGAATGCAATTGACTGAAGGCTTAGCCAACGAAATGTGAGGCCTGGCTGGGCTTAGTCTGCTGGCGACATGTTGGCTTCTGGCTGAGCCATTTGATAGACAGACCCGACCAACAGACAGACAGTTCTGACTGACTGTCAGCCACCCATTCATACGGCAGCAGTAACAACAACAACAACAACAACCAGTTGCAACATTCGTAGCAACAACACGCATACATGTATTTCCGTATCCGCATCCGTTTCCGCTTTGTGCATTGCAAAGCAACAGCAGCAAAAGGAAGGAGACCTGAAAACTACCATAGTAGCTACACGGCAATGGCGGAATGGTGGTTGGGGAGGAGTAAGGGGTTTGCGAATGGCTGTAGGCAAAAAGGCAGTGACAACTGTCATGCTTTTATGGCCACATTTGCCAATTGTTTGCTGAATTGTTGACGTAAATGTCACTCGGATGAAAGGCTCGGCTGTGGCTCCCAGCTCCTGCTACGGACATGCAGGCACATCAAGCATAGAGCATGGCGAGTCAAGGGAATGGAAGTGGGGTGCGAGTGTTGCCGGTAGGTGGGAAAATGGGCGTG
Source organism: Drosophila insularis (assembly GCA_018903935.1). Lineage (NCBI taxonomy): Eukaryota > Metazoa > Arthropoda > Insecta > Diptera > Drosophilidae > Drosophila > Drosophila insularis. Next base: position 1,098,928 of record JAEIFP010002295.1, on the reverse strand, counting down.
GTGGATCCGTCATCGTCTTGTCGTCATCGCATTATTGCTTCTTTGTTGCTGTTGCTGTCTTCTTGGTTCTTGTTCCTTTTGACAGTCGCCGTAGTTAATCTTATTTAAGGGACAGTCGGCCGAATGTCTGATAACTGACGGCTTAAAGGCGAAAAAACGAACGCCGACCCAGTCGATTCTGCAAGCCACAATCCACACCTGTTGTACCCCATAATCATTTTGTAATCCGTCGTCGTCGTCATGTTCCCTCAGACAAAAGTGGCGTAAATCCTCTCAACCATAAATTTGTATTAAAGAGTGAATGAATTAACTACACCAATGAAGGGGAAAATATATAAAATAGTCATAAAGAAATCAAGGAATTGAAATGTATTCTGTTTAACTGATGTATGAACCTAAAATGTATGTATTATGCAAATGAAAATTGAAACTAGATCGAGTTGAGTTGAAATGGCAAAGTGAGAGATTTTCAGTGCAAAAAAAAAAACCAACAGAAAATAAAATTTAAAGCCATGACAGCACCCAAAAGGTGAAAAGGGTCTTGTTTTTTAAATAAAAGGAGAGAGAAGTATGCCAATTTGTGGATTGTTTTGTTTCCTCACCCACTTTTTTTGTGATGAACCATGGAATGTTTTTTTCGTAGTGCCTTCGAATTGCGTTTATTAGACAAACAAGCCGCGTGCACATGGCCAAATGGGTTATGATAATAGTTACAGTTAGTTGCAACTTGGATAGCTGGCCAGAAGAGTGGCAAGAGAGTGGTAGCAAGCTGAGGCATGCAATTCTTCTCTGCCTCATCATGATATACCTTCCGCTTGGTCGGCGCTGCGTTGTTGGTTTTAATTCAATTTAACAATCGCCTTTTTTTCGCACATTTTTTGCTTTCTTTTTTGTTGCTTCCCTCTGCGCTTTTTTGCCCCATTTCGGTGATGCGCCACTCCAGTGCGGCGTTGTGTGTGTTCCCCAGCAGCAGCAACCGGAAGCAACTCACGGGTGGGCGGGTAGCTGGTTTGGGGGCATGGCAACAGCCATTAGTGCAAATGAAATTGCATTTTGTGTGCCCCAAACACTCAAAGAAATTTAATCAAAGGCGATGCGCTTGCTTGTCGGAATGCTTGCCATATTTTCCTACATACATTTCTGCAACGTTTTATTCTCGCCCTCTCGCTTTCTCTTACTGCTATTATTATTTTTATTATTATTAAATCGACTGCAACGATTTGCAACGCTACATTTGCTGTTTCTCTCTCTCTCTCTCTCTCTCTTTGGCTCACAAAAACTTTCCGTCTCGCAAAATAATTGCTGATAATATTTTTTAATATTTCATAAATGTATATTGAATGGACTCAAAGCTTTCTGCCGCTGCCTCATCAAAGTCCTACTGCTGAAGGCAAATGATGAAATGCTCGGTGTTTGGTTCAGATAAATAGAATATTTGAGTCTAACAATTGCTGCTTACCTTGGAATATGTATATATTTGACAGCCTCCATCCAACTGTCTGCCAGTCCACCTGTCTGCCTTTCTGCCTGTTTCTGATTATGTTGATAATGACCATATGTGTGTGTGTGTGTGTTTGTGTGTGTATGTATGCATGCATGTCGAGGCTATGGAGAGCTATTGTGGAGTAATTGAAATATATTCATCATCATTTGGAAGCATTTTGGCCATTTGAATCAGCTTATAGCCCAACCTTGAGAGCGAGCAATCTATTCAAATAAATGATGAATAGCGTTGCATTAAATAACAGCCCCATATCCATATTCTGTGGGTGCTAGTGTATGGTGTGTTTCTGATAGTGTGGGCGTCTGGAGTCTGTTATCGCATTAGCTGAATGAAGATGTGGAAGTGCACTTGCTGGCTTTGAAACTAGGATTGCCTACCAAAACAGTGAAGCATAGCTACATTATAGAAATTTACTACTATTCTAGTCTGATTTTTATTAGGAAACGAAGGATTCTTTTAAAGGGAGAAGCTTTTGCCCTTGAACACCCTTGAAAATTAAAAGTCATTTCGATTTGGCTTAGACATTCATAAATTATACATTTTATTTTTACCAGTTCGCAGACTGGAACAATTTAAGTTGGAGCGCTCTTATCTATCAGTCTTATCAACTGGAGATAGTACTAGGGAAGGTGTGTTCCAAACTCAGTTTACAGTAAGCGCAAAAGCGAGAGCGAAAGAAAAACATTGAACATTGAACGATTGATGGATGCATTACCTAGCTACGACTAATAATACCATTGAAATTTAATCTACAATACAAAAATAGTTGGAAAATCGTTTCTTTCTTGTTTTTTGGGGACTGTTATGCTGGCCTAAGTCCACGCCACACGCTTGCGGGCGAACTTGGGCGGCACAGCAGTCTCGGAGTTGACCACATTCATGGAGCGGGTCTTGGTAAGGCGTGGTGAATCGATGCCTCCGCGTACTGGGGGCAGACTCTCCCACACATCAAGATTGAGATTGGAGAACGAGTCCGCCACTTTGGCCGGCAGATCCAATGAAGAAGACGAAGAGGTAGCTCGAATCTCTGTCTCGCTAGCCATCTGCTGTGAGGTTGTGTCGGTCAACAATTCTGGCATAGCCTGTTCCTTGCTTAGCTGCTCCAGGTGTTTGTTGGCCTGCTCTATGCCGGCCAAATGTGTGCTGCGCAGCTCAACCAGTACCTGCTGCTGGGCAATGTTCTCCTGAAGGAGACCACTGAGACATTGGTGCTCCTGGTCAATGAGCTTGGATAGAGTGGAATAGCGCTCCAAGTGCTGCTCACGCCAGTTGTCCTCGCAGCGTTGCAAATTGTACTTTGCCTCGGACTCGTACATGGCGTCTATCTGGGCACTGGCCAATGCTTCTTCCTCCAATTGCTTCTTGCTCTTGGCTAGCAGTGCCTCCAGATCCTCGATCTTGGCCACATATTTAGACATTCGTTCCAGCAAATTAATGCAAAGGGTAATCTGCTTGCGGTTTGTTTCACTGCGTTGGCGAATAAATACTTTGATCTTCTTCAGATTGAAGGCATTGGAGATGTCTGGCTGCTGGAGCACTACCGCCGTGCTCTCTTCTAGCAGTTGCTTTTCCTTGTTCAGTTCACCAAGAAAAATACGAAATTGTTGCTCCTCCATCTTAAGTTTATCCGCCTCCTGCTGGCGTTCTTTTAACTCCGTCATGTGGGTCTCTTGCAGAGAGCGCAGTTCCTTAATCTCTTGTTCCCGCATCATCTGACGTTCCTTGTGGGCCTGTTCGATGCGGAGCATATCCTTTTGTAGTTGCATTTGGCGTTCGGCGGCCAAGGCTTCCTGTTGCTCTTTTTGCTGTTGGTTCTCGATTTGCTTGTCTAGCCAGTTCAGTTTGGCCAAGACCTCATTGTTGGACTTGGATTTGTACAGCAACTCCTCATCGTCCACGCCATGACGCCAGCGGCCATAGAGCTTGGCTTCCATCTCTAGCTTTCGTTTGAGTTGCTCCTGCTCCTTCAACGACTGATTGACCCGGCCCAGCAATTGTATGTCTTCTGTTGCCTTCTCGCGCGACTTCTTCTTGCGTCCCAGTTCAGAGTCGTAAACTTCGTTCTCCATATCCAGAAGCTGACGCAATTTCGCCCGTCTCTCATTTAGTTCCACTTCTTTGGCCTGCTGTTCCTTTTGAGTTTGCAATTTCTTGTCAGCCTTCTCATAGTACTCCTTGTTTGTCCAGTTGTCAAAGCGCGATGTGACCTTGCCCCAATGGTTATAATAGCGATTCACCTCCTGTGTGGCCTGCACTCGACTATTCTCCTGCTCCCGACGATGAGCGTAAGCCAAATGCTGCTGATTCAAGCGCGCCGACATTCTAAAAAGAGAGAAAGGAAAAGAAAAGGCGCCAGTTGAATGACAAGTTCATAAACTTTTTAAAGTGGGGCCAAGGCGAGACAAGCTATCGCCAGCCCCTCCCAACCATAACCATGGCCAGTCGAGCGTTTTCGCTTTTGTGCAAGAAAACTTCAATTTCAGAGAAAAATAAATAGCGCAATTTCAACTTGTCCTGCAATTTGTGACACTTTTTGAGAAAGTAAAACTATGTTCAATTAGCTGCTGATATATGCAATACCCTCTCATACCTCTAACTGATAGACGTACCTGATATTATGTTAGGGTATTTTAATATATATTTCACAGATTTATGTAAAGAAAAGTCTAACGATATGTTTACTGTTCGATGTGGAGTTAAATTCAAACTGTCAGTCCTTTTAACCTTTGGGCCTACTAAGAAGGGAAACGAACTACAAATCGATCAAGATTCTTCACATCAGATTCTAAAGATAAACTACAGATTCCCATTTACCAGGGTAGAGTGCATGCACATTCGTTGTAAGCCAAACTTATAGCTGGCTTCTTTAATTCGTTTGATTTTTTGTTGTGCTCCTGCTGTGTGCTTGTGTGGGTGTGTGTGTGAGCTTTTAGCCTTGCTGCCATCACCGCAGCTGTCACTAACTGCCAAGCCAGTGAAACGACCCCAACAGCATCTACTCAGGGGACTGGGGAATGAGAATGGGACCAAGCCCAACCAACTAGCAGCGATGTCGATGTTGAAAACGCAAAAACATGGCAAAATCTGTTACCCGGCAAATGTTGTTGCTCTTGACCACCCAGCTCCAAGCAAAACCATCGCCAGCCGCCACTGGGGCATCATTCAGAGAGTTGGTACGCTAAAAGTGTCCATTCCATTCCATTCAGACGAGACTAACTGTCCATCCATTCTATCCCATCCATCAACGAGACTGCGCTGCAATATGTCAGGAGAATGGGAAGGAAATGGAATGGGGGGACGCCACCGATGTGCGTACAGGAATTGGGATGCAAATGACCGTTGGCTTTGGTCTGGGGAACGCCACTCGGCTAATTTCACAGAGATTTATGGGTAGCACGAAGCACATTGATATATGCCAAATTGTTTACAAATTGATTGCATTATTAATAATGCCCACCAAAAAGTGTAAGCCTCTTTTGCCTCATTCAAAATTCAAAGGGAATGGCCACAGGGGAGGCAATGGGAACGGGGAGGGGGATGATTGGAGGAGCTATTCGAAATATTCCACAAAGTACTTCTTATATCATGTGACAGACGAAAACTTTGGCAATAAATCAAAAAACAGGCTGTAGGCGGAGCAATATACCATAATATACAAATGGGCGTGGCATCGACAGCTACACTCTCACACACACACACAGGGAGAAAGAGGAAGAGGCACGTGTGCGCGCCCACATTTGAATCGCTGTGGCAACAGCAGAACGTAGACCTGGTGGTTAGAGCAGTAATAATAACAGGAACAACTTCATCAGAAATGCCAAGATGCCACCCTAATAGACTTAATACACTTTCGGCACACACAAATTCACTTCCTTAATTGAAATTTTAATTTGAATACTTTGCCAAAGTTTTTGGCACCCAGCCACAGAAGATGGAAAACGGAAGGGGGATGACATCGAGAGAGAGACAACCAGGCAGCAATAACAAACAGCCAAAAGTCGGTGTCGCCAGAACCAGAACTAGAGTGAGAGTTGGATTTGGGGAGCACCCCATCCCCCCTTCCCGCTCCCTTCTTCCTTTACATCTCGGATCTCCTGCAGTCTCAGCGCTTTTCAATTTACGCGCCATGGCAAGTCGTTTGTCATTTTATGCGCCTTAATATATGGCATGTGCGTGCCTTTCTACAAGGATATGGCGACAGCAGCCAACAACACCACACCCCCCATCCCCCACCGCATCTCAATCCTAGCCTTACCCCGCACACAATCTGACTTTACCAACCAGCAAACCGTAACTAATCTGCCTAGACAATGATATTGCCAAACCAAAAAAAAAAAAACAACAAGAAGAAAAAACCAACAAAAACGAGCAACATCTGATGAGAGTTGTATCTAGGCTAGCGAAAAGTTTAGCTCCCCTCACCTCCTCCTGCGGACGACCAAAAATATGTTGTAGTACAACATGGAACAGGAGCAACAGCCTGTGGTGGCACATCAATTAATTATCAGCAACAAAAAAAAGAGAAATATATAAATGTAATAAAAAAGGGAGCCAGCAACACCAGAAGAAACTGGACTAATCTTTAGCTTCAAAAGGGGAACCCCATTTTGTCCCAGATAAATAATTGCAATTACTTTTGTTAATTGTTACACACATAAACACACATGCATACATCTATATACACGCACACATTCTTATGACTATCTAATTGCTGTGTGTGTATGTGTAAGTGAGAATGAATTGTTGTTGTTATTATCGAGAGATAATACCTCTACCTTGGTGAATACCCTAAAAACTTTGTGATTTTTTTTTTTGTGTTTATATGTATGTATATTATCATTATAAAGCCCAAGAGCGTGCCAAGGCACAGTTAGCGCACAGGGCCACTTAATACCCTGATAAGATGTGCGATTAGCGGCCAGCTGAATACTTATAACAAAAAAATATACACAACTAACTAATAGCAACAACAATAGAAAACGAAGCACCGAAGAAGAAATTAAACATTTTTCATTTGGGAAAACAACAAAAGAAAAGATACCCTAATGTAAAATTTAAAGAAACTAAATAGAAATTATGCTAAATGAAATGACTCATAAATTGACATTTTTAAATTTAATTCGTCTGGTGGCTACAGTGGCTAGTGATATAAAGACCGAAGTCTCGAACAAAAAAATTCACAAAAATTAGCTATGTTTTGTATTATCTATGGAATTTCAGAAATGTTCCCTGTCCAAAGTCCCTCTTGCGTCATTATAAAAAGATTTAGTAAAGTGCCTCTAGAAACGGACCACTTGCCTGCCTCTAGCAAAAGACATAAGAAACATAAGACTAAGGGCAATTATTGTTCAATAAACTTGAAGTACTTTGTTACCCAACCTAAAACTCTGATCACCATTTAAAAAAAAAAAATACAATAATTTCTGTAAGATTATTATTGTGGAAGTCACTAAAATGATTACTAACTTTTTAGTACGATTTAATACAATTGGAATGTGTGTGCGAAAGTTAAACAGGGACATTGGTAAATAATGGTAAAGTTAGATTGCCACAAATTCGCACACAATACGCTGTATGCATGGCAATGCGATTGATGACAAAAAGGAAAATTGGGAAATGGGTTTTCAGCATCAGTATGCTGCAACTGCAAAGTACTTGATGTAGTTCTCATGCTCAATCCATTCACTGGAAGAGTAGCACCTGTAGGCAGAGATTACAAGAATTAATCAATGGCACTTAAAGCTCTTCGGCTGCTACTTTAACATCGGCATCGACGTCGACTTCGACAATGGCATCACATTTCGTATGGTGCTTCCCGTGGTTGTTAGCGGTTTTCATAAAACACAAAAAAACCAAACAAAATAAAAAAAAAATAACGTACATACGCTTGTTAGTTTAGTTAACGACATTGGCACGCAACATGGGCGACAAGAGGTCTGATTTGATTTTAGATACAGTTTCGGGCAACGGGATGGGGGATAAGCCAACTTTTGACGTAGGTACAATTCCAAAAGAAAAACAGGAACAACAACAACGTCAAATTGAAGAACAACAGATGCCTACAAATTGCGGTAAGTGCGGCCGTGTGCCACACACATACGTTAATTCAACTATTTCAACTATTTACTGTGTGTGTGTGTGTGTGTGTGTGTGTGCGAGAAAAGAACATGCGAAAAATTTCCCCTTTTAAGTTAAATAAATATTGAGATCCGTGCGGCCATGAAGAGCCCCCAGTTCGCTGCGTGTTTACCTTGCCACAAAAACTCATCAACACACAACAAATTAATAACCAAAATAACAACACAAAATGAACCGAAATGAGGTGGGCAAACGACTTGAACTTCCTTTCCTTTTGAGAGAACATGGCGGTGGTCCCCCGATTCGATACGATTCGACTCGAAAAACCTGTGTTCACTCACTACACATTTAGTATTGTTTTTTTTTTTTTTACCATAAATTGACAACGGAAAATAAAATGCTGCTAATTTGTCTATCAAATCTGAACGTTTTGACTAAAGCAATTTAACAGTCGGCACATTTGCAGTGGGCTTCCCCTGGAAATCAACCAGGGGCATCCCCGGAAAGCCGGAGATGAAGCGAAAAGAAAGTACATATAAGGAGCCAAGTGCGGTCACCCGAGAAAGACAAATAGAGAGAGAGAGAGAGAGAGAGAGATGGAGAGACAGTGTGTGGGTTGACCGCAGAAGTTTCACCAGCATTAATGCAACTAATTGTGCATTTAAAAGAAGACTTTTTCAATAAGTCAATATTTTTACCATGGATTTCTGATGAATAGATAGGGAAAAAATCCCATAAAATCATGTGATTTATTATAAAAAACATTCTTAGAGAATAGATTAAGAGGTTTCTCCGCAATTCTGTTCCAAAGTCAACAACAAGACATATTTTGGAAATTCATGAAAAAAATCTTTGTGTTTCGAAAACAAGGCAGTTGAATAGAGATTTACTTTGCTAATATGCAATCAATTTTTGATTTTAAAAAACAGATTGTGCAATTTTAAGATACAGATTGATTAAGATTTAATTCGTTCTTTAAACTATTTAATTATATATCTAAGTACTTGACTAAAATAGTTTCTTAAAGTTTGCCTACTGATTGTATAACCTTTGGAATTTCTAAATATTTGTTTAATTAGTATATTTAATTATTAAAACTATGCCCAGATATAGAAAGCAATCTTTGTCAACAACAAAGTCATTCATTTGGTAACAATGATTTTGCAAAACAGAAGGTCTTATCTCTCCCTCTAGCTAACAACAACCTTCAGGTGTGACCGATATTGGTGGCAGAGTGAAATTGTTAAATGACCTCAATGAAATGTTTATTAGTCATTAACACGACTCAATATAAACAAACTAACTACATATCTAAATGGCAATGTGAACTAAAAACCGTTAAAAAATTGTCATCTGATAAGGTGGTTTACAATCCGTGAACGAAGGGAGGTGGGATTGTCGTGTAGGTGTGGCGAAAGGGGGCAGTAAGTGCAGCAGTAATCAGATTTCAATAACTAAAATTTAATTATCAATTCGTTACGTATTAAAATGAACCGATGATGCATTCTTGATGAAAATTCACCTTGTCATGGTTACGTGTTCAAAATGTAAGTCACTTAATGACTTAATGCAGAAGAAGGGCGCAAAAAGTACCGCCAAAAAGGTCACGAAATTAACATATTGTGTGCTTTACATTTTAAAGCAAGTTGAATTTTATTTGACCTTTCGAGAAGAGAGAGTAAATCGCCTTCTCCTTCTGCTGCTCCTTCTCCTAGTGATAAGAAGAATCGCTATCAGATGAAGAGAGAGAGCCCCCCCATCCCCAAAACCCGTCTCATGGGTGAGCAAAAGTGAGAAAGTCAGAGCGCCAAAGAGCGAGCATTTGAACGATCGGGAGCGGCAAATACAGTTAATCGTGGACGCTCACTCTGCTCGTTTGATCGTCCGATCGACGCTGAAAGTAAATTTCATGCGATTCAATATAAGTTTTTGTTTTGTGTTTGGCATTGCGACGGCGACGACGTCGTCGGCAGCAGCAGCGGCGTCGGTGCGAATTTCTGTTTCGTTCGTTTGTCTATAAACTGCGGTACGCCCTTATGTTGGCCAACATTCGCGCTTCTGATACCGAAACATAACATACCCAACAAGACCCTCATTGGGCGTAATATGTGAAGAAAAGTCTGACCTTCACACACCATACATACTACTACATACATACATACACACACCCATACGCAAACACACACACATAAACACATACAAATAATTTGCACAATTCTTGCCAACAAATACAACGATTAAACAAAAGTTCCTAAATCAAAGTCACATTTTGTGCACAAAATACAACAAGTTCCTATCATCAACAACAATAACAACAACAACAAAAAAACAGCGAAAATGACAGCAATGGGATTACTTTTGCTATCAATGATGGGTAAGTGAGAGCTCCGACAGCCCAGTCCCGCCTACCACCACCTATCTAACCAATCAGTGCGACCCTGAAAAAACGATAAAATCCAAAATAGGCAACAGTTAGCTTGTTATAGAAGCGACCTTCTTATCAGCGCATTCTGCGCGCCTGTCACCAGCAATTAAATTCAGTTCGCCCAGAAAGAGATAATTATCTCATCAGTAACTAAACCGATATGCGTGGATACATATTGTATAAGGAAATTACATACATATGCATCTGATTTCTCATTAAATTAATTACTTGCATTTAACAGTTTTGTCATTTATGTGGATAACACACAACTACACACACATACAGAAGAGACAGAAAGAGAGAGAGAGAGAGCGAGAGCGAGAAAGACCCCTTTCAATTCACTTTTTTTATAATATACTTATATTTAATATAATTATGCATATTCGTACACTTTCTTAATAAAGTCCCCTCGATTCGTAGTCAAATTTGTACAAAGAACACAAAAAAAAACCCCCAAAAGGTCCAAAAGGACCCAAAATATGAAATCAAGGTTTCCCTAAATTCCCTAAATAGTTCAGCATAACATTATTACTCTTTAAAGTTGAATCGCTATAGATATAGAATTTAAATCTAATTGCAAAAAAATTAGTACTCAAAGGTGGAAAAAGTTAATAGGGATGATGATTTATAGATAAACAGTATAAAGTCAAAAACCATTTTACTAAATTTATAAATTAGTTAGTTATTTGTAATTGTAAACTCTAATATGAATTTCCCATGCATATGAAATATTTGTGATTAATAATATTAAATCCACAAATACGTTGACACAAAATATAAATTCAATTCCTTTTTTAGTCGAAAAAAAAACGAAAATTGACTTGAAATGCTTAAGTTCAGTTTTAAAGCCAATTTACAACATTTACAACATTTTTGGTATTCCACCCGCCGAGTAAAAGAGATAATATTCCATTTAATGGGTAGATGAGGGCAATTGCAATATTAATGAGAATGACTAAGCTAAGTTCATGCCATTTTGTTGTTCGCTAGAACGGGGAAATATGCAAGAATTGGGAATTATTAAAATGTTTTTTTTTTTCATTCTTGAAGCAAATTCCACACTTTGAGTGCAAATTCCAGGCCATTCAGAATAGATTACAGAGCATTCCATAATTGTTTCAACTAAATTGACACTTTCTCCTCCTTGTTGCTTTTTGTTTTTATAATATTAATAATATGTACATTTTGTTGGTGTTTTTTTGTTAATGGTTTTGTTTTTATTCTTATTGCTTTCGCATTGTTGTTGCTGTTTGTTTGCCACCGACTCTTGGGGCTATTTTTTTTTTTTTAATTTTTGTGTGTTTTTTTTTTTAACTGAATGCGACTTAATTTCAACCATTTTATCCGTATACAATACATATTTGTTTAATGGACGAACTCTTCACTCTACACATACGCACATACTCATTTGTGTGTGTGTGTGTGTGTATGTGTGCATGTCTATATTATGTGCTTTGGTTGATTAAAAACAAACAATTAGTGCATGGGGGCGTACACACACTATGGGCAATTGGAGAGTCAAGTGATGGTGTTGTCAGGGATGTCGGGGGGTGTGGCAAGGGGATTTCTCTAATTATTTGCTGGCAAATTAAATACTTCAATTATGCGCAAAATCTCATCAACGATAATATAGGCAAACGCCTTGATAACATGGCCTAGGGATTAATGAAAAATTATCAAAGAACTATGCGACCAAAAAAAAAAAAAAACAAACTCCTTCCTATCTCTCTCTCTCCATATCGCGCGCTGTTCTAATATCAAATTACTTTTGCCTGCCGTTTTACGGAGAGCTGTGAAGGGCGTTAGAGGCGTTTGGCTTAAGCCACGCCCACTCACACTTGCATCTACTCATCAAGTATGCTATAGTATATTATTTTTCACAAACCTGTGTGTGCCTGTGTAAAGTGGTTTGTGAGTGTATGCGTGTGTGTGTGTGTGTGTTTGGAAAAGTTTGCAACATTGATTAGGCCAACGAGTTTAATGTTTACTTTATTAGGCCGCGTAATTAGGAACAACAATTACAAGAGGGGGAGGGGAAACAGGATCGGGGAAAGTGTGGCAGGTAGCAGCAGGTGGCAAGGTAAGCTGGCTTTACTGTAAATATAACTGTAATTAACATGTTATACTGAAAAGCAAGCAGCATAAATTAAACAGCAAATGATTTGGCAGTCTCTCCTCCACTAGGAACTCCGCCCTGATCCTGCTCTGTTTATTATTCAAGCACGCGCCGCCAATAGAACTACCGCAAAGTGCCCCGCACCGTCCGCTCCACCCGCATGGCGCATGCCACAACTGCCCGCTTTTAAGAGGAGACGCTCCAGAATCGGGATAGGTGTAAATGTGCGGACGCGAACACAAAAATGTTGTGCGTGTGTGTGGGTGTGTGCGCTCTCCAAATTTTAATTAGAAACTGCTGCTATTAACTTAGTCAAGTGCCCCCTGACTTCCATTTCCTGCCACCATTTGCTCTCAGTTTTCTCTTCATTTTATACCCATTTTCCAACCATTTTCTCTACCATTCCCGTATAAGTTTTTCGTATGCATATAAATGCGAAAAGTCGTCTCCTCCGCCGCATCTCGGTTCTCTCCAAAATGTCCATGTCCTCGTCGTCGTGTGAAGTTTGCTAGACGGCGTCGATGAATCCTTGGCAAACTTGGCCAAAATGTATGCTGCAAAAGTTATGCTCACACCTACACCCAGACAAACACTCGCACACACACACACCAGACCGGAATGGAATAGTTTTTGAAATATATTTGCCTTTGCATTTATGACTAGTGGCTAGTAGTATTTTTTTTTTGTGTGTGTTTGAGGCAATGCGGCAGTATTAAATTTCAATTTTGTTTTTTTTTTTTTATTTGGCATAGCCAAGGTTGTTGAATTTAGCCTACAGAGCCAAGAGACACAGCCAGAGCTAGAGCCAGATTTTAACGTCTACGGTCTACGGAGTTCACCCCCAACTCGATGAGTATGCTGCTTGGATGACTGTCACCTGTTGTTGTTGAGTTGTTTGCTAGCTGTTTAAATAATTTAATCCATTTAAAACTTTAATGCTGACTCATCAACAAAATGGGCAACAAATGTAGGAAGCATAAAACGAGTAAAACAAATTACCAAACGAACTGTAAATACCCTAACAAATCTAACCAGCAAAGTCAAAAGACTTTGCGCACTACATTGAATGAGTTATTCATTCAATAAATTTTAACATTTAAGCCTTTTTTGGTAATTTAATTAACGTTTGTGCTTGCTTGCTCGCAAAGAACTTTTCGCAGCTGCGAACTGTAAACACATTTTCCAAATATATATATTTGGATGGAGGCAAAAAAAACCCCACGTAAAGCAAATACAAATAATGGGCAATTAAGTGGTGAAAAATTTTCCATATAAATAGAATAAGAAAAATATGTAAAATACTTGTAAACTTCATGTGCATGTGCCACCTGTTACCAAACAGTGATGTAAATCAAATATCGAAATTCATACCTTTCCATAAAGAATTAGTTGTTGAGAATATTTAATACCTCGCTTTTTCAACGGCTCTTTTGTTTTTCCAAATTTATTTGTTATATTAGGAATGAGTGTTAAGCTCCAGCTTCAAACAACCGAATCACTTTACTTTACTAGCTATTGATTCTATTAAGTTTGTTACTGTGGGGCAAACTTTATGGCCTAGTTAGTACACTCTATAAAATGAATAGTGTAAGCAAATAATAGCGAACAAACAAAACAAATCACCTAACAAACTTTTTGTGCATATTTAATGTGCTTTGAGGCCGGTTTATTAATTGACACATTCGATGAAGATGACGGTTAGACTTTGTTGCTGCTAAGCGGTGAAAGAGAGAAAGAGAGAGGAAGTGAGAGAAAAAGAAGCGAGAGATTCAGAAATATACGTGTATATAGAGAGCGAGACTTGTTTTTATGCAATTATTTTAATACCCAACTTTGACTCTCGCCAATCTATTCATTCTGAGCTCTCTAAAATTCGCACGGGGAATTTTCTGCAATTCACCATCATCCAATGGAATTTGTGTGTGTCTGTCCGTCTGTATATATTTTTTTTTGGGGTCGGCTGGGTGTCTCATTCATTGCGAGTTCTCGCCTCGAGGGAAGCGGGACCGCAACAGCCACAACACCGCCACGTGGGGGAATCCGCCAATCATTTATCAATGGAATGTACACGAGCTCACGCGCCGTAACCAGACACCGCACACCATCAAAAGCAAAAGCAAAAGCAACACCAACGGCAAAGCCAATACCAACACAAGAGAAGCTCCAGCCAACTCTGATAAAGTTAAAGTTAAACAACTGATGCAATTAATGCTTACAAACTTTCCTAGAGACACTGAGAGATTTCTACATAGTTTTCCCCTCGCGTGGTGTGCCTCAAGCAAACAAAAACCAAAGCAAAGTTAACTCAAGGCCAACTTCTGGGTCTTTTGGACTCGTATGTTTTTTCCCCTTTATTTTCCACAGGTTACAGCCAGCATATGCAGCAGGTTGGTGGTCCAGACGGCGGCAGCGGTTCGCGTCTCTATTCACGTCAGGATTGGGGCGCCCGTCTGGCCAAGCAAGTGGAACATTTCCAGGGACCGGCACCATATGTAATCATTCATCATTCGTATATACCAGCCGCCTGCTTTACCACAGCAGATTGTATGAAGAGTATGCGGAGCATGCAGGATTTCCATCAATTGGAACGTGGCTGGAACGATATTGGCTATAGCTTTGGCATTGGAGGTGATGGCATGATCTATACAGGACGTGGCTTCAACACAATTGGTGCCCATGCCCCCAAATACAATGACAAGAGCGTGGGCATTGTTCTCATTGGCGATTGGAGAAGTAAGTACCAAGGAAACTAAATCTATGTTAGCAGCTGATTAAATGTTTAAATTATTTTCATTCGCAATTAGCTGAGTTGCCTCCACAAAATATGCTGCAAGCTGCCAAGGATCTAATTGCTTTCGGTGTGGCCAAGGGTTACATTGATCCTGCCTACAAGCTGTTGGGCCATAGGCAGGTTCGTGACACTGAATGCCCCGGTGGCAGACTGTTCGAGGAGATATCTTCCTGGCCGCATTTCACAATTCTCAACACAACTGCAACGGATGTCAAATCAACGCAAGCAGCCGTTCAGAAAGTTTAGTTTTGAAACAAACAAACCAAACAACAAATAATTCAACAACAGAAGCTACAAACAACGAGTTTTTTACATTGTCAAGGAGCTTATCCAGTATTTATAAACACACACACACACACACACAAACCGTCACACAAAATAAAACAATTACTAGCAAATAATACTACTTAAAAAAAAAACATAAATAAAAAACCACTGTCAAATAACAATTGTCTGTGAGAGAATTTTGATATAATTGCATTTAATTTGCCTACAGAAAATCTCTTTTCAATTAGAGACGCGTTTTTTGCTTCCTGTTTTGTTTTGTTGTGAATGACAACCTGCGCTTTGAATTTGTGTTGACCGACGACCCATCAAATTGAAAGTTTTTTTATATTTCAATTTTTTATTGGCGTCATTGGTTCTCGATTTTTATTGATTTTACACGCTGTGTGAACAACAACTCACAGAAATCATTCAAAAAGCTACACCCAAAAAGTATGCAATAGAATAATGTTTGTCAAATACATTAAAAACGCCACCCAAAAGTATTTCTCTAAAAAAAATCAAACAGAATTTTCAGTTTCAGTTGAATAATTTTGTTTATACGTTTTGTTTTTATTTTTTTCTCTCTCTTTATGTTTCTATTTGAAACAAATTATTTAGTTACCATGTTGGTCAAAGCTATTGCAATTTTAATTTAGACATCCGTTGGGACTTTGCAAAATGTTTCAATTATTGAAAAGCTATTTGCGTTTTTGGATGGAACGTTAACAAATCTGTCGTCTTGTCCCAAATGATTGCCATTTGGAGCGTTATTCAAAATGATGAAACAATTATTTGCGAATTGCAAACATCATGATTTCAGATTAAAAACCCTGTTTCAACTTTTAAGAAAGAAACCCAAACAGTAACATCATTTGCAGAATATATTCTGATGTCAATTTGTAAAATTTGAAAACCGCAAGCATTGTCGAATTACCAAATAATGATCCAGATCTTAAGCGTAATTGCATGCAATCGATTTGCAATCATTGAAACTCTATAAATACAGTCACGCACTAATCGATAGCTGTGTGTGCCAATCAGTTCACCACAAATGTCAAATTGTATGCAACAACAGAAGGAACAATCAACTTCAAACTAGGCAAGAGGAAAATGTAAATAAGTTAAAGAAAAGCAAAAGCAAAAGCATATCTCTATCATCATCATCAAAGCTAAACACACAGAAGCACTAATGGGTCTGGATTTTCTAGACGAGTGGTTTTTATCACAGGGTAAGATGGTATTCCCTTCTCCCTCACCTCACTCGCCCTGACACAACTTAAAGAAAGCCAAAATAATTGAAAGTGTCGCCCACGCGTCAAAGAACTTGCGTAATTGAGAGACCTAGTTACTTGTACTAAGCCAATTGATGGCATTAAATTGTCAACTAGCAAAACAAACAGGGGGAAATCATCCTTGAAGCAGGCCATCATCTCACGAGATATTAATAATTCCAGAGTTTCATTGAACTATTGAGAATATGTTGTTGTTGCCGCTGGTGCTGCACCTGCCATAAGGTCAGTGAGTGAGCGCGATTCCGAAAACATGGCTAAAAATATTCTGTCGGTCAAACGAAAAATACAATTTTCATTTCATTTTCAATTCCTAGAGACAGAGAGCCAGATAGATAAGAGAAAATGTGCGAGAGTTCATTCCTGCAGAGAGGGAAATATATTTTTTGGCTTTTTCGAATATTTTCAAGCATTTGCCATGGCGTTAAAAATATATGAATTTAGTTTTTGAAACGCCGTCATAGGCGCAGCGTGCCTTCAAATTGCCCAAAATTATCTCCTCTCGCGGTTTTTGCCTGTCTGCATCAGTGTGCGTTCGTTTATGTGTGTGCGTGCTCTTGTTTGTGGTTTTCACTGTATGTGGGTGTGTGTGGCCTACCTAAACGATGCATATGTACTCATATATATATTTATATATATATACAAATAAATATATATGTATATAAATTGTCGATATACGGCAGAAGCTGCATAAAGTGAACGAACTAAATTAATTCAGTGAAAACGAGTTAAATCGATTTCCAAAACAAAAACAAATAAATGCGCAGAATTTTTAAATATTAGTGAAAACGTTTGCACAATTTGATAGCCTCTGCCGCTGCCTTTTGATAAAATAATACGCCAAAAAAAAAGAAGATAAAATTCAATTTGAAAGTGCTTTATTTGCCAAATGATTAAATTTTTTCCTGTCCAAACAAGCGTCAACGAGCGTATCCGTCTGATTCATGAATGGAATACAGATATATATATAAACATATACATATCTATATATTTAGTTCTTTTCTAAATTTATACTCGACAAGTATTTAAAGAACTTTCCCAACGAGAATATGTTGACTAGAAATGCTTTTTAAATATGTCACACAATTTATTTGAAATAAAACATAATTTTTCACACATTTCATTTAAATAAAAAATCATTCCCGCCTACTTAGTTGAGGTTATTTTATCAAGAAATCGATCAATCTACAACTAAAGAAAATTGTATTCCAGAATTAAAGATATTTTGTGATGCTGGTGGAAAATCTATACAGATAGCTTATTTCGAAAGTGAATTTTAAGTTTTATTAGAAATAGTTTCTCTAGTTTATACTAATATGAAGAGTAAACCTAAATCTATATAATTGAAATTAAGATCCGTCTAATACTAAACTATGCATAAACTGCATCCATTTGATTTAAAAATGTTAAAATTTTGCAATTGCAAAGTTTTCTTTAAATAATTCTTAAATGCATTTATTTTTTCCAAAATTTTGATGCAATTTTTATATGTATTTTCAGTACACAATTCTTTTGGGGTCTTTTGCCTTGTCTCTTTTCTATGTCCGTCTGCCCACAGCCACCCCCACCCACTGCCTTCTCTCACCACCTAGCCACCTAATATGACGGCATATTTATAAGTAAAATTTTTATTTGCATGTCATGTTTAATTAACGAAACCATTCCAAAAAAAAAAAAAGAATAAGAAAACCGAGAAAAATCTTCGCTTTTGCCAAAAAAAAAAGAAGCAAATTGCAAAGGAGAAATGGAAATGGAGAAGGCGGAGCTGAAACAGAAGCCATGGAAGTGGCAATGGAATGAAACAAATTCGGATTTTATTCCTATTTTTTTCTGTATTTTTTTGTGTACTTTGTGAAACGAGCCAGTTGAAAAGGCAAAAGACGAAAGCGCCAGAGAATTTCGTGTTTTTTTTCTTCTCTCTGTTCGATTTCCATACCCTATGTACATATGTGGGATAGAAAAGCATATTAGGCTCGCCCAAAAAATATCTTACACAAAATTTCCATCTACTTTAGGAGACGACAGTTATCTTTTGAAAGAACTAAAAGGAATTTTAGAAAATTAAGTAGAAATAATCATCTTATCTGGGTCGAAGGCCTTGAAACTAATACTCTTATTTTTGTTTAGGTGTAGTTTTATTAGAAAACCGCTTTATTTAATTTGTAATATGAACAAATTAAATAGAATCATTAAATATCACTCATTGCTATAGAAATCTTTGGAGTCAATATATGCTTGCAGATGGGAACACCCTATTCTGGAACAGGGTATCTGAGAGTTGGCGCCCCGACATAAACAGCGGAATTTCTCGTTCCGTGTTTGTTAGACGAATGAGACTAGCTCTCTCTTTCTGACGCTTTTTCGACTGCTTCTCTCAGCGGCGGCACAAAGAACCTAAAATTAAATATTTTCGCTTTTCTTTTTTTTTATTTTTTTTTTTACATATCGCAGGCAGTGGCAGAGCAAATTGTTCTCGTTGTTGTTGCTGTTGTTGCTTGTGTTTATTGAAGTGCATGTGTATCGGGGCAGTTAGCTGGATACAATGTAGTATATATGTATATCTATCTATCCATCTATCTATATATGTATGTATATACATATGTACATGCATGGACTAAACTTTTAACAAAGCATTTTTCTGGGCAGTTAGATTTCTATTGCGATTTCTATTTGCCAGATCCTGTTGTTGGTTCGCGTAAGTGGGTGGGTCAATGGGATGTATGTATGTAGTATCCAATGTCCATGACTATGACACAAAGGCCTATATTTTGGCTGTTGTCTCGTCAGCTAGAAGAACCAACAATAGCAACAACAACAACAGCAACAGCAACAAAGCTAATGAGCGCATGCATTTATAAATAACATTGAAATGAAACATACCCAAATATATACGAATTGAATTCGAAAAAATATTCTTAAACAGCTGTTGCTCATCGTCCACAGCGGATTTAAAATATTTTAGCAACGAGAAATAACAAAAAGAAAAAACGAAAAAAAAAAAAACCAAAAAGAAAAATCGTAAAATTAAAACACCAACAAAATAAATATACAAAAATAAAAAAAGAAAGAAACTTTTGGACAAGTGGAGAGAAGTCTCTGTCTCGTTCTCTTGGTGCTAATGTGCAAAGTTTTGTGTTTTCATCGGAAAATTATTTAAAAAGTGTGTGCAAATAGACGACGACGTTGAGTGGGAGTGACGACAACTGCGGCGAGTTGTGGCAACTAGACCCTGGAGACCGACCCAGAGGCAAACCAGTGTGAGAACGAGCCAAAAAGCTAAAAACAATGCCTTTTGTGACGCCCAGAAGTGGCACCAACAATGCCACCTCCAACAGTGGACGCACCACATTTCGTCCACCCTGGGTGAAGGATGATGGTGGCTCCTCGACTGCAGCAGCCAGTGCATCCACAAAGCCGGCTTGGGCCAAAAAGTCAACCAAAGAGAACGGTGAGAAGGAAAAGCCCGATACACCAGCAACGAAGGCCAAAGCTACTCCAGCTACAACCGCAGCGTCGACAACCAAAAAGGCAACATCTAGCCCTGCTGAGCCGTCTAAGAAACCGGCCGCTACTGCTGCTGCCGAGCCTGCTGTTAAGAAACCAGCAACAAAAACCACAACAACTGCCGCTGCCAAGAAAAATGCTGAGCCAGTGACTAAAAAATTGCCAGAGCCCGTTAAGAAAGCGGCACCCAGTGTGGTAGCTAAGAAGCCAGCCACCACCACCATCAAGAAGAAGAAAGAGCCCACTCCACCACCAGAATCATCATCCGAGGAAGAAGAAAGCGAAGAGGAGGAGGAAACTGAAACTGAAGAAGAAACTGAAGAGGAGGAGGAGGAGACAGAAGAAGAAACTGAGGAGGAATCAGAGGAGGAGGATGATGATGACGACGACGATACAACCGTGGAGGCCAAGGTGCCGGAGCATATCAAGAAGGCCGCCCAATTGCGTCCCACGCAGATCAACAAGAAGCCGGAACCAACGGAAAGTGAGTTAACACAACGTTTCACTCTAGAAAAACCCAAATTGCGCTCCGTCGTGGTAAAACGGGACAAATCAATGAAAAAAGTTGCTCCCGAAGACGATGAGGATGCCGAGGAGGGTGAAACGGAAGAGGAGCGCGAACGTCGTTTGCGTTTCAAACTGGAGAAACCAAAATTGAAGCACGTGAAACGGGAAGAGAAACCATTGCCCAGCAAGAGCACCGACAATTTGGCCAAAATACGTCCAGTTCTCAAAAAGGTACCCCGTGTCGACGAGATCCTCAAAGAACCTAAAGAGGAACCCAAGCCCGAATTCAAGACCAAGACCCTTAGGAAAGCGCCCTCCATAAAACGCGAATTGAGCATCAAAAATGGTAAGTTGGCATTTGATTATTCCGAGAGATGATGCCACCTGGAGAAGCTAAACAACCAATCCCGCGCCGATTAACAACTCCAGAATGGAAAAAAAACGCTGTACAAATTTATTGCCGCTTCTCTAATGTTTAACAAGAAATTGGGGAAAAATGTTCGTATGGAATCTCTCTGTATGCTAGAGGAATTCATTTCTCTTGCGCGGCATTGTGTTTGCATTGCTCTCATTCTCTTAATTTTCCTTCTCTTTCCGTTTTTTTTTTCTTTTTTGCCTTCTCTGTTTGTTAAAACGAGTGGAAAGATAAAGGGTAGCAAGCGAGGGGGGATACGGGGTAGATATAAAACGCTCCGGACGGAAAGGCAAGGCCGACAGGCGTCACAACAAAAACAGGCAGCGCGTCAACGTGCCGTATGAGTGATATGTGTAAAAGTATTGGTTTTTACCCCATTCCCCCTCTCTTCACACAAGCGATGGCCGCGTGAGTAAACATTTGTATGAGATTGCTCTCAATCCTTTGAAAGGTCTCAACAAGAAATGCAATTTGCAAATAAAATTCTAGTTTTATGTGCGAATGAATTGAAAGTACACAAAAAAACTAAAGACTAGGAATTAAATGATTCTGATAATAAAACTTCTGGGTTAAGCCAATAATGGGTATCAGTATGTAGACAATATGTTCTGAAGAATCTTAGGAAAGTTTCGCATTAAAGAACTGGTCCAAGTATTAGAATCTTAAATGCCGCATCCTTTAAATTGTGGTTAAGTATGGAACAAATCTTTTATCTTGCATTAATGAATTGTTAGTTAAACAGACGATTTTTTTAATTTGCACTTTTCCAACAGGTAGCATGGTAGCATGT
Source organism: Drosophila insularis (assembly GCA_018903935.1). Lineage (NCBI taxonomy): Eukaryota > Metazoa > Arthropoda > Insecta > Diptera > Drosophilidae > Drosophila > Drosophila insularis. Next base: position 1,077,242 of record JAEIFP010002295.1, on the reverse strand, counting down.
GTTATGTGCCCCATCACGGGAGCAGCTCATCTCCTCCATGGTTTCAATCCTCGCCTCCTCCCCCTCCCCTTTTTGTGTTCATGTCCACCTGAGCGCTGCTTGCTCATTTATAAAACCTCACAAAGTTATATATATACACACACACATAAAATAAATATATTGTATATGTAGGTAGGGTAGTATATAAATATGTGAATATATTTATATATGTATTCGTGTATGTGAATGATCTGATGGTGTATGAAATAAATGTGCACAAAAACATTTCATCAACAAAAAGTGAAACAACGAAGCGCATATATTGCATGAATAGAGAGGCAGAGAGTACGAGAGAAACAGGAGGTGTTGTAGGGTGAGGGATATACACAGAGACAGAACAAGAATATAAAGCAATATAAATACCATTTTTTATTTATTAAATTTTAGTGAGTGTTGTGCATTGAGCCGAAAGAGGCATAAAGTGTTTTCCCACCACACCCGTCGCCGCCATCCACCACTCCCCATAGAAGAAAAATATTTATATATGTAAACGTTGTCTATACATGTATTAAAATTGGAAGTATACACAAATTCTGTCCCTAATTCCGTATTTATAATTGCCACATATTCGCAATTTTCTAATGGACATTGTTGCCTCAAGGCTCTCCTGAACTGAGGAAACGTCAACTTGGCCAAGCAAGGAAGGCCAAAGAAAACTGAAAATATTACAGTGAGTTGTGTTGCATAAGAATTTCTTCTGTTGCTTCTTTCTTGTCGTTTCCTGTCCCCTTAAGTTTTTGTTGTCATTGTCCGAAAATTGAATTGCATAGTCCTCAGGGGGACGAGGATTTAACCCCCAAGGTATTGCCTCAAGTGGACCAAAAACAAAAACCAAAAAAAAAAAAATGTAGTAACAAAAATGAAGTGAAAAGCTCGTTAAGACCAGCAAAAAGGTTATGTGTAAGGCAGTTAACTCGCGTCCTGTCCAGCCTGTGTTCTAATCAGTGGGCAATAACGTGACCGCAAATGCGTCCTAATCTTGGTCGAACAAACAAAAGGATCGACTGGGCAAAAGGAAACGAAAAAGGCAATAGCATGAGTGTCGAAATTGGAATGGACATGGTTAAGAAGAGGTCACTAAATAAAATGGGGCAAAACTCCTGTTGTCCACCGCACCATTTGTCCCCTTTAAAGCAATGGCATAAAAATAAAAAACCAAGAAAATAAAACAAAACAAACAAAACCAAAAAAAGGAAAGGCCAAACACAATGAAAAAGACAAAAAAGAAACATTTATTTAATGTGCTCGGTCGGACGACTTGGTCTTGGACTCTCAAGGAGCAAAGGGTGTGGTGCAGGGGTTGCCTCCCTTTACTTCATCTCACTTCGGTTTCGGTTCGGTTTCGTCTAGAATTTCTTCTTGTTGTTTCGCTTTTTTTATGGTCTAAGCAAAATTCATGATTATTGCTCATTGTGTCAAAACTAGAACATAAAACGGAATGTTTAAAACCAACCAGCAGCAGCCAGTGCCTTTGTAGGTGGAGAGCTGAAGAAGATGATGATGATAACTTGGACCAGGCTCTTGCTTAAACTCAGATAGATTGGAAGAGAGAGGCCAGGCGGCACACTCCACAAAAACTGACAACTATCAATAAAACGAAAAGAAAAACTGAAGCCGAAAAACTGAACTGAAACCCGGCAAAGCGACAAAGCTACCAAAGATATATGGCCATGTGCTTGATATAGTCTAACTAAATGCCCCATTTATATTCAAATATCCGCCACTAAAAAACAAAACGAAATAAAAGACGGCGGTAGCCACAAGTCTCTTCCAACCCCTGGCCGTCCTCCAATCCTCCAATCCTCCTGCTATGCTCTGCTCCGCTTGACTTGGTGGAGGCCAAGCGAGCGTCTTCAAAGGCGGAATCCTTAAAATAAAAAGGACACGAGGCAGCAGGGGGACAAAATATTTTCTTTTATTTAAATGAGCCTCATCTCTATGTATGTATTTGTATGTATCTAAGCGTGTGTGTGTGTATTATATATATGGGCCATGTAACGGCTGCGCTCCAGTTTGAGGCAAGTTTTCTTTTTTTCGTGTTTTTTTTTTTGGGTGGGTCAAACTGTTTTTTTTTTTTTTTTGACGAAAAGCGAAGCACAGGGGTTTGGGTCATCAGCTGCTGTCATTATAAATGTCGACTTTCAATAGGTGAGGGTGTTTTCTGTGGCTGTCTGTGTGTGTGTATGGGTATATGTGTGTGCCCAACCCAACGAAGCATAAAAGATGATTAGGCTATTTCAAATTTAGACACAGCGCGGTCAAAATGACGTAAAGAAAATCATTTTAAAGATATACACGCACACACACTCACCTACACACACACACACACGGATGTGTTCGATATGATGCCAAAATATTGCAATGGTTGACTGAATAATTCGATTATTACCCCGAGCATGGCCTTTAATATGATTAGAATTTTAATTAAAATTGAAAATTCATATAAGAACCTCACCTAATATGGAATTAGGAATCTTAGAACCTTCAACATTTAAGATTATTTATTAGTAGCCTCTTAAACATATTTCAATTTAATAATTGGAATTGCGAATTTTTTAATGGGAATATACGATACTCAAAAACCTTTACCGATTCAAATTTTCAGTTAAAGTCCTTTCTATAGTCACAAATTTGCCTTTAGGCTAATTAAGTTTTTAAACGTATTCAACCAACAAAGCAAAACTATTTTAAGGATTGCTCTTTCGATGATTAATTTTGTAGTTTAGTTTACGCTGTAAATACTTATTAGGAATATTAAAAACGCCAATCATACAAAAAGTCAACTGGTCGTCTTTGGGTTTCTGTGTGTGTGTGTGGAAGAGAGGTCCATAAAATATGGATAACTTTACAGTGCTTCATCATGCTCAGGAATAGGAAGACAGAGCGAATGAAAGGGGCGAAGGTGGTAAGAGAGCAGCAGGAGCAAACAAAAGAACCAGAAAGTCAGTCACCACATCCAGCCATCTAAACAAGCATCCATCCAACCAGTCCGACAACAGTCAGTGATTCAATGACAACGGCAACATTTGTGCATGCATAGAATATTCTGTTGATGATAACACAATGAGCAGGGACCCCCCCTTCATTCTCATCCCATTCCAGATGGAGGTTGTACACCGACTCCTGCGGTGCCGGGGTGGAGAGGGGCCTTCTGAGTGAGCTTTCAAAATTTATGTTTACATACCCCCCCTCGCTATTCATTTTCCGCCGTCGTAAGTGCGGGCTTTGCGGTATATTAAGTGGGTAGCATCAGCAGCTGAGAAAGGAAAAGAATCTCTCTGTTCTGTTCTGTTCTCTTCTGTTCTGCTTTTTATATATTTAAATAAGAAATAATTTTGTCGACATGAATGAATGAAGACTTTTATCTGCCCTTCCCTACACACCCTTCCACACAAAAAAATCAAGACAAAAGTGGTTTTTTGGGTAAGTTTTTTGTATTGTTTTCCTCTCGTTTTCACTTCCCTCTGAACAATCTCTGAATGTGAATGCGTGTGTGTTGGGGGGACTGAAGGTTTCTGATTTAGGGGTATACATTTTCCCAGAGCTTGGCCATAAATTACTAAACCGAATTAAGCGAAACTTACTAAACGCTCGCTCAATTGGCTGCCCAAAATGTTGACCACGTATTTTAATCAGTGCCCAATGATAAGACATTGAAATGGGGCCGGGAACGGAGGGAATGTGAGAGGAATGAAAGGCCATACCCATTAGAGGGACCCACAGTACAGACAGTTCATTAACATGCAGCAGGGGACTAGACAATAATCAAGTTTCTTTGAGCTGCCACACTGATTTCATTCACTAAAGTAACACGAGTTCGGATTAGTTTCTTCTCGTTCAGGTGCAGGTAGTCTTTGGGGGGAATGGGGGTGGGGTCTAAGAACGGCGGGAGGCTAATGCACCGCAAAAAGGCAGCCAACCACTTAAAGATTAAGTGCAGATTCAGCCAGGCGCGACTGGCAAGACGTGGGAAAAGAAGAAAAAGGACCCTCAGAGTAAGGAATGGAAAAAAAAAACACAAGCCAAAATCCAAAAGAAGAGAACTCCCTCAGAGTGGGGCGGGGTGAGCGTATTAAAACGGGGTAGGGAAAAAAAGAGAGAACCGAAACTGAAGCTCACACAAAGGATAATGCGGCGTAAGGTTGCCTCGATGGATGGAATGCTTGGGTTGGGCCGTCGATGGGTTGCTGGGGTTGGAGAAACGTTTCTTGTTGCTGCTTGCCATCATCGTCATCGTCGTCGTCCTCGTGGGTTCATTCAAACAAAGCTAATTAACAGATTTGTCAGCTTTTCATCACTTGGCAGCAGCAGCCATTGTCTTAAGCAGTTGTTTGACTTTTACACTTCTCCCGCAGCAACAACAAAGCATAAAAAGAAAACATGCAAAGTATTGGAAAAACACTGAAAAATGGAAAACATAAGAGAAAAAAACAGAAGAAAAGCGAAATAAAAGTTCATTTCGAGTTGAAGGATCTGGGAGGTATGTGTGTGGTTGTGGGGGAGGGGGGAAGGGGGGTAAGGTATGGAGTTTAGCTGGAAAAAAACAAATCAAAAGTTTTTCAATTGCTAATTACAAGGCCAGCAGTCCATGCAGGCGGGCTGATGGGTCCTGGCCCATCGCAGGATGACTACTGCCCAGGATAAACAGCAAAAGAAGAACCTTCGAAGAATTTTCCTTGCAAGTTGAACTCTTGTTAGGCCAACAATTTAAACGGAAATTTATTAGAAACAGCTTGTAGAAAAACATTTTCCAAACTAATTGGCCTCGTTAACAAAAGGTCTAAGAGCAGCAAGCAACCCAAGAAGAACTCTAACTCCAACTCCAACTCGATACCGAAGCTAAAAAAGAAACAGACGCCCAGACTTTAAACTAACTAACTAACTAACTAAAAAACCAAAAGCAAGCCAAGCCAAGCGAAACGAAACGGGGCTGCCATAGTGTAGATGGGGAAAAAAAATTTCCAAAAAAAAGAAAATAAAATGCAATCAAAGTTTTCCTTCGGCTCAGTACGGTTCGGTTCGGTTTTGGGGAGTGTTAAAGCAATAAAACACCATCAAAGCCAGTAGGTGGTCGATGATGGTCCACAGCAGAAGCAGCCAGAGCAGCGTAGAGAACCAGTAAGTAACTTTTCAATCTCTGTTGCAACTTTCCGGCTAAGTCAGAGACACACACAGGGTTCCAGTGGCACCGGCAGCACCTACCAACAACTCAATTGATATGTATGGTTGTGGCCTGTGGCTGGTTTGCTGCCCTCCAGTGCCAAGCTCCAAGTTTCTACACAACAAAACAATAACAAACAACTGACACAAATTGCAAACTCATTAAATTAAAATTATATTTAATAACCGCGAGTGCACGCAGCGCTAAACGATTTGCTCTAATGCCCAACCATCCATCTTTTTCATCTAAAAAACAAGAGAGCCAACCACTAGAACTCAACCAATCTCAATTTCCGTGTCCGCTTTTTGTTCTTTTTGTCTTTGTTGTAGTTCCCGCCCCACCACCGTTGCCATCGTTGGTGCCCAAGGCTCCTCCACCGCCTCCCCCGCCATTGGCACCCGGCGAAAAGCGTGTCCTAACCGACTCGCAGAAGCAAACACTCGAGAAGCTGAAGTAAGCTCCATAGCCCAACGCATACTGCGCCAGAGACCCTTTCATGTGATTCACATTTTTTCTATTCTTTTTTTATTTTTGGCCAGAACACGACCCCGCCGACGTCCAGACTGGTCTGAAATGATGAAAGAGGTGGAGAGCGGCAAAAAGCTGCGACATGTGGCATGCAACGACAGGTGAAAAATTTAGTTATTTAGTTAGTTGGTCAGTTGATGTCATCAGCAGAAGTTCCTAGAACAAATTACTTAATCTAGACAAAAAGAAAGAGAGAGAGAGGAGAGAGAAGAAAGCACTAATTTTCATGACAGAGTGTTAATAATTTTAATTTTAACTTGGACTCGCTTTAATTGATCTCAGATCTCAGCCCATATTGACATGCAAATCAATGACGAAAGTGGACGACAAGTTCATCTATGAAACGGAGAAGGATAATTCGCATAATAAACTGCTTAAGCAGATTCAAGGTGGTATTAAATTGCGTCCAACCCGGACAAATGATCGCAGTAAGCCCATCTTGGATGGTCTGCGAAAGTTCCGCCGACAAATGACTATCGAGGAGCAACTGCAAAAGTCACAATCAAAAATCAATATGCTAAGCGAGGCGCCCAGCAGTCATGCTTTGGGTCCCACCAATGCCACTGCCCTGGGTGCGGGCAGTGCAAGACCCAGCATCGTATCCACCATGTCTATTGATGAAGAAAGTCCCGATGAGTTGGATGACATTGACAAGATTCGTGATGATCTGCAGAGTACGAAACAAATGTTGGCCCTCGAGCTGCGCAATCGGGAGGCTCAGGAACGCGAGAACAAGAAACTTTTAGCCAAAATTCGAACCTTGGAAACCGAATTGGAGCGAGAAAAGTCACGTGAAAAGAATCTAGAATATGGCTCAAATGTTATTGTGGCCACCATGGATCCCACACCAACAACTGAGCAGGCATACGTCAATTCACTCAAGCGTGAGGTGGAGGACGCCCGCAAGGTGTCCAAAGAGGTGGAGCAGAACTACCAAAGCACTGGCGAGCTGCTTGTGCAGGCAAAAACGGAAATTGAGGAACAAAAACGACAGATACAATTGCTTGAGCGCAAATTGGCAGCGGCATTGCAGGTAAGCGACAGCCAAGACAGATTCAACCAGCCAAAATGATGAGGGGCGGGGCAAAGAGAAAGTGGAGATGGTGTGGGGAATAAAAGCGAGCACAAAGTGTTGTCAGTTGAACAAACTAGTTGGGAGTTGAGAGGGTCACAAGCCAGCCAACCAAGCAACCATTCGCCCGCCCATCTATTTCTATATATTCTTGGCCATTTCTAGCGACGTGTGCTCCGCAACGCGGCAACAGCCGGCCGTAAAGATTAGAGAGAGAACCCAAGCAATCGCAATTAGTTGCTTTAGTTTGATTGATTGATTTTAGTTACGCTTAGAGACAACAATACTTCTTAGGTCGCTTTAATCAGCTGACAACACTTTACATCCGCAGAATTTTTTGGGTTTTTGGGACGGATATTACGAGAAGGAAATGTGTCGAGAATTGGAATTACGAACCGATCGTTATCGAAAAAGCAAATCTATTTTCATAATTCTTACAGACTCCGTTTCGAATTAAAGCAGTTTATAAACTGTTTCGAAAATCTTGTATATATTAAGATTCAAATAGATCATACAAGTGCCATTTCCATATCATCTTAAGTTGATCCGTCCCAGGCCCCAAATTCGATGGCTCGTTACATACTATGTTTATGGGTGATAGACAAACAGACATACTCCCAATCCCCGAAAGCTTATCTAACCAATTAACGCGCTATATTATAAGGGTCATACGACACCAAGCACTAACCGTCCGCATATTAGTTATTGCTTTGCTTACGACGACGACGACGACGAGGACGACTACTACAGCAACGAGGCAAGGACCAATCATGGTCTGCACAAGGTATCAAAGCTGCTCCCATGCGCCCTTTTGGATGAATCTCTTGTGTTGATGCCTCCTCTTTGTCTGTGCAGGGTGGCGGATCATGGGATGGCTCTCGGCGAACTAGTGATGCCAATTTTGGACGCGATAGTTCACCCGAGCTGGATATCGAACTCAGCGAAAGTGATCCAGACGAGCCGGAAGAGAAGAAAACAGAGAGACGCGAACGACGTATGGGCAAAGAAGTCAAGGTGTTACGCAGCAAACTGACCAAATTAAAAGTAAAGGAGGAGGCGGCCAAGAAGGAGAAGGAGGTATTGAAGCAGGCCATGAAAAAGAATCATGTCATACTCAAGTGGGTAGTAAATCATATTGAAGGACAGGATTTGAGAATTACAAGATTTATGTTATTTCTTAGGGAAGAAAACAAAAAGTTCAAGAAGCTGGAAAAGGAGGTACAGAAAATGGCCGCCTCAATGAAGCTGGAAGAGGACGAAGTCGATGCCGAAGAGAAGGACGAAGAGGATGAGGAGGAGCCCGAAGAGGAGCATGTCAGCGAAGAGGAGTCCGAAGAAGAGTCTGAGGAATCGGAATCTGAAGAAAGTGAAGCGGAATCAGGCAGCGAATCTGAGACAGAAGTAAGTTAGACAAACTATGTATGTATATGTACTCACCTCATACAAATTTGGGTGTCCCTCCCTGTAGGATGCGGCAAACTCAGCCAAAAAGGCCAATCTTGAACCACGAGTGAAGACGCACGAAGGTCGCTTTGCTGCTATGAAGAAATGCAATGTCCTGCTCCAGGCAAATGTGGACAACTTGCAGGATCAAATTGTCCAGGTGCGCGCGAAGGCCACAAATCTGCAGGACGAGCTGGATGCGGTAATTGCCGATTTGGGTTTCTAGGTATAGAGCAGGACAAGGACGAATAAACGACGACGACGAGAACCGGGAGTACCACAAACACAGACAAAGTATCGTATCCAAGGAGTACAACGTGTTTATTTATTTAACTATTTCTGTTTACGTACTGTTTGTTTTTGCGTGTAAACAAATAAAATAACATTTCATAAAAAACTTTTAAACGCCGCTACCTTGACGCAAACATCTGTTTACCTCAATGCGGAATTGTGATATGTGGAACAAGCCGGGCATTTTGAATATGTTAATGCATTTAGAACGTAATATGGTAAAATATTCCATAAACTATTGAAAGGGCACCAAATTAGTAAAAAATATTAAATATTAGTTAATTTTGCTACATTAGTTCATTAAAATAAGTTAAGTTAGAAGTAAATAGAAAAAGTACCTTCTAGCTAAGTGCTGGAACATTGGAGTCAGCTGGAAATGTTGGCGCCAAATTCAAATGGTTGAATAGATTTCAATTTAGTTTGCATTAATGGAATTGTAAGATTATTTTTATTGTATTTTAAGCACGTATAACAATGTACAAAACAACAAATTGATGAATTTGGCTAAACTAAACGGTAGATTATGAGTATTTGAGTTTAATATGCAAATGGCTATCACGCTTGAACTTTGAAAACTGTATATGTATGTATGTATGTAGTATTTGTGTTTATTTATGTATATTTTTGTATAGTAATCATGGATTTTGGTAGATTCTAGTAATTCTATAAGTATACTGAGCATCGAATAGGTATACTAAGTCTATTAGAATGAACTGGTTGGTTTTTGAGCACTAACTCCCCAATAATGCTCAAGATTTGATATTAAATTTAATTTAATTAGTACTGATGTGTAAACACGACGTGTGTGTGAGAGAAACCGCGAACTTATATATACCATTTTCCCTCCTACTCTAGAAGGATGAGCCGCAATCGCTTCCGCAGCGTGGATTCACGTGGCAAAGTCATGGCCCACTTTTTGAGTGCCGTCAAAATGACCGAGCTGACCACCATGAGAGCTCCAAACAATGAATATCCAGTCGGAGTCTCGCCGAAGAACATCATTTGCCAAATGAAGGCGAACACAATATCTGCACAGCGTGCAATGGCCACTGGTCCAGCTTGCTCCACTTGCAGTGACAGCGTTAGTAAGATTTGGCCCAGAAAACTGAAGATTCCCAAGATGACAACTAGCCATCGATCGCGTCCACAACTAGGCCAACAGACGGCGCCGATTGCAACGCAAACGATTAGTGTGTACACCAAAGCAATAGCTCCGAAATTCGTCATGATCACGGAAAAGTGCAGATTCTTAAGGGCCCGCAGCAGTATATAGACGTTGGCTCCAAACAGAGTCGATGATATGGCAGCAACTGGTCCCCAAATGTCGTAAGTCTTATCCGAATACTTCTCGCTTTCGCTATCCAGCGTAGGAGCCGCACTGCCAAAGATCAAGGGCGGACGGGTGATTAGGACAACGCCCAGAAGTGTCATATTAATAGTGACCACATTGAAGAGCGTGCAAGGCTCCTTGAGAAAGACCCGCGCAAAAATGGCTACAAACACGGGTGTGGAGAAAATAATTACACTGGCATCGGCGAGTGGCATATGCCGAAAGGCATAGAAACTTAGCATTAGTCCAGTGGTTCCCATAAAACAGCGCAGCAGCAGAATGACGCGCTTGCCCTCCGGAAAAACCGGCTGTTTTGTGTAAATCAAGATGGGAATTGTGGGAAGCAGAACGCCTACAAACCGAAAGGAGGCTAACTCCATAGGATTTACGTCCACAAGGCCCTTAACTATCACTGAGCACAGCGAAAAGAATAGCGAGGATAGCGTGGCCAAAATAATGCCCAGGTATGGGCAGTTTAGGCGCATTTTTAAGCGTTCCAGCCATCGGTTGGATTTGTCGTTGGATTGTGTCCCCTCCTGAAACTGATGCAGCTCCAAATTCTCTGGCATTTTGTTGTGAAATGATGTCTTTCAACTATCTAATTCTTCTATTACCAGCGATCAAGCATTCTGCAAAGCATCATATTTTTTTAAATTTCTTGTTATTGTTTTGTCGCTTACCTGAATTGGAAAATCAATTTTCACCGTATTGGCTGGTCTATTTTTGGTCCGCGATTGCGGTGAGAATCGGGAAATTACGTCCCTCCAATTCTGCCCTTTTCGCACTTCACCTTCACTGAAACATAGTGTCCTTTTATCCGGTTCATAGGACTTTGGATTCTCTCATTATTTTCTATTAAATATTTTTATTTCTTGGCATTTATAAATAGGCCGTTATTTTTATGCCAAAAATTGCGTTAACAGGCTCAAAATGTGTTCAGGCGAATTGAAGAGAGTCGAGGCGAAATGTCTGCACTGAGAAAAAACATATGGTGAAAGTTTCTTATGATTATTTATTGGTAAGGTACACGAAAGAAATGAATGAAAGTAGCCCGACGACAGTTAAAAAGTGGGCAATTCTCGCAGCTAGCCTAGGCCTGGTTTATGTCCTTGTGCGACACAGACACTCTCTAATTGGACAAATGCAGCGTCGTATGTTCCTGCCCGGTGCCAGTAATCCGCTTCATATCAAGCAGATAGAAGTGCTCACCACTTCGCAAGATGCAGCAACTCAAAAAATCATAAAAGAGCTCAAAAGGTGAGCTGCGCCAAGGTCTGCGGCACAATTTCATAATTATGTTTATCACCCACAGCCACTGCCAGAATTTCCAAGTCTTGGGATTCGATTGTGAATGGATTACAGTGGGAGGCAGCCGGCGACCAGTTGCCCTGCTCCAGCTCAGTTCCAATCGGGGACTGTGCGCCTTGTTCCGCCTGTGCTGCATGAAGCAAATTCCCAAAGATCTACGAGAGCTACTCGAAGACGATGCTATTGTAAAAGTTGGCGTGGCACCGCAAGACGATGCAATGAAGCTGTCCCACGATTATGGAGTAGGTGTTGCCAGCACATTGGATTTGCGATTCCTGGCCGTTATGGCAGGCCACAAAGCCGAGGGACTGGGCAAGCTTTCCCACACCCATTTGAATTTTGTTCTGGACAAGAATTGGCGATTGGCCTGCTCCAATTGGGAGGCCAAGCAGCTGGAGGAGGTTCAATTGAATTATGCTGCCAACGATGCTTTGGCTGCTGTGGCCATATTTCAAAAGTTGTGTCGAGATTTAGAACCTCGTGCGTTTTGGGACATTCGTCCGCTAACAAGTAAGGATTGGCTGCCAAAGATTCAAGCATTCCTTGATGTGGACTTCACCAAAGGGTTTTCAATAGGCCTCTCTTCATCCAATGCAGGCGGAGGCAATGCGCCCTCCTCATCTCCAATGACAGCCAAATCCAAAGCGAATAAGATGATGGTTCCCAAAAGGGAACACTGCCGCAAATTGGGAACACAGTCGAAGGCTTTCTATGACAACTGCCTCCTGCAAGCACCAGATGGCGAACTTTTATGTACTATTGACCGGCGTAAAGCCTCCTGGTATCTGAACCAAAATCTGGGCACCCAAATTCCCGGGGAAACTTTTACGGTCCGTCTAAACTTTGAACCAGCTGGAAGGGCTGTTGGCGAAGTGGGTCGCTACTATCAGACGCCCAAGGAGAATCAGTGTGTGGTTTGTGGCCGGCGAGATGCCTACATACGCAAGAATGTTGTCCCACGGGAATATCGCAGACATTTCCCCGTAGTCATGAAATCGCATACGTCCCACGATGTGCTACTGTTATGTCCCACTTGCCATCAGTTGAGCAATATTTCCGACTTACGTGTACGCACGAAACTAGCAACCAAATGTGACGCTCCATTCAAGCATGGCGATGGAATGGTGAAGTACCACGAGAATCCGATCTTGAGACGAGTAAAATCTGCGGGCAAAGCTTTAATCTACCAAGGCGAAAGGATTCCTCCAGCAAGAAAGGCTGAAATGCATCAAATCCTGTTGGATTACTACAAAGATTGCAATGAGATCACCGATGAGCTGCTGCAAGACGCTGCTAACATTGACTATCGAGTGGAGAATGACGATTACTGCCAGCATGGGGAGAAAGTAGTAAAAATGTATCGCGATCAGTTTGGCGGTCTCATTGAATTGGAACGCATCTGGCGAGAGCATTTCCTTCACACCATGGAACCCAAATATCTGCCTCATTTGTGGAATATCAATCATAATGCAGATCGCCTCGAAGTCCGAGCCAGTGAGGGAAGAGTTGACAATGCTGATTTACTCGTAGCTGGACTGGAAGCCAAGCCAACCTAAATTCAAAAGCAGATACAAATCGTCAGTGAAATGTTAATTATTTACAAATTACAAAAAAAAAAAAAAACGCTCAAGTGCCTTATCAAGTTCGTACTGAGTTTCGTACGTACTTATGATACTGTTTTATTTAAAAATAAATATAAATACATACATTAATATATCAGTATATATATACATTTATATATTGAAATATTCTAGGCATAATTTAAACTTTGAATTTGTGCTATTTGTACGAGACAAGATTCGGTCGCTTCGGATTTAATTTAGTAAGAATTGCTAAAGACATAAAAATGGCAAATCGAGCATCATTCTGATCACTAACCTATAAAGCTTAAAATTTACGAGATATTAATACATTATATACAGAATCGATGGAGTCCCAACAGCAGCTAAATGAATTCGAATCCCTCGTATTTGTAATCCGTTTCGATTCTCGTCTCGCTCAGGAGGGTTTTACCACTCAAGTTGAAGGCTGTGATGAAGGTTGAAGTCTTGCCATTGAGTTCCTCTGATTTTAAAGCAATAATGATGCTATCATCGGTGCCCGGCAAAAACTTAAAGCTGGAGAAACCATGTGTGGGTGAAGTATTTTCCGAGTCGAGTTTTATCGTCTCAACACTGTAGAAATTCTCATCGGCAGACACCAGTAGATTACAGCCCATGTGCTCATCGCGAGTTTCGTTGTATCTGGGGTAATAGAATTCAATTAGGCTCTCTAAGACAGATTGGCTAATAACATCCATACTCACTTTTCACGAGAACAGCGACGAGGTAGAAAGAACCAGCGCTTATGCACTTCCGACCATGCACCGCTTTCGTGTATCATATACCCCGGCCAGGTGATCTGATACGACTCCAACCTGAGTCGCTTAAAGTTTTCTGCCCAATTAAGGGATCTAACTTCTCCTGTTGGGGTTATGGCTTTCACATACATGGGATTATAGTTCTCAAAGTCACCCATGCTAGTGGTCCATTCCTTTCCCATGGAGCCGACGTAAAGCGTTTGTTGTTTTACTGTTGCCCACTCTGACTTGAAGCCCTTTGCGCTGTGTCCATCACCATCTAAGAGAATCACCCATGGAATGGGCTTGTCATTGATCAACTCATAAATCAGGCCAGTGCGATCGTCAAAGCTTAGTAGGCGGCCATTGAAAGTGACTAATTCGGACAACTCCATGCCACGTCCCTTCAATGCAAAAGCCGACTCTAGTGACGTGGGTGCTCCATCATCCCACTTTATTTGTATCTCGCTCTTCGACACTGTATACGTTAGATAGCCCTTCTTTAAATAACTTCGCCACGTTGCGCTGCCATCGGCCTTGACCACCTTGGAGTTGGTATCTAGATCTGCAATCATGGCAATGCGGAAGTTGATAACGCCACCGTGTAAAACCATCGGCGGCGTCAATGGATATGTGGCATTGTATCCCACATTGTATCTAATGTCCAGACTCTTGGCATCCGCATAACTTTGTCTCAGCCAGTATCCTTCCGATGAGGATCTCGATCCCTGGCGGGCATAGTAAAACAGCAAGACCAGAGCCACAACGCCAAAAACGAGCAGTGCAAAGTGGTAATTGAATCGAACCGTTCGATTCCCGATCCTATAGGTGGGCGTTCGTATGGCTGACCGCCAGTCCCGCATATACATGGCTCGTGGAGATTGCTCCAAATCCCTGTATGACGCGAACGTCGGGCTTTGCATTTCTAACCTGAGACAAAATGCTGTGATGTGTCGGTTTACGTCTGGAGTATTTGGATTAGAACAGGGTGACTCTGTCCCTGCCACTCGCGGCGATTGATCAGCTGTTGCTTTGCAGTGGTGGCATTAGCACTGTCAGTGTTGGTTAATAGTGGATAACAGTGTTGCAAGACATTCTGGACGCACGTGTCGGACATCGTTTGTAAAAAAGATATAGGTAAAAGAAAATAAAACACGCGATTTTGTAGACATTAAAAACGCCTAGAAACTTAATTACAATCACTAAACTCCACCAAACGCCTTAAATTTTAATGTACAGGTGATTGGAGTTGGAACATAACCCCAACTACCATCAAGTGCCCGAAAGAATCCCTCGGTGCCTAAAGGTACCCAGGCAAACTTGCACCCAAGAAAGGAAAACAAAGTTGTGAAACATGCGGATTGAAACGTGTTATTTTTGCTCCAGCAAAATATATCCCGGCCATGGTGTGCAGTTTGTGAGAAATGATTGCAAGGTAACTGAAACACAACTATATAAGTACACAGAGTGTAAATTGCAACCAATTCCATAGATATTCAAATTTTGTCGGGGAAAATGTCACAAGGCGTTCAAGCGCAAGAAGAACCCACGTAAGGTAGGCTGGACCAAGGCGCATCGTAAGGCGGCAGGCAAGGAGCTGGCCATCGATCCCAGTTTTGAGTTTGAAAAACGTCGCAATGTGCCCATCAAGTACAGCCGTGAGACTTGGCAGAAGGCCCTGGTTGCCATTAAGAAGGTCACCGAGATTAAGGAACGCCGTGAGAAGCACTTTGTCATGGAGCGTTTGCGCAAGGGTCGACAGATTGAGATTCAAATGGATGTCAAGGATGTACAACGCAATATGTCGCTGATCCGTTCGCCAGCCGCGGGCCTTAAAGAGCGTCGGGCCAAGGAGGAGGCGGAAGAGGCAGCCCTTATGGAAGAGGATCTGCCCGAGGAGAAGATTACTTATGTGGATGCGCGCGAATTGGAGAGAAAACTAGAAGAAGGCATGGACATAAATGATTTGGAGATGTTAGAAGCTTAAGAAGAAAGAAAAATTATGTAATTTTCTAAACAGATGTAAATAGTTTTTAAGTTGCTAAATAAAGTACAGAATATATGTCGATTATATTATAATTTGGTATACAAATGTATTTTATTTATCCACATATTGATCCTCAGCCGGATCCTTATCCGGAGACTCTAGATTTATAGTAACGGGGCCGTCGTTTTGTATTTCTACTTGCATATAGGCACCAAATTTTCCATCTTTAAAAAAGATTTGTTAAGATTTTTCATTATTAACATACAAATCGTTGGATACCTTTGATTTTGCCGGAATCATAGGATAGCTTTAAACGGTCAAGGAAATGCTTATAGAGCTCTTGGGCTTCGTCGCCCTTCATGGCAGCTGAAAAATCTGGTTTGTTGCCCTTCAGTCGGTTATAGAGAGTGAACTGGGACACACAAAGAATCTCCAACTCGAGGTCTTTGGCAGATTTTTGCCAACGTTTGCCGGAATCGTCCTCAAACAAACGAAGTGCCAGAATCTTGCGTACCCTGCATTTGATAAAGACTTTAAGATGAAATCGGGAATATCTTGGTCGATACTCACATGTAGTCCACATCTGCTTTGGTATCGCTGGTCTTGAGCCCAACAAGCACGCACAAACCAGGTCCAATGGAGGACACCAAGTCCCCCATTAACTAAAAAAAAACGAATAATTGGTAGAGTTCTCGAACTACCCAGGGATTGAAGCTTTGTTTAGCTTTTACCCGTGACCTGAGCGGCCTTCACTCTTTGTATCACAGCTCGCATATTTGATAAAATAACAAAAATTTCTTTAAATTTAATAAGTTATAAATGACAGTGTGGCGTAATGTCTGCATCAGTCAACGGTTCAGTGTTGGTCAACAAGAAGGGAATTTGAAATAAAACGGTTTTTGGACTTGTATAAATTACAATTTAATAAAAAATATATTCATTTAATAAACATTAACATTAGAATACAGTTGATAAAAAATATATATATGTATATGTATATGTAGGTATATTATTTGGTACATGTGTTGAGAGCAAAGTTTGAGCAGAGTTCCGGGTAAATACTTACGATCAACTTAAATTTGGAACGATTAAAAAACGATTGACCTAAAATGTTAACAAAAAAATAATAAGAATAATAATTTGTTTGGGATATGGAAGAGAGGTTATCACAGCGCCGACGGCTTTAAATTGTTTTGCATTTGGAGTTTCCTTTCGCACAACTTCTTGATGTGGATCTGATTGGTCAGTTCAGCCTGTCGCAGTATCTTTCGGATATCCAGTAACCGCTCATGTTTGTGGGCCAACAAGTAAGCGGACTTCAATTGACCTAAATAAATAAAGGAGGATATTCGCAGCTCCACACTGGCTATCCGTTTGATTAGTCTATCCAAAATCAGCTTAGTCTCTGGCAGATGAGTCTGGATAGCCGCATTGATAGCAATCGAAATGAGCTCATCATATTCCGCAGACGAACCAGGACCACCATTATTACTGGCAATGCAGTCGAGCAGACGTTCCACCTCGTTGAGGCGTTCATTTCGTGCTAGGTATTTGGCTGTTGCTCCAAATACTTTCATTGATTCCAATTTATATTCCTGCAATATTCTGTGATAGAAAACCAATAAAATAGTTATTCAAACCCTCTCCACTGATTTATTGGTTAAACTTACCCATAAGCCAAGCCGAAGCCCTCATCAATGTTCTTGCCACAGAGCAAAACCAGAATGCACAAGTGAACCCTGTCCGTGGCTCCATCAAAGAGGGTGGGCAATGTTCCTTGACTTGTATCTAGGCGAATTTGTTTTAAAATTTTTAGAGTGTAAAGCGTTTCCCTAGTCGGTTGATCTTGTTCACATCGACTTAGAAACTTGGCTACTTCCATCTGCCGACGTATGGTACTAATGTGACTATTTAGAGCACGAGCTTCCATTTGCATGGCAAAGCAGGTGCCACCAGCGACTTTCGAGTTGGTAACACTTGATCGACGTCCCTGTTCATGCTGCAAGTGCTCCCATTGGGATAAATCCAGCTCGCCCTGTAAATGCATTTGCGCGGACAACAAATGTTGGGCATTAGCGTGCAGTCTCTGGAAATTCTCACAATTCAGGGCATAGAACTTGACACAAGTCATGCTCGCTCTTATGGGATCCTTCAGAAGAAGCTGTAACTGATACAGTGAATTCAATTGTTGCTGCTGTTCCAGATGGCGGCACGTTTGCAGCAAAGGCAATCGCCAGGCGTTCATTTGGTTGTCATCCAATTGCTGCAGACCCTCTATCAGAACAGGCAGACGTCCCTGAACTAACGCCACCTGGAAGATGTGCTGAATAAATAGATCTGGATCCAACTGCTGTTGCTGCCAATAGCGTAAAGCGGCTCGCAGTTCCCCGTGCTGCATAAGCAACTGCAGTATATCCGCATGGCTCCCATATGATAGGACATAGTGCATGGATTCTTCAAAGGAGCGTGATTGCCGCCGATTTCCGCTATCCTCTTGAACCGTTGCCCCGTAATTGCCCCGGGAAATGTTTTTGAGATTCGCCAAAGAGTTCATCACATTGAATGCTGGCTCCTGAAGCGATAGATGCTGGACATTGGGCTCCCGGCGACGAGAGAAAAGTGAGACCGAAGAGCTACTCAAGTTGCGGATCAGCGAGGCTCGCTGCAGAGTCTCTGGTTGGGTCTGAGTTTGAGGCAAAGAGGCAATCAATTTAAGAATTTCCTGCAGCAATGGGGGGCCACGTTTTGGACGCCTCTTTGGCAGAAGTATGGTCTCCGCAGTGCCATTTTCGAATATATTTCTGTAGAGGGAAGTATTTAGCTGTTCACTGGACAATCGTGTCATGCAATGGGCGAATTTCTCGCGAGCTGCAGTAGAAGATGTGTTCTTTAAACAGGTTAAAGATTAATCCAAATCCTATACCCACCCGCATCATAGCAACCGGCACGGAGACACGCCAAGCCATGTGCAGCCATTACACCAGTAGTAGCAAAGCCACACTTCAGATGCACCTCAAGAGCCAGGGTCCAATGCTCTGCTTCCACCAGGGCATCTGCTAACTTACGCAGATTATCATCATCCAACGGACTGGCTGGGATTAGAGACTCACAGCCCTGTTGAACTACGGACATGATGATTTCCGACTGGGTCTGAATGTTCTCAAACTGAAAATAATCGAGTTTCGATTTATATTTACTTGAGAATTTCTGTAGTTTATTTGTCTGCTCACCTTTCCGGCTGACGCCAAACAATTAATCATTTTAGCCACCAGTTCGTAGTCTACCTCTGGATTGGGCACCATTAGCTTCTCCAGGTTGCGGCAATGGTAGAGCAACAGTTCGGCGCAATGCCGTTCGTTCTTATGATGCCGTAAAATGGAAAGGCTCAGGGCCACATTGGGAGCATGCTCATAGGAAAACTCCTCTCGCAACATTTTATCATGAGTGATTACCCCACTCAGTCGCCATTTGTAGTAGTCTATGGAATAGGATTGTCGCAAATTGGCTGACTCATCGAAGGGCGCTAGGGGTTCCATAGGATCTGGCGATGCCAAGGCGCTTCCACTTGCTCCCCAGCAGTCGTTGCAGACTCTAACCTCCACTTCATCATACAACTCGGGAATGCGGATGCGTTGACTGGAGCATGCATAGCAGATCACCCGGCCACAGCGGCGACAGTGATGCCTTCGCATTAACATGGTGAAGGCCGCTCGACGGCAACACATGCAATGGGTAGCCTGCTCGTCGGGGATCCACTGGTCTCGATGCGGCGCCTGTTTGGGCATAACAAAGGCTCCGCACAGTGAATCTAGAGAGTTCTGGACATCGGTAAGCATAGAACTTGGCTCAGAGGCTCCACGTACATTGGCAATGCGACAGTCCAGCGCCTTGCTGGCATAGATTCTGAGCAAGAGGTCCAAGCATTCGTGTGTTATACAATGATCCTGTTGATAGGAGTTAAAATTGAGCAGAATAAAAGCTTCCGTAGGTGTCTGGCCCAGTTGAAATCGCAATTTGGAATCAGAAGGAGCTTTGGTATACACTCCGTAGGCATGGCCGAATTTCTCAAAACAATACGAACATGGTCCACTCGGCTTTGTTTCGTCGATCTTGGCCCGAGCCGCTTCCAACAGTTTTGTGAGCAATTCAAAACGCGAGTTCATCACCAGTTGCTCAAAAATAAGCAAAGGACAACGCATCAAAGGCCAGAACTGATGCCTCTCCTCCACGGTTACTTGACGCAGCAGCTCCAGTGATAGCTGATAGTTGCGATAGGGCCGTGGATCACGGGCATGCGTCTCCAGGTAGTTAATAACCCATTGCAGCAGTGACAACGATTTAAACTTATCCTTGTGCGTGTCAAGAAAATTGACCATTATGGATGGAGGAAACAATTCCACAATTTCCAGCAAGTGGCCATCAACATCCTCGTTATCGCGCAATACCTGAAGGGCGTCCAACAAGATAAGAAGACAAGTTTTCTGCTGACCAGTGGATCGTGCCAAATTGATGACACGGCACCACTGTAGACACAGCTCATAGCGTTGACGCTGGAGCAGCTGCTCGAAGATCACGTTCGGAGTCTGTCGCCCGAAATCGTATGCCTGGGGCCAACTCTCGAACTGCAGTATGGAGGACACCTTTGCATAGATGGTTATATCGGGTAAAGTGCTCTCCAACTGGCGACGCAGTGCATCTGGAATTTTCAAATTAGCCTTTCTGTGTTTCAGAGTGCGTTCGATTAGTTCCTTGGCCAACTGGCTGCTTGTGATCTTTGTGAAAAAGTCCCTTAGTAGTCGAGCTCGTTCGCCCAGGTCAAACATATGAACGACAAGCTGAATATTTCGCGAATCCTTCGTGAATCCTGTATTTTCGACAAGGTGACGGATGAGATAATCTATGCGCTGCCGGGCTGGTTCCCCTTGACCACATATTCCCAGCAATAATATTCGCAGTTCCATTTCTTGATCGGGCACAAGGTGCTCTAGGCTCTTGATGTCCACTTTGTAGGCATGCAATGACGCCAGGACTCTATTACCTTCGTGCATACAAGCCAAAATGTCCATTTCAGGCAATTCCATTAGCTGAGCCAGACACGAGAAATTCAAATCGCACGACCCGCTTTGCAGGTCCCCCTTCTGCACTGAGAGAAGCAACTGCGCCAACAGCTGATTGTGCTGGACTATGTAGTTGTGGATAGTTTCCTGCTTCTGCGGCATTACCAATCGGGATCTCCTTTGGCGCAGGCCTTCTCCCCCCAGTTGCGGGCAAATGTTTAGCGCAATGACATGAACCAGGTTCAAATGCAGAGCTGCCACATTCGATTCAATCTCCAGAGGAGTTATGCCTTCGTCATAGATTAGATCACCGATAACTTCGATTGGATTGTGTTGGAGTAGGCGCGTGTTGTGATATTCTAGATTGGGATCTCTTAGGTGCAGGAGTCGTGTCAATTGTTGCATGTATCCATAGAAACGCAAAAAATAATTGTTCCGCGACCGAAGCTGTTGAAAGAGAGTCCCATGGGCACGCAACTCCTGGCAATGGACATACTCCGATGACTCCTTTTTGTACAGCGTCCCAAAGGCCGATTCCCGTTGCAATTGCAAAGCCAGAGCAGTGGGTCTGAGCGGGTAAGTTTGCTTAGAGAGCAGTTCGTTGAGTCCGGGCTGTCGACCAGCTCGTTCCAGAAGGCGCATGGATTCACAAAGATTTTGCAGTAGATGCATGGCTCCAATTTCCGGATTGGCATTGCCGCTCTCTCCATCCCCCGATTGTTTCGCCCTCTGCTTCTGTTGTTGCTGACGACGGATTACCAAGAGCAGATTACTGGTGATCTCCCTATTGAATTTAAGATTCACAATCAAATCGCAAATGATTAATGCATTAAGATTGCGTTCCTCGAATTGTTGGAGAAAACTGTATTGCCTATTGACAACATGACGCTGTAGAAGATTCTTTAGCTCTTCGCCTTGTTGCAGTTTTTGGGCCTGAGCAAAATTATCCACCACGCTTATAATCTTTGACAACTCGAATCCCTTGGCGGCCACATCCTTGATTTGCTCCACTGTGGTGTTGTCACGCGATTGGCCCTTGATTTCCAATGCCTGATAATTGGCATAGATGGTAGCTAGTTTCTGTTTTATCAATTGTTGCTGCTCCATAAATTGTAGTTCACGATTCAGTTGGCTCTGCTCCAGATGAAAGATCTGTGAAGATGAGAAAATTAGAGTCTGCTTCTAGTCCACTCCTCACTTACCTCTATTATGGACTTGACATCATTAAAGTTCTTTAGAGCCAGGGCCATTATGGCCAGTTGCTCGGGAGTTCTCAGCATTTTGGGAATTATCGAGCGATGTTCGGCAATCTGAACTGAGGCACAATTATCCAACGTAGCTCGATTTTTGGTCAAGAGCTGGGCACGGGCTCGACACTGTTCCAAGGTGGGAGCTGCATCTGGTACGGTTTTGGCACCACTGAAACTCGCCGCCCTTCGCTGTTTGCGAGATTTGCGGCGAGTTAAACTAGAGGCATGATTCCGCTCACGGCTTTCATCATCACTAGAAGCCTTTTCCTTGGCATTACAATGCATCTGGACCAATTGCAGCTCCAGTCCTAGTTGGCAGCTTAAAAGGGGAGTGCTTTTTGTCAATGATTCGTCAATCTTCTGGAGAACACCCAACTTCCAAAGTGTTTCGCTTATCGAGTCCACCAGACGTTGGAATCTTGCCTGTTCACTCGAACACTTGTAATCTTGAGAATGAAGTTTCTTGGTGACAAAACTCTTAAGGAATGTGAAAAGAGACTGGAGGGTAATGGCTCGGCAAATGAAACCACAACGTCGCCGGTGATTTACTTGACGAGACGGAATGACATCAGCGTTGTCATCGTCGTCGTCGTCTTCCTCCTCCTCGTCGTAGTCCTGTTCGCTGCGCCGCATGGCGTTTCTTTGATCCAGTTGCTCCCAGCGCAGAAACACCATCTGGAAGATATCCTCCAACAGGGAGCACAGTGTGCCCAATGAATGAATTTGTCGCAACTGGACAGAGAGCGACATCATGGATTTCGATTTATCTTGTTCCAAAATCAAGTTATAGACATGACTCAATGCCGTATAGTAACTTAGCGTCTCGATCTCTTGATGATGCAAACATTTCAGAGCTGGAGTCAGCTTCTGCCATTTGTAAGTATCTTCGATGAGACGAAACAACTTCTCACTATCACAGACAATACCGTAATCGTATATAAGTGAGAGCACTCCCGGTGCCCGGAGCAACTGCTCCACTTTGATTACTTTGCTAAGGTAATCCTGGTTTCGGAAGAACTCCAGCAAGACGGATAAGCGTTGGAAATCGGCATAGAAAAAACCATGTACCTGCTGCAGACCATCCTGTGGCACAGCTGACACATCGAAATCCTCTAATGCTTTATCCAAAACGGCCAACTCATCGATGGTCTGCATGCCCAGGGCGAACTCATTGGCCAGTTTCAATATAAGCAATGTGTTCCTAAGAGTGCGATCTTCGATAGTACCGTAGGACTTTAATTGCTTGGATAATTTGGGCACAAAATGCTCCCGTCGGTTGTGAGCAAGCCACAGGACTATATCCTTGGTGGGTGGCATTGGCATCGACAATTCCATCTGCTCCTGTCTGCGTAACACCTCAGCCACCATGTTGCCGTCGGGACGTGCCAACAAGGCCAACATTAGATGCTCATCCGACAGATTATCGTGACTCAACAGACGATTCAGTAGGCGATATTGCAAAGAGTGCGCCTCATCGAGTATGCCCTGAGGCAAATTCGCCAACACACAATAGAAATTCGATAACGATGACGGCGACGATGGCGACGACGTCGACTCATGGTCGTCTAGAATTTGCTGAATAGCCAGCGTGATGATGCGACCCACACTATATTTGGCCTTGGGTAGGAAGTAATTTAGCACAAGGAGAGTAGGATAAGGTGTAGATATAAGAAGGGATTGGAGGCGATCTGAATAATTTTTCAAAGATCCCCCAGCACCTACTTCCTCACTGCAGCCTGTGACACATTTGATGAGAGACTGCAAAAAACAATAAACCACAAAAAATTAACTATGTATACTAAATGAAATAAAAATGGCTGTTTGTTACCTGGAATAATTGCTGCTCTGTTAATGGCAGCAACTCCAACAACTGGCGCACATAATCCTCTTGATTCGCCATCTCCATCATCCGCTTCGACGTCAAGTCAAGCTTAGTTCATTGCACTAACTGGCGATTAGCTAAATAAACCTTCACGAAGAGAGTACAATGGGCTTTGTGTAGCGATTGTCTCCTGGCCTGATCGTTTTGTTTTTACTGTTTGTGTCTGTGATAACCGACACCCGCATATTAATACCATTCCCCTCCTCCCTCTGGCCAGGGTGACAGTCTCTTTGATCTTCTTCTGGTGGACGGTGGACGGTGGACGCCTTCAATCACAGTGGAAAGCCAGAAACAATGTAATCATAATGTTTCTGATTACGGTCTCAGCTGGTCGGAAGTTGTGGGTGGCAGGGGGCAAATCGGCAATCGATACACAGTCGATATGTGTTGGTGTTGTAAAGTGCAAAAAGATTAATTTAAATTTGAATAAATCTCCCAAAATGTAACGGTAGAAATGGGTGGAGTTGCTGTTCGTTTATATATTTGCGATTTTTTGGAATCGTTTAAATATAATGACTAACAGTAAACTGAGTGTTACTAAAATCAAACTGGAAAGTTTAAACTTGCCGCCCAACTTGCTCTCACCCCCTGCTGGGCGCGAAATGCGGTAATTGGATTACACTCATTGCGCTTTATGTGCCAGCTCCGACATGAGTGGCCAACTAGTCGAATTTCGTCATCCACCAACTATTAACCCTCAACCAGCATGGGACAACGAATTCAAAGTAAGTGACATTTCTTCAAAGAAAAAATTGTCAATAATTTTAATCCTGGCAGAAATCCTAATTGTGGGAGCCCTTGGAATTGGCTTCTTGGCTATCTTGGCGGTGCTTGTGTGTCGTCTGCTAGAAGAATCAATTCCCAATGTCTTGGCGGTAGAAGAACGGAATTATGCCTTTGACTATGTGATTGGTGGGTCAATCTGTTTCAATTTACATTTTGGCAGATTCACAAACTCCATTACCTTCCAGTTGGAGCTGGCACTGCGGGAAGCACTTTGACCTCGCTACTGGCCAAGCATAGCAATGGATCAGTTCTGCTGATTGAGGCCGGCGGAACGTATGGCCTGCTAAGCAGGATTCCCCTGCTAACCACATTTCAACAGAAAGGGATTAATGACTGGTCATTCCTGTCAGTTCCCCAGAAATACTCCTCACGGGGTCTTATCGAGCAACGTCAATGCTTGCCCCGGGGTAAAGGACTGGGTGGATCCGCTAATCTTAATTATATGCTACACTTTGATGGCCATGGACCCGACTTTGATGACTGGAAATTGAAGCTGAATCTTTCAAACTGGGGTTGGCGGCAGATGTCGCCGTTTATGACAGCGGCGACGGCCAAGCCAATGGATATGTTTGAGATACCAATTGGTTACTCCAAGTTAACTCAGGCTCTGGCGCAAGCCGAGGCGGAATTCATGCACAAACCGTGGACATTTCGACGCTCTCGGTATAATATCAAGAATGGATTGCGTCATTCGGTGGTGCAACAATTCCTACAGCCAGTTATGAAGAATTCGCGTCTGCGTCTCCTTCCCCAGGCCCTAGTAAAGTCCATAAAGCTCTCCAAGGAACCCAAGCTGCATGCCAGCTCCGTGTTAGTGGGCATCAAGGATGAGCATCACCAGAAGGAACAAACTTTTCGCATTGAGATTAAGCGGGAATTGATTATCTGTGCTGGAGCTTACCAAAGTCCACAACTGCTACAGGCTTCCGGAATTGGCAACAGGTCAAGGTTGTTGGCTCTAAATATCCCTGTGCAGCATGATCTACCCATGGTGGGACAGGGACTTCATGATCACTTCAATTTGCCTCTGTACGTCTCCATCAATAGCATTGGACCCACTCTGAATCAGGGCGCCCTCTTCAGTCCTGTGAATCTGTATCACTACCTCAGCTCTGGAACTGGTCACTTTGGCAACTTTGGTGTCCTGGGACATGTGGCCAGGCATACCACACGGTTACCCTTTGGCATAACCCTTTTTGGAGCCGGGGCCATAGATGAAAGCTCTCTCATGTCCATATCGAATTTCAAGAGGCCCGCTTTTCACGCCCTCTTTCCTCGCTACTACAATGCATCGCAAGAAGGTTTTGTCATCATATCGAGTTGCCTGCAGCCAAAGTCAAGGGGATCCGTGCAATTGTTGAACAAGAGCATGAGAAGGAATCCCTTAATTGATCCAAACTTCCTAAGTGAAGACGAAGATGTTGCCTGCACCATAGAGGCACTTAGAAGTGCGGTCAAGGTAATGCGATTCACCCATAACGCAAAATAAATAATATTTCCGTAATTTGGGACTAGTTGGTCACCTCGGAATCCTTTGCCCAACTTAAGCCGCGTATACATTGGCCCAAGCTTCAAGAATGCTCGAATTTTGGTCCTTTTGAGAGAGATTTCGTGGACAATCAGCCCTCGGATCATTACCTCGAGTGTCTGATGCGACACATTGGCCTCAGTTCCCATCATCCCGGTGGCACATGCTCCCTGGGCAGCGTAGTGGACGAGCACATGACGTGATTATATTAACATCTAGAAATATTCTCTGATATTGATTAAATCTTTATATATTTGATCGATGTACAGATTACATGGGATTGCGAATCTGCGAGTGGTGGATGCTAGTATTTTGCCTGGACCGATTTCGGGGAATCCCAACACAGTCATTGCAGCGATTGCCATGAGAGCAGCCTCTTGGATATTGAAAAGTGAACTGCAAGATTTTCGCACAGCCTAAAATCAATCAGAAGGAAATGAAGGATCAAAGTACTTAAAGCACATACATACTTGAAATAAATGAATTTCTCTCAGAAAACTTTCTTTGATGGAATTGCTTCTTTTAACTTTTACAAAGTATCTTTGTAGACATGTATGTAGTATCTATGCAATTAATCGGACTTTCCTCTTTGATCTTGCACTTGAATTTAGATGCGATTGCATTTGTTGGCTCATTGCCCATTAGATTTTCATGAATGGCCACTTATCCAAGTGGGCAAGTGCTCAGAGCATGGTCAGTTCTCGTGCAACTCTCTCTGGGAGAAGGAAATATTTGACCGGAAGTAACCACCAATACCTACAATCCAGATCCATTGGGGACTAAATATAAACAATTTCAACTCGATAATTTGCAAGTTAGCTTTAAAGTGTGATTTTACATCTATTCCTTAAGGATTTCTCAAGAACAATTCGCGTGTTCTGTGACATAATTGTGGACTCAAGTGCAATATACGAGTACATATACATAGTTAGATCTGTGTGTCGGAATTACTTGTATCTAAGGTCACTTCCATGTGGCAACTAGTTTTAAAAGTTTCACAATTTGCCCCTGCTTAGAGAGGAGGAGCAACTAAAATAAACTCACATGTATTAGTGGTGTCCAAAAAAAGAAAGAAAGAAAAAACAGCGCCGAGTAAATTGCTCGACAATTGACAATTGAGCGAAATTAAATTGAATCGTTGAAACAAGCGCCCAGTGCCACCTACACACAAAAATACATGGATTTAGTGAATCACAGAGAGGCACTGAGTTAGTTAGAATCGGGCGCTTCCTTAGTGCGCAACCCCACAATACAAAACAATGCAGACTATCGATCAAATCCTGGGTGATCTGCAGCGGTTCTCGGGGCCCGATTATGTAGCCTTTGTGTCCATGTTCCTGCTCTGTATTGGCATTGGGA
Source organism: Drosophila insularis (assembly GCA_018903935.1). Lineage (NCBI taxonomy): Eukaryota > Metazoa > Arthropoda > Insecta > Diptera > Drosophilidae > Drosophila > Drosophila insularis. Next base: position 1,049,883 of record JAEIFP010002295.1, on the reverse strand, counting down.
TCTACTTTGGGTTCATGAACAAATCGGTGTCGGAAGATGACTACATGCTGGGTGGACGAAAAATGTTGGTGGTGCCAATTGCCCTCTCTTTGGTGGCCAGCTTTATATCGGGCATAACCCTCCTCGGCTTGCCCACGGAGGTCTATTCGTATGGCACGCAATATCTATACGTTTCCCTGGGAGTACTTGGAATGGTCTTTCTGATGAGTGTGTTCTTCTTGCCTGTTTTCCATGACTTGAACATAACCTCCACCTATGAGGTAGACTAATCTAATAATCCCACTTGTTTCTGAAACTATTTCAATCACTTGTTATGTTCTTCTTAGTATCTGGAGATACGTTTCGATCGACGACTTCGCCTATATGGATCGGTGATGTTTGTCATCATGAATGTGAGTATCCGTTCTGGTGGTCCGTTTGTGATACCTAATCCACATGACCTCGATTTGATAGATAGCCTACCTTCCCATTGTGATATACGTGCCGGCATTGGCCTTCAATCAAGTCACTGGCATCGCCGTCCATACCATCACGCCAATTGTGTGCATCATTTGTGTGTTCTACACGAGTTTGGGAGGCCTCAAGGCTGTGGTGTGGACGGATGTTGTACAGGCGATCTCCATGATGGGCGCCCTGGCTCTGGTGGCCATAAAAGGTAGCCTGGATATTGGCGGAGCTGGTGTGGTAATTGATCGGGCATGGAAAACGCATCGCCTGGAGGCTCCCGAGTAAGTCTTAATCGAAAACAAAAAAGAAAGGTGGGATTAACTTCTTTGGGTAGTCTCAATCCGGATCCAACTGTTCGTCATACTTTCTGGTGCTTGTTTGTCGGAGGGACTATCTATTGGACTCAGACCAATGCCGTCTCCCAGAATATGATACAACGGTATCTCTCATTGCCCACTTTGGCAGATGCTCGCAAAGCTCTCTTCATCTTCTGTGTCGGTGTCCTGACTCTGATGGGTTTATGCAGCTACAATGGTCTGCTGATCTATGCCACCTACGAGAACTGTGATCCTCTGACCACCAAGGCAAGTGGGGAGAATGGCCAATATTCTGTGAGAATTCCACACGTCTTTTTTCCGTTTTTAGTTGGCCAAGGCTCGTGATCAGCTATTGCCGCTCTTTGTCATGGACACACTGGGTGAACTGCCGGGCATGACCGGTCTCTTTATAGCGGGAGTCTTTAGTGCTGCCCTAAGTTCTCTTTCCACCTGCCTCAACTCCATGTCGGCGGTAGTCCTGGAGGATTTCGTAAAGCCTTATGTGAAGAAACCACTCTCAAATTCCGCCACCAATTGGATTATGCGTCTAGTGGTCGTCGGCGTGGGGGCTTTGTGTGTCGGCCTTGTCTATGTGGTTCAGCATATGGGAACAGTGCTGCAGTTAACCATGAGCCTGGAAGCCATTACCAATGGTCCACTCTTTGGCATCTTTACCCTTGGCATCTTCTTGCCCTGGATCAATGGCCATGTGAGTCAGAACAGGAAGAATATTTAATTTATTGTTCTACATGAAATTATAATCTTGTTAGAGTGCCCTTTTGGGTGGAGTTATGGGAGTCCTTGCCATGTCCTGGGTCACTCTGAATGCCCAGTGGGCCATTGCCTCGGGAGCCATTAGCTATCAGACCAAATCTCTTAATGTGGATCAGTGTGATTATAGTTTCAACTCCACCAGTTTACCAGACAATTCTACCCACTTGATGGGTTCTTCGGCTCAGTAAGTTCCCTTATTGTACTTGCCAAGATTCGATTCCGATTTGATTATATTTCAGGGATATATTTCCATTATATCGCATATCGTATATGTGGTACACCACGCTGGGAGCTGCCATTACCATAGCCGTGGCTTTACTGTCCTCCTTTGTTTTTGGCAAGAATAATCCAAACAAAATTGATCCTGTCCTCCTGACGCCCTGCATTCGCAAGTACTTTAGCTTTGGTTCCGCTACAGTCGTGGTGAGTTGGATACTTAAAATACATTTAGATTTGATGGCTAGGTGTGCTCTTGCTTTTCTAGAATGCTTACAAAACCGATCTTAACATTCCCATGCAACATAAATTACGCAGTGATGAGGTGGCACTTTGATCACAATCGAAGCTACAAAAGATCTTTAATATTTCAATGGGGTCGGTTTCTTTGGAATTACAAATTTTGGAAAATATTATCTAGAAAATGCCATCATACTATGGCTGGCTTTCATGTTATAATCATTGTTTCGATTGTCACACATCATGTTAGAGAAATAGAGTTACATATATGCATGTGAGAGTGAGTAGGAACAATTAAATAAGTTTAACAAAAACAAAATTTTGCGAAATATCTGTGGATGAATCGAATTTGTGATGGGTTTCGTATTTATTTCGGTTGCTGCTGGACCTTGGAAAGCAAAGTGCAGCGCTCAGACTCATTGAGATGTTCGTAGAAGTTGGGAAAGTGTTCGTTTTGGGCGAAGTTGGTCAAGAACTTTTGTAGATTCTCGGCAATGTCGCCTTTATAGTTGGACTCTTTCAGCAGTTCCTGCAATAGCTGCTCATCTTCGGCAGAGTCATCATCGGCCTCAAAGCACAAATCGGAGATGTAACGTGGTTTAGCCGCAGTCCCTGGACCATCATCCACAGCCTCGTCATTGTCGTCCTCCGAGTCTGTGCAGCCTTCGTCCGCCGTCTTACTCTCTTCGAAATGCTGATACTCTGAGATAAGAACCTTGAAGATTTTAACCAGAGCAGGGATGGTGACAGTGACCCATTTCTGATTCGATGCCGCGGAGCGGGTGCGTCGTCGGTCATCGCTAGATTCCTGCACCTGCTCCTTGTATGTGATGGTAGTCAAGCGATTATCCTGAGTAGCTACGCCATATTCAAAGAGTTTGCATAGGGCCATTGTGGTAACCTGTGTCAAAAATAAGATTTGGTTAGTGTTGGCCCGCTTGGCGCTGCTTTCACCTCTCACCTTTCGCTCGTACATGCCAAAGAAGGAATTCTGACGCGACAGCCAATTGCTAAGGACAAACTGCAGGGCTGGCTCACCATTTGGCCCCGGCACTGTCGATAGGAAATTCAGCACAGCGTCCATTTGAGTGAGGAAGAGATGGGCGAATATCAAGACCAGATTCATAATAACTTTAAGGCATTCGAGATTCTGCATCTTGCTGATCACAGCCTTGAGAAGCATGTCCACATTCTCGCCCAGCATGCTGCCCATCTTTGTAATAATCGTGATTATCAGACGACCAATCTGGCCGGCCGCTGTCATCTCGCTGTCCATGGGATTGAGTAGAATGGCAGCCACCTGCATAATACAACTAACTCCTTCCCCGTTCTTGTAGCTGCATATCTGTTCGGGTGACACATTGATGAAACTACGCAGGCATTCCCCGGCGGACACCATCACGGCGTGGTCATCCGTATGCAGAACACAGTTCATCATGGCGGGAAAGACAGTGTCCATCATAATGCTCGGCAGGGGAGCCTCCGTGTACTTCACAATGGTGTTTAGAATGTCTAGAGCAATGTCCTGTTTCTCTTTGGCCGGTTCCCCGGTGAGCGACAAAATGCTCACAATGGTGGGTATGAATTTCTCCTGCAATGGGCCGAGACACTGCTTGCGCTGACACAGGGCCCTAATTAGATCCTGGACATTCTCCAGCACATATGGATCCTCGGCGTACTTGAGAAAGACGGCTATGACCAGTGGAATTACCTTGGCATGGGCAGCATAGGCAAAGTCGGCATCAAACTAGGATTATTAAGTGAAAAATGAAGACTAATTCGAGTGATTACAAGTTTAGCCTTACCTTAACCATCATGGTAAGAGCCTCCATTAGCAAGGCCAACACACTCGCCTTACATCCTGGCACCAGAGCCATGATGCCATCGAGAAATCCTGGCAACTTCGACACTAGCAAGGTGCGCTTTTGGCCCTCCACCGTCTCGTTGGCCTGCAAGAAGCCATGGAAGGAACGCACAGCACTAATACGCAGAATAAGGAACTTTTCCGGCGACAGGCTGCACAGGGTTACATCCAGAATCTCCGACAACATCTGTGGATTGTACAATTCCGAACTGGAGTAGGTGCTTAGCGTCCAGAGGGACCGGCCCACTAAATGGGGCAGCTCCTGATGCACCAATAGATTGCGCACAATTGTCAGATAATTGAGCAAATCGAATTTCGACTCGTCATCAACGATGACATCGCGGAAAGAGTGTACGGCCTCCATGCAGGCTTCCTGGATTTTCCACCAGTTTGGATTGTTGGCCGCCTTTTCGGCCTCCGCTACGCTGAAATGACGACCCAAAGCCTCCTGTAGCGGCTGAATGGCCTTGATGCCAAATTCATCATTGATTGCCTACAAAAGCAGAGAGGAGAATCTTACAAGGATTACCGGACAATGGTTTATATTCTTACCAGAAGAACATCACGACCACAAACGCGCACTGTTAGCTCTACTCCGCCATCGTCCTCGTCGTCCACAAATTTCTCGGGGTCGTCTTGCCAATCCTCCAACTGCTCTTCACTTAGCTGGATATACACAATTGTTATATATATTAAGTCGGCTAGAACGTTCTTCATGCTGCCACGGAGTTTCCCGCATGTGAGAATGCAATTGATGAACTCTAGAATCTGTATGATAAGCGTTTGAAAGTTTGTTTGCTCGTCGTCGTCCTCGCTGTCGCCGGTAGCCAAGGGATTGGCCTCAGTCTGATTAACCGAGACCTTAACATACGTCTCCGCTATCTGGGTTAGCAATTGCCAGATGATCGGTAAAATGCGATCCATATACGGATTAATATATTTAGGCATATCGGTGACAAGATAGGTAAACACTGAAAGAAAACCACATTAGAAGAGAGTGCAAACGGAGGATCAGAGCTTTGCTCCAACCTTTAATAATCTCTGAGCGCAATAAAAAGTTGGATCCCGAGGCACTGTTCATGCTTAGATAATGCATTAGTTTTTCCATGAAATTGTTCAGGATGGAACTGATCATGGTGCTCTGCTCTTGCTTGTCGGTAATCAATGTTCCTATTGATCTTAACAGAGGCTTCAGTATCCGTATGGCCGAGGCTCGAGTCTTGATGGAATAGTTTTGCTCAGAGTCAAAAATACGATACACTTCTGGAATCACCACCGGTCCCAGTTCCTTGATTTGCTGCACATCGTAGATGAACTCCTGCAGGACCTGCAATGCCCCATGGATAGAGTCTTCATTGCCCCCCAGGCATTTTACTATTATATCAAACAGCTCTGCCCAGCATTGCGGATAGTCTGTGGCCGCAATTGTGGATATCGTATGGGCCACGGATGAACGTATTTTTGAATTGGGATCGTAGAGGCCGTTGGGTAATATATTTCGAATGGTCCGTTTTGCCTGCTCACTGGCCAAGCAACTGTTTTCTCTGTCCTCCAGTTCAGTCCAATGGGTTTCCACATATCGGGTCAACATGACAATGGCAATTTGTCGCAGCGACAGCTCCTGCGACTGATTCATTATAATCTCTGACAAATAGACCCCATAGCCTGAAATTATAAGTAAACGTTAAGCCTGGAGGAATGTATGTGGGTGTGGGTGGGGTTGTTGTTGCTATTGCGCGCCAATTCTAAACGCAGACGCAAACGCACACGCACCTTCTGTGAATTCTAGCTGCTTGATGCGTCTTTCCGCCTGCTGGAGCGTGGATGTGTCTGGACTAAGAAGATTCTGCAGATCCTCTATAATGGCCTGCTTAACAGAGTCGCCACAGTCGTTTTGGAATTGTAGTGACATTGTTTTTGTTTATTTTAGCGAAATAAAAGTAAATAAAAAGATCAGCAAAAATCAGCCGGCAACTGTGATGCACATGTGTTTTAAAATTTCCCTGTATTTCTTGAAAAAAAAACCGGGAAAAATTACTAATGTAAAGTTTAAGAGCATCATTTGCGAGTCTGTTAAATTTAACAGCATCAGTTGCGACTCTGTTAAACTTAACAGTATCGAAATCGCGGCGAGAGGGCAAGAATTTACGGCGAAAAAGGCTATAAATTGCGGCGAACGGGCAAGAAATTGCGGCGAGAGGGCAAGAAATCGTTGCCGAGGGAGGCGAAAACTACAGCTCCGCCGAATTCGCCCTTTAAAGAGTTTTTTTATTGTGAAATTGTTTTGTTTATTTGAATTTTTTTTCGTTTAATCGCAAAAATAGGAAAAAAAAGGAGAAAATATGACATCTTGGAATCCAGATATTGATGTTCAGCTTACAGACTCTGAGGACGAGGAGGATATTGCCATGAAACGCGATTTCCACGGAAGGGAAGCGATTCTTTTTGTTGTTGACGCCAATCTTCAGGAACACAAGGAACGTTTAATGGAGGCATTTCAACTCATAAGCAGTGCCTTTATCTCGGGGATGCTGGTAAATGATAAGGATCTGATGGGTCTGGTGTTTGCCAACACGCAGCACAGTCCTCTACCGCTTGAGACAGAATGTCTAGACAATATAGTGGTGCCTATGAATTGTGCTGTGTTTCTACCGCTTCGGCAATTGACCAAACCTATAGTGGAGCACTATTTGCAGTTTATAGTTTCGGCGGAAGATCTTTTCTCCACGGACTATGGCCTGGCAGAGAATGGCCGTGGCAGCTTTGCTGCAACGATCCGGTTGTGCATTGAACTCCTGGAGAAATGCGGCAAAAAATTGAACAACGCCAAAATTGTCTACATCACGGATAAGGACACACCACATCCTGTAGCCAGCAACGAATTTCAATCAGCTCTCCAAAAGGCCAGCGATTTGGAGGGTAAAGAGTTTGAGTTCCATGTGATACCCATGATTGATGATTTTGACTATGAGCCGTTCTACAAGGAGTTTATAACCTTGTCGCGAGGTATGTTTTAGAAGGGGTGCTGTGCGAAACCTGTTCCCTTTGCTGGCGTGCAGTAATAGCCTTCAAGGTTTTAAGGTTTCGCAAATCAAATGTTCAAAGCAAATATTTCACCCGCCTCCGAGTGAAGCAACAATTGGTGTGCGGTTTTGAGTTTGCTTACATCTTTAAAGACAATCCCAAACTTCGGTTATAACTTATCCTTCTTTATAGCTATTGATATTGATGCCTTTCAAGTGCCAGATGCGCAACTTCTGCGCGAGATTCTAGCTGATCGTAAGCTAAAACAGGATTTCCTACGCCGCTGCTTGGGTCACTTCACTTTAAAGCTGGGCCCAAATCTAGTAATATCCGCGCAGTATTATAATTATTTCCAGCGACGCGCCTATCCCAACAAAGTGCACATTCTGCGAGAAGATAATAGTGTGGTTCGCAAGAAACGTGTCATAATGGTGCGCGAACAGGACGAAGAAACGCAAGAGATAAAGCACGAGTTTCAGATAAAGTCAACTGACGGTTGGTACGAATGCAAAATGGGCGAGGAGAACCTGCGCATCACCAATACACAAATGAATATTGTGCGCGATTTCCATCGACCTGAGATGATGCTCCTCGGATTCAAGCATCGGTCGTCTCTGCCTGAGGTGATCTATAGCAAACCAGCTAATTTTATGTATCCGGATGATCAGAATATTATTGGCTCTAAGAAGTTGTTTCGTGCTTTGTGGCAACGTTGTCTTGAGCGTGAGAAGATTGCTATATGCTTATTCCTGGGCAAACGCAAATCGGTACCGCGCTATGTGGCTCTAGTTCCAGTGGAGGCGGAGCAGTCAAAGGACAACAACTATAGATCGCTGCTCTCTGGAGATGGTTTTAAGATTGTCTATTTGCCGGAAGCCAAGCATATTCGTAATATCGACCTGTGCGATTGGAACAGCACTGCCAATACAGCCAACGATGAGGAAGTCGATCTCTTTCAGAAGATCATAAAAAAGCTCCGTATAGACTATCAACCAAATATGATTAATGATCCCAATCTCGAATTACTGCAATCCAATCTGCTTGCTTTATCACTAGACATTAAGACTGATGATCGTGGACTCGCTCGTGTGCAAGATCCGGTTGTTCAGGATGAACGCATTGCGAAATTCCTGCCAGAGTATGATGAATTATTTGGCAACGAAATTGAACCCGCGAAGAAAAGATCTGCATCAAAATCAGCCACATCTGTTGGTGCAAGCAGGGCACCCAAGGTACCCAAGATCGATGGAGATCAATTAGGAAGCAACGAATATGTGAATCAGCTTATAGCCGATGAACGTTTAACAAACTGCACTGTGGCCCAGCTGTGTCACATTTTAAAAGTGCATTTCGACGTGGAGCCCCCCAAATCCATGAACAAAGGCCAGTTGGTGGACCGCATTAAGACACTCAGTTCTTGAATGAAGCTCTTAACTTAAGTTATTGACCTAGAAGGTTTTCCATTTTATTTGTTAAAACGTTTGTTATTTAAATTAAAGAAATATCGATGTAAACTATCGCCATTTGTGGGTAATTATCGATAATTGGATTTCAATCAAGTACATGGATTATCGAACTATTCAGCAGTACGGCAACACTAACAACAACAGCCTGACCTGCTGGTAAAATAATTATTAATTTCAAAGTCTAAGCAATAAGAGAACACAATGACTGGAATCATGGACACTGTGGAAATGCCCAAATTGCCGGAGAATCAAAAGACCTTCGCCGGCATACCAGAGGCGGTATTCCTGGTGAGTCAACTATTCAACATAACCTCCAACTGATGATTGGTGAAGGGGAAGGAGGCATGTGCAGCTGTGCCTAAATATGCTTGCTAATCCTTGCCTGGTTTCTCTTTGCAGGAGGAGATCGACTCGTTTATGGCCCAGCCTGAAAACGAGAACTGTGAGAAAGTTTTGCAGCGTCTGGACGAACAGCATGGAAAATATCGATTCATGGCATACAATTTGGAAGCACGGCGTCGTAAGCTGAAATCTCAGATACCCGATTTGGAGCGTTCACTGGAAATGGTGAATGTGTTGCGTAAGGAGGATGAAGATCGTGAAACGCAATTTCTGCTTAGTGACCAGGTCTTTATTAAGACTCTGGTGCCTCCCACAAAAACCGTTTACCTCTGGTTGGGAGCCAGCGTAATGCTGGAGTATCCCTTGGATGAGGCCGAGGCACTGCTAAAGCAAAATATCACATCGGCTGTAGGCAATCTAAAGTCTGTCGAACATGACCAGGACTTTCTAAGGTGAGTTGCATGAGTAATGCTGTTTTGTTAATAATATTACGCATTCTGTTTTCCCGCAGAGACCAAATTACCACAACAGAAGTGAATATGGCTCGTGTCTACAATTGGGGTGTGAAAAAGCGGCAGGCCGCAGCCAAAACGAACGCAAGTAGTAACTAATCCTAAAATTGTCAAATCAACTCGCCTATTCTTACGTCTCTCGCGTATTATTTATTTCGAAAATAAAAACAACAAAAAAGTGCATTCAGATGCGGCAAGCAGAGAAAGAGCGTAGCCGCTATTGCATTTGTCGCTTGCTTTAAACTTGTTCTCCATTAAAATTACAATAAATACGAATAAAAGAAACCTGTGACAGGATAATTATTACAACAAATCTGAAAAATAACACGCACCAATAATAATTATTACGTTAATGTTAAGAATTACATTCATTACAAATATTAATTTATTTTCAAAGTTTATTTGATTCTAATCATAAGCTACATTTGGGAGTTTCCCTAGACAGATAATAACTCCTGTCATTATAATTAAAAGCACCATTCTTTCCTAATCCTTGATTTAAATTTAATACAGTACTGACATTTTTTTCATTAGCGTAAATTTAAAACTCATTTTCCTTCCTTCATTTAAATTTATATCCTTAATTTCTGTTTCTTAATGTTAACATTGATTGATTTAAATATGTTGTTTTTATGTTCGACAAAAACACTTCGGCTCGCTGAAGTTTTTATATCATTTTAAAACTCAATATTCTGTGATTATGACGTGGATTACAAGAAAACGATTTGGCTGTAAGACCAATGATGAATCTGAAAACTTGTAATATAATATTTTCTAAAGGTAAGATAGTTTTTACTGACAAGATTTATGGTTTAATTAGGTGCAAGCTCTTTTCAGCAGTATTTTTGTTGGTTCTGCGTCTGCATCATTGGGCGACAGAATATAGTATTCCCAATTTCGTTTACTTTAATAAAATGTTGTTACGGGAGAGTCTTTTTTGACAAGTCTTCTGGTAAATGCTGAAAAATTATATTTGGATTCCATTTGGAAGCCCTGTATCAAACAGATCATTAAACTAAACCGTTTGCTAAGAAGACAGATTAAACAGGAATTGACTGATGATTAAAAAGAGGAGCAGTTGCTTATAACCGACTGGGATTGCTGAATCGTGCAATTAATTAATTTTATATTTATTTCACTGTAAACAACATAACAAATTGCGACCTTAGTTGGCCTCGGGGAGGCCTACTCCCACTTTGAGGACTGCTGTATGTAGTCACCGTCTGGACTAGCATAGTTCTTAATGGGAGGTGTGGCCACTGGACCTTTAATGGTAACGGGTAGAAGCTGAAGGTCGACTTCGATGGCTGCCTGATAAAGTTCTTCGGACTCCTTGCGTAGCTCTTGCAGTGCCCTATCTTGGGCTTGCACCAGGCGATCGATTATTTGAAAATCAGACACTTTTTCATCATGTTTGTAGCGGGCCCATTGTTTCTTCAGTAAAGCACGCTGCTCTTGCTCGGAACTGCTTAAGGGAGGCAGTTTCCGTTGTCGTTTGCTGGAAGAAATCGGTCAGGTCATTGCTTAAATCATGAATGATTTTGACTTACTCCTTTTCGTCAAGCAGTTCTATTGGAACTTCCAACTCTTCAACTGGTTTCAGTTGTCGGGCATTCTTCTCCAACCGTCGTATCTGTTTCTCAATCTTCTTTTTCTTGCGGTCCTCGCGCTGTTTGATAATCTGTGGATCCAGCTTCTTCTTCTTCTTCAGTGGTTCGGCGCACAGAATCGGCGTTGTGTGGAGCAATCTGGTGGCCACTCCGCTGTTTTGGATACTTAATCTGCTCGACGTGGCACCTGAAAATGTAGTCTTACGCTGTTGATAAATGTTTTAATTTAACTCACCTGGCCAAAGCATTAAGGAGCGACATTTTTTCCTAATAAACAAAGTAAGACCTTTGCGTAATGTTGTGAAAATGTGGCCAGATTTGGCGGAAATACTTCGTGATAGCGATGACACTTACTCGTGCATTACTTATCCTATAGATTAATCGGATGCCGCCAAGTTCAAATATGAATGGACTTGTATATTACGTATACGTTTTACGTTTTTTTTTTTTAATATTAAGTATACGTTTTTTCAGTGCTAATATGAAAGAGGAGACGATTTTTAAACTTATTTTTACTTAAATTCGAAATAGAAATCGCCTAAGCCCTCGAAAGCTCTCAAGGCCTTTTTAGTCTCAGAATTCTTGCATTCGTTTTCCACTTTTTGCAAGAAAATTTAATAAATTTACCCACTTTTCCCCATAAAAACTCAGACAGTAATTTTACTATTTTTATACGATTTTAAAACTTTATTTTTAAAGATGAAAATAAACAATATACCTTTATTGTGTGTTTTTTCGTGTTTGTTTTAGTAAATTTTACATAATTTTCAATAAAATAAGTTTTTTATTTTTGTTTTCTTTTTGTTTTGTATTTTTTTTTTTGTTTTTTGGTTTTCGATTAAAAATGACATATTGTAGTTTAGTGTTCTTGTATTACCATTTCTTTTTTCCTTTACGCATATTTTGTTGTTTCTGTTTTTCGTTCTTTTTTGCATAAATATAAATTTGATGAATTATATTTAGCTTATATCCCAAATACTGAATTTTCCTCTTACACATTTTTATTACTTAACGCTGCTGCGTTTAAAGTTTTCCTCTTTTAGATTTGCTTTTTGTTTTTTATTTTTTTAATTTTCTAAATACAAACCAAAATTTTTCCGTTGGTTTTGTTTTCTTTGTTGAATTTTTGCGCGAAATGTACAATTTTGTGCGATTATTTTTTTTGTCTTTTTTTTTTTTTTTTTTGGTATGGCCAGAAATATGTTTTCGAAGATTCCAAAATGTACACCAAACACAAAAGAAAAAAAGGGAGAAAGGAGATCAAAACGATAAAGAGAATATGTCAAAATAGATACGAAAACGGAACCGGGACACGAAACCGAAACGTAGCTAGTGAATTACATAGTTTAATCATATAAAAGTTAGTTGTGTATATATATATCCGTATTATATACGCAGACATAAATGGTTTTTGTTTTGGATTTGGGTGAAATTTAATGAGGAATTGCCTCGTTTCCCATTCGTAATACATTTATATATATTGTATCTTGTGGTTTTCGTATGCATATTGTGGTAAATATGTAGTAAAGTGTGTGTGTGTGTGTATGTGTGTGTTTTTCTGGGGGGTTCGTCTATTGTGTTATTACATATACTTATAATTTAAATTCTATGACAATTCTCATCGCTCTCTTTATTAGCTTGCCACATTAGTTTTAGTGATGAAAGGAATACATATTTATCCGTATACATATATACATGTATATATATATGTATATAATACACGTATGCTTAAGTTTTTGTCAAGTTGGAATTTCGAAAATATTTCATTTAGTGCCAGGCTTTGCTTTCGCTTAGTTCAACCAATCAATCAATTAATCATAATAGAAACGTTATATAACTCATTGTGTATTGAAATTCTTGAATTTGAATCAAACTAAAACGAAAAATCGTATATGCATTTCAGGGATTTTGTTTTACCAATCGTTTTGTATTACATATAAGCGCTTTAAATGGTCCAAAAGTGTTTCAATTTTTTTCTTCCACTGTTTAAAATGTTTCCCTTGTAATTCAGCCACATCGTTTGGATAATCATCTTCACATATGTGTGTGAAGTTTTATTCTAATAATTTGGAAAAACATTTTATGCATTGTTTAATTTGTAAAATTGCATCAATGTTTTGGCTTCAACTACACACAAACAATGTTTGGAACTTTGGATTAATCGCGGCCGATTTTAATTTCAATTCTTATGTATTTAAAGCGCTTGGTTGTTGTTCTTGATTTTTTGCTTGTTTACCACTTATTTATTACAATTACATTTATAAAAGTTATTTCTAAAGTTGTTTGTACTATTTCTTGGAAATAATTCCGGTCTATTGTTGTTTAACTAAAGAGAGTTTTCAATTTATTGTTGTTCTTCACATTCCATCTCGTTTTTTTTTCTTCTTTAAAATCAAACTAAAATAAATTTTCTTTTTGGTTTGTTTGCAATTTCTGCATTATGAAATTCTTGCATCTATCGAGCCGAAATGATGCTTGCCAAAGAGTCATTGGATAAGTTGGATAAGTTCAAATTTGAATGTTGGGGGCCCGAAATATCATTATCATCATCATCATCTTGATCTTCATCTTCATTTAACATCGTCATTTTCATTACATTGTTTGAAAAAAGTTCTAAGCAAAAACACTTACAAATACACACACCTTTTGTGGCACTTCTTTCCTTTTGCTTTTTGAAAAACGAATCCAAATATTTGTGTGTTTTTTTTGTCACTTTTCATAATCGTAATCTTATGTTCAAAAATTATGATTTACAATATATACTTATATACAAAGTGTGTGTGTGTGTGTTTGAGGGGCATTTTCGTGTGTGTGTGGGGGTTTTTCCATTAAATTTTGCTAATTTTTGCTAAGTTCTCTTCTCCTTTACCTCTTTTTGCTCTCCATTTCGAAAACGATTACGATTTTTTTATAACTCAAATCATGTATGTTTGGGTATGTGTTGTGTGTGTGTGTGTGTGTGTGTGTGTGTATGTGTAGGTGAGTGTGATGGTAGGGGGAAAGAAGCACAAGAGGAGGAATTGTTAGGAAATATGCTAAAGAGACGTTTGGTTCATAGTTGCCTTCCAATCGTCCATTATTTTTGTCCGTTTATGTTTTGTAAGTTTTTTTAAGTTTTCTTTTTATTTTTCTCTTTTTTTTTTGGTTTGTTTTGTTTGGAAAGTCTTTTCGTTTTGGTTGTATGCGCCTCGTATGAGATATATGTATGTATATAGATTCATATACACATTTTACGATCATTATTCTTCTTTAATTAGCTTACATACATTTTAAGTTTGTTTTATACCTAAACTTGCCGCCACATTAGTATGCCGTTCTTTTACTGTTTCTTTTGCTTAACTTTCAGTTAAATATTTTTTATATTCCACCTAAGATCTAAATTAAATGTAGCATAGTTTGTATATGCATGAGTGTAGGGTTCATGTGTGTGTGTGTGTTTGTTTGAGAAAGTATTACATTCAATAATGAGCAACTCAGCGTTTTTTATGTAGTATATCTCATATACAGTCGGATAAATGTGTGTATATATGCCTCATAAGTTAGTAGTCAGTATGTATCCAAACCTTTTGTCATTTCTAGTCTAAATTATGAATTTTACAGCATCATGCATAAGATTCTCATCATCTAAGTGTTTGCTGGTTAATTGCTTAAACTAAATACATACATACATATCATATCGCTTACTTAGGTTGACAATTACAAACTTTTCTAGGGATTAATTTCATTCTCATCTCAAGTAGGGGAAGTGGGTGGGCGGGAGAGAGATTGAGGGATGGGTGTTAAAAGATTTGCTCTATACGATTATCCACTGCTGATATCCTTCTGATTCTGTTTAATCACAAAATGAGGGGATTTTTAAGAGACAGTGTGACCAGGTCGAACGTGTTTTCACAGTTTTTGATATTTGCTTGTGTTTTGGTCTATTTGGAGCCCTTTTCTCTTTCTCTTTTTATTTCGTCGCATTGTTATTTCTTCCTTTTTTTTTGTTTTGCATTGTTCGCATTGTTTTTAATTTGTTTATACTTTTTTACACTTCTTAATTTCTCTTTATACAATTTTTATTTATAATTTATAGTAAAAAATTAACATTTTTCTTTTGGTTTCTTTTTTGTTTTTGTTTAGTTTTTTACTTGAAGGCACTTTAGATCGGACGTTGTGGCCCCATTTCAAAAATTTGCTTCTAACTTTACGTTATCACTTTCAATGAATCTTGTCTATTCTCCTCACTAGTCTGTGAGTGTTTGTGTGTGTGTGTTCGAGTGTGGGTGTGTATTATCGATTTGGAGACAAATTAACAAACGAAAAACCTAAATCGAATGTTTGATTCGAAACTTTTGCCGAAAGATGTTCGAAATGTTACCGAAAGTTTATTTAATTCGAAACTTGTATTTGCCTTGTCTTCATTTAGGTCGTTTAGAGATATTTATTTTTTTTTTGTAGGTATTGCCTTCAGTGCTATTGATTAAGTAAAAACACGGTTCTGGATGTCCTAGATATTTGCCAGATCCTGACAAATTTCGGGTTTATTTCGAGCTTTGAGAACTGTTCACGCTTCGACGATTGCTGGTCACACGTAACGAAAACTTTGTTTGTATGTAGTTCAGTTGGTTTCTTCTTGGAGTTACTTTATATTTTCAGTGGGAATGCTAATAAACCTAATCAAGAATGTTTCCAAAGACCTGTTGCCATTTCATTGTGCGCTGTAACGGAAAAAACTTAGAGAACGCTTATCGAAAATGTTAAAAAATGAAACTGAAACTCGTTTGGAAATCGAAGAGCAAATCTCAATATAACTTATAATTAGAGAAGGTTGAACAATATTTAACTAAGCATAGTTAGACATACGTGTACGAAAAAGTACATACATATTTATATTCCAATAGATATTACGAAATGCCTAAAGAATAGATATCCTTTATCGTTATTAACGGTTTTTTTTTTGTTTTTGGAGGGTGGAAGGTTGGTTGGTTTGAGGTTGGAGAAATCAATTTGTTTCTTTTTGTTTATTAAATATAATTTTTTTTTTTGTTTTTGATAATTTTTACATACACTTTAAATCTTACCCTCACCTTAACTTAAGTTCTGTCCAAGTTATGTTTTTTTTCGTACATTCTAAACATTTACAAAGATTTTTAGGAAACAAAATATTTTAAGAGATATATTTTCATGTATATTTTCCTTTTTGGGTTTTTTTTTTGTGGGTAATAACGTAGAGAAAACCTTTTGCTATTTATGTGGTTGTTTTTCGCATTTTTTATATGTATATATTTGAGTGTTCTTTTTAGTTTTTGTCAATCAATTTTGTAGTTTTTGTTATTCTTCTTTTTATAATTTTGAGTTTTGCTGCTGCTGCTATTTTTTGTTGTTGTTCCTTTTAACACCTTTTGACGATGATTTTGAATTTTGCTATATCTTTTTTTGTTTTTGTATCCTTAACCTGAGCCTCGGGCTCGGTCTATTCCTTTCAGTGATTAGTTTTTGTATAATTTGGTTGTTTTGTCATGTTTTTTTATATTTAATTTAAGGCAGATTTTCCACAAAACTTAAAAAGGGATTCGGTTTTATTTAAAAACTCAAAACTAATTTAAAATAATCGAAATATTTTCGAAACTTTTTTTCTTTTTTTGTTCAATTTCTTTTTATAAATTTACATTTTTAGTTTTGTCATTAATGTTAATTTTGTTTTGTAATTTTTTTTTTTTAGTTTTTTGTATTCGTTTTGTCTTTTTTTGTATTTTTCTTTTTTTGGTATTTTTTGGTTTGTTATTATGTTCTTAAAGATAAGGCGCGAAGGTGCTTAAAATAAGCTTGTACTTTTTTCTTGATATTCATTTTTCAACACGTTTTTTAATTTTTTCGAAAATGTTCTTTCAAAGTTTTCCATAATTTTTATCCATTTAACCTTCTTTGTTTTGGGCTTTCCGTTCTTCTTGTTTTCGTTAACTTACAATTTAGGGTTTTCCTTTTGTTTTGTTTTGTATTTTTGTTTTGTGTGTCTCACCAAAATTTTATAATTTTGTTATATAATTTTTGGATTTTGAATTTATCATCATAAATTTTGTTTCTGGTTGTTGTTTTTAAGCTAAAAAGTTCCTTTTTCTTTCGTTCTTCGTTTTTTGCATTTCTGCGATTTTGTTTTTTTTTTTTTCATTTGTTCTTTTTTGTTTTGGTTTGTGTTTTTTTTTTAGTTTTGTTGTAAATTTGTTTGTCCTGAACGTTTACACCGAGAGAGAATTATCCAAACATGGCCGAGAGTTTTATAAATTTTGTTCGTTTTGTGTGATCTTCCTTTGATATTTCCACTTTTGTATTAATGTCCTTGATCCTTTTTGTTCTTTTGTTTTTTGAGTTTTTGTTATAAAACGCGTTGTTGTTGTTGTTGTAAGTACATTTGTTTTTGTTTAATTGTTATAAAAGTGATTTAAGTCAAATAAGGGAATCGAATAGAAAATTAAAAATTTGTTTATATAAAATGCTGCCTGTAAATTATTATTATTTTCTTTATCCTTCTGTTTCCTTTTTTTTGGTTTTGCGAGTTAGTTTAACGATGTTGTTGTTGCTCTTTGTCTTGTTAATTTTTTTTTTTTTTTTTGATCAAGTAAATAATTTTGTAAGCCTATTTTGACCACGACTTTTGTTCTAAATGCTGAATTTGTTGTTGTTGTTGTCCTTGTTCTTGCTGAGTTTGTCCAAAAGGTTAATTTCACTTTACATATTCTTTGAGTAGATATATGTTTATGTATATATAGGAACATTACCGAAATATCATTTTTATATTTAATTTTACACTTACACCTAAAACTTAATTTTTACAATTTTAAGTTGGCTTTGAGTTCAAAATTTACTTGACCAAAAAAAAAAAAAAAAAAAAAATACATCACTTTTAGCCAACTGGCAGCGCGTCTTTTGTTTTCTTCTTTTTTCTTTTCATAGTTGTCGTTTTTTGGTATTTTGTTTTTTATTTTTCCCATTTTGGTTCTTCTTCGTTTACTTCTTTTTTCAATTTCTTGTTACCGAAATGCACACCAAAGTCTTTGCCGAGAGTTTTTTGTTTTTTTGCATTTTTGCAATTTATTTGTTGTTTTTTCAAGTTGTTGTTGTTGCAAAATGCAGCGCTTTATGGCCGAAAATCGTCGTTCGTCTGTCTTCTTAAACATCTAAGCCGAAATATACATGAATAATTACCTATATATATATATATCGTATATATATAAATCATTGATCGAAATTTGCCTTTTTTATCGAAAATACCACTTGAGCTTGATGTTTTTGTTATTCCAATTATTTCTTTGTTTTGATTAGTGTATATATATCTTGTTATACCCCATTTGAGTGAAAATTGAAATTTATTTTACTTTTTTTTTGGTTTATTGGGTTTGCATGTTTTGTTTGTTATTGTTATCATGATTATTTTTACACATATTCTTCCTACATCGATTGAGCAAAATATCTTTGAAGAATCCTGTGAAATTAGGAGCTGAAAGAGAAAGCAGTCCCTTGAAAAGAGTTACAATTTATATTGAAAATTTTGAGCGAAGGAAAGTCAGCCAAAACTTTAAGGAATCCGTTTAACTTATAAATGAAGTGGACTTTCGTGAAATATATATAATTTCTTTACTGATTTCTATTCGAAATAGATTGATAAACAGATTTATAGATTATAGAAATTCATTAGAGATTGACATAAAAAAGGAATCTGAACGTTAGTTTATTTTAGAGATCGCTGATTAAATTATTCTATATAGGATGATAAAGATAATATGCTCAATCCAAGTGGAATATATATATATATATTTTCAATCAAATAAATTGCGAATAAGTTGTAGAAATTAATATTGTTATTTGATCTTTCGTTGCTGTTGTTGTTATTGTTGCTGATGGTTATTGAACGGCATTTTGGTTGTTGTTGTTGTTCCTTTTGTTTTATGGCTGGCGGTTGAATTTTTTTACTGTCGTTTTTTGATATTTTTTTTGTTTATTCTGTTCTGCTTTTTTGTTTTATTTTGTTTTATGTTTATGTTTGTAGTTTTGCTATGTATGTAAGTTATGTTGTTCTATATGCAATTCTTTAATAGTTGTTTGGTTTTTGTTTTTCGAAAATCAAAATCAATTACGACAATTGCTAATTGTATAAATTTTTACGATTAGATGTTTTCAATTACTTATGCTGACATTGAAGTTATTTTTTGTTCTTGTAATGTTTCGTGTTTTATGTTTTTGATGTGTGTGTGTGTGTATGTGTGTGAGTGGGTAGGTGTGTGTGTTTGTGCAATAAATTAAATCTAAAGGCGGCATTCCAGTTTATAGTTTCTTTTGGTTGGATTTTCATCTCTTCCTTCTGCATGTCCTCTATTGGTATGCCTTTTTTTTCTTGACTGATACCAATTTCTATTTTTGTGTAAGTAAAAAAGCATATAAATATCTCTGTATATATATATATATATATATATGTTTTCGTATTGGAACAATTTGCATACATGTCTGACTGTCATATTAATGTTCTTAAGATCTTGTTGTTCTTGTTTTTGTAGGGTTCTTGTATTGGCTGTTGTCTTTCTTGATGTGGTTGTTGTTGTTGGTTCCTGCTTATAACATATTTGTTGTATTCCATTTTTGGTTTCCTTGTTTTTGCATATTTTACTGATGATGGTTTTATTTTATTTTAGTTGTATGTTTTTGTTTTGTTTTTTTTTTTGGTTTTTTTTTATTTTTTTTTTTTATTTTGTGTTTTGTTGTAATACATATTTAAAATAGCAACTACCCATTATTATTATTTGCATTTTTGGTTTTTGGTTTGCATTTCTTATATAAGTTAATAATGTTATATATGTATTTATAAGGTTTGGTTTTTGGATGTAATGTGGACTTTGAGTTTTATCTTCTCTCTATTGAGTTAATTAGTTAGCTTTAGGTTAGTCGTGGGGAGGGGTGTAAGGGGAAGCGGGAGCATTATCTCCAGGTGGGGGGCTAGATAATACTTAATATCTGATCTTAAATGTCTAGGAAAATGTATGGCGCAAATGGTTTCATTTCACTCACTTGGTGGTTGCATAGCATAATTATAGATTGTTGGATTTTTCTTTACTTTTGTTTCTTTCAGTGTACATTTAGAACTTGTTGTTTTCTGTTACGTTTTACGATGTATCTAAAGTTATGGTTTTGTATATATTTGTATATATATTTCACTTATTATATAAATATTACCGGCACTATTGTTCAGAACTAAAAGTTTTTGCTTTTTGACTTAATGTGTTTTTGTTTGTTTTTGCTTCTTCTATTCAACCTTCTTTGCGAATTCAAAACTAAGTAAAAAATTCGTTCCGAAATTGTTTGCGCTTTAAATGAAATAGTTTTAAAACTGTTTAATAAGTAAAAATTAAAATAAGACTTGCATTTTTTTGTTTGTTTATTTTCATTTTTTGTTTTGTTTTGTTTTTCCTATCTCTCACTCCATTCTGCTGATACTTCAATTGTATTTGAACTAAATAGAATCTTTGTATGAACTTTTAACTAAAATATATCAATTAACCAGCTGCTGATCCATCACCATCAGCTGGCAAATTGTTGTTGCTGTTTGTTGGTTAAAAAACAAAAAAATTTCAACACAAATCTCACATGGTTAATTGTCATGACACACTATGGGCCAGCGCTCTCTGCAGTCTCTCTTTGCCCATCATTCACCAGAAGGAGGAGGACGAGCAGGAGGAGGTGGACAGGCGAATGGCAGGCTTAAGGGAGCTAGCAAAAAGGTTGGCCATAATAGTCACATTTTGGGTTTTTGTTTTTTGTTTTTGGCTATTTCGCTATTTTGTAAACTTAAATGGTAAATTGTTTCATGTGAAAGGCAACTGTTTTTGGCGCAGAAACTGCAGCATACTTTTAGGCATTGGTACAAAGGATTCACTTGGGTTATTGGGAACTTCGGGTTGGGTTGGGATTCTGCTGAGCTTCTACGCTTGGTTTCTCTTCTTTTTGCTATTTGTTTAGTTTAGTTTGTTGTTGTTTTGTGTTTTTGTTGGTTGGTTTTTGTATATTGCTATTGTAAAATATATTATTATAAATATGTTAATTTGCTTATCGTTTAATATTGACTTGTTGCTGTTGTTCATCTTCTGCTTCATCATCATCGAGTTGTTGATTTCAATGATTTTTGTTTTGGTTTCTTTTTTGATTTTTCATTTGGCTATAACTAGACTTGGTTTTGCTTTTGGTTGTTTTTTTATTTTTATTTTTTGGCTTGCTCTTGTTTCAGTTATATTTTGTTGTAAACTTATATTATTATAAAATATCTGATCACATTTGTTTGCAGTCTCTGTATAAATATTTTGTTGTATTATTTATTTGTGTTTTGTTTTTTTTTTTTGTTTTGGTTTATTTTTTTTTTTTACATATTTTACACATGCCTTTGCATATTGACGTTGATTGTGAAACGAAAAAAGAAAAGGATGAAACACAAATTGTTTAAATTCATATATATACATATATATAGTAAAATATATATATATGTATTGTTAATTGTTTGCTTTTTCTATTGCGTTTTTCGTTTGCTCCTACAGTTTGGTACAAAAAATTGTTGTAGAATTTTGACAAACGTCTGGCTCGATTTCTGGCATTATTTGAATTTGGGCATTGGACAATGGACAATGGGCGTTTTTTTATTTTTTTGCTAATGTATTCGCATCGCATCGTGTTATCTGGTTGTTGTTTGTCTGGTAGGAGCCAATTAGTTTGTTTCTTATCTTGGTTGTACTTCAGTTTTACGGATCGGCACACCTTTAATTCTCGAAGAATTACAAAGATGCACACAATTGTGAAATAATAAAAATATTACTGGGCTATTGTCTGTGCGCGGATTGGTCGCACAAGTTTTTGTATTTGCATTTTCTGTTTTATTTATATATTTGATATATGGCTATTGCTATGGCTGGCTGTCTGTGAAATTGTATATGTGAACCAAAAGAGTTTGATTTTTCTGCGACGGCTACATCAACTGTGGATGCCCATTCAATGTCTTGTCTTGTCGGGTCGGTCCAAAAAGTGGAAGGATAATGCCTGGAATCGGGCCAGTTTAACGCACGCAATTATATAAGGAATTCTTTCATACTTGTTCTTTTTGTTGGTAATTGGTTAATTGAGTTCGGTTTTCGTAAGAGAATTGTGGAACACAAAAAGCAGTTGTTTTTTATCACTTATTTTGTTGTTGTTGGGATTGGCTGACGTTGTTAATGTTGTAAATTTAGCCCAATGTCATTCAAATGATATATTCTTATAGTTTGCGATTTGTGTTTTTTCTTTCGGATGTTTGCGTTTAGTGGCTTTTGCATGTAATTAGATCATCAGCAGGCAGGCTTTGAGTCGTTACATCAAATTTTCATCTATATAGTTTGAATGACATTAGACATCATTTATCCCTCCCAAAATTTATTTATCTTTCCCTCTCTCTCTCGGTCTCTTTTGAGATTCTCTGTAGTTTGCTTAGGCAGTTTTGCAGTCTCTTCTCTTCCTATTTGTTTGATTCTCAAAAATAAAAATGTAAATGTTGCTGTTGTTTATTAATTGTGAACATAAAATTATTGATTTAAAACATTTTGGCTTATTATGCTAATTGGCTATTGTTGTTTGTTGTGATTGGTTGGTTGCTGTTTTTTTTTTTTTTTTTTTTTGGTTTTCTTTTAGTTTTTTTTTTGTTTGGTTGTCTAGTATAAAAATATAAATCGTTTTTTTTTCTATTTTATAAAATTTATATTCATATTATTTATATTATTGATTTATAAGGTTTGCATTGGCTTTTGTATTGTACTATAAATTATTCCGGTTACGTGCCAAGCACGCGTCTTCTATCTATTGCAAATGATAAGGAAAAACTCTCCCGTCCTGTGGCATAAAATATCTCTTGGTTGAGCAGAATGAATCTCTCAACACTGGAAACACTTAGATTGTATCTTTATCTTTATATATTATTATTTTATTATTGTTTATATAATTTATATTTTGGTTTTTTGGGTAAATATTTGCGTCTCTTTGTAAAAATTTGAACTTAGGATGGCTTAATTGAGTCAACAGAAAATCAAGTACGAGTATTCAAGTATATATTAGTTATTACAGTTCAGATCGTTTGGATTTAATTTTTGATCTCTTTCGATTCGTTTTGTGATCTCATTTCGTTTCGTTAAACTTTTTTGATATGTATGAGACAACCCAAAAGGAGTTGCTGCTTGGAAGTTTTGTTGTGTGTTTGTTGCTCTTATTATTATTAATTGTATTATTAAGTTCATTTGTTGTTGTTTTGTTGTTTTATCGTTAAGATATTGTCAATTGAAAATTGGGCTTGTTGCTGTTGTTGTTGTTCTGTTTTATTGTTGTATAGTTGAGTAAAAAAATGAAGTTGGTTGATAACTGAAAAATATCACATACCGAGTCATGCGTATGTTTCCCTGGCTATTGTTGGTTTTTAAAACTAAAGTTGTTCTTGTTGTTGTTGTTGTTAATTATTAGATTATTGGTTATTATTATTATTATTATTGTGATTGTTATTATTATGTTATGCAACTGTCATATATATTTTTATACTGTTGATTCATGTGCATTTGTTGTGGTATATATATCAATTGAATTTCGAATTTGCTTTATTGGTTTTTTGTGGATAATTTTTGCCGAAATTGTTTGTACTGTATTTGTTCATAAGCCAAAAGTTTTTTTTTATTAACTCTGTCAATAACTAAGGATGCTTAAGTTTGTAACAAAAATTGAAGTATAAACAATTTAATTGTTTATTTAAAAGCAAAAGAAATGTTTTAATTTTAGTTCTTTGTTCAACTAAAGCGTTTTTGGTTTGATTTATGCAAACACACAGTGCTGGCCGAAAGTATATTTACACCAGTGTTTGCTCTATTGCAGTTTGTTTTGTAACTAAAAATCGTTGAAACATCCAACTTTAAGTTGTCATTTTAAAGTTATCAGATGATTCACACTAAAAATTGTTTTCTGCAATATATATATATATATACATTATATATATATATATATTGCTATATCTGTTGTTGTTATCTCTGATTCCCATTAATTAATTGTTTGTTTGCCAAATAAGTGATAAAAAATTTGTCGTGATTGGTCCTAAAAGATGTTATTTGAGAATTTTGCAAATCGCGTTTTGCTACTAAAAAAACGCAATTATCATTAATTTTAATGTTCATTGTTTTCATTTTTTTCCGTTTAAAGTTTGTTAGTATATGTTTCTTTTGTTTGTTTACCAAAACTGCAAATTTCATTTTTGTGGTCTTGATTTCATAGTTTTTTTGTTTGCTTCTTTATCTCTTTGTTGTTTTTTTTTGTGATCAGATGTTTTTTGAAACAAGGATGCTTAACTAACTTACTTGAAAAGAATTGTCTATATTCAATTGAATATATTGAGAGTGTATGTGTGTGTGTGTGCGTGTGAAAGCCAAATAGATCTTGATATATATACACTTGATTGGTATTACTTTGTGTATATTTTTAGTTGGTTATTTTTTTTTTTTTGGCACATATTCTTGATACTTTATGTGTGAACCATTTGAACCATTTGCGCGCATTTTCAATGCCAAGTAAAGCTAATCTGATTTAGGATATTATCTAGCCCCTGATGTCGATAGAGTCTATCGGTTAATGGGTTTTTGCTGTGGTTTTTGTCTTATGATTAAATTGTAGTAATATTTAATTACGATGTATGTGAGTGTGTAGGTGTGAATCTCTGTGTGTGTGTGGGTGTAGAGTTTAATTGTCATTTATATACAATTCGGATCAATATTTCGGATCAGTTTTCATTTTGCGGTATATGCTGCGGTATTTCGTTTTCATTTCTCATTATTTTGTTTGGTTTTCCATTTTTGCGGTAATAATGCTTTAAAATCTAGTTAAAATTGCATATGGCTGCATCTGCATTTTTATATTTGGTAATTGGTTTACGTGTAAGATATATATATATATATATTTTTGTTTTTGTTTTCTTTTGTTTTGGGTTACGTGTAGTATTCATTATGATTTAAGTTATCATTTTTTGTTTAGTTTCTTTTTGGTTTCTTTGTGGTTTTGGTTTTCTCTTTTTTTATTTTTGCTGTGCTGCTTTGCTCTCACAATCAGTAAATGAAATCTCGATTAATGTATGTATTTTGCTTGCTGCCACTGTAGAATTGTGTTGGTTAGGTCGTGGCTGGACGTGTTAACCAACACTGCCGATGGGGCGCCTCATCACGTATTTGTTGTTGTAGTTCTGTTGTTGCTTTCTTGTAGTTTGTGTGTAGTTGTTAGTCTAATTAATATATGTATATTTAGTATTCTGATCCCTGATCCCTGGCCTAACAACTCATCTCAACTGTAAACTGTACTATTAGGTAGTAGGTACGTGGTTAGGTTTGTTTGCTTTCATTCTATGACAATGTCTCTCACACTCTTGGTCCAGGCGGGCAAATCAATTGGGCGAAAACTATTCTCTAGGCTATGGCTTCTTTTTCTTATTAAGAATGTGAATTTGTTTTAGAATTTACCATTACCGAAAAGTTCTCTCAAAAACTGAATCTTGCAATTTCAAGGCCAGAAATACTTTGCTTATGCGTTTGTATATATGCTTTTATGTGTGTGTGCGAGTCAACTCTCTAACTTTCCTGACTTTCTTTTTGTGTGAGAGAAAGAGCATGCCAATTTCTTAAATTTAGTTGCTTACCGTGCGATTACCGAAAGACTTAAAGTTGTAGTTCTGTTGTAGTGTTGGTTAACGTGTTATTTTCTGTGAGTGTTGTTCAAGGCCAATCAATGAAATTTCCAGGGTTTTAACGTAATTTTGCTATGCCAAAAATGTATCGTGACGGGTTTTCGTTTTGTTTTTAAGCAAAAATAAATGTAGATGAAAATTTGCCAAAAATGCATGAGGGGGAGAATTTTGTAAAGTAAAAAAGCAAGCGTCGTCAAATTTGTTTTTTTTTTTTGTTGTTTCTTTTTTTTCTCAATGAATTTTTTGTTTATTAACCAATTATTAATATGTTTTGTTTTTGCTTGACTTATAGTATAATTATGTATGTAAGTATAAATGTATGAAATATGTATTGTATGTATGTATGTTTTGCATTAATTATAATTATGCGCGTGTATGTTTGTTTGTTTGTATGTTTTGTATGTGGATTGGTACGCAAGTTATTTAATTTAATTCTTGTGATTAAAACATTTTTTTTAATCAAAAGCAAATGAGCAAAACTAAAAAACAAACCAAAAAATCAATTGATAAATCTGGAGTTGTTACTGAATTTTCGACGGCTTCGTTTTTCATTTTTCATTTTCAAAACTGTTTAATTTTGCTTAATTTTTATAAATTTTGCCTAAAAGTTTTTGGTTTTAATTTTTTTGTTTTTGTTTTTCTTTTTTTTTTTTGGTTAGCCAAACGTTTATTGTTAATAAGCCTTAAATTGCCTAAAAAGTGATTTATTTTAAATTTTTTTTTTTGCTTTTTGCATAATTTTTGTCAAATTTTTGCTTTGGTTTCATTTAACTATTTTTTACAATCAATAATTTCGTATGGATGGAAGACGTCTCCATCCATATTGGTTTTTACCGAAACAAGTTAGATTCTTTCTGGCTATCACAAAATCAGTTACAATTGTATTTAAATCAATTTTTAAACTTTTTCTTTGTCTTCTCAATTTTTTCTTCTTATTTTGATAATTTCTTCTTTGTTTTGCCAAAAATAGGTTTAAATTTTGTAAAGGCATTAACAATCAACGAGTTTTCATTTTGGACTTTTCAATTTCGTTTGTTGCGTTTGAAGAAAACTGAAAGAAAATGAATAACTTAAACTGAAAATCAACTAGAAAATTATATAACTAAAAATTTATATATTCTAAATGTTTATTCATATTTTAATGTTTTTTCTTTGTACGATCTTTTTTGTGTTTTTTAGACCAAATGCGAGAATGCTTCGCTTGGATTCTCTTTTTTTATGTTTATTCGATTTCAAATTATTAAATTTTCCCAAAAAATGTTCGAATTGGTCAAGTTTGTTTTCGTTCTCAATTTCGCTTCAATTTCTTTCATTAAAATTTTTGTTTTTAGTTTAGGAAACTCACCGTTTTATATTTGTTTGTTATAATTTTGTCATAATTACGCCAAAATTGCTTAATAATTTGGTTTGGTTTAAGCCTAAAGAGTTTCGTTTTGTTTTTGTTTTTGCTTTAGCTAAAAATTCAACTATTGTTAAAAATTTCGTCAATGTGGATTGGGCCGAAAAGTTTTGCTATATAAAATGGTGTTCCCGACTCTTTCTCTTTTCTTACTCTCATCTTCACTTGGTAGCTCCAAAATTTCTTAGTTAATTGCCAATATATGTATGATAATGCCGTAGAGCGTTAGGGTCGACGGGGGGGGCGAAGGGTTTGATAGGTCTGGGCCATGGCGTGTGAATCTTCATAGAACAAAATGTTGTTTGGGGGCCGAAAAATGTTTCGTTTCGTTTACGAAAAGTTTGCTTCGAGGAATATATTTTGTGAGGCCAAAATTTGAATTTCATATTTAATTTGTATGATTTGTTTTGGACATTTTGTTGTTGCTTTTGTTAATGTGTTTAGCATGTAATTGATGATTGCTGTTATTGTTGTTGTTATTGTTATTTCTGTGTTGCAATGTTTGTTGGATGCAACACATAAGGTTTGCCGGCCCCCTAAAAAGCCATAAAGAGCAGGCAAACATATCCCTCTTAACCCGCCCACTTTCCATTATTGCATTTATGAGCAGAGGCGTATCGAGGATATTATTTGAATGAAAGGATATATTGGACGATTCAATTTGAACCCCTTTCAACTACGCCCATGCCTTTTGTGGTATATGAGAAATGAAAGTGCATGTCCTTGAAGATCACAGCCCAAAAAAGGGAACTAAAATGGGGTCGCAGAAATAAAATTTTCATAATCAACGAAAAATAAAAAACAAATTAAATATTGTTTGGTTTTAAAATTGTCTTTTTTGTGTATATATATTTTGTTTTTCTGCTTTATACATATAAAAATATATTTATACGAATGTATATATATATTCTATATGTTTTGTTGCAACTTAAGGCCAAGTAAATTAAACTAAAATATTAACTTAAATTATGTAAAATATATATGTACATAAATAACAGACTAGTGTGTGCGTGTGTATGTAAGTGTGTGTGTTGTGTGTGTGGATTAACTAAAAATTAATATGCGTGCCTTTTAAAATTTAAAAATAATTGGTATGAAAAAAGATTAGTTTTGATTTAACAATTAACTTTGGTCAAAAATGAATTACCCTAACGCCCACAGCTTATACAAATTACATTCTAAATTTTTTTTGTTTTTGTTCTTTAAATTTCATATTCTTTTTTTAGATTTTCTTATTTTTTTTTTTTTTTTTGTTAATAGACATCGAATATATGTGCTTAAGGTTTATAAGGGGAAAACGTAACCATAGAACGTAACCGCAACTTGGATTCGGGGGTTTCTTTTTTTTTGTTAATTTTTTTTTTTTTGAGTAGCTGCTAGTTTTGTTTAAACTTTTCGAAAGTAGACAAAACAAGCAGCCACAGAAACAAATTGAATTCGTGAAAAGAAAAATGATAGTTTAATTTAATAAGTTGGTCTGAAATTGAAGTAGATTTTAGTTACTTCAAATGCAAAGCAACTTCATATATATAATTGTAGACATTGTACCGATGTGTTTGTGTGTGTGTGTGTGTATATAGCTGTTGGATGGTTGTGTGTCAACTTTCGGTAGAATTTGCATCATTTGTTTTATCGTTTAAGACGGCTCAACTATTTTATTACTGTATAAAATGTTTGTAAAAAAATTTCAACTAACAAACCCAACGATAGTACAGAGTACAGTTTACACTGTGTGCGGTGTGTTTTTCTTTTTTGCTGGCTCAGGTTTTCCATTTGTCTTTTTTTTGTTTTTGTTTTTTTTTTTAATTTGCACTATTTCATGTTTTAACATTTGCATTAAACTTTTCTTTTTCAGGGGCAAACTAATTGTATTTGTTTTGCTGCTGAGGTTTTTGTTTAGTGTACATGTTGTGTATATGTGTGTATTTGGGTGTATGTGTGTGTTGTGTGGGCATGTTTAAATTCGTGAATAATCGAAAATTTTGTAAAAATATTTTACGGCTTTACAGAATCATTTAAGTTTCACTTTTATCCCATTAAATTTTGTTTTTTTTTTTGGGTTTAGTTTGTGGTTTTCGGCCTAAACGCGATTAAAAAACTCTTTTTTACTCTTTTATCCTTCATAATATTTGAAGTAGGGATATTCCCTATTCCCATTTTTCATTTTTGGTGTATGTGTGTGTGTAGTTTGTGTGTAAATGTTTGGTGTGATTGGGTCAATTGTATATTATGGTCATATCCAGTTGTACTTCTTACGCAGATTTAGTTTCTTAACTTGTTTTTTGTTCGCTTCGCTTTGGTTGTGGTTGTTGATGTTGGTATCGTTGGCGTTGTTGTTGCCATCGTGGAATTCGTAGAAGTGGAGAGTGTTGCTGTTGGCATAGCCAACAACTCCTCCACTTATTCCAGCTGTTCTAAAAAATTCGGCGACTTGAAGTATTCGGGCACGGGATCATCCATGCGGGAGATAATTTTGTAAATTGATTTCTTCCACGATTGCTCGGTGTCTTTGCCACCTTGTATTGCACGGAAAAATTCCCGTAATGTCTGTTCGACGACGAAACGGAAGTTTTGTGGTACCTGTTAAAAAGAAATGATGGGTGGAGCGGAGGCCAAAAAGATGGAAAAACGTTAGCAAAATAATCACAATTAAAACATAAAAAAACCAACAATTATTTAAAAATAATGTGCGTTTGTGTCGTGTAGTTAACCCAATGGGGATTAATGTTGTTTGTTGACCAAAGCAAAGCTTTTACATCTTTCATATTACAAATTCTTGAAATAATTGTTTTTTATCTTTGAAGAAAATATTTTAGGAATAGTGAACTGCTTTGTTTCTTGAGTCCTTATTTTCGAAAAACCTACAAATCCTGACCAGCGTTGACATGTATTAAATAGTACCCTTTGCTTATCTTTTTAAAGGACATTCGAATTGTCCTTAAAGTAAAGTAGCTATAAAGATTTTTTTTTATTTTTTTCACTTGTAATTTATTTAAACCTCAATTTTTTTCAATTGGTGCAAATCCTTGGAAAAATCAGAAAGTGTTTGATATCTCAGCTTTCGACATGACTATTAGGATATGCTGTACGTAAAAGATAGACCTTGGTGTTAAGTAAAATATAGATGTTACGTAAAAGATAGACCTTGATGTTAAGAGTCGTTCAACATTTTTTTCATTCCGATCTTTCAAAGGACTCCTGAGACATTTGCCATCTTACCAATCTGATCAAAGAATATCCTAATCATTTTTAAATTGACTTAATTATTAGGACATTTATGGCG
This sequence comes from Drosophila insularis, assembly GCA_018903935.1. NCBI lineage: Eukaryota > Metazoa > Arthropoda > Insecta > Diptera > Drosophilidae > Drosophila > Drosophila insularis. Next base: position 1,019,643 of record JAEIFP010002295.1, on the reverse strand, counting down.
ACTTTTTTGTCATTTTTGGGAGAAAAATGTTTGGAGGGATATTGATGACGCCTATGGACTGGCAGTGGAAATCATCTAGGGTTGTAGGACATTCAGGACCTCATAATGTGGATTAACAAGGGCTTCTGTTTAAAATACACCCCGATTGTTCTTGAAATGGTTGCGTTATGAAGACATTTGCAGTTTTTGACTCCTAATTTTTGAGTTCACTAATCTAAAAAGTTTATACTGCATTCTTTTGGGGTAAAATAAAACTTAAAATTTTGTAGAACAATCCTAATTTTATTAGCCTGTTATTTGCTATTTTTCATTTAATTAACAATCCACCAAGTATGTTTGCGTTTTTTTTTTAACTATTAAAAATTGTTTGTGCTGCTAATGCTTTAAATTTTAACAATTTCAAGAAAATCCATTTACATTTACAAAATATGTAGCATACTTTTTGGGCAGGTGAAGAGAATTTTGATTTTTACTTATTATCTTAGCTTTTCGCAGGACTCTCGGAATGTCCTTTACACGATTGATAGTCCTTGATGAGGGATGATCCTTTGATTCGCGAGATATTTCCTCCTTTTTTTTAGGAAAAAAAGGACGATTATCTCAGCTTCACGAAGGAAGTTTTGTTAGTGTCAGTGGAAGCGGGTCATCAAACACTGCAATTTTAAATGGCTTAGTTTTACTGACACTTTTGCTTTTTATGACATTTCGGCAACTTTGAATGCAGATCGATAGTCCTGATAGGTCATTCTCTTTTTCTTTTTTTTTTTAGGAAAGATATATGTAAGGAAGTTTTAATGTACCTAAATAAATATCAACTGAATCATTGGCTCGTTGAGTAAATTATTAGCCCTAATTCTTGGTTACTTTGCCGAGCTTAAATCTCGATCAATATCTTTGGAAATCAATCAGTCTTTTACATTTAAAAATTAATTTAATTTAATTTAATTATTTTTCAATTTTCAAAAAATAAAAAGGCAAAAATCAATATTGTCAATGCAAAGATGGAAAAACATACAGTTTTGGTCTCTATTTTCACTCGTATTATTTTGGATCATTTTTTCTTTTGTTTTTGTTAGTATTTTTGTGTGTGTATGTGTTTGTTATTTGTTTGTCTTTTATTTCGTTGGTGTATTGGATTTTTGGGCATACCTCAATGTGATTATTGCGATTGTAGTGCAAATTGAGCACGCGATACAATTCACTATCTCCAGCAATCAACAGATCATCGGGTGTCTTGATACCTTCAGTGACCGCTTGTCGTGCATATTTCTCCATTTGTATGTAGTAGAATTCTCTGCAGATGCGTAGATGAGGAATATGTTTGGTATTGGTCAGTATACACTAAATAGCTATTTTGTTTATTTATTTTGTTTTTGTTTTTTTTTTGTATTCAGCATTCAAATTTATTAATTGAGAACGAAACCAAAGATCAATTCAAATAAATAAAAGGCCCAAATGAAAAGCCAACTTAAACAAAGGGATTAAACCAAAAATTTAGTCTATCGAATTATGGTAAACATAAATGCAACTGAAAAGCTTATCATGCACACCAAAAGGAAATATATGACTTGCTGTTTCCTTCTCACTCACTCAGGCACACTCTCTCTTGCTCACTCTCTCATTCTCTTTCACTCAAACACTTAGTTAATCCTTATTTCTTTTTTACTCCTACTTTTCGGTCTTGGCTTTTCCTTGTTTTTTTTTTCACTTTTTTGCAATAGGCTTAATGCATTATATGGGAATATGACATTATTAATAATTCAGAGCTTACTCTTAGCAGCTCCCCCTCAACTTTTCCCTAGCTTCTGTGTGTGTCTATGTGTGAAAGGAATTTTTAATAAGTCTCAAATGTGCAGCAAATGCAACAGCGGCAGCAAAAGCAAGCGTCTTCTTGTGGTTGGGGATTTAATTAGCAAGTGCAATGGGCTTCAGCGTCGCCTTGTTTAGTCAAGTGATTTGTGTGTGTGTGTGTGTGAGTAGATGGGTGGGTTTCGTTTGGTTCTGGGGGTGGAGCCTGCCTGTAAGTATTATAAGTGATTGCTTGTGTCTTTTTCCCTGACTGAGACTTCATTGTGTGTATGGCGCACTAATTGTTGGACTCCTCCTCGCCCACCCACGCTGTCAACGCAACCTTCTTTTGCCTCCTTTTGCATCCCTTGTGCCTCTTTCTATTCCACCCATTCCCGCCACTTGACAACGCTCCGATAATCGTGCTAATTTCAAGATTTCCCAGTAGCAGCTAAAGCAGAAGCCTCCAAATGCGTTTCTCATGTTGCGCTCATGATGTTGATTTTTCCAAACAATAAGCGCAGAATGTGCAAATAGCAAAAAAAAAAAAGGAAAATTATTAAAAAAAGGAAAAGAGGAAACAAAAAGAAATCTTTTGCTGTCAGTCTCTGCTCTTGCTGTCAAGCTCCCCGGAGGCGGCACGCGCACTTGAACAGGACAGAGGGATACCGAAAGGGAGCTCCATAGATGGAGATGGGCTGCTCCTACAATTGAGAGATGCGTTTGCGTTGTTTTCAAGCGGTTGTCGTGCGGAGCGGATAGAAGATGGCAAGTCATTGGATTCTTGTTGGTGTTGTTGTTGTTGTTTAACAGTTTTTTTGTTCTAGGCCCTAAGCTCTGTTCGTATGTGAGTGGTTTCTGTGTGGGTGTGTGTGTGTATTAAAGCCCAGTTATTAGGCGTTGCCTGACTGTGGTTTTGATAAGTGTTTTGACACCACACAATGCACAATATTTAGGCGAGGTGGTTTCGTTAGGTTTTGTTTTATTTTTTAAATGCAATTAGCTTTGTGGCTGCCACAAGCTTGAGGCGACTCACACACACACACACACACACACAGATATGTATGTGGGTAGGTGACAGGAAAAGGAAGGAAGCTCCAGCTAAATCCCTCATAAGTATGTTTTCATATATGCAATGCGCCACTTAATTTAGATAATACAAAACTGTTGGCGTCGAGGCTTGGCGTCGGAAGCGCAACTGTTGCAGTTGCAACTAATTAGTTTATATAAAAATTTGTGCAGCCTATTTATTTGGCGTACGCTATATATGAGATCGGCGGCCGAAGGCTTCATCTTGTGAAAACTCTCAGGCTGGCAGGGGGGTTGGCTGACGGAGCCGGGGGCAAGCGTGCAGCCTTTTGAAGTGCCCCTTATGTGGGTGTGAGTCTATGTGTGTGTGTGTGTGCGTGTGTGTATGTGTGAGTGTGCGTTGTGCAGAGTGTCTACTTCTTCTTCTTCAGCGCTTTCTTCAGAAGTGCCATTCAGTTTTTGTTGTGTATATAATATATACATATATATATATAATGAGATATTTATATATATATATATATAAATAAAAAATTGCATTGAAAATGTTCTTTTACTTCTTGTTTTGCTGCTCTCTTTTTTTCTTTTCTTTTTTTTTTATTAATAAGCTCACACATACTCACCCACACATATGCAGACATCTCTACCTCATACATTAAATGAAGTAATTGGCAACACTTTAGTTATAAGCATCTGTATAAGTCATATACGTCTATATATATACAGGAAATATTTGTCTGTAAGTGTAGGTGTCTGTGTGTGTGTGAGTGAGTGGTGTGTGTGGGTGGATGTGTGGTTGAAGGTGTGTCTCTTTTTGTATATATATACGTATTTGTATTTGTGGTTTGTCAGCAAGATCTTTTTTTACGCTCTAAAAGGACACTTAACCTCAAAAAAGAAAAGCTTGATGAATAAAACAAAAAACGCATACAACAAAAAACAACAACAAGAAGTTAAAAAAAAGAACAGCGTGAGATGTGAGTGTGTGTGTGTGCAAGGGAATGGGTGGTGGAGGCGGAATGGGTGAATGATATATCCTTGAGCGCCTTTACCTGCCTGTTACTGAGCTGAACAGAGCTAGGGTCCTGCAGCTGCTGCCATTATGGCCCCAACTGCAACTCTCAAGTAGCTGCCATTGAAAAAGCAGCCAAAGAAACAAACTAATTAGCCTGACTCACATATGAGACTGATTGTGTGTGTGTGTTTGTGTATGTGAATGTCCTTTGGTTTACTTTCTTTTCAGTATTTGTGCAGATAATGCAATTATATAAGTGGCCTGCTTGAAGACCTCCAACAAAAGGCACTTTTGTTAATTAGCCAACACATATGCACACACACAGACACACTCGTACAGTTAAAGAAATGAAATGACTATGGCTGGCGCCCACTTAAGTATGCAGCACTTTTTTAATATGCAAAATCTCTGAGGAACTTTTCTTCCACGCTATTTTCACACTTCACATATGAAGTGGCATCTCATCATCATCATCCTTTTCATCCGTTTCCTCATGCTCCTCAGCATCATGATTATTATGCTCATGTTGGGGGGCTTTTCTTAAGTGGCCACTTAAAGGCAAACATGTTATTAGAACCGACAAGATAGAGTAGACAAGTGTACAAAGCGTTAAGTGTGTGTGTGTGTGTGTGTGTGTGTGAAACTCATAATATTAACTTGTGGCTAAACGAGTATAAAAGAATATTAATGCTAAAAGTTTGCATTTCCATAAGTTAAATGATAGGCGGGGTATAGTCATTTCTAAACACTTCAAAATATATAATTTATAAACACAAAAAGAGAAAAAAAAGCCGTTACTTTTTGCTACCCTTACAATAAGATAAGAAAATATGAATAGCAAAAATCAAAGAAAATATTCCCACCCATTTTAACCTCAGAGAAGTAAAAAGTCGAAGAAGTCGCAAGAAGATTCCCAAGGAACAACACAAGACGACGTTTTTTTTCTCATTCATTCGTCCAACCCCTTTTTTGGTGTGTGTGTGTGTGTGTGTGCAACCCTAAGAAATCGTAAACAAAAGCTACTGCTGCATGGAAATTCCCAACAAATGAAATAAATCCCGTGTGTTAAAACCCTCCGAACGTGCCGTTGTCGTGCGCAGGTAAAGACATCGTTTTTCTTAAGACGTTGAGCGCATGTCTTAGACAAACACGAGGCAAGAACAAGGACGGGGCAAGGACAGCTGCCACTGCTGCTAAGCCAGAGGGGTGAAAAGCAGATTGAAACTAAAATCCAGGTGAACTATTGTGTGTGTGTGTGTGATTCTCTTTCTTTGTTGCTTATATTGTATTTTTTTTGGTTGGGTTGGATTGGATTGAGTTCGGGCAGGGCAGATGTGATTTTTGGCGGGTTAGAAAATCACAGTGAATACTTGGTGGTAGGCAATACTGAGAGACTGAGACCTAGGCCGAGACCGAGACTGAGTATGTACTGTGTGTGTATGCGGGCCTACCTCACTTTACTTCACATTACATTCCACATTCCAGCTGTCGTTTTTTCGGCAACTTCTTGCGCAACTTAGACAACTGACAGTTACAGTCGCCATATATTTGGCATATGACAGCCAACATTTTGATGGTGGGGGATGGGTGGTGGGTGGGTCTGTTGGGTGTTGCATGTAGGTAGTGTCAGTTCGCTGAATTTCTTGAGTGCAAGTCAAGAGGATTTCGACAGGTGGCAAATAATTACGTTTGGCAATCAATATCATTTTCTGTTTTTGTTTTGCGCCTTATGAAATAACAATAATAATAATTATAATGTTTTGAATACAAAAATGAAAACAAAACTCAAAGTCCGAACAAAATTAAACGATAAACCGAAACTCAATTAATAAAAATGAATGCTGTTTTAAAGATATTTTAGTAAATGGTACATATAATATATTGAAAGGGAGAGAGATGTATATAAGAAATGTATATAGATTTTTGCTTACCGGAAATTCGAGAACCATTTCACCAATTGTGCTGTATTATTCTTATTGAATTTTATATCCGGGAAGTACATCTTAAGTACCGCCGAGCTGGGATATCGCACCCAGAAGAACATCAGTTTGGCCTTGCGCAGGTGCATCGGTGTCAATGTAGAAGAGTGCAAAGGAGTCAAGGATATGCAATGTTTGCTATAAAATTTACATACATATATATATAAGCTATATCACAACATAGTCAATAGTCGTTTCCAAATATCCATCGGAACAGAAAACAAAATAAAAGAAAAAGGTTCGTGTGAAAGAGCAGACAGAGGAGGCAAGAACCAGAAGGGCGAACGAAACAGATTCTCTAAGTGCCAATAATGAATGTCTAAGGGTGGTGGGTGGCATTGGAGGCCTCTCTGATTGAAAACGAAGAAGTAGATGGAAGGCAGGAAAAGGGGCAAAAGTGGCCTGAATGCAGGCAATTGCTGCTCTTGGATTGGCTTGTTCATCATTGATTTTTTGTGCTTTTTTTTCCATTGCGCTCTATTGCGAAATGCAACTCAAGCCGCCAAGAGGCAGTCGAGACCGAGACGATGTTGATGACGATGGCGATGACTTGAGCGTCTGGGAGGAGGAAGGGAGGGAGGGAGGGAATGATTGCAGTGCAATAAATAAGGTTTTGATTACATTTTATAAAAGAATTTAGTTGGGGAAATAAATAAAATGAAGAAGACACTTGATTGGTTTCGTTTTGTAAGCGAGGTTAAGCACCCCCAGTGACTGGAACTGGGATTGGGATTGGGACTGGCACTGGGATTGAAACTGAGAGGGTGTTCTTACTTTTGCTCTAACTGCTCTTTCACCTTCACACTTTGGACTAGATGGAAACTCACTTGACCATAAGCTGTTGCTCTTGTAGTTCTAAATCTTGTTGTTGTTTGAAAAAGGATATAGTAGGTTGCATGCCATCGAACGTCATGTCAGCCGAGTTGCACTCGGACTGACGGTCCTGGGCATCCATAACGGCTCGCAGGCAGGTCTTGTAGTCGGGTGAGCCACCGTGATGGGCGGCCGCCAGCAGGGCAGGATGTAGCATCGATGGCGGATGTGGCAGGGGTGGCGAGTCGCGGGAGTCCATCAGGGCACCCAAACTGCCGGGCGGACTCGACGAGAGTTGCATCTGGTGGTGGTGCTGGTGCATCTGGGCGGCTGTGGGTTGACCGCCATGCGGTCCGGCTGCGGCCGCATGCGGATTGAAGAACGGACTGTACGGCGAAAAGACTTTGGATTCGTGTAGCGACGGATTGGGTATGGCCACAGAGGTGGGCAAGGACACTGGCATCATGGGTGGTGGTGGTGGTGGCGGTTGTGGATGATATGACCCGGGTGCAGCCTGGCCACGACCGGTTGGACTTTGGGCGGGTGTGGCATTGCTGCCATTGGCCGGTTGTTGTTGTTGTTGTTGCTGCTGCTGCTGTTGTTGTTGTTGCTGCTGCTGCTGTTGGCCAGCGGGTGCGACAACGCCATCCTGGGCCAGGATACGGCTAACGGTTCGTGGCGTGATCCTTGTGTCGGTGACCTTATGACGCTTCTTTTTCGGTGTCACCACCAGGCTTAGAGCCTCATTTTGTTCCAATTGCTGTTGCGTCTGTTGGGCGCTCTGTTGTTGCTGCTGCTGTTGTTGCTGTTGCTGCTGCTGCTGCTGTTGTTGCTGCTGCTGCTGCTGCTGATCAGGAGGCAGACAGAAGGGACCAGTCATTGAGTTGTAGAGCGCTGCTGCGGCCACTGGATTCATGCCCTGAGGCGTCTTGGGCGCCTGAAACATGGCTGCCGCTGTGGGCGAAGGACGAATGTGAGGAGGTGGAATATTAAGTGTACTTAAACTATTGTTAGTTGGGTTTGTTTGGTTGCCGCCAGCCAGTTGGGGGTTAGAGTTCGAGCCAGGCTCGCCCGACTGTTGCTGCGATTGCTGCTGTTGTTGTTGCTGTTGTTGTTGCTGCTGCTGCTGATGCTGTTGCTGCTGCTGCGCGGACATAGCCGCTGCAGCGGCTGCATGATGCATTTGCAGACCCATGGCAGCGGCTGCAGCAGCCGCTGGTGAAGCAAACGATAACTGATTGCCATTGAGTCGCGGGGCAGCAATCAATTGCTGGCAATTGGCCATGGCCAAGGGATGTGGAGGCGGCGCTGGCTGGGGAACACTTGGCTGATGTTGCGGCTGCTGTGCCGATGATGGGTGTTGCTGCTGTGCATTTTGTTGCTGTTGTTGCTGCTGTTGTTGCACATTGCTCGCACTACTGGCAAGATTGTTGCCCGAAGGCGGTTGGGAGGGCATTTGACTATTAGCTAGGAGTAGTGAACCATTATTACCTGATTGTGTTGCCGGCGTGGGGCCGTTCTGGATGCCAGTATTGCCACTGTGTCCGCTGCGATCGGCTACTTTGGTACGGGGCGATTTCCGGTCGAGTATCTGGGAAGCCAATAACAAATCCTTGTTGAGCTGCTCTGCTGCTGCCGTCACCGAATCCGCTTGCTTGCTGAAGAGTCGCCGTTGGTGCACAAATCGTGTGACAATGGTGTCCACTAGAGCCGACAAGGAGGTGGTGATTTCCGACTTAAGCACATCGGCCAGTCCCTCCAAGTCGGTGCCGGACATGCGCATCATTGAGCTATTATTGCTGCTGCGCAGCATTTGGAATTTCTCGGACAGCTCCGACTTGAGTGCACTATGGGCAGCTCCTCCCAGACGAGTGGGTAGGCGTGCCGGCGCCGGATGATGCATTTGATTGCGAGATGGAGTCACATGTTGTTGCTGCTGTTCGAGTTGCTGCTGCTGCTGTTGCAGCTGCTGCAAATGTTGTTGCTGGCGTTGCAATTGCTGCTGTTGCTCTTCCTTGCGACGTTGTTCTTGTTGCTCCTGTTCGAAACGACGTTGTTGCTCTTGTTGCTGCTGCTGCTGCTGCTGTTGCTGATGTTGGGCCTGTTGTTGTTGTTGCTGTTGGGCTTGTTGCTGCTGTTGCTGTTGTTGTTGCTGCTGCTGTTGCTCGGCAGCCTCTTTGGCCATGCGTGCCTCCTGCTCAAAAAAGAACTGCTGATACATGGAAACAGCCGCATGCGACATATCGCCCATATGCTGAAGCAGCGGAGGAAAACCCTGAGGCAAAGCGGGATGACCCATCAGAGGATTGTGATTGTGCAGCTTATTGGACATCATTTTGCTCATCATCTGTGAGAGCATTTGTGTGGCCGGTGCGGCCCCATCGCTGCTCTCGCTAAGCGTGGCTTTGGGCTTCAAAGTGGGTGAGCTTGAACTGGCCCTCTCTGGCTCTTGGCCGGGCTCTTTGGGTGTGGGACTGACATCGCCACCGGTTAACGTGGGCGAAGGCGATAACTCTGGCTGTTGCTCCAAACTATCATTGTCTTGCTCCTGGTCATTGTCCAGTTCTTGGCACTCGGACTCCTGTTCCATGCGTGTGCACAGCTGGACATACTTTTGTTGCATCTCAGCCAATTGTTCTTGCATCGATCTCAATTGCGATTTAAGGGCATTCTTTTCCACACGCTTCTGTTGAATTTGCGGCGACTCCAGTTCATTGGACTGACTGTCATCCTGATCTAGCATCATGCTCTGCAAATTCAGGCCGAAATTGAGGCCAGCCGCTGCGGCAACATAACGCTCCATGGCATGTTGTTGCGGCTGATACAGTTTGCGTTTCTTGCAACCATTTACCTGGAGTTGGCCAGCCTGGACACCCGCCGAGGGACTGCATCGCATGCCTGACACAATGTGTTCGACGCGGGCCCGTTTTAGATCCATGCCCGGCTTTTTCAGGCAGCCACTAGAACCACTAAGGCTTTCGCGCTTCTGTTCAACACAGTCGTCATCGTCGTCATCATCGAGGACATCGTCCTTGCTATTATCAAGCAGCATCATGTCCGAGTGACTGGGCGAGGCCAGAGAATCCAGATCGGAGCCACGTGAGCCATGCAGTCCCAGTAATTCCACCTCGTCAAGCATGTCGTCCACCGTCTCCTTCTTGGTGGGCATTTCTTCATCTGGATGGTGGGGCATAATCGATTCACTTTCTCTGACCTGGACAGTGCCTACATTGGCGGCTACTGCTGCTGCTGCAGCTGCAACCTCTTCTTCATCATCCCGATTGGCACTGGAGTCCAAGGAATCGGACGATTTGCGCCGTAGACTGCCATCACTGGCCAAACTGCTGCTGTGGCTTCCACCACTGTGACCACTGTGACTGCTGTGTATGCTGTCGTGTGGCGATGACTGGGGTGGGGCAGTAGTTTGTGGCTCACTTTTGATTTTGATGTCCGCCATTTCGGTGTCATCGATTAGGTTTATGCTTTCCATATTGTTGTTATTATTGGTGGCTGCCACACTGTTGTTGTTGTTGTTGTTATTATTATTATTGTGATTCAGTTTCGAATGCAATTGCTCCTGCTGCTGTTGTTTCTCCTGCTGCTGTTGCTGCTGCTGTTGCTGTTGCATGGCAGTACGCAACTCCTGATCAAGCTGCATTAATTCCTTCTTGCCTTGGAGAATATTCCGTAGCATATGATGGGCTACCAAGTCATGCTGCAATTGCTCCCCATTGCCGGAGGCACCGCCATTCAACGAACTAACCGAGGCCGCTCGTGGCGGTGATCCTCCGGCAACATCTGCGCCAGCCGCATCTAGCGATCGATCACTACACGCCGATACTCGACGACTGCTGGCCTTCGGTGAGACCTGTGAGTGACTGGAACTGTGCGCTGATCCTGGCGAGATCGAGGCATTTGTTCCATTGCTAATTGGCGTATTGTTGTTATTATTATTATTGTTGTTGTTGTGCTGCTGCTGGTGCAGCTGCAACTTGCTGGAATTTAGGCTATTCACCAATCCTGCTGCACTCAGCAGTTCGGCACTAGTGGCCGTTTCCATGGCTGCAGCCAGCATGGCATTGTCCAGTGATTGAGGCAAGCCACTGGTCGCATCCTGGGCCTGTTTCATTTGTCGGCCAAATAATTCGTTGAGCATTTTGGCCGAGGAGCCGCCAAAGAGATTGCCAAAGGCTGCTGTTAATAGAGACGAGGCTGAGCTCGAGCTTGGCGAGTTGCTGGGCGATGTTGCAGTTGCTGTTGCACTTGCACTTGCTGATTGTTGCTGTTGCTGTTGCTGCTGGTGCTGGGAGTTGGAGTTTGAATTGGACACAGTTAGTGTTGCTGCTGTTGTAGCTGTTGTTGCGGCACCCGCAGCAGCCGCAGCAGCGCTACTCATGAAGGCAGCAGCGGTTGCCGTTGTTGCGCCGTTGCTGTTGCTGCCAACACTGCTATTGTTGCTATTTACTATAATCGATTGCTGATTGTTGTTGTCGGTATTGCTTAAGGATCGCTGACGCGCACGACGATTCAACTTATTAACACTTGGCGCACTATTCACGTTATTTACGCTCGCGTTCACGTTCACGTTCACGTTGTTCACGTTAACGCTATTCTTTGCTGCGCTACTTGAGGACTTTTTATTAGCCGCGCACGTTGTTGTCTTACCGACGGCCGTTGACTGACTGATTTGCCGACTTTGGCGAGGGCGAGCGCTACGATGGCTGCGGCTGCGATTGCGATTGCCACTGCAACTGTTTGCCGTTGCCGTCGTGGTTGTTACCGCTGCTGACTTAGTGTTGTTGCTACAGCCTTCGAGTACAACGACGACGTCGTCAGAGTCGTCCGAGTTATTGTCGTCGTCGTCGTCGTAGTCGCTGCTGCTTCGTTTCTCTTTCTCCGCTTCGCTGGCGTTCGTGTCGCCGCAATTCGCCGCGTCGTCGCCGTTTGTTGGTGTTGTATGTCCGTTGCTTGCCTGGAGTGCGGCCTGCGGTGGTTGCTGCTGCTGCTGTTGCTGCTTAGTTGCCGTTGCTGTTGCCGTTGCCGTTGTCTCTTCCTCCTTTAGCAACACATCGTTCTCATCGTTATACAAACCAAAACAGTCCCCGTCGTACTCCTCTGATGACATCATAAGATGATGCCAAACAGCAGCAGCGACGCGTTCTCGCCTCTCCGCTCACTCACACACACACACACACACACTCTCTCTTTTGATGTCTGGCTATCTGCCTAGTTGTCTGTCGGTCTGTGCCTTCACTTCTCCTGCTTCTTGGGATTGGCTGATTGACTACGCGACTGTGTTTCGCTGCTTTCTCCTCTTTGTTAATTCGCCGTAGTCGCAGTGGTCGTCGTGTGCGTAAGTTTCAAGTTTAAGTTATTCAGTTTCTTTTTAACAAATCCGGGTTATATATATATTTATATATATGTGTGTTTTTATATATATATAAAGATAGATAGATAGATATATGGGTATAGGTTTTTATCGATGTGTGTGCCTTGTGCTGCTTCAAAACTTTGCGCCGTATCCTGCGCCGCTTTCTCGGGTCCTTGTGTTCAGTGCGCCAAACGTTGAAATTTTGCTTTCGCTCAACTTGTTTGTCGAAATGTTGCAGTTCAAAATTTGTCTCGTTGCTGACAATTGTCGGCGGTTGTTGTTGCTGCTTTTGGTTTTGCTGCTGGCACCTTTGATTTTGCGTTTACGTTTTCTACGTTTTTTTCTCCGTTTTCTAATTGTGAATTTTGTTTTGAATTTTCTTTCCACCACCACACACATGCGAATGTCCTTTGCATTTAATTTTATTTAAATTTGATTTTTCGTTCTCGTTTTGCTTGCGTTTTGGTCTTCTTGATCTAGTTGTTGCTGCTGTTGTTGTTATCGTTTCGTTTCGCTTTGATATAATTCTCGAAAAGTGTTTTAAGCATATATTTTCGTTCTTTCCCTAACTTGTTGTCGAGAACTTGCGAATGAAATTTGGTTCGTTTTTCTTTTTGTTTTTGTCGATTTTTGTTGTCGTTTTTGTTTCTTATTTTTTCTCTTCCGTTTTTTGTTTGGTTTGGTTTTCGTTTAATAATCCTTGCTTGCGTTCAAAAAGTATTTCTGAAATATATGGAAGATGAAGTCAAAGCAATTCAAATAGATGCTAGAACATTGCTGAAAGAAAAGGGGAAAACTCTAGTGGTTGGGCTCGCCAGATGGTGGGTGGTGGTTAATGGTGAGAGAGAGTGCCTTAAATGGAAAGTAAAAGTGGCAGGCCAAAAGCTTTTGGTTTGGGTGGCCACTTGATTGGTGCTCGGTTTGGGGGTGGCTTCCATGAGCTGACCTTTGAAAGGAAATTGGGGGGCGGGTTGGTTGGTTGGTCGGTCGGTCGGTCTTTCGGTCGTAACGTCGGTCTGATGGTGTCCTTAATTCAGCAAATTCCCACCCCATTGCCCAATGATACAGGTTTTTATCTAATTTCTCCACTTGAGCTTTTTGACTGCCAATCTAACCCTATAAGCCCCGAGCCCCCCCCACTTTTCATCTGGCTCGAACAACATCCATAGATAAGTCATTTTGCTGATAAACAAATTTGACTTACTTTCTGCTGCTCACATATACACAACCAGATACACATAAATGTACATACTCTTTGCATATGGCCATCAAATGAATGCGTAAGCACTACAAAATAATCAATAAGGGAACTTTGGAGCACGGCAAATGCGTCAACACTAAATGACTAGGCCTAAATGGGGCGTCTTTATCTTTTTCTCTCTCTCTCTCCCTCGTGTATTCAATTTCCAAGAACTCAAAATCAAACAAAACAGAATCCTCCCCTTATGAAAGTAAAGTCGCTGACGATCCTCCGTCAATTGCATTGGAATGCATTTGGCCCTTGCCCGATGCCCGCCCGTAGGCCCAAGTCAATGTCAATGAAATTAAAGTAAGTCTGCATACATTCTCTCACTTACTCACATACTTACATACTTCCATATATGGCCAGCAGCCACCCAACCCCTATTTTTTTTGATATACTTCATATATTCATTCCTTTTCGAGAAACTGTACTTGGATAAGTATAGGAAGTAAGCGTTGCAGCTTGCAAGAACAAGCTGAAAGGGAACTGGCAAGGGCAATGGGAAGGGAAATGGGTATAGGAACCGAAATGGGTAGGAGAAACTGAGCCAACCACCCCTATATATCGAGAAGTTATAAAAAAGTTACACACAGAAGGTAGAAACTCCTCTGTGTTATTCTATAGTAGGTACATAGTGTATCACTGCCATAGGTAAATTGAAATGCATATTAGTTAACGAATTTTTACCACAAACAAAGCGTTATTCTTCTCTGTCGTCCATCATAGATCTTCCTGCAAAGAAAAGATAGTGAAATTCAGTTAAAAACATTCATTAATTCAAATCAGGCAATTTATTCAATTGAATCCTTGTTCAGAATTTAATAATTAATAGCTTCTCAAAATAATTTGAATATGCAAGAAGTATTTTCATTTTTGACTCGCTTTTCAAAAGGTTTTATTTTAGAAAATTTAAAAGAAAGTCATTAACTTTGTAAATGTATTACGATCACCAGATTTAAGAGTTTTTATCTTGGTAAAATGTAAATTTTTCTGAATGTAGATTTCTGTCCACATTCGGTATAAAATATCTATACCATACAACAATTTCATAATGCTTTTGTTCCAAATAAATTAAGCATACACATTAAACATAAACACGGTTATAACAATGTGTTTTTGTAACAAATTTTTCATTGAACAATTTTCTTATTCTCCTTGATAATAAGTCTATTAGAAAACTAGACAGTTGGCCACTCATAAGTTCAATGGACTTAAGTAATATTTGTCTAAGCGAGTTATCAATAGGTGGTTCCTTTTGCAACCCCTCGACTAAGAGAACATATGGCGGTATTACCTATTTCGTAGAAAGGAATAAAATAGAATACATTGATAAAAGGTAGAGGGACAAGAAAAGGAGCAAAAGAAAGTTGAGGCAAACTTCCACCTACAAAACGACAGCGCAGATAATTACGACCTTAACACATTTTTCAGTTTCGAGTCGGTATAAAAACGAGCATGTACTTTGCATGCACACACACACACACACACACACGCACGCAGTGAGGGTGTGGGGTTGGCAAAAGGGGGATGGATGGATGGATGGAGGGACAAGGCAAATGTATCTCAAAGTGTGCTTTGGAATGTGCCTTCACAGATCGCGGAACACGGTAATGTACTCATACATATAAATGACGAACGAAGTGTGGCACCACCAGCCATGTGTTCTAGCTCGAGTTCGAGTTGTGGTTGTTGCTGTTGTTGTTGTAGCCGGGTGTCATCATTAAAATATGCTTTGGGTGTATGTACATACGAAAGTACCATCAGCTCAGCTTGTCTGGCGACACTTGGCTTGGGCCGAGGCCTGCGCCTGCCAGGTCTGCGACTGGCAATTGCGTTATGGTCAAGTGACTTTGAAATCCGTTAAAAAACAAAAAGTATAGTTTATGAAACCCAATATGATGACCGCTCTTTGACAATTAGGCGCTTTACATTAGTATGTGTGTACTTTTGTGTTACAGATTTTTGTGTATAGATTAGAACTTTGACTGCTGCCCTTATGATGGGACAGGGGTAAACAAGATGCGAAATCTCAACGGGCAGCAACTGGCGAAACTGAAAACCAAATTGCAAAAATCCACCCCCAAAGATCTGTGAGCATCTCAAACAGATGAGAGTCAGAGATCCGGCCGGGGCCAACAGCTGATTACAGAGGGGGGTACGTGCTATAGCTTGTGCCAGTTGAACACCTGGACTTTTTAACTTCCGACTTCCTACTCCCGGCAGAGTCTGCCTGCACTATGCGCCTCAATGCGCGTGCTCACAAGCTGACGATCGTGCCAAGGGGGAGACAAAAAAGGAGAGACCCAGGCAGACGGAACCAAAAAGAGGCGTCTTTTGGTGGTAGTTGACATTGCCATCCACATAAAAACACACACACACACACACTGAGAGACCAAGAGAAATAGAGGGAGAGAGGGAGAGAGATTTTTACCTGATTGCAAGATATATAAATTTACCTTAAACCCATTTAAATGAAATGTAAAACACCTTTCTTTAACATGTCTTGTCTTTAACTTAATCCTGCTCGAAAACAAACATTAAAATTATCCATATACATGTTATGGCCAAAGGAAAAGTTTTCTGGCAATCGTTTTCCATGAGAATTGGCACAACTTTCTGCTGCTGAAGCTAGAAATTATGCTAAAAGAAAATGTGCAGAGCAAAAGATTTTAATGTTTATGCGAAAAGTTTTGCCTGAAACATTTTCTTGCCAAAAAACAAAGAGACAGGACAATAAAGCGAAACTAAGTATTATGACAGAGACATGTATGCAATTTGCTTTAGCCAATTATCATCATGGATTCGTACGAAATAAAACTAAAATTTCCTCCTTTACTGGTTGTAGGACTAAGCCTCAGCAAAGTGCCTGATAAGATATATATTAGTTGATACATGGAAATACTTTTATCGATACAATTCAACACCATATGGCGTTCCATAGATACGACAATTCATGTGACTACTTTCAAGTGGAGCATGGCAAAGTTTTTGGTTACAAGGCAAAGTACATACGGATATAGAGAGCTGCATCTATATCTCTATTGACAAAGTCGAAATCTAGTTGAAATGGAATTGACTTGAAAGGGTATATTAGGTAAAAGCGAATCCTGGCCAATGTTTTCTTTGGAAATTAATGACATGAATATTTATAGATAAATATTTTAGATGGTACCTAAAGTTTATTAGGATTTCGACTTGCCTATTGCTTAGCAGGACATCAAAAAAAATAGAAATAAACTATGTATTTTCTGAATAATTTCTAATTTTTTTTTATATGGCACTTGCCCCGATTATAGGGTATTTATTTTTAAGGTACTTTCATTGACAATCTTCTTTACCGCACACAGACACAGACTCTTACATACTTTGTATTGGATCCTGTTTTTCTGTTGTTGTTGCTTTGGCTATAAGCACTTTTTGTGGTCGCTGTTTGTTGTTGCTGTTTGTGTGTGTGTGTGTAGTTAGCTTTTATTGTCTTTCAGCGCTTGATTAGATAGCACACTCACACACTTGCACACACATGTCTGCGCCCATGGAGCACGCAATGCTGGCCAGAAAATGGCCATATGTGGCCAAGTTGCTGCCATTGCTCATTTTTTTCCTCTCCTTTCCTTTATATATATATATATAGATATTTTTTTTTGTGGCTGGTGGCTTTGTTTGGACAGTCCACCGACTTTGAAGGTTTTTTCTTGCTTTCAATCGTATCGTATCGCATCGTATCATATCACATTATGTGTGTGTGTGTGTGTATCAGCAAGAGAGTATTGCATACCAGCAGGCGATGTAGCGGCCAGGCTTTTGTATTTTACCTGTTTTCTGTTTTCTCGTGTCTCTTCCCTTCACTTCGCTTCACTTCATCGTTTTCGTGTCTGCTGCTTATCGCGCTTTTAATATCGACAAACATAGGAAAAAAAGGGAAATAAAAAGAAAAATGCATGCCTAACGTGTGTCCAATGTCCAGTGGTTCTAGAGTCCTAGTCCGAGTCCGTGGAATCGTGTGTGTATATATGCCTTTTGCTCTATCTATGCAGATATCTTTCTCTGTCTACCCATCTAGGGGACATTAAAAACATTTCCATTGTAATCAAGCGTACTTTCTTTTATTATTATTATTTTGCCTCTCTGTCTGGCACTAACGACGCAAATTACTCAAATGTATCTGCCAGATACATTCAATGTCTATGTGTGTATGTGTGTGTGTGTGTGTGTGTAGTCGGTTGCCGTTTTTGCCCCGTTTCTGCTTATATATTATTTATTGATCGCGATAAGCGTCACGAAGCCAATTTCAAGCGCCAGCCAAATGATATGCCTCGCCCCCAACCCCAAAACACCGATTTCTACATATATTCTCTATTCTGTAGAACTTAGGCGTAAGTGCTTTTTGCACTAACTAACCAACCAACCGACCAACCAACGAAACAACTAACTAACCAGTCAACCATATGCAGTACAGTACCCAACCATATAGTATAGTCAATGTCAGAGATTTTCTTTTACCCTCAATTAAACGTAGGCAGCTGGCAGATGTTTCTATCCTAAGTAAGCCACCCTCTTTTACGAACGTCTTCAAGACGCTCTGGGAACGGGCCAACTGTCTTTGAATTCGTCCGTTACATTTGCCTCGTGCCATCATCAGACAGAGAGGGACAGCGGAGCGTTAAGGAAAGCCGTCTTCACGACATTATAGAGTCATCCAATGGAACGGTAAGGCACACTCATGGGGTATGCCATAAGGCAGGAACAACAAACTTTATGTCCCTCCGCCTTATAAGTATGATATGATATGATTAGACTTGACTTTATGTGACTTTCTGTAACGTATTTCTCAGTCAGAGACAAGTACTCAACACACGCAATGCCATTTGTCCAACGCCTCTGAAGTTGCTTTAATAATTCAATTCAATATCTGTCGTGTGTGTTCTCATTTAGTAAGTATAATTACCAAAGCATATGCCTAAACATTTTCTACACCCAAAAAAATAAATAGAATTTCCTTAACAAAACGCCTCCAAACTGACCAACTTATATAAGAGTGTGGGCTGCGTGGGTGGGTGTATGTTTTTTTATGACAAATGCTTAGATATGTTAATATGATAGGCGTCACTTTGGGGTTAGAGAAAATTAAGGAAATTACCCCCATCCACACACATATACACAGACACATGGCTTCCACAAAATTCTGTGCCTTGAGTCTGTCCTTAAGTTGGCCCGGCTAGTAAAAAATGTTTGAAGTCTAAATTTTCTGTGAGCATTAATGGAATTGAATGAGAATCCATGGCTAGAAAAATGACTTCATGTCATGCCTTCAAATAATTAGAGGTTGTTCCCTAGCCACCCACCCATCCTGCCACTTCCCACTCCCCTGACTCGTCTTTCTTGTCATGTGTATGTGTGTGTCACTTCACCTGACCAATCTGCATTGCCTTATCGCTTAGCACAAATCTTGTACATTTTCTTTTTTATTTTCTATTTTGCGGCAATATATTAGGCCAATTTTTATTGTTGCATGTTTCAAAGGGAATTGCTGGAGGTCATTAATTCGCTTGCAAATGACTCTGTAATATGGTTGAGTCATTGCTTCGACACCAACTGATTAAAGAAGGGGATTTCTATCTCTCGGTCTCTCGCACCCTGTCTCACCCAGCAATCTCTTTGTGTGCAGTGTTTAAATTTATTTAAACTCGTCTGCGTATAAACAAATTGATTGTATTTAATTTAATTGAATTCAAGTGTGTCAAACAACAAAAACAAACCAAAACTTGCCTTGGCTGAATAATGCAATTTTGCAACTAATAAAGCTACAGATTCCCACTCATTGTCAGATGCAGACACAGAATCAAATTCTTGCTCTCAGACTGAGTCGAAAGTCACAAGGAAATCTTGTAAATGAATAAAATTAAATTTCAATTGTTGGACTCTGTGTCCTGGGTCCTGTTTGGGGCTATCTTGAGCGTTGTCCTTATCCTTGTGTTTGGATTAAATGGCAAAGATTTTCTTAATCAAACAATGGCCATGGATGGCCATGGATGGTCGTTTGCTTGGGCATGTCTGGCAGAGGAGATGGTTTACTTATTTATACAAGTTGCGACAATTGTTGATTTATGCATTCGAGATGAAATTCTTGGGGCAAAAGTTTTTAAAGCCATTTTAAATATGTATCTGTCTTCATTCTTTACCCTTCTTTGCTCTGCCTCCCTGCTCTCACTTTACCTGGTGAAAGGAGTCAGCGTTGTTGCATAAAATCAATGGCATTTTAGTCCGAGTGTCGTCCATGAGTCTCCTCTCGACTCAGGCAAAGTGACATTTTCATTAAAAAGAAAAATGAGTAAAATAATAAGTAACTAAGTGAGGAGAAAGCTTTAGCATTTTTATCGTAGCATAAGAAGTGGTTGGTGGTCGGTTAGGGTTTCGCTTCTGGTTTTTGGTTAAACAAAACTCAAGTAGTTGAAAGAGTTAAAAGTTGAGTTGCCCGGTCGGGATTCATTATGATAATTTAGTTGAAGCTGAAGGAGCTGCTCCTCCGGGAGCTAAAGCATTGACATTTCAAGAACTTTCTGAAGAGCCAAAGAAAAAGGATTGCACAAAAAAAAAAACAAATAATAAATAAAGGAGAAAACTGCGAGATAACCGACGACATTAATGAAATTAAATTTGTGGAAAATGGTCAAACACGTGCTATCCCCTTCCTGAGTTGTGGGCATAGTAAATATATATCTATGTATGGGGGCAGAGCCATGCAGATTTTCAACTGCAATGAATCAACTTTAACAACCACTTGCCATCTCTCTATAGGTCTGACAGCTCGTCAGCTGGCATCATAACTCAACTTGTATTTGTGTCGCGGTCGGTTTCGAGTCCGGATCGAGTTCACTTCGAGTTGAGTCAAAGGCTGGGCATTTAATGAGCGCATCCGGCTATGGTTATGGCTATGGCGATGCATTGGCCTTGCATTGCTTCATTGCACTTTACATTAAAGTCCGCGACATTACACAATATGTACATTAATGTTCATTAGCGTCTGCATCCATTTGGCTATTTTTAGGGGTTCATCCACTAGCATGTCCATGTCCATCTCCATGTCGATGTCCATGTCAATCGGAAAGGTGTCAACGGCAAGGCAACGCTTCATGCCCAATTAAAAGAGAGGTCACTCAGGTTGGACAAAATCTCTCTTGCTCGCACTCTCTCTCACTTTTGCTGGGCTAATTGAAACCCTGGCGTCTTCTTCATCATCATCAAGCGCGTCGTCGTCGTCGTCATCTCCTTGTTCTTTTACTTTGGCTCCCAGGAAGTGCAGGCAACCGCCGTGACGTCGTTTCCTTCTCCCCACCTTTGTTTGTCCATTGGTTTTTTTTTTTTTTTTTTTGTCATTTCTTCTTAGTCTTAACCTTTTGTTTGGTTGCGGTTCATTAAGGCAACTTGAGACCTTCTCCTCTCTTTAATTGCTGTTGTCTCCTTTTTTCCCAAGGCCTGAGAACTCTTTTTTCCTTTCCTTTGTTTTATTTATTTTTGTTGGTTTCCGATTCAATTTCAACACTTGACCAGAGATTTTCCCTGTTTCAAAGCTATTTGTTTTTATAACTGCCAGGCACAGCGACTTCAGAATTAGTTGATTTATGAATTATGACAATGTAGAGCAGAATGAGAGAGTCCCAGACATGCTGTCTGCTGATCTAAGCTGCCGGATATTCTAATAAAGCATCCAACTGCATCCAAATGTCCATTGGTTATTGGTGTGTGTGTGTGTGTGCGTGTGTGTGCAGATTTAACACTTCTTGTCAGAAATTGATTGAAGTAACCCCTAGCAGACCAGTTGAAAGAGCAAAGAGACCCAAGAAGGAACCAGCAATTGTCGAATGCGGAACTATGTATGTATAAGCTAACTTTGGGTGTCATTCTTTTTTTTTTTTTTTGTGGGAATGGGAACTCTTTGGCTCAGCAATGGTCCATCTGTTGTTGTTCTTATTGTTGCTGCTGCTACTGCACTCAAATTAGTGCAATCAAGTTATCTTGTGCGTATCTGCAACTGCCCCCTGGGCAATTGTATGTATTGTATCTTTGCATCTAACACTTCAATTGCCCGCTTTGGTGGGAATTTGTATGTCTATTCTCTTCCTCTCTGTGTCGCTTCGTGAAGGAAAAACCATTTAAACAAAGGAAATTATTAAAAATTATTGCCGACCCTTTGGGTTGAATTCGTATGTGTGTGTGTGTGTTTTAGTAGGAGTGTTGAAGGCAACCAATACTGCACCGTGTGAAAAGCGCGCACCCTCGCTTACGCCCGATCTCGAGACATGCAAATGAAAATTATTTCCCTTTTCTCCACCCTTCCACCCCATTGGATCGGTTATGCTTCAAGGCATTTTTCGTTTTGCTCAAGGTGCACTTTCACTATGCTAATGAAATAGCTTTGCATGATTTACCTGGTTACCAACTGAAGGTGGTCCTGGTGAGAAAAACCTGTTAAAGCGTGAAGTGAGTTTCCTTTCTCGACTTGGGTTCGGTTACTGGCAAGGGTATTCGAATATTTCTTTCTTGGCATGTCAATGCCCCTGGTTTGAGCAAACTTCAAGTAGGGTAGGAATGGGTATCAAATGCAGAAAAGTTTGTTGTCGCCACCCTTGGGCGGAATTCATTACGCGAAAGTATCTCTCCGCTCCATAAATGCAACCCCAAAGTGGAGCTGTGACTGTGAATTCCAAAATTCTGTGAAAATGGAATTGTAGCTAAGAAAAATCAAGCAAAAAGTCTTAAAAAAAGCACTGCACAAGAACTTGTGGCAATGCAACCAGAAGATAACTCAAACCATTTGCCCAAATCATAAACATAAAGAGGGTGGCTATGACCAAAGAAACAAACATCCAACCACCCACACACACACACTCCTCTCTGACTGCAACAGAACCCACTTAAAGGGAATGACATTTTCATTACCCTACCAAAGGGTTGAATTCCTTTCTGAAACTCAGAAATTGATCATTTGAATGCATTACAATTTTACATTAGTCAAGATCTGTTTAAGATAAACTATTTAGAAGCGACTCAAAGTAATTTCTAGAATTGTTGTTTCTTAATTTTTTTAAACGGTTAGCATAGCTAAAGATAGCTATGGTTTGGTAAATTTGATATTTCTTGTTTAATTTTACAAAAATATTTAATGGTAAACGAAAAGTACGGTCTTCGTTTTTCGGTGTCGATTTTTGAGCTCCAGAGTCGAGACAAAAGAAATTAAAAAGTGCATAATATGAATCTATAATACATAATAATAAAAGCTACAAAGCAGCAGGAGTCGAAGTAAAAGCATACGGAGCGTCATCAGCATCCTTGGCAGCTGGCAAATAAGTAGAAAAAGTAAAAAGGGTTGGCTCTGCCTGCTGGCATATCCTTCTAAAAAGGAGACCGAAGCAAAGTCGGATAGAGTGGTGTAGGAAATTTCGGATAAGGAGAGGGGCGAGACGAGAACAACAAGAAGTGCAAACAGAAAATAAAATTTTCGTTGAAAAGAAATTAAAAATCTGCAAGATTTGCATTTTAACTGAGACCGACTCCTTCAACATTCTTCCAAAAAAAGGAAAAAAAATGGAATACACGAGTATGTAGGCAAAACAGATTTTTTTCTTCCATTTTTGCCTATGGAAAACTTTTGAGTGTTCACCTCAAAGTGCACTGGCGTGGACATTGAGAACTCTAAGGGTTGGGCGTATGTGGGTGGGGACGGCTAAGCTTCTCTGCAGATGATGGCCATGTCGATGATGATGGCCTTTGAAGCCGCTGCTGCTGCTGCTGCTGCTGCTGCTGGTTCACTTTTGTTAAGTCGCCATCATCGTGGTTAACTCTTTCTCAGAGCAATGTTGCACCACATTGCTTGGTTGCTGCTGTCAATTTAGTTCAATTTGAATTAATGAGCACACAATTCGCCGCATAATTTACATTTTATTTTCATTTCGTTTTCTTTTTGCATTCAACTCAAACCAACGACTACTAGCGTTTCGGCCTTGCTATTATCTAAGCATATAATGGTAATGGTATCTGGAGCTCTTGGGCCTGCCGACTTGGGCCCGCTTAATTAAAGGGGGCCAAACAGTCATGGTTCAAACTTGGAAGGCAGAGCGAAGCTCTTTTTATCTCTGGCCATAGAATAAACACAATATGCAAAGTTTTCTCTGCTCTCTTCCATTGAGTTTCAGTTCATTGAAACCGTGAAAAAATGGAGGAAAGGTAGAAGAAAATTTTGTGCAAAGAAAAAGTGCAATTCATTTATTTGCGTTTCCTTTAGTTCAGTTGAACTCAAACCAGCTCATCTCAGCTCAACTCTCTTCTTCTTCTTGTTCAGCTGGCAGTTTTGGCCAGCCTCAGTCCAGTTCTCGGTCCGGGAAGTGCTTTACCTTTTCCCTTTTGCGTCTTTTCGTCGTTTTTCTTTCTGTTTTTCCTTTTGTAGCCCAGGACATGGCAAGGAGCCAGCCAGCCAGCACGCCAGTCAGTCAACCCCTTCTCTGCCAACCACCTCCAGCCTACTGTCATTCATATTTATCCGCTTTCTTTCTTGCCTTGTCTCAGACCTCAGACTCAGACCATTTCTGTATGCAATGCACTTGTCAAAGCTTAATTGAAGGCAAGATTGCAGTCTGACTCGGTTGACTCGACTGACTTTGTCTCCTGTCGGCCTACCTTCCTCCCTATCCCAGTCCCAGTGAATGCGACTTGGCAAAAAGTCGTTGCAATGTTGCTTAAACAAAGTGAAAGAAATTGTTTATACTTGGTTATTCCAACAAGGGGTATCATTGGGGTATATAAATGAGGAGACATGTGTAATATTAATTAGAATAGGTAGCAAGCAGTCGACATTGGATGGAAACTCATTTGCCAACTAGCTATGTAAATGCTTTAGACCCTACCTGAAAGTCAGTCATTTGCCTACAAAAAAAGAAACCAAAATTAAACAAAGACTTGCCAACTGAGACCAGGCTAGGCCTAAGGAGGCCCAAACGGAGGCTGAGACGAGTTGCCCTACTCTCAGCCGCACACACACACACACACACACATACCACACATAAACCAAATAAGAAACGTCAACGTCGACGGCGTCGTCAAAAGAATGCAGTTAAGCACACAATTGACATTTGAAACGTCAACTTGGGAAACCACTCGAGCTGAAGAAGTTGCATAAAAAAGTGCCTCCGTTAGGGGTTTCCTTTCACTCTTTAGGGTATAAGGTAAGGTTGGTTCCTTCTGTGGCAAACAGGACGTACACACACATACATACACACACACACACAGGAGGTATGTATGCGACTGCAGTTTATTTGCTGAGCAAATAAAATTTTTCCTTTTTCTATGTGGAAAGAAGCCAACAGGGCGTATGACTTATCTTTCTTGCTATTATACTTTTGCGTCTCTTCATTCTAAGATAATCAACAAAACGGCGGCTGATGCTGAAGACTAACGATGTGCGCATATCTGATTGCAGTTTACTGTTGCATGCATCATTAAAATGCTGCGCTGTGGCATCCTTGCATCCTAGCACCGTTTTGCTCGGAGTTTCCTTTCTATCCATATATTTTGCTTAAGGTGCATCTCATAGAGAATTGTAGGCACACTCCCACACACAAACACACACACACACACTTATTTGCATACATATGGAGATAGAGAGGCTTTAGCCCATGCTCAATTGAAAGACGCGTTGGCAAAAGTTCTTTTGCGTGTCGCTGAACCTGTGTCCTGGCTTGCTTAGTTAAAATTAATTTCAACTGGAATGAGATCTTTTTTTTGGCCTTTTCTTTTATGTCCTGAACTTGCCCATCTATGATATTAAAGCCTGAAGAAGCGAACGTAGATGATTCTGTATGCCTATTAAGTAACCACTTTACTTCCAGTAACCAAGGCAGTTGGCAACTGCAGCATTTCGCACTTTATCCATAGACTTACACGCACATACATTCATGCAGATATTTCATTAAGTGCAATGCAAAACCGTGAAGAAATAACTTTTGCTACATTTTGCAGAGACCAAAAAAAAAAAATCAAAATAAGGAAAAAGAAAATGAAGAGGCATACATAGGCCGGCAAAACGAATGCTGGCAGAGTCCCAAAGGGCTTATGGAGAGGGCAGCAAAGTTTTCAACTGCAGCAACTACCTCAGAAATACACTCCCAAGCACAAACACACACACACACATGCGAAGTTATGCTTGAAAAGAGGTGACTACATATCCAACTATGTACCTCTAGGTTCCTCTTGGAGCTGGCTTTGCCTCTGGCCCTACTCCGCCTTATCCCTCTCCCTCGCTCTCTCTCTATGAGCACTAACAAAAATTCATCCAACGGCAGCTAAGAGCGCAAAAAAAATTATGTTGCATACATTACGGCGTGCACACAAAAACAAAAGAAAACTGCAGAGGCAACTTTCTGCAGCAACAATTTTCTTGCTACCGGGCTGCTTCTTCAGTCACCACCACCACCCCCCACATCCTTACCCGTGCCCCATCTCTGCCCCATGCCGCATATCATCCGCACACCTCCGCGTCATGCTGCAATTCGTTGCTACTTCTGAGTAAATTAACTGCATTTCTTTTAGTGGATGCTTCTCGTGGCTCCCTACCAACTCGTTGCATATTTGGAGGCACAAAATTACTTGACTCGAGGGCGCTATGCCAGTAGCAGCAGCAGGTAAGGGTGAGGCTGAGGCCGAGCCAAAAAGGGTTGGCCCTGTGAGTTGCAAAACAAGTTTTACTTGTAGAAAATGTACTTTGCATTCGCATTAATTAATTAAAAATAAAATATAGAGAGGTGGAGGTAACGGCAGCAGCATCAGCAATAGCAGCAGGGGGATGTAGACTGGAGACTGGAGAAGGGCATTGCTGCAGTCCCAGCCAGACGAAGAAGCAGAACAAGATGGACGCCAACAAAATACAAATACAAAAAAAGCGAATACGAAAAAAAGCAAAAATATATCCAAAGTGAATGCAACGGATGCGAAGACATAGCAAAGAAGCATGGGCAAGCGGAAGTCGTGGTGGTAGCGGGAGTGGGAGAGGGAAGTCAAAAACTTGATGACTGCAAAACTGGACTTTGGGGGCGTGCGCACAAAAGCGGCCACCAGGAGCACCAGCACCAGCAGCAGGAGAACAAAAGGAAACAAAAAATCGCACACAAAAAAAGAAAAAAAGGGGGAAAATACTCGGACTAGGAGGGTCTCGCCGCGGAGAGGCTATGATTTTATTTTGTTTGATTGTTTGATTTTCGCTCCATTCTCCACAACATCAACAACGTCGTCGTCGTCGTCGTCGTCGTCGTCGTGAGCATCGTCGAGGCATTGCATTTTGACGCAGTCGCCTGATGCTGGTCATTGAAGGGTCTCCGGCGTAGCCTCAAGACTTTTAAGCTAAACGGAAATCTGAGTGGGCCCAGCAAGCAAAATGGAGTGAGTGAACGGCCGTTGATGAAAAACGCACTCGAATTAAAAGGTTCCTAAGGAGTGAGAGAAGCACACCGTCGCTAACTGGCCATTGGATGTGGAACCGAGATAAATTACTTGGGTGCAACCCCAAGCCGACCATATATCAAATATTTGCATTGCATTTGAATTGGGATAATTAGTAAAGTTGCAGATGTTAATCAATATATAGAAAATAATATAAAATAATATTAAACGGGCTGCTAAAAAAGAACTGAAAACTCAATTTTAAACGATTTTCAATTGGCCACATTCATTAATTCATTGTATCTTGATCTTAGATTTTGATAATAAAACAAATTAAACAAAATATAGACGATTAATAAATTCAAGTGTGTTTAAACCCACTCAACTAATATATCGAATGGCAATTATATATTATGACTGTTATTATTGTTGACACAATTTTAATTTAATATTTGTAAATTATTTTGAAATTATTTCACCTATTATTTCTTATCCTTGATCTTGAAGGAACTGAAATGCATTTTACTACTGCAAATCCGTATACTAGCTCCCCTCCCCACTTGCGCAATTCACCAGGATAAAGAATAGCAATAAGACTGGAGAAGTAACTGAGTTGAGGCAACCAGACAACAACCAGCATATTGCAATTTCACAAATCAAACAAAAGGCAGCAACAACAGCATAAACAGAAAAAATAAGAGTGGAAGAAGGATGGGTGAGTGAAGCAAGTGAAGCTCGACCAAAAAGGACAATGCATACAGGGGGCAAGCCGTATGGGATGGCACAGGACTCGGCTAATATGCATTGCACATGCAGCGAGCATCGCGAAGAAAGGGAGGCACACACACACACACACACACACACACAGACGCAAAGAAGGCCAGAGACAGAGGATTGGGGTGGCAGGAGATGCGGCAACGAAACTTTTTTCATGACTGTTTGGCCGTTGTTTTGGGGCCTGGCCTATGGATGAGGCTCAGTAGTGGTTTTCGGTTTGTTTGCCAAGCAAATGCATCCAATGCAATTTTTTTCGGTTCTAGTCCTTTGCTGCAATCAACTTTGACAGGGTTGTGATGGAAGGGGCGTGTGTTTGTTTGTGTGTGTGTGTCTGTGTGGGCCGGTTGTTCGCAAGTCAATCAGTCCAAAAAGTCGCTAAAGCCAAGCGGTGGGCCTCTGCCCCAAGTACTTATTATCCTGGCAACGAGGCAAAAAACAAAAAAAAAAAAACAAAACAAGGAAAGAAAGGAAAAATGCAATATTGAATGCATTTGGAAGCTAAGCCCACCTCCGCCCCCACATCCCTCCCAAATGCCTTGTGTAGGCAACTAAACGCACCGAATTGCAGCCGTAAAGAAATTGCGAAACAAAAAAAAACCAAATCCAAATCAGAAATGGGAAGCAACTCAACTCACATGAGGCAGCAACAACACAAAAATACAAAAAAAAGAGAGAGATTTTCAATTAAAAGGAATTGCTGCTCTATGTAGATTTTTGTGCTTATTAGGGCCCCTCCTCCCTTGTAGCCCTTCCCTTAAGCCAGCCACTAAACCACTCGAAAGCTCTGCACATTTGGTAATCAATTTCTGTTGTTGCTGTTGTTCAGTAGAGAGACAATCTTTGCTAATAAGCTATGGCAATATCTAACCTACTGCACACTGCTCCCTCCCATCCTCCAACAGATGAGAGAGGCATGCACTTGCATTATTTGGAATGCCAAAATGCATTTTGTTGGCAAATGCTTAGGAGAATGCCGACGCTTTGCAATTAGAACAAGCCGCCTCCACGGGTCTGGATTTTTTTTTACGACGACAACCAAGGATTAGTTTCACATAATCATCCTCTACATCATGCCAATCTGGCAGAGAAAAAGGGACAGACAGACAGAGAAAGAGAGAAGGTAGGATGGAAAGTGTCATTTTGTCATTTCGAAAGTATCTGCAGCATAGGCAGAAATAGATAGAATAGACTGTCTCATATCTCCAACCTATTACAATTGACTATGCTATGGAATTTGCAGGCCTGCTTGAGTATAAACAAAGAAAAACGAAAAATTGCAATAAAAGAAAATATGTAAATCCGCCGCCCTCTTTTCTGAAAAGAAAATTGCGTTAAAAATTGTTTATCCCCTATGCAAAACTATAACAAAAACAGAAAAGAAAGCTGGTCGACGAGGAGACAAAGAAAACTCTTTCACACAAAAACCAACTCAGGTAGAAAAGGATCAAGAGAAGAAGGCCAACGACTAGCGACTCTATGAATGAATGAATTGACCGAGTGAATGACATATGGAATGCAAAAACCAAGTGCAAAGGATTAACAAAATAGCAAAAATGCTTAAGTGAGGAGTACACTTTTCTTCTTTTTTGATTTTTTTGATGATTGAAAACTGTGAGAAAATGTGCAGTTTATGGTTTTACTTTTACTTTTCCAACCCCTTTTTGAAATATGCAGTTTCCTTGTGGAGTTGGGGAGTGGAGTTGATTGGCAGCTGAAAAATATATTTTTGTGGATTTTATTGATATAAATTTTCCCTCATTTGGTTGGCTATTGTTCGGTGGGCCACCTTTCCGACAATCGTTCAAGGAGTTGTCCTTCAGTCGTGTCCATTGTTTGAATGGGTTAATTTGTATATTTAGCCAGCAGCTGGCGGAGACAAATATACATACGTATCGGTATATACATACGTACAGATAGATGCTGCATCAATTCCAGCCAGCATTGAAACATAAATCCAATTAAATCTTAAGTCGCCGCAAACAATTTGCCGCACGTTCATCTCGATTTTGCACCTTTACCTCAATGCCGACAACAACTAAGAAAACAAAAAAAAAAAAACGCAAATCATATGTAATCGATATGCACCCGCATTGCCAACGCACTCTGCGACCCCATTCCTACATATACCTGCCCCTGTCTCTTTTAAGATGCATCCGAGAAGAAGTCCATAACTCATCGAAGTGGCAATGTGCAAAAGTAGATGTATCGCATATCCTGTGTGCATTTTCCCTTTGTTTGCCAAAAAATAAAAGGAAAGAAATCAAAATTTTATCGACTAGAGGCAGGCATCGACAACAAAATACCCAGTAATGGCCGCTAACCATGGGGTAATAAAGAATTTTGGGCTACCCGAAATGCTCTTGCCCATATAGGGTACGATGCAGTTCCCTTTTAACCTTTTGGCCTTTTGTCTGCATATGCCCAATGTCAGCTGTTTGCTATGCTGTGGTGCAATCTGTTTTTTCCGTATCCTCCTCATCAATGATCAAATATTGCCAGTCTTTGACTTCGACTTGTCTTTAGATGCCGGCGCGTGTCTGTTTGTGGCCAACTGTGATTTTGTTTGTCGGAGGCGTCATCTGTTTCTCATTGTTTGCCACGTGGTGTGCATGTATCTGTGTCTAACTTGGCTTCAACTACTTTGCCCCATGTCGCCATTTATCGGCTAAAACTCTGTCTGCATGTCAAATTACCCGCTTAATTATTAACATGTCACTTTGGCCTACTTTCCTCAGGCCAAACCCCAGACCAGTGCCTTTTCTTATATGCAAATGCGTCAAGCTAAATTTCTTTTTTGTTTTTGTTTGCTTTTCAAGTAATACTTGCATCTCAAAGTAATTTCTGTAATTTTCATTCAAACCACAAAGCCAAAAGGCAAAAGCAGAATCCAGAAAAGCTTTTTAATTAAGCGCCTCAAAGTTGACTCAGAGCAGTCAGAAGCAAGGCAGGGAGAAGGAATCAAAATCGAGGAGAAATCACAAAACTGTTATTACAATCATCATCAGTCCACCCCCCAAACTGTCCCTCCCTCCTACTCCTCCATTCAACCCTACGAAAACTCTTGTCGCCTACTTTGTCATTGTAATTCTTCTTTTCAGCACAAAAGGAAATGCATTTTATTATTATTATTATTTGTCCCAACTTTCGTTGCTAGCAATTTTTAATCAAGGGTTTTTTTCTCCTCATCATTCAGTGTAAAAACTGAGGGGGGCCATAGGAAGACATTCTTTGTCTTCCCTTAAAGAAAATGTGGCAAGTTCTTATTGGTTAGCTCGCTCCCTATATAGTATAATTGTCCAGTCAGACCTGGCAACTGGCACACACCTACAACTTGATTGAGCGATGACATGAGATAAGATACATAGACATCGTCGACGAATAAGAAAACTTCAACTCACACCCACGCAACACAAACACACACACACACATACACATCGGAAATTAGAAAGAGTCGGCTATAGCTAAGGCGAAAAACTACCACCACAATTGTAAGAAAACCCACACCATCTCATCCACAAGAAAAGTGAGGAGAAGTCTTTTGATTGTTAGGATGAGCAGCCACTACAATGCTAAATTCGCCGCAGCGATAGAGAGAGAGAGAGAGAGAGCAAAGTCAGTCGTCTGAGACGCTAATGAAGACACGAAGACAAAGAAACCAAAAAACGAAGCCATGCCGAAGTCTTGGGTTCGGGAGGTCATTGTTGTGTGACTTCCCCTACTCAACGGCATCGTCATAGTTGTGACGTCACTTAAAGTGAAGAATACACTCAAGGAAACCCAAACGACCTTCAGCATAATTCCAGCGAATGAGTGAAGAAAGCAGAGAAGCAATAAAGAGACGAAATGAGCAGGCAAAGAGCCAGTAAGAGCCATAGAGAGAGAGTGAGACTGAGAGAGAGAGAAACGCAAGAAGCACACTGAGCATAAGAAGCGATGATGAGAAACACCAAGACGCTCTCCCTTACTCCATTGAGTCAAGTTGAGTTCAGAACAACGACGCGCTTGGTATCTTGTAGTTCGCTTTCCTCAGCGCAGAAACATTTCATACGCTCTGTGTGTTTGTTATTTTGATTTTTTTCGGTCTTCTTCGGTGTAGATTAACACTAATTCGTTTTTGATTACTGCCGGGGGATCGATGCGTAAGTAAAATCTGTTTTGTGCAATTAGCGGAATGTGGAATTTTTCGTTTCGAAATCGGAGACGCAACGAGATAAGCCTAGAAGTCGAAGGTTTAGACCCCCACTCCCCCTGTACCCAACCATTTTCTGTTGGCATAACAAGTCTTATCTTTACTTAAAAGTACTTTGCGAATGGGCGTTCTTTGCTGGCAATTAAAGAGGCGTTTATAATTCGTAAATGATCATCAAGAGTCCCAATGGAGAGTTAAGCCAAAGAAGAACATTAAAACAATCTACGAAATTAATGAAGCGTGTGTGTGTTTCTCAGTGCATATGTGTGTGTGTGAATGTGTGTATATGCTGTGTGTGCTCGAAATGGAAAAATAGAAAACGTCTGTTTTTCTTAAGCTGAAGACCAACAGCGATGACTCACTGGCGATCGTGAAGAGCAAAAGCCAAAGAACCAAAGAACAACGAAAAAAGAAGTACACTCTTATATAAAAACCAGAATCAAAATAGAACGAAAGAAACAACCAAAAGCAGTAGCCAAGAAAAACGAGAATGCAAGACAGTAAAAAGAGAGAAAGAGTGATCATGAGAGAGGGAGACCAGCAACAGTTTGTGTAAGTAGGGCCAAGGCGACACTTGATGGGGCATGGGATCCCCGCATGTGTTTACACGAACGTACACATGTGAGAGAGAGGCATATATTGGTGGGGGGTGGGGGAAACCGAAGGGGAGATCTTTGTGGGGTACATTGAACTTGGTCAGAGATCTAGAGATAAACATTCTAAGCCGAGAATTCCCAGAACTCATAGATCCATGGCAAATTCTGTGAGATTTGTGCAGAGAAAAAGGCAGAGAGAGAGAGAGAGAGAGAGGAAACAAAAACAAAGGGAAAAACAAAGAGAGAGGGGGAATTAATAATGTGCATATGTTGCAGGCAAAAATAAAACATCAAGACAAAAACCCAGAAAAGAAGCAGCTGCAATTGAATTATTTTATACACACGCATAAACACACGCACACAGGCACACACACATACGTAAGGCAGGCAAAGAAAGGAATAGGAGAAGGAAACGAAAAAGGAGACGATAATGCCTCCGCATGCAAGCAGACCGGCAGACCGACCCAAAGACCGACAGACGGACGGACAGACCGTTCGACCGAAAAACAGGCAAGTCAGCAAGGCAGGCCAGGGATGATGGAATGGAGTGGAATGAAAAGGATGACGATGATGATGAGGAAGCCGAGTAAAAGTTGCAAGGCAACAACAACAAAACAAGTAAGCAGGATCAAGGACATGCTCACACAAACACACACACACACACACACATGTGCAGAGAGCGAAACGAAAACGAGAAATTGTTACACGAATGCCCAAAAAAACATATATATATATATATATATATGTACAACAGGAATGAAAACAGGGCGATTGCTAAAGAAAAGGCAGATTAAGGACCAGTTTCCTTTGTTGCGTTGCTTAAGTGTATTTATTTGTATCTGTTCCCTGTGTGTGTGTGTGTGTGTGTTAGGTACATAGATGTTGGGGTAGTTTATGGTGATGAATATGAGTGCAACTTTATGTAGGTAGGAAGGCAGCAGGAGATCGCGAAAAATTAAGAAAACAAACTGGCAAAAACAAACGAAAGAGAATAAAAGAAAAGCAGAGAGAAAGAGAGACATAGTACTAGGGTGACCTAAGAGAGTTAATTACTTATTAAGGGCAACACAGAAGCGACTCGAAACGAAACGTAAACGATCATAATAGCAAACAGGTATTTTAGAAGAGTCTCCGCCGAGCATTTTGGTAACGCGTCTTGCAAGTTAAATCTGTGATGATTACATTTCTTTTTCCCGTCTATCATTGCAGCCAGCAGCTGCTGACAGCAGCAGCAGAAAGAATAGTTGTCAACAGCGGCCAAAGGCAAAGGGAGTTCATATTTCCTTCAACCAGCTGGATGTAACTTCAATAATCAACACGGCACACGATCAAATCGGCAACGTCATCGGCAAAAGCAAACAGGAACAGCAAAGACAGACTGGAAGGATCGCTCGTGCCATATGAAGCACTAAGCCCTCTATATAAATGTCAAGGGGGTTGTTAATGTCTGCCCAAAGAAATTCCAATTCATGCGGTTGGCAATACAAAATGCACGTCTGACTGATTAAAAGGGGCGAGACAAAGCCAGCGATCCTGCCAGGACGCCGAGACGATACGAGGACGAACTGCTTATCAGCCATGCGTTGAGAGCTAGCTACGGCGTTAGGGTAGATGAGGGTTAGAAACGCATTCGCCTGTTGGTTCTTATCTTAAAGCTTACGGTGGTGTGGAAATAGAGCAGATGTGCTGAAGCCAAAACGACGCCCAAGCGAATCCCAATACCAAATTACACCTTGAGGAACCGCTTTGTGGGAAGGGGCGCCGAGGCGGTCGATTTAAGCGCGTGCGCGGCATGCGTTTAGAAAACACCCCTCTCTCACAAGACAGACAAATACTTAAACTTAGACACCTGGCATTGAAGCTCTATCAGTATTCCCTTTGAGTCTACTATCAAACAGTTCTATTCGAAATTTTCATTATTTTAGAAAGGTCAAAATTTTCCGTATTTAAAATGTCGGTTCGTAATAATTTAGATATTGTAGAGTTTAGTTTGGCAACAGAGAGTGCAGTAAAAACAAACCTACCTGACGAGAAAGCCGCAACAAAATCATTCAAAAGCTCCGAGAAAGAAAACTGCGGTGGCCAGTCCCCCAAGGCGGAAGCAGATGCAAAAGCGGCTAAGTCAAACATCACCACAACGGGAGCAAAGGCACAACCGGCCACCCCCAGCAGTGGAGCGGCCAAAGTACCACAGACGGGAGTTCCAACGGCCTCTCAGGATGTTGGAGACGGCATGGGGAACGGAACAGAGCTCAAGTTCCAGTCGTATGTCAATGGCAATGGGAATGGCATATACAAAATCATCAAAACTCTGGGAAAGGGTAACTTTGCCAAGGTCAAACTGGCACTGCATATGCCCACAGGTCGAGAAGTGGCCATCAAGGTGATCGATAAGACTCAATTAAACACCAGCGCCCGCCAAAAGCTATACCGAGAGGTGCGGATCATGAAGTTGCTGAATCATCCCAATATCGTGCGCCTCTTTCAAGTTATCGAATCGGAGCGTACTTTATACTTGGTTATGGAATATGCTAGTCGTGGCGAGCTGTTCGATCATTTGGTAAAACATGGACGTATGCGAGAACGGGATGCACGGGGAATCTTTCGTCAATTGGTGTCTGCCATTCAATATTGTCATAGCAAATTTGTAGTACATCGTGATCTAAAGGCCGAGAATCTACTGCTTGATCAGAACATGAACATCAAGATAGCGGACTTTGGCTTTGGCAATACATTCGATCCGAATGCCCAGCTGGAAACCTTTTGTGGCAGTCCCCCCTATGCAGCTCCGGAACTATTTATGGGCAGGAAATACGCAGGTCCCGAGGTAGATGCCTGGTCCCTTGGTGTCGTCCTCTACACTTTGGTCAGTGGTTCGTTGCCCTTTGACGGGGGTACTTTAAAGGAGTTAAGGGAACGGGTGCTACGAGGCAAATATCGAGTTCCCTACTATATATCTATGGATTGTGAGAATCTAATGCGCAAGTTTCTTGTTCTGAATCCCTCGAAACGCACAACACTCAATGCTGTAATGAGCGACAAGTGGATTAATTTGGGTCACGAAGATGTCGATCGATTGCGGCCATTCCGCGAGAAGCCCATGGAATTGCAAGACCCCGTCCGAATGGAGCAACTTTTCCAGATGGGCTATAAAAGGCGGGATGTGGAGAACTCCATTAAGGGCCAGGCTTTTGACGATATCTACTGCTCTTACATGTTACTTGGCTTCCCGAAACCGCGTGGCTCATGCCAGCCACAGTTTGAAACTGGGGCCAGTGAATCTTCGAATCCTTCAGTGACTACACTTCCTTGTGTGACCGCCACCCAAGTAGCATTAGCCCTCGACAAAGGTACACCTTCAAGCAATGCCAGTCGTTCCATTCCTACCCGTTTGGTCAATGCCTCAACTACGCCGACAACCTCACCAAATATTTCAGGAGTACCACCTGCAAAGCCAACTCGTCGTACGCCAGCCCGCAAGGCTGTTACTTCGACACCTGCCACGTCCGCCTCCTCCTCCTCCTCCGCCGCCCGTACTCCATCGACGCCACAGAGCAAGCGGGTGGCTGGAGGCACTGTTTTGGATGTCAAGCCAACGCTGTTGAGT
The DNA here is from genome assembly GCA_018903935.1 of Drosophila insularis. Lineage (NCBI taxonomy): Eukaryota > Metazoa > Arthropoda > Insecta > Diptera > Drosophilidae > Drosophila > Drosophila insularis. The sequence goes on along the minus strand of JAEIFP010002295.1, from coordinate 983,814 downwards.
GCACAAAGGCAGCTGGCCCAGGCCCAAAAAATGGCCAACACTCCACCCCGCTTTCAATACACTAATCCAAGTCAGAGTTCATCACGCCGTCCCACTACGCTGTACGAGAGAGCCGACCCCTCTACGGCATCCACTGCGACATCTATACCGCCACCCAAGTCGCCAATGGATGCCCGTCTCATGGATCGTCTTAGCCACGTAAGCGGCGCTGTGGAAGCTGTGCCTGCCACTTGTCCACCAACCGCGGAGAAGTCTTCGGACAAGCCCTTCACACGCAACAATGTGGCCAGGGCCACATTTCACTTTGGCCAAGGACGCAGTGGCAAGCATGGACGAGCGGCAAGTGGTGCTACCGAGGAGGACGGCTATCAAACGCCACCACTTTCCGCAGATGATACCAAACCAGCCTCCCGTGTGGGATTCTTCTCCAAACTGACAGCGCGCTTTGGACGACGTGTTATTCACTTGAATGAGAAGGATGCTTCCGAGCAGCGCAAGAACCTGACAAAGTAGTCGACAAAAACGTAAATGCCAACACATCTACAATAACAAAAAAAAAAAAATGAAAAACTGCAAAAGAAAAAAAGTATAATCGAACGGATCAAATTGTTAAATCTTTTAGTACTGTAAGTGATAGTAGTGTACGCAGTTACTATATAGTTCATTTAGTTGGTATATTTTATGAAGCAGACTACACGTAAATTAACTATTAAAATGAATGCAGATCTTTATCAAATGGATTCTTGCTTTGTTTTCCTTTTTAACATGGTCCAAGTACTCAAGTATTGGAACTATAAATGATATTCTTTAAAATGATCATTCTCGAGGTGGGCACTTTGCGTGTTTGCTTTGCATTAAATTTAGATTAGTTCTATGTGCAGACAGGCAGACACGAAACCGCAATCATTTTGCACTTTCTGGAAAAGAAACCTTAACCTGTGTGTCCGGGTGGTTGGCGTAGGCGTCGAATGGCGGAAGGAAAAAGGTGTTCCCATATAACAATATCCGGGGAAATTCAACAACAGCAAGGGCACCGCTGACGCGATGGTGGGAACCAACTTGTACGAAAATCCACACACAAAAACTGAGGGTAAAGTAAGGGGTGGTTAAGGACTTACTTATTGGTCTCATTGGAAGCGGAAGTAGAGCGTTTAATTTGTTAACTCACGGAAATGGGGAATGAGTTTCGGGTCGGAGTGTAAGTGTAACAGGTCGCACATAAATTATTCCACTGAAAATGCATTTCAATTGACTTAGATAAGATTGGTTCAACGTCAAAAAAAAAAAAAAAAAAAAAAAAAAACCCAAATGCAAACAAAAGCGTTCGAAAAATAACTAACTCGGGCTGTATTTGCATGGGACTAGAGGTGATTTGAACGATTGTTTGTATATAGAACAACGGCAACCCCATGCATCATATGATGGCTGCGATAAAGATCGAAAGCAAATAAAAACAAGCCCCAAGATAAATACAGGCACGTTGATATCGATTAGGTATAGTTAAGCATTATCAAGGATTGAAAGAAACTGAAGTGTGTCTGCATAAATTGGGGATGGATAGAGTAACAGTTAAAAGATAAGATAAAATATTGAAAAAGTGGTAATACCGAATGGATATCCCTTTTCAGTTACTTAAACTCCCATTAGATGCCCGATTAGCCCAAAAATATGCTAAGAAAACTTTTCCCAAAGGAAGTGCCAATAAGAATAAGTGCGCCCAATCAGACATTTCCCACTCCAATTCATGCAAGTTAAAGAAAACAAAAAGCTAATTTGCGGTAAAGAACTCATAACAAGCATGCAAATGCAAATGAAACCCAAAGTCGGCAAATAAAGAAGTCGAAGAGAAACACAAGTCCAAACAAAAGATATGTATGTTTAAGAAAGGGAGAGGGGCTGGTGAGAATTACATACTATTATGGCCCATAAAATTGTAAGTGTAATCCAAAAGGCGTGGGCGACGTCTTAACAGAACTCTTGACAACTAATTGAGGGTGGATTTTGTGTCTTCGGAACTGAACTGAACTGAAGTGTCATGCCGGCAACGCCTTGAGTGTGACTTGGGGTCTCTGTTGAGAGATCTCGGTAGAGGCCACCCACAATTATGTCAATAGCACAAGTTTTCTGGGAATGGTCTTTTAATTTTCAGTAACAAAAGGTTGCTTCTGGTCTGGCCCGACTGGTCTGTTTACCTTTTTGTGCCTTTTTCTTAGCGGTTTTTCCATTGTTTGCCTTGGCTAAATATTTTGTGGGCCAAGAAAGAATGTGAAAAGAAACTGAAACCTTCTGACAAGTGGGGTCGAGTGTTTAACTTCTTCTTTTCATTTTCCTAACGGTTTGGGGTTTTCTCTTTGAGTTTGTTGCGGTCATTTAAAACAGATTTGCCCATTGTTCTTTTCGCGTTTTGCCAATTAGTTTGATATGGCCATTTGCCATTTGCATTGCTTCTTTTCTTACCCATGAGCAAATCTTAATTAATGGCTTCTTGTTTTTTTTCCTTTGTATTTCTAGTTAGTTGAAAACTATTTCGTCTCATTTTCTGCCTGACTTAAGCATTTAATAGTTTTCATAGTTTTTCTCGGATAGATAGAGTTTCCGTCTGCGTTTCCTTGCTGTTTTCTTGCTCAAGTTCAAACTTTATCTTATTGGATTCGAGGGTTCGAAACTTTGCTCAGCTGATGTCCTTTTGCATGCTGTCTGGTGCTTTGTTTTTTTCTTCTTCTTTGTGGTTGTGGCTTGGTAGTTAATCAATTTTTTCTCTTTTTTATTTGATACTTTTTCTTGTCGTTTTTCCTTTTGTTTTTTGTGTATGTGTGTGTGTGTGTAAAAAGTTTATTATATGGGAGTTTTTTGTGGTTTATTGTAAGGGAAAAACTTTTAATTAAGAAAACCTTGAAGTGATTTATTGATTAGCCCTCAGAAGGGTCAAAGTTTCCTTTCGAATTTTGTACAGGGGACTATCCCCAACGACCCCTTCCTTCGACCAGAGGAGAAAAGAAGAAGGAAAAAAGAAAATGAACGAACGAGCCAACCAATGAAATTCCTCTAGACATGCAAGTTAATCAGCATTGAATGTTCGCCCAATGCGTTTCAATGAAAGATAAGTAAGTCGCGTCAAGCCGGTAGGGAGAATGGAGGGGAAAGCTCGGAACTAAATCAAAGAGAAGGCGCATGGGAGGGCACGGTGATGGGCAACCAAGCGATGAGCCAGCCAAACAACAAATACGAAACGCGGCGAAATCAATTGTGTGGCCAAAGAAGACGAACGAACGTTGGGGAGTCGGAATAGAAAGCGGTTACACCCACCACATAGCTTCGATTCGTTGCTTATGGAAGCGCAAAGAAATACCTACACCCACTCAACCGCACACAAACAGAGACACCAATACATACAGAGTCTGCTCAACTTAGCAGAACGAAACTTTGAGGTTCCACGCCCACACTCAGATAGGAAAAGCAAACTTTAGCATTATGATAATTTAGTTGTCGTCATTAACTTGTTCTCCTCTGGCTCTACTCTGGCCAATGCGCAACGAGAAGAGGTTGCTGGGCTAGGGCAACAAAATGGCGTAGATTTTCATTTCCGGTTTCTAGTAATTACCAAAAGCGAATGCCCAACGAAGCTTCAAGTTGGTCTGTGCCTTGCATTTTACGCCTTTTGTCATTGTTTTAATTGCAAACAGTATAAAGATAATCAGAATGGGGAAACTTCAACTCAGGTGAAATATTCTTGGTGACAGAGCACCCCCAAACGCAAGCCCGTGCCTCGTGCAAGTGGCATGAGGAAGTGAAGCGGATGTATGTCGCGGAGGTAACAAAAAAGCGGAACTACTCTTGAAAGATTCGCGTTGGCTCAACCGCCTCCTCCACCTTTAGCCAGAGTCTGGACATGAGCCTCTGTGGGCGACTCTGGCTACGACTGTGACTGTCTGTGGCTTTTCAACGGCATCGCCAACATCGGAACTCTGTCATGGAGTTGTTGCCTGTTGTCCGCCTGTTGGCTTCTCGCATATTATTAACCATTTTAATATGTATTTATGTTGCGTTCCCCCTTTTCGGTCTTTCTCTCGCTTTTTGGTGCGTGCTGTATGGCAAGTGGACGATTGTGTGTGTGTGTGTGAGGGGGGTGTGTGTTGCTGTCGACCGACCACTTGTTGGCCCGCCACTCAGCATGAAAGCACGTGGGAATGGGCAATCGCTATCGATGCAAGTCAATTGTGACAATATGGAAAGTCATTAAGCTTCCGCCTTGCAATTCATTTGGCTTGTTGTTATTTTAGCTGGGTGTTTTTCTATTTTAATATAAAATGGGAAGTTTAGACTTTATCGAGATAGTTCCAAATTATACCAGACCATGCCAGAGTCAATGTAATGCGATGCTTGAATGATTTTGCCATATGAGACGGTGGCAAAACGCAACAACGAGGAGAGATCGACTCAGATCGGTTAGGCATTGGCACGCCAAGTGCTCGTGCATCCGGTTGACTCAATCTCTGGGCCGTGGCCGTGGGGGTTGGGCGTTCATTTACTAATCTGTGTCTCTGCCTCTCTCACTCTCTCAGTAGTCACTAGTGTGTGTCTCAGTCCATCTCTAGATTCTAACTATAGTTGTTCAGATATTTATTGATGCTTGTACTTGTAGCCGTGCTCATGCATGGAGCTCGCCAAATACGAAATAAATTACACTTGATTATCTTGTTGCTCGGCTGACTAATGTTCTATTTGCTTTTATTCTAGTTTGTCCATGTCCGAAATATTTATTCAAAAAATAATAAAAAAGGAACAAGACAGAATAAATACCATCTCAATGCGAAAACTTAGATACTCTAAAAAAACAAAAAACCAAATAAATGATGGAATGAAACAATGTTGCTAACATTTCTTCCACTAATTTGCAAATGCCATTGCCAAGGCAATAATAATAATAATATAATTCAACAGAAGATAAATTGTATAAAAATAAATGTTATGGGTTAACCATTGACTTAATCTGCTCTTGCATTATAAATTCAGTATAGTAAGAATACCCTTACCTTTTCTTAGGGTATTACTACCTAATAAACAAATGGACAGACAGACTCTGCTGGACTGATATTCTACAAGTCATTTGCTGACTTAATTTCCAAAGCTCTAAACAGACTACAGAGAACACTAGCTGTTCTGTTTGGTTCAGCTCGGATCGGATGGTGGGCTGGATTCGGAATTGGAATAGATCGGGTCGCGACATGTGCTCAGCGAGGCGTGCAACTTTGTCCAGCGCTTAAGTGAGCGTTGCCATTGGCCGGCCAGACACAGAAACAGAAACAGAATCAAGTGCCTAGATGTAAGCTTATAATATGCATATGTATGTCTCTATCTCTCTATATTCTGTGTCTGTGTGTCTGTGTGTGTGAGTGTGTTGAGGCTGAGTATGTGTGCTTTATTTAATTCTAGATAATCATAGCGACTTGTTGCTGCTGCTTTTTTAGGGTAATTTTCTTTTCGCAATTGAATGAATTTGCGTTTTAGTAGTTGGTGCCATGGGCAGTATTTTTTTTTTTTGTTGTTGGTCGTCATATTGTTTAGTTTCAATAAGAGATTATTCCGAGGGCTACAGATGGACGATGTGTTAGATGTGTATTTAGATGGTTGCGCTCAGTTGCAGCTGGTAGAAATTTTCACTTCCGTTCTTAAAACGATTTCCGGTTCGTCGTCGCAACTATCAGAAGAGTTGTTAGTGCATGGCGACTAAACTACGAAAACTTTCTACATGACATTTTCACCTCAGGATGAAATATAAGAGAGAGGGAGTATAGATGGCTAGGGATGCTGTTCTAAATATTTTATACACACATATATGGGTAGAAACTTTCTTGATGCTGTGCAACATGCAAACAACTTTCGCCAAAGGAGATGGGCCTGGGCGCATTGTGCGCCTAAAAGTCAACTTTAATTTGCACATTTTTCATAAGTAGCCTTAGGTGCACTTACTTATGCGCCAACATAAGAGAGCAGTCCAGTCAGCCAGGCGGGCATCATCGGAAGGCAACAACAAAATGAGAAGTTTATGCTGCACATGAAAAAGAAAACGGCTAAAAGGCCAGGAAAAAAAGGGAACAAGGCATATGAGAGGACTGACTCAAGCAGTCGGGCCAAAGTTCTCCTTGTGTGGGCCAACGTGTGGGTGTGGCTGTGTGTGGGCTTAAATTAAACAAAACAAACACACAACTACAAGAGTTTATAAAAACAACAAAAACAAAGCTCTTAGGCGGGGGAAAGAAGCGAGGAGAAAAAAAAAACAGGCCATAAAAACTCATTTACACGGCATCGAGCTGGATAATAACGAGCCTGCGAATGCTTAAGACTTGCTTCCTTGTATTTTGTCATTTAAGCTGAAAATAATTGCAACCTGCTTGTAGCAGCAACAGCAATAGCAGCAACTGTAACGGCAAAAGTAACTAACGGCGTCTGCTGTCAGCAAAAGGATAACACGGCGCATCATTACACACACACAGACCCACTTGTTCACTGGTAGAAGGATAGACGAAGAGACGCACATGCAACTTCAGCAATTTCCGTTTCCGTTGCTGCTGTTGCTATTGCTGTTGCATGTTCATTCCCACTCCTTGCCTTCGTCTCCATCTCCATCTCCGTCTCCGCCTTGCCTCTTTCGCACATCAGAAGAAAAAGAAATGAAAGTCAACGGCAATGTTGCGTGAAGAATGTTGGCTAGGTGAAATTAAAATGGACACAAGTCCGTCTCTCATTCCCCCCGAAAAATGTGTCTGTGCCACATTTCTTTGCCATTTCATCTTAAGTAGCATACAAATAAGCTAAAATGTAAAAGGCGCCTCTCCATATGGCAGGACTCTGTCCTCTTTTACATTTTAATTAAAAACTGACGTCCACTCGAGCACAAAGACATTTCTTTAGACTTATTGCTAAATAAAGATTGAACTTAAAGCAAAATGGTTGGTGGTACTTACCAAAATTTAAGCGGCTTTCTCATTGGATAACTTCTCGATATGGTGTAACCTGGAAATATAAAGCAAACGTTTTGCACATGGCGCAAAAGGATTTTGTGATTAGTAATTTGAACAATTATTTTAAGGTTTTAAAAGCTGAAAGATGTTAGAAACATAACAGAAGGGACTCGCAAGGATGTGGACCTACAAATATGTATACATTGTGTCCTAAAGTCACTCGATTAAACTCTATTGTCTGACTGATTAAAATCAAATTAAAAATGTGAAATCAATAAAAGCAAATTTAAAAATATTTTAATTTTTGAGAGACTTTGAAAAGTGGAATTGTGTTAAAGATTTAATTGTTTTTATCTAGCAGCATATTATTGTGTCTAAATATCTTTATCTACTATAAGGAGTAGAATAAAGAAATGTCACTATCCTAGTCCACAAATAAATCTAATTTTAGCAATTTAGATGGGTTTCTTTAGGGACTGGGGGAACGGATCGGTAAATAGTTAAGCAAATCGTAAACGATATTAATTTGCTTTTTTCATAGTTCATTCTGTTCATTTTGGTTTTGTTTTGTTTGCACCAATACCATTTGCGATATTTTACCCTTAATTTAAGATTACATATCGCCTTCAGAGGCGATTGCGAGGCATTTACTGCTGCAGCTGGCAGTTGAAGCACTGCAGCATCTTTCAGCGATAACAGCTGACCGCGGTGGCGATGCTGGCGATTTCTGCCCCAAAGGCGCGCCGCCTGTCTGCTACCTCCATGTAGCAACAGTCCAGCAGCTGGACACTGATCTTTGTCAGTGACATTTTCTTTGGCCGTAGTTGTTGTTGCTGACGTGGCTGATGTTGTTGGGAGCACATTTTTAACTCAGTTAGAATTTTTTTTTTTTTTTTAACACATTTTGTTTGAGTTGTAGTTGGGCGAGTTGGTACCAAATAAGGGGTAGGGACAACACAAAATCACTGAAGCGCTGCGGACAACGGAAAGGGGTTACTTATTTATATTAATTTTTTAAGAGGCCACAACATTTATTATATATAATTAATTTTGGAAGAACAGCCGCTTTGCTCGCTACATTTTTATTTGTTTTGCAACAAGGAAAAGTATGCAACACTTTATCATTAATTTTAAAGCATTTGTTTAGTTTCGGTTAGACATTTGTTAGTATTAATTTAACTTATTCGGTTTGATTTTGTTTTGTTTTTATTTTGCACACACTTTCTAAAAGACTTCTCAAATTTTTTCGTTTTGTTGCCGCAGCGCTTTTTTATGTTTTAGTTATGTTTAATTTGGAATTTTGAACGTATTTCGTTTATTATGATTTTGCTTTCGGTTTTATCTGAGCATTGTGCTTCTTAAGTGATGTATATAATCTCTATTAAAATTGTAGAAAAAATTACTACCTGACCAGGCAAATTTTAAATAAAGGGCATAAAAATAAATTTATAATAGAAAATAAATTGAATTGAAAACAAGCACATTCTTTTATCTTAATCCAATTAGAAAACTAAAACAAATTTTAAAAATATTATATTGAAAATAATTATTGTTTAATTATAATGAATATAAATTGCCACTTTTGCAAATATTTGCTGTTGATAATTTTTAGTTAGTTTTAACAAGTTATTATTGTTAATTACACTGTTTAATATCACATAATATTCTTCGGTTTTTAATTGTTCTTTTTTTTTTAAGATATTATATTATTGAAAACTTGCACAATTTATTTTGCACTTTGTTTATTTTATTGATTTGATTATGCCTTAGAAGCTACTACTGAAGAATATTTCGTACCCTCTGATTGAAGTGGACACAATGTTGGCCAAAATACAACTGACTGTGACTACTACTGCTACCGACTGACTGTCAGTGGACATTGTGTTATTTTTTTAAGGAGGATTTTGCTTCTAACTAATGAACTTTCTCACAAGCTGGCTAACTGGCTGCTGCCGCTTCAGGCTAAAAGGTAACGCGCTGTCGCTGCAAGTCAAGACGATGAAATGTCTCACAAGAAACGATGGCCAACTGTTTTTATATTCGGCTCCGAATCTAAACGTCTATGTGTGTAAGTATATTTATATAATATCAAACATCAGTGTGTCTGTGTGTGTGTGTGTGTGTGTGTGTACTTCAACTATATAAGTAAATGAGTGTCTGTGTATTGCTGACAAAGTTGAGCAGCGCTGCGGCGAATCTAAGGCGCTTTAGATAATTTCCTGCCAAGTTTTTACCCCGTCAAATTGCCAAGATGCCAATGCGCAGCTTGAACAATTGTGGGCCAACTTGCCGTATGCGCAATATTTTGTTGTTTTTTGCCCAAGTCTGCCGCCAATACCAGCAGCAAGTGGCGGCCTTTTTGTTTCTAGCCTCTTATCTTTTTGTATGTGTATATGTGAGTGTGCGTGTGTTGTGTGTTGGTGTCTGTATTCAACGCCTTCGGTTGGCTATTTAAGAGCCGGACGGGCTAAACTTCACGTTTAGCATTCACGTACCACAAAGGAGCAGCAAAGCATTTGCATTTATATTGAATTTCAAAAAACCAACTTTGAGCGGCAGCTTAAATTTTATATTTCAATTAATGTTAAATTTGAATAATTATTAATTGATTAATTTGATTGATAATTATATTTGGTTAATTTATAATTATTTTACACACAGACTATACAACTATTATGTTTTCTATTCTTTTCTTTTTTTTTTATTGGTTGTTTGGTTTTGTTAAATTTGATTGATTATTATGGGTTAAATAAATTTTTTTTTATTTTGGGCTTTGGATTATTTATAATGATTTGATTTTTTACACAAGTCAAGACGGCATTTGTCGGCATCGCCAGAAGAGGAGACATACGCAAAGCAAAACTTCTGCCAGAGCGCGTGACTAGAAACGTACTGAATTTTGTATTCTAGAATTCAAAAGTAAAATGCTTGGCTTGGCCGAAAACCCAAAGCCAAAGCCAAAGACCAAGGCGCTGCAGCAGCGGCGACGCGTCAACGTATGCCCACATAAGTATGCAACACTTTCTTGCAAGCAGGCGACGACGACGTTGCCTCTGCTCCTACCAAGGACTTGCAATCGCTTTTTTCTATATAAACGCAAACACACACTCACTCTCACTCACACACACACACACACAACCATTCAGACGAGACTATGGCAGAGAGCGCATTTAAATATATGTATATCCCATATAATAATATATATTATTTATATATGTATTAGGCAACGTCGCAGCCGGCAGGAGCAGCAGCAGCAGATAATTTCCTACACGCAAGCGGCGGCGGCGGCGACAGTAAGTGTAAGTAAGTGTGCGCCTGCTCTTACATACAGCGACAGATAGACCCACTCACACACACTTACACTCATACGCATACCTACACGAAGAAATGCGCCAAGGAAGGAGCCAAAGCCGACATTCGAGACACGACGAACTCAAACCGAACTCGGCAAGCACGAACGGCATTGAGGCAACCGTACGCGCGCGTAGCTTAAGATGAACTAGAAGAAGCAGGCAGGCAGAGGCAGCAGCAAGCGGCCCCAGACCTAAAGGAAGCCGAACGAAAATCTGACGACGATGCCGCCGACGACATGCTGCTGCTTGCTCTGCTTGCTGCTTGGCGCGTAGGTGTAGGCAACAACGTTGGCATAATGTAATGCACATAGGCAGAGAGCAGACAACGACGACGGCGCAATTAGAAAGCAGCATCACCCGAAGTAGCCGAAAAATAATGCACGAAGCCTTCGGCTTTTTCTAGCCTCTTCTTCGTGCTATACAGGAGAAATAGTGTTTGGAATGGGGAATGATTTTGAGGAGGGGGCCAAGCGAAGTGAAATCGTTTGAAAGGAGAAGTCATCTCGTCTAGTTATATCTCTTTCTCTCTCCTTCCTGCTTCCTTTCTCTCATTTTCGGTCTCTTTCTTTTCCTCTCTGGCCCTATCTCTTTTGCTGCCTGAGGAATGAGACATCTCAGGCTTATCACACATCTCACACATATTCTGTACACATATTTCGCTTACCAGTCAGAGTTCGAGCATCCTCGAGTAAGTGAATTTTGCGTATCAAAACATTGAGTTAGTTAATTTGTTGCTCTTGTTGTTGTTTTTTTCTTTTCTTGTTGTTATTATTCGTTTACCGTTTTCGTATAAAAAATATGTACAAATTATAATAATCATAATACGTATATATACTTATAAAAAATGTTGCCAACAATCTTTTTGCTTTGTACTTTTGATTTTTTTTTTGTAAAATTTTTGTTTCTTTTCTTTTTGTTTTTTGCTAGAAATGCTTGAGTGTCCTTTTTAGATATATTTTCATATTTTCGTGACAGTGTCTAGAATTTGTTCTTAATTTTTTTTACGTGATTTTGTTTTGTTTCTTTTTTTTTTTTTTTTTGTATAACAAACTAAAATTCTTATGAAATGCAAACAGTTGAGAAACAATAAACTGAGAAGTTCATCTGGTAGTACTTGGTCGAAACTTTTGCGAAAAACACTTGAAAAATGTTCGTTTTGATTTTAGATTCCTTTTCGAAGACCGACTTGAGTTTTTTGATATTTGGCTAAAAGTGTTTTTTTGACTTTTCTTTGCTTTTGCTTTTGGATCCTGCTTTTTGTTTTGTTCGAGAATATATATATTTATATATGCATGATATACACATTTATATAAATATACAAATATAGAGAGAGAGTTCGATCGATTGACACAATGGACTTTCTAGGCTAATATTTTTGTTGTTTGTGTTTATTTTGGTTTCATTTTGTTTTTGAGTTGATTTTTGTTGATTTTGTTTTTGAGTGCACGCAAAATTAATACTTAAAAATAAATGAAAACGTAATTGAAAAATCCGAAAATAAAAATTTGTTTGTACGACGACGTTGATGTGAAGCTTTGTACTAAAAATGCGAAAAATTATTTCGCGGCGAATAGGCCGAGGACGAACCGTTGGCCGTTGGTTGTCGTTGCCGTTGCCGTTACCGCGGTGCTCCACATGTATGTATGTATGCATGTCTGACTGTATGTCTGTGGGTATTAGTGTGTGTCTGTGTGTGTCTTGTATGGGCAACACGAATATAAAAAATTGTTAACCCGCCGCAGCCGCGGAAAAATACGCGAGCGCAGGATACCAGGGAAGCATCAGGATAGGCAAGGAAGAGGCAGCAAATGGGGGGAAATTTTGCAAACACACAAGGGGGCGACCCCTTTTTTTTGTGTGGATTTTGCAAACACAAAATCGCCGACAGTGCGGCAGCGCAGTCCTCCCACAGGCAACAGCATGAATGCAAAAACAGGATACACGCACACCCTAAACAGTCACACACACACACACAGACATTTTCATTTCTTTGGAGGGGAGCAGCAAAGTCTCTTCGCTGAGCTAGAGCTAGTGCGCATTTCAAATACATGGAGGGGCAAGCTTTGACGTCGACAGCGCTGCCTGTTGGGGCATGAATATGAGTATATGTATTGTGTATGTACATGCCTATAAGTGTGTGAGTGAGTGTGTGTGTTGGTATTAGTATGAGAGTAACTCCTGTGTGCTCCCTTCCCATTTGCCTATTCTCCTCCTATTGAAGATTAAGCTGAAAATCCCCATTTGTTCCATGTCTTGGATTTACTTGAAATGCATTTATCTAAGAAATTTTGCTGACAATTTTCACCTAGCCGTCGGTAGATAATAAAGGGGCCCTATTATTCAGATGGGGTAAATTTGTTAAGAGTCTTTTTCTTTTTTTCCAAGACTTGTTTCAAATATATTTATATATGTATGTATAATGAGAAAAACCAAGAGAGATGGCCTCAGTTAAATTTGCCGCTCAGCAACTTATTCGCCACGTGTTACAGAAAAATGAGAGAGATATGCAAATAAAGCTAACAAGTAGTTTTTCCCACATCTAAAATGTAAGGTAAATTTTTGATAGAATAAGTAAATGAAAGTGAGTTCTAAAAATCAATTTCTAGTTATTGTTTGAGAATCAAAAGTTCGATTTACTATTATAAGAAACGTACAGGACAAATTACTGATGTTATTTATCCATGGCAATGTTCAGGTTCTCTCTGGTGTCCACAGCTACTGCTGGCAGTCTGTTGAGGCAGTTTGTTGAATTGGATTCGAGTTTGAGTATGCAGTGCACGGGCAACTCAAGCATTTTTGTCTGCGTCGCCGTCGCCGTGATTAACGAAATGCGATGCGAACGATCCAAAAACGTTTCGAAAACGGTTCAAACGATCTCTTCCAGTTGGTTATTTTCTATAATGATGTGTCAAACTATCTCTGGCGGATTAGGCAGCTTGAGAATGCGAAATCATTTTTGTTTAGAATTATCTTTTAATTGTTTATGCAAATATTATTTTTGAGGTTGGTTTTTTTTTGTATGTTTTTGGTTTACTCTTTGTCTCAGCTTTGGTTAATTAAATTTATAAAATATTTAAGGATTTTAGGTAACTTAGGTCAGGGGGCAGACGACGACGCAGACGAGACGAAGGCGACGTTGAGCACAGAAATTAAATATGAATGATGATCGAAATATACATATTTCAGATTTTTAGCTTTTTATTATGGTATTGCTGGCATAAAAGGAGGCGTGTTGGGGCGGCGGGGTGATTTATGTTTTCTTATTTCTTTTGCTTTGCAGCTATTGTATTTTTTTTAGCAATTGGAGCAATTAAATATTTAAAAATCAATCAGAGTTGTCAAAAAAATCACTTCATCTGGTGATGGCAGAGGCTTTGGTGGCTTTGTATTAGAATTATGCTCACTCTCACACAGACACACACAAACACATTGGCAGGGCACGAACGAAGCACTCGCGTGAATGGATTTGTTATATATGTACATATACATATGTATATTTTATTTCATTTATTTTATATAAATAGTATTTGACGGCACTCAATGCGACGATCCCCAGCAGCTGGGCGAATGCGGGCGATGATGAAGACGTCGACTTCGGGGGCGGGAAACGCGCGCGCACTTTGCACCCATTTATATATTAGTTTTATATACAATATATATATATATATATATTATATATAATAATACGGGTTTTTATACATGTGCTTGTGTGTATAAGTTGATTTGGGGTTTTTGTGTGTGTTCTCTGTTCTGTTCCTCTGTTCTTTTTTTGGTTTTGCGTTGGGTGTTGTGTTTTAGAAAATAAGCAAGTCCGAAAATGAACCGAACCGTCGACGACTTGGACCAGCTCTGTCTGGTTGTGGCTCTGGCCCTGGTACGTTACTTGGGCTCGGACTCAAGCTCAACCTCAGCGCGCAGTGCCTCAGCCTCAGCATCAGAGCATCAGCATCAGCGTCAGCGACAGCGTGCGTTTTTCCTTTTTGCCTCGGCGGTGCGTCGAGCCGAGAATATAAAAAAGCAATGTTGTACTCAAAAGACGTCCAAAAGCCGTATGCCAACTACCACACGGCCGATGCCGATAGATGCGTTCGTTCGGCGTTCCATCATCGCGACACGGACATGGACACACAGACGACGACGCGTACATGGAATGCAAGCGACCCTCCGATGCCTCTTTCCCATTACGATTCCCATTCCCATTCCCATTCCCGTCCCTCATTCCAAATCCGCCAACCGCCAACCGCCAAAAAACGTAGCTACAGGCGCGCAAAATGCAGCGCGTCTTCCTCCGCAATCAGGCCCCTTCTTCCCCAACATTCGTATGTAAAAGTTTCTGTGTTTAAGTTTTTTTCCTTTCGAAAAGTTCGCGCGCGCGAATCTCTCACACACACATAAACATACACATACACAGCACCCATGCAGAGAAATCTCTCTATATAGCCTTCCTATGTACTTGGTCAACGCACATTCGAGTGGGCGGTGTGAGGGGTGGCGAAGAAATAGAAAAAACTTGGCACTGACTCTACGCAATGTCTACGCGACCACACTTCCGAGTCACCCTAACCCAATCGACCTAACAACCCATCCACCCGACACCCCAAACCCCCAAAACACAAGCCCCAACAATGCCCATCTCCCAGTTTGAGCCGACCAACCACGCACAGCGACGATGACGACAAAGAAATGCAGCTGCAGCTTTGACTCCAGCCCCCAACCACGCCAGACAGCCTCACTCTGACCATCATCATCATCATCATCAACATCACCATCATCATCATCCTCAATGCAACGCACAAATCACGCAGGCCGGGGCACAGGAAAGGGTTTAAGGGACTTCTTATGGCAGTTGCTTGCTGCACGTGCTGGGCCTCCATGAACAGCTGCTGCTGCTGCCTGCTTGTGGCTCTTGCATCTGGCTTCCCCCCTAACTGCCGAGTCATGTAAAAAGTTACGAGTTCTGGTCAAGTAAATAAAATGCTAGAGAGTCTGAGTTGGGGGCGTTAAGGAGGGGGCTGGCAACTTCTAAAAACAAGCCGAAAAGAGACAACAAAATCAAAAAAAAGGAAGCAACCGACTACGTCTCTCTCTCTCACTTTATATATGTGTAAGTGTGTGTATGTGTCCAAGTGCATTGCCTTGCAGCGTTGCATCCTTTCAGGCTGCACTCGCAGCAGCACTTGCGCAGCTTTCTCTTACTCTCGTGTTCTCTCCATCTCTCTCTGTGGTATATACACGAAGTTGGAGCCGCATGCGTTTCGTTTTTCCTTTTTGCCCATCTAAACTGTGGCAAGTTGACGTCGACCGCGACGCTGGCGCTGCTGCCATTTACTAGCCATCCATTTCCCCCAGTCTCCCACTCCAGCAGCTGTCTTCTAGTTGGCAATTGCATTGCCTGCATGCAATTTCTCCTGTTGGGGAAATTGGGAAATGCCGCCGAAGCTGCAGCAGTGCGCATGTCCTTGTTTACATTATGTGCATGACTCCAAAAACTTAAACTCACGTTGCACCTACATGTGTGGGAGGATGAATAGGTATTTATACATATTCATGGATGTGTGTATGTGTGTGAGAACGTAGAAATACAAAAAGTCTACAACTACAACTAAACTTGCTGCTGCCTCTGCGGCTGTTGGGGAGAGGGTCAGATGCATGTTGCTGCTGCAACTGAGAGCCGAACCAGAAGACGACAACAAACGAAGTAAAGCCATACCATGGCACGAATTGAAGTCAGAACTAAGCCTGAATTAAAAGATTTTGAATATACAGAATAATCTGTAAGATCTGTGGCTTGATCTTAGAATACAAAATGTATGACAAAAAAAAAATGATACAAATTTACGAAAAAAATCTAAATAAGACCCAAAAGAGAGGTTATTCAAGACTTGTTTAAATCCATTTTCATATAAGAAGAGTATCAAAATAATCTATATAATATGGAAAGCGCTTAAATATCTATTAATTAGCAAACAACTTAAACATCAAAAACTGAAAGACAAACAATGAACCTGATCAAGTATATATTCTCACGGCAAATATTTAATTAATGATTTGCAGTTTTTACCTATTTGTGTACTATAATATCGGAGCAAGAATTAGAATCTAAGCTGAGCTGCTTAACAATAAAAAAGGAAAAACATAAATAATTTAAAATTTTCAAATACTGCTTTTTCATTTTTCGATTTCATTTAAAATTTCTTAGCTTAAAGTAATTGAGTATTTATAAAGATAATTATATAGCATTTAAGTTCAAGTAAAATGTAGTTTTGTTTCACTTACCCTCAAATAAAAATACATCGAAAAAATATCACATCACAACTATTTTTGATATTTCTTTTTTGCATTTAGTTCTTTTTAGTTCGAAACTCTTAATTTTTTTCACTAAAGTTCACTAAAATACGTCTTGTGTTCTCTTTCCTTTTTTTATGAAATTTGCTCTAAATTTTATTGGGTTTTCGCGTTTGTTTTTGGTTTTTTTCTTTTTTCCTTTTATTAGTAAATAATTATAATAAAATTTTTTCTTTTGTAAAATTTTGCGCGTTTTTTGATATTTTTTTTTTTTTGTTGAATTTTTGCTCTAAAATTTTCAGGTAATTTCGTAGTTTTCGAGTTTTGAATTTCGAATTTTATTTTACGCTTATATTTTGTTAAATATATTTTTTTTTTGTTGGTTTTTTTTTTGGATTTTTTATTTTTTTGCTTAAATTAATTCTCCCAAAATGTTTGACGTCCAAAAATGTCAAATAGAAATATTTAATCAACTAAAGATCTACGTCTGAATTTGTAGAAAATGTAATTTTAGATCGATACCGAGACGATGACGAACTTGTGACCGAAATTGGAGACGAGACGAGACGAGAGTTCAAATTCAGACGTTTTAATTTTGCTTCAAATCGGAATTGGAATCGGAATCGGTGCGAAACTGAAACTGGAAGTTATATCTGGTTACGATTTAGATGACTGCCTGCTTATTATTTTCTTGATTGATCACTATATATATATATGTAAACGTATATATAGTTTTGCTTATGCTCTTGATGTTGCTTTGCTTTGTTGCTTGTTGTTTTGACGAACGAAATGATGCGTTGATTTTGCGCTGATTATCAATTGATTATTATTATCGATATTGGTAAAAATTTGACTTTGTCTATTTTGTTATTTGTTGTTGGCTGGCTGGTTGTTGGTTTTTGTTTAGGAAATGAAGAAAAACTGCTTTACATTCTAATGCCGGCGTTTACATTGTCTTTGGATGGCTCAGTGTTGTGGGGCTAATGGGGCTGTCGTTTTGGGGGTCGGGGAGCGGAGGAATTCAAGATGGCATTGCTTGGCTAAGAAATTCACTAGCCATTGGCGGCCTTGGCAACTGATGCAGCTGCTGCTTCTGTTGCTGTTGGTGCTCGAGAGCGCCTTCGAGTTCGTTTTCTAGTTGCTGCCCCACCATTGCACGTATCGAGGCGACTGGCGAAGGCGGCAACATTGTTTGGGGGTGCGGGTAGAAAGGAGCAGATATAAGCAAAAACCGAAAGAAAAATAACTAAGGACGAAAAAATCCGAAAGGAGGCAGAAGAATGGATGGATTTGGTGGTGGTGCTGTTCGTAGTAGTGGTGTGAGTTCGCTCTCTGCTCTGCTTCACTTGCACTTCAAGTTAAGTTTTTTCACGCACTTTCACTTTCACTTTTGCACTCTCTTTTCTTAGTCTAGTTCTAGTCTAGGTTGTTGTTTGTGTTTTTACTGCTGTTGTTGTTGCTGGTGAAACTGCTACGATGATTTGGATTTGGATTTGTGATTTATGCGAGAACTGCCGACCTGCCTGCCGACTGCCTGCCTGGCACTGCCTACTAATTTGCCTTGCGTTGCCTGTTGTGCCTGTGCCTGTGCCTGCGCCCGACTTTTTGCCAGGACAAGGAACCCGAGGAGCAGAAAAAACGCCGCAACTTGTTTCGCGTTTAGCAGTTTTCTGTTGCAATGTTGTGCAAAAATTGTTAACGATGACGGGCCCCAGAGTCACCGCCGTCGACATGGCCAGCGCCTCTGCTGATGCTGATGTCGATGTCGATGGCGTCGTCGCCGCCGCCGCCGCTGCAACTCTCGCGTTGATTATGAAGTAGTCCCTGCTTTCAGTTCCTGGATAGATATGTGGAGGATGATGGCTGGTAAGTAAGGAGGATGATAAAAGTGGCCGCTGGCCGTGCGCGTTGATGTGGCCGGGCGCGAAATAGGAGAAAAAAATGGCAATGGCAGCGGCGGCAGTGGCAGCAGCATCACCAACCGAATTGTCCTCTTCGTTTTGGGTTTGGCTTTGGCGCAAAAAATTGCTGCGACTGTGGCAGCGGCAGCATCGTTTTTGCTAATGTACATACGTGTGCAATACACACACAGAACACACACATGTACAAAAGCCGCACATATGCAATGCTGGACAAATCCAAAAACACACAGACAGAAACGCGCGCTCAGTCGCGAAAAATCAAAACAAAGCGCGACGACAACGATGCCAGTCACAGCCCACACCATCAGACTCACATACACACAAAGAGAGAGAATGCATATACCACACACACACACACAAACACACACACACACACTCACACTCGGACACAGACCCAACGAATGGACATACATAGGACACAATATGGGATCCCTCCTCATACTATCCAATCAAGGGGCAAAACGCATTTGCTGGGCCTAAAAATCAAACAACGCCAAAAACTGTGCAACACCCAACGCCTACTGTGGGCCATTTTAAGAGGATGAGTGGAAGAGTATGGGGCTCCGCTGCAGCTGCAGTTGTGTGTTAGGGGCTACAACAACTAAAAACCCCGGTTATCGAGCCTAAAATATACTCACGGTCCCCTCTCTAGTCTGACCAGTCCATGGAACACTCACCCACACACACATATACATATATAGCCATACTCACTAGATGAAGAAAATACATATATGGATGGGGGCAGACTCTGGCCTGGGAGCTGTTGCTCCTCGCTGCTCATTGTTGTTGCTTTTTAATGGCGGCCCCTTCGCGTTCAGTTCGATTTTTACCCAGTCCTTGCCACCACCTTCCAAACATCAAACCAGAGTCTGCACCATGTGGCCATGTTTTGTTTTGATTTCGTACTGCTCATACACTTGCACACTCACATGCACACACACACACACACATACATGCATGCAATGCAATTTTTTCGTTTTCATTTGCGCCACAAACCGGGGAGAAAAAAAAGAAAAAGGGAAAAACAAATACAAAAAAAAAAAGAAGAAAATCTAAACGAAACGTAAAAGTTTTTCATTTTCCCCTGCGCGTATGCAATACTGTTTTATTTCCTTTTTTTTATTTTTTCATTGGTATTGGTAAATCGCCAACGCTCCCTAGTATATGAACATACATACACATATATCACATTGAAATGGGCAGCAAAGAAAAAATATGGAGCATAGCCCCCACCAAAGCAAATCGAATAACAAAGCCTCACCAGCATAAATTCCCGCTAACTCGCGAGGAGACGCCAAAGTATTGGACTAGGGATAGGAGGAAGCGCATCAAAAAAGCGGAGAAGATATGCGTGTATATATGCAAGCACATACACACACACACACACACACACGTTAGCACTAGGGAGAGAGATATGCATATGCATCGAATCCTACGCATTTCACATTTTACTCATACGCCCCGTGGTCCAGTGTGCAGCGCGGCATTTGGCTTAGGCCTATGCTTTAGATACATGCATATACATCTAACATGCCAGAAGCTGGGCGAGGCGCAGTACTACACTACTCAAAGTACACCCACAAGACTCTCAGCCCGTGGCCTTATCGATGGCATTGGCTATTGACTTTGCGTTTTTTCTTTTTTTGCCTTTTCCTTTGCATTTGGTTTTGCTTTTGGGCGCGGGCCAGGAATTGGGCGACTACATATCAAGTATGAATGTGAATATGTACATATATCACACATAAAGAGATTGCCTGATAGCTTATGGATTAATAAGTTGTTATGGACACATGCCAAAGGTCCGTCATAACCGCTGGTCAGTCAGTAGGTGGTCGGTAGGTGGCAACTACCACCTGCTGCGGTCTGTGCGGACTGCCGACATCCTCCCCCTTTGGTCAGCCTTTAGTTCATTATTAATTAATCAGCTCGTAAGTTTGGTAAATGCGTTGAAAAACGCTAGAGAATTTGTTTTAAATGCGCTTGGCAAAAGCATAACATGCAGGCCCAGAAAAGTATGCTACTAAAAATGAAAAATTATTCAACCGATTCCGGAAATTTATAGCTGGTAAAACTCTAAACGATATCACATAATGATCGGCTTTAATTTTCATTAGGGACAATCGAATAACACTATTTGCAAAATATTGGGCCGCAAAAAAAATTAAACTTAATATTATAACTAATGAAAGAAAACGAAAAGTGACCAATCCATTAACTTTAGTCATCGGCTGGAAAAACTGAAAAATAAACGTTATTTTCCACTGCCTACTTCTAAATATATTGGCAGACAACCAAAAGAGTTAAGAGATATTTAAATACTATAAGGAGTTGTAGAAAATGATTTGGTCACGATTTTTCATTGATTTTTTACCATGGAACATTATCATTTACATGCTTCATAAGTGGGAAAGTAAGTAATTTAGTTTATGAGAGCTCCTCAAATTAGAATGATTGATGTGAAGAAATTGAATTAATGTTTCCCATTTAGATTTTAAATTTTGATGGTTAGTCTTATCAATTCCTGGCATAATTTAATGTGCCAGCCTATGCCAAGTGATCTTCATTAAAAACATATTATGGCATTGTGCAATTAGTTGAAAATGCAATTTGATCGCAAATTAATGGGCGGTCAACATTTCCAGAGGCCTAAAATGCATCAATCAAGCAATATGCGGACTGGCAGCAGCCCAAATGTACGGCGAGATAGAGGAGGATGCTTTCGTCCATGCAATATTCTATTTTTAGTTTGATGATGTTGGTTTTGTGAATGCGGATGCTGATGCAGATGCAGATGATGTGACTGTTGGGTAAAGCCTTTGTGACAGCAGCTGCTGGTTGCTGATGGCTGATTTGCATATTCCCCAAAGCGCTGCAATGCGTTTCAGCGACAGCAGTTGCAGTTGCATTTACCTAAAAGCATGATGGACGATGGCGCGAGGGGCTAATGCTTGGAGTGTGGGGCCTTATATAACGCAAAACTTCGCCAGGCAGGGCAAAAAACCCCCGAAAAATGACAAAAGCGACGCGGAAAATTGCGCGAAAAACTAAACAAACCATGTACGCCTAGCGTGGTGGAATGGAGAAGTGCTTGGTCGATGGTAGGGGATCGGACAGCTGCATTTTGGGGCCTGGACAACAAAAGTCCATTTGGATTTCGGCCCCATTGCAGCAATGCAGTTGCCGTTGCAGTTGCAGCCAACCCCAAAACAAAACAAAACTCACAAAATTTGTTGCAGCAAATGCAATCAGCGATGCTTGCAGCAATTGCGAGGAGAGATCAAATTTTCCGGGTTCCTGGGTTTGAGTGGCTTTTTGTCTGTGCTTCGCCCTGGCCATGGCCATTGCCATAAATGGTGAATGGTGAATGGAGGATGGTATGGAGGGCAAGTGTCAAGCAATGGTACAGTTGATACCATAGCCTTACGACGACATATGGCCAAATGCCACTTGAAAGTAAATCACAGAACTCGTATGAAGTCTCACTTTATCGCTTTGTCCTTCTTCCTCTAGTGTCTCTCGTGTCTCTTTCTCTCACGCTGTCAATTATGCATTCCCGTAGGATCTGCATAATTCATTAGACTCATTTTTTTTTCGTTTTTGCCCCCACATATTTATGGAGTTACTTTTGTGTGCTCCGCTGTGTGAGGCCAATCCCCCAAAGAATTCTGCCCATAAACATATTTCGCTTTTAATTAATCAAGCGAAACGAATGCGTATGTGAACGTGTGTGCAACGGCTCAAAGGACATACAAAACGGATGCCCTACAACCGAACTTTGAACTTTCGATATGAAATATTTTTTAACTGTAATTCTATATGCGCAAACAAAAAGAAGATATATACCTATATACATATGTACATATATACATGTACAGATATAGGCAAGTGTGTGTTTGCGTGTGTGTGTGTGCGTGTTTGTAAACGCAACCAAAGTGGGAGGTAAAAACAAAATACTAAAACTGCCTTTTAATATAGAATTGGGTTTGGGTGGCGGAAGGTCCATAGAGTTACGGATGCTCTGTCTCTCTATCCCATTCACCCACTACAGCCTTGCTTTTTCTATCTCTTTTTCTCACTCTCTCCCTCTCTCTTTTTTTTGCAACGTGTGTGTGTGTGTGTGTGTAGCGTGTGTGAGCGTGTGTATGAGTTGCATTAAAAATGCGCGCTTGCGTTTGAAAAACAACGCAAAAAATACAAAAATGCTCCGCCTACTAAGGGGAAAGGGGCAGGAGGGACTGGGCAGAGGAGGCTGTGTGATGGCTGGCGTCTGTCAGCCATCGTTGCAAATGGCAAAAAATTGAATGCAACTGCAAAAACACAAAAAAAGAAGGATGCTGCGTCCGCTGCTGCGCTGTCCTTGTCCGCTGCATTGCTCATACGCCCCGTATCACCCCTCTGCTGCCCATTCGTTTGCAAAATGCACTTTTCGCGACAACAACAACATGAACAGCCACAGCAATGGCAACAGAATCAAATGTTACTGCTGTTTGGGAAAGGGATATGAAGAGCCTATGCATGGAGACAGGCAACATGGTTGGGTTTTTACGCTGCAGCTGCTTTGTCAATCCGCGGACTTGTCCATATATATCAATTTGTTGTCCGTTGTCATTGTTGCTGTCTATGAGACTGCGGCAATTGCATTTAGCAGCAGCAGAAGCAGCAACCCACTCGCCAATTTGCAAGCCAACTTGATTTCCGACTGCCTCAACCCCTCAATTTGCCTCCTTGAAGAGAACGAGGACAAAATGATTGACAATTAATTGATCCAATACATTTCTACAGCTATTGCTCCACTTAATCCATTTAAAGAATCCATGGTAAATGCATGTTTTCAGCTTTAATGAAGACATTAGCGCTTCGTAAGACTCCGACAACTACAACTACAACAACAACCCTAATTTCAATTAAACATATGAGACGCTTTTGACATGCCAGCGAATGCAGTAATTACCTACAAACACACACACACACAACGGGATTACACTAGACCGGAGCAGACCAACAAAACCATCGTCGACGATGGCGACGACGACAACGACAATGACAACGACGACGTCATCTTCAGGGCTAGAGAAAACCTTGAGAGTTCTAGACCACAACAACGACAGCGGCAAAGGCAAAGGCAACGGCAACGAAGGACAAACATGCAAATAGTTAAGTGGCACAACTGCCGTTAAGGATAAGCACAGAGGAGTGGCTCACACACACACACACAAACACTCTGTGTGGCTAGCGTGAAATATCTCAAGAGACAACGCATAAACCACAACAACTCACGTAAAATCCAAATTGTCAAAGTGTAGAATAACTGATATCCATTAAGCAAGTAATCTTTGGCTTGTTTTCTTCTGATTTTAGTTTGGTTCCTTCGAACAGTCTTCAGAAAGAGTTATCAATCTCAACAGCAAAGTTTGAAGTTTGTTTCTGATTTTTTAATATTTTAACGCCGAAGCTTTGTTTATTTTTTGCAATTTCACCAACCCACAGATTTTGAACTATCCCTCATTTTCTATTTTCTTTTAAAGAAAACGTAATTAACATAGTTTTCATAGTTTGTCAATGTGACTTTGCAGAAAACGAATATACCTCAATGGGCACGAAGTATGTGTGGGCATATTGTAATTAAAGTAGAACAGCTTAAAGGACATTAACACAAGGACATGAAACTGGCAAAAGTAAGAGTAGGCTGGCAGCTTGGCGACCAGCGACCAACGACCAGCAAGTACATCTTCTTCGCTTTTTGCGCTTTTCTATGTTGCGAACAGAACTAAAATTCCGCTTGTCATGTGATAAGGATAATGAAATCCTTATGTCTGAAAATATTTACTTTGCATACACACACACACACACACACACAGAACTATTTACCTTGGCTTTGTCCTGCTGCCTTAGTACGTAAGCAAAGGTGCGGCCAAAGTTGTCGCCAACGTCGTCGTCGCCACCGTAGTGGTCTTGGATGCCTTTGGGACTCGCCAGTGGAGGGTGGGCATCTGAGTTTTAGTATCAATTTGGTTACAAGTGTTGGCGGCAAAAGCAACAAATAAACCTTCATGTGTGTGTGTGGAAACTCTTAAGTCATCAACATGGTTTCGTTCTGGCCGCACCTCTTGCCGTATGACTTATTTAATGCTCACTTTTTGAGGTCAAGAAATGTTGTCATGACTGGCTAAATAACAATTAAGTCTTGTTGCTTGCCCTAGACACCCACACAAATAACAAACAGGGATGAATACAATTATATATGAAGGTTCCAGGAAGAAACTATATCAACTGTAAAAGGTTTCCTAGACGAATGAGTTTTCACTGATCTTATCTTAACATACCTCTCAGCTATTTAAATTTTATTTGACGATTGTCTTATTTATAAGGAAAGAGGACTACTCAATCCCATACTTAGTCTATGCCTTACAATAAGTAACTGCAAACATCCCTTAATTTAATCTTAAAGTTAAATAAGTAAATTTCTGCAATTTCTTCTTCGCACACAAACAAAATGCAATTTACGAAACTTTTGGGCCGAAAATAAACGCAAGCCAAAAAACAAAGTTGCATGAAATTGCACACATGCCGGGGGTCTCAGACCCATTCTTGCAATTGCCGGGCTAGAAGAAACCATTGCACTGATAGCCAGGCGGCAAGAGTTTTTCGTTCGGGTAATTGCGTTCTGCAATAGGATGGATGGATGGATGGATGGATAGACTCAGCCGAACAAAAAGTTGCAAGCCTCTAACAACAACCCCTTCTTTTGGCAAAACAAAAAAGGCCGGAAAGTGCATATTATGCAGGCCAAAACTGCAGTCTACTCAACTAAGGGATGCGAAGGGTAGGGCAGTTGCAGCAAATTAAAAAGTTCCATTGGTGGTCTAGCAGAAACCAAAACAGCTGAAGGCAGACGGCGTCGTCGATGGTTCTTTCGTCGCAATTTTGTTGATTTGGGGTAACGAACTGATAACAATTAGGGTAACCAGGCAGGAAGCAGGTGGGCCAGCTAATCGAAGAACTAATCAAAAAGAATCCTCAATCTAGAACTCCACTCAACACATATTAATGGAAATTTCAAAATGTGTTTGCCATTTACAATTGTTGACCATTTCACACAGTTAATCAATTACTTTATGTGACAGTTTGTTTGATAATTGCTTGATTTTTATTTTATATTTGTTGTGTTGTGGCATTGGGGCATGCCAGCTGTTGCACGATGATGATGATGATGCAACAGAAAGAGCCACAGACAGGGAGGGGAAGAGAGTTACGCGTAAACGGTTGTGTGTGGACATCTGTGTGCATGTATGTATATGTGTGTATATAATGAGTTTGACCGGCATTATTCTGCAATTTTAAAAATTTCACGTGATTTTTACAAGCCGGCAAAAATGGTGCAACAAAAATGCAAAAAAAACTCGCCAGAGGAGCCGACCGGAGAGTCACAGGACAGTGGCCAAACGAAAACAAAACGAAGGAAACCCAAAAAAAAGAGCTCAAATAAAATGAAATAAGTGATGGAGGAGAAGCCGTGACGTGTTTGTGAGGTGAAAGAGAAGCAAGGCAACATTGTCGTCCTTTCTGTACCGGGCACATGCAACACATGGTTGGTCCGTTGTGTCAGGTGTTTAAGCTGATTGCCACAGCCAAGTCGATGTAAGATGCCTACCCACCCAGGCAAAGGATGTTGGGTGTAAAAGTATAACAACGGGTAAGCGTATTTCATATTTCAGTTAAGAACATTTCGGCATTAAGGCATAAAGGAAATCGAGAATGCAGAAGAAGCCCCCAACCGAACATAGCAGTTCGCTTTCACTTGGAAAACTCACACAGGAAACGTTTTTTAAATGGTACTTGGAATCTAGTGCTAACCAATCGTATAAAGTTATCTAAAAACGCGAAAATTTATTATATAGATTTTAAATTTTTGGATTTGATTTGATTTCCTTTAAAATTTCTTTACTTTTTAAGAAATTGTTTTGTTTTTGCGGTTATGCGTATGCTTTAATATATTCTATATTTTATAATTATGACTTAGCAAGATGAAACGTAAAATTTTAGCAGTCACATTGGCTTTAGCTGATAATTATCCTTCTCAACACAATTTCTTATTCTCACATTCATTCGCCTGACTCTTGTACTAGTTTCAAGTATACTCGTTATTTGAACTGTTTACACCATTTACAGCCGCACATTGCTGGTTACCCCCACCCAACTCTATCCATCTCAATCCAACTGAACTCAACCCATTTACAGAGTGCTTTTTTTTTATATTTTCGTCACTTTGCTCTTTTCATTTTTTTGGTTTTCACTTTTTTGTTAATTTTTGCCGCTTTCAGCTGACGTTGCAACACCCCAGCAACAGTTTTACTGTTCATTGGCCGCCGTCGCCACACCAGAAACATACACCCAGACAACCATGTGGCCTCGTCCTGCTCCTGCTGACCGGCGTTGTTTGGCCTGCTTCTTTTTTGTGTATCCTTTTCTTTTTTGTTTTTTGGTGTTTTTGTTGATTTTTGCTGTGTGTATCGCGTTCGCGCGAAATTTTTTATTATATTTTTTGTTCTTTTTATGCGAATAAAAAATAAATTAAAAAACAATCCAAAATAAATTGCAGCAAACAAAAATAAAAAATATATGCATATACATATACATTTATATATATAAAATAAAGTAGAGTCTGGGGTGCGATTTTAATGTGAAAATCAGGTTGGCTGCCACGCCCCCGGCCAGCTGGTCGGCCTGTTTGGCCTTTATCTGTTTGTGTGCCATTGATTTTTAATTATGTTGCATACTTTTGGGCGCGTGATTTTTTATTATTTTTTTTAACGTTTACTCCTCGATTTCGTTAGGGGTTATCCGATTTTTTTCGTTTCTTTTTTTTTTTTTGGCAATAATTTACACAATGAGGAGGCCAAACGGTGGGAGGAGAGTATCCGATGAGAGGAGAAATTGCATTAAATAAAAATTAAAGAAAACAAGAGACAAAAATAAATGTGAGGCAAGGACGAGGCCATTAAACAGAGGTGGACAGGGGCGAGGCAGGGGACGAGGAGAAGCAGCAGAAGGAAATGGAGAAAAACGAAAAAATAATGCAAATGATTTTCATTATCAACGATTATGGTTTGACCTTGGGCGGCATTGTATTACACACATTCATGGTGTTGTTGTTGTTGTTGGTGTTGGCGATATTATGTATTGCATTGTAATGGTGTGAGTAAGCGAAAAAAGGTATATACAAAAAAATAAAAATTGCCGGTACCGGCACTGGTCCAAGCTGGGCCGGTGACCCGCACGGAATCGTTTGCGTTTGCGTTTGTGTGTGTGAGTGTGCGTGTGTGGGCATGCTTATGTATATACATATGAGGAGTGTGCGTATAATTGTGTTTGTGTGTGGTAGTGTGTTGCCGGTTAATGAAGCAACCAGCAACACGCACCCCATTGGAATGGGGTCACGGGCAATGTTTGTCTGCCCCAAAAGAGAGCAGCCGCCGCCACATGACTCTGTTCCAGGCGTCGCAAACATTGTCCTGATCCTGTGTTCCCCACCCCCCACAAAACCCCTTTCCATTTTCATTGCCCCTTCCATTTGTTTATTTGACCCATGTACGTATTTCATTTAATTTCATTGCATTTTTTGGTTAATTTTCATTGATAACTCAATATGGGAAAATAATGTACCATTTTCTTTTTTGTTGTTATTATTACTTTTTGTTATTATAATTATAATGACGATTTCACTTTCATTTGAGGCATACTCTTTATTTATGTTTGTTTCACAGATTTTTTACGCCGTTTACAACTTTTCACACAGTTTCATTCACAAATTCCCCGTTGTTGAAATATATGTATTTAGTACACGCATGAGGGTAAGAAACATGGTCAATTTATTCAGTGACAAAACTTTTTGGCCATAATTCAATCACTATTGCAGATGCTAATCTTCAAGGAACAATGCACTCGGCGAACAAAAGTCTTTTGAAAAGATCCCATAAGATGGGGCAGCACGTAGCACAAATTAAGAAATGCCGAAGGATGGCCTTTTGTTTGTCGAGGTAGTCCTTCTGTGAGAGTCACCGGGGTAGGACATTAAAACTATGCAAAGTGTTTATGAATTTAGTGCCGCCTAACCGGCTTCCGGCTGCCGGCTCCTGTAATAATTGCTCTCGTCTCATCTCTCGGCCTTGACGACCCATTGGAAAACCTAATGAGCAGTTGAGGAAAACGCATATTAAGCTTATCGTTGCTCTTGCATCATCTCGTGTGGCCTTCGTCGTGCCGTTTCATCCCTTTTTGCTAGCACGCATTGAAATGGCTTCGATAAGCAACCGGTTATTCCCTTTAGTTTTTGGGTTTTTAAGTCAACTTTTGTATCGCTTAAATCAAAGACAATGACTGGGTAGTCAGGTTTTTGGGCGAAAAACTTTCAGCATTGTCATCGTTAAGATTGGAATCTTTATGAAGGTCGTCGTCTCTCTCTCTCGTTCTCTCTCTCTCTCTGAAAACAAATGTATGTGTTCCCGTAACTTATCGAAACTTTGTGGCCATAAAATGTGGTAAAGAGTTCTCTGGGTATTAAAACGGAAACAGATACGTGAAGTCAACCTGGTTGCCAAGCCCAAGCATTTCGACCCACTTCTCAGGCGTAAGCCTTGGGTGTCCTTTTCTTGTCGCATTTGTTGTTGGTTGGAATTTATGACACAAGTAATTTGCGTACGGTCAAGCAGACATTCAGATAGGATATATATACTATATATGTATGTAAAAGGATCCAAATGGAGTTTCATAACCACACATGTGTGTCTAATGTCCGTCGTTGGCCGCTAGCTGGTTGATTGTCCTGGCATGTGTCTAATTAGTTGTGCGTCTTCTGTTTACCAAAATGAGGTCAAATTGTATATGGAAAGGACATTCCAAGGTGCGTCCCTTGGGTTAATTGAAATGCCCATTGCCATATAGCTAAGGATTCACTTAAGTTACCATTCCGTGTGTGTATGTGTGTTCGAGAAGGGGCATTCAAATTGAGATTAGTCAGGCATTAGATTAGTTGACGCGGCCCCAACTACAAATTGAAACTAATACATAAAATCTTCAGTTGACTCTCATTAAGTCACACGAGGAGAGTGCAAGAACAAACGAGTGTATATTGACTTTATGTTGACAAAAATTATGCAAATTTAAAGCAATTAAAAATACTTGTTAATTGACTTGAGCGCAAACATTTCGAAAGAGTCAAAAAGAGGCGCTGGCTAGGCCTTTTGGACACACACATGTGCAGAGAAAAAGAAACAGACGGATGCCGACTAATTAAATTAAACAGCAAGTGGAACGGCCATCGAAGTGGACTGGGCTGCAGTCGAGTATTAACTTATTTTTCGTGCAATTAACTTTTTAGTAGTGACGGACGACGGCGCACAAACAGCTAAATAACGAAAATAAAAAAACACCCGGAAAAAAACAAAACGAAAGGAGCAAAAAAAAAAAATGGTAAAAATCAAATCAAAGAATTTCCATTCCCATTTCCCACATACGAGCGAGCAAACGAACGAGACCAGAGCCACTCACAAAGGACCAAAGTAGTCCCTCTACTTTCGACCCACCTTTCATTCATTCTGTATTATGCAAACAAGTCGACAAGTCCATGTGCGTGCAAAAGGTTCTTTTTAGTGAGAGTCCTTTTCTCTTCTACATAAGTACATGCATATGTACCTGTACCTATAAATATATATTTTTTTTCGCTTAGCTTCTTTTCATAAATGCGAAACACATGTGCCTATGTGTGCCATCAATCGCAGGACCTGTTCATCCTTTATTCAATGCCTGCCAAATGCTAAACAAACGCTCCAAGTAAGCTAACTAACATGCCATTGCGATTGCTTTAAAAATGAAATCATTCAGACCTATGACCGACAACTTTATAATTATGACCAAATATAATTGCAATCTTAATAGCAAATTACGACCGGGAATAAGTCAAGAAAATAATGATAATTTACAGTTGCTGAAATATATTTATTGATTTTGTTTTTCTATTCAACACACATGATTGTGTGCAAATGAAAGTGCTGATTTGTGAATCATAATATAAATACACATGGAAACAGTAGGTAAATGACGTTTGGC
Source organism: Drosophila insularis (assembly GCA_018903935.1). NCBI lineage: Eukaryota > Metazoa > Arthropoda > Insecta > Diptera > Drosophilidae > Drosophila > Drosophila insularis. The sequence continues at coordinate 953,187 of JAEIFP010002295.1, read as the reverse complement.
CCAAGGCAACGGCGTCGACAGGCGTCCAAATGGTCAGTGAGTTATGAATGAAGCTAACAGTTGGAACGTCTGCTGGTCAGCGAGCCCTAGTCATTATTATCATCATCATCATGATAATGAATAAAGACTTCTTCATTTTACATTTCCCTTACGACCTTTCAATTGATAGCAAAGTGTGCACCCCATACATAGAACTTTTTGCGAAAATTAACACATTTTATACTTGTAGAAATAAACAACAACAAGAATAAGAAGAGAAATTGAAACAACGTCCGTTGCTCAATAATTAAGGAAAAGGAATCGACTCGCGTGCCTAAGGGTGGCCAGTAAGAGAGTGAGACAGACAGAGTAGCCAAGTAAAAGTTTTGAAGTTCAGTTGATCATTCAAAAGCAACTCCCTTCCGTTTATTAATGTGAGTTTGTTCCATATATATAAATGAATCTGCGAGTATGTGTGAGTGTGTGTGTGTCTATGTAAGAAAAGGCACAAAGGATTACTAACAGAGTCTCAGTCTCGGCCTCGGACTCGACTCGGACTCGGTGCCTGCAGCGCACATGTAATCAAAGAAATTAGCGCCACGTTGCGTGCAGCCGTCCGTGGTGAGTGTGGATGGATGGGCAGTATGCGTCCGAGAAGGGTTGTGAGTGGATAGATGGACAAATGGTTGGATGGATGGATGGATGGATGGATGGATGGATGGATGGATGGATGGATGGACAGCGCTATATTCAAATTCAGCGCAGCGTGAGCCTCCCCTATTGCCCGTTACCCTTGTCAATCTCATGCTTTAAGTATGTTTGTACATTGTCTTAAACAGTTTGACTTTTAATTTGCAGCCAAGTTTAATAACAAAGCTCTGTCCAAAGTCCAGACTCAGTCCAACCACTTGGCTAGTCAGTTTTTTAATTACAAAATCATGATAGAAGAAATATGCCAGACATGTGAATCGTCTCGTCTGAATTGTACTATGCCTTGGCTTAAAGAATCTAACCTCCCCCATTTCCCCCAGAAATCCACCAAGGTGTACACACACACACACATGTGCAATTACCCGTAGGCGTTGAAGTGTAAAATATTTATTAATAAATAAACACACGCCTAACTAATTGTGACAAAGGCGCCGACCGACAACCGTCGACATGCTGAGGCCGCCTCCGTCGTTGGCAACCTTCGCTGGCTGGCTCAAAGACAAGGCTAACGACACACAAGAGCAGGTCTCGCAGCTCGTCCAGGCCTAAGTTCAAAGTAGTCAGCCACACACTCACACACATGCGTGGGTATCTATTTTTTCTTCTTTTTCTTTTTTTGTTTCTGTAATAATTATTTCTGCAACCCAAAGTGTTAATGAAAAATCAATAATTACGCATCTTGAAATTATTAATAGGAGGACAAGCATATATTCTGTTGGACGGGCCAGCATGAACAAGAAGACATGCCATGGTGTCACCTCAGCCCTCCACCTCCACCAACTGTAATTGTATATTTAAAAAGAATTTTCTCTCCATGATGGACTTATTTTTTTTTGTAACGAAATGCCAAGCGAGCCACGAATTGAGACGCTTTTCCTTCCACAACTGAGTTGTTTCGCTTCTTCAGAAACGAATTCTTCAATAAGAGTATGAACAATTCTTCACGCTATTAATTAGCCGCTTCATTTGACTAAAAGACGTTGCAAATTGTTTTGTTCAACTCGTCGAGACTGTTAACTTATCTTTCAGTTGCTCAAAATGCATCAATCAGTGCTGGTTCTTTCAATTCTTCTAATATTTTGCCTACCGCAGCTTCTTTTGGCCATTCGTTGCCTAAAATTCAAACCTACCGAGAAACCGGAGACTACAGTTCAACCTAAAGCCAGATCAAAGTCAGAAATAGACATAAAGGCGGCAAGATATAACCGAAAAATTGGTGCAGAAAAAAATGTGGAAAATCAATCCGAAGGAGCAGATCCTCAGCCCTTAGGCCGTCTACGCAAACAAAAAACATTTTTGCGCAACCCCAACTATGTCAATGCAAATGAACTAATGGATAAACAAGCCAAGAATATGGCTATTGTATGGCTACCACCTCCATATCCCGGTGCCCGTGGCGGCAGCTCAAATGGCTGTGAGTATTATGAGGAATGAAAGATTGCAATTCAATTAAAGATAATGACCCACGATTGGTTTCTGCTTTCCTACTTTCAATAAAGTTGATTGACCCTAATTACGGAAAATAAAAACTTAGCGAAATATCTTCACGAACTGGCTGATAACTAAATCATTTAACCTGCTTCATGCAATAGAGTATTTTAGCTTCAGGCCATTGTAGATACATTCACATTATTGTCCCCCATATCCACTTATCCAGTCCAGTCGCACTTATTCTATTTTGAAATTGTTGTTTTTGATTTGCGTGAGTGTGTGTGTGTGTGTTTTTATGCTTTTCGCGCGTTTGTTGTAATTGGAAACATAAAAACATTTGCTGCAATTGTTTCAAAGGTTTTTTGTTTTATATTTTTATTTGGACTATTTTTTTTTTGTTTTTTGGTTTTTATAAAGGCTTCTTTTTTTGATACGTATTACCTGATGCAAAATAATTGCAGTGAAACATGTTTCATAGCATACTTTTGTGCGTCGTTCGGCATTGGTTAGTGCCAACTGAATGCATCGCTGCATTTGGCATCAGAGCAAAGCGGTAAAGAATCGAGAAGGGGGTCTGGCGGAGGGCAGGGGAAACCATGGCTAATTGACAATGGCCACCATACGCACTTAACACACCAAAGATGCATCGTCTGGTGGCCAAAATCGTCGACGAGTCAGCTAAGTTCCGAGTGCCATTCGCGAGCAAAGGCAAATAATTTTAATTAAATGAAAAAGAAATGCAACGATGGAAGGTCTCGCAAGGGAGGCAAGCACTTAAGCGCCACTCCACCTTCAGCTGCACTCCCCGTCCCGCTTTAGCTTGAATCCAACATGCCAGCGGATTGGCACTTGGCCGTCAACGAACCGACCATGGGACGCACAAAAATGCAATGACCGTCCGTATGTCCAACCTTCCGCCTGCCTCCTCCCGTCCTACTTCCAAACAAATGCAGTCAAGTGTGAGTGAGAAGCTGAATAGGGGATGGTCATGTGAGTGGGCCCCATATATCCTTTTGTAAGAATTCATTTGCAGAGCAAAACTTTTTTTCCCAATTTCTAACGCCAACACACTCAAAGTCGCAAAAAGAGTGTGGGGGCAAAGGGGGCCGGTTGCGCCGCCAGTTGGGTTTGGTCTGGTCTGACGGGACCAAAGCAAACATAGAGCCTGCCAAAGAGGTAAACTGCACTTAAAGTGCAATGAGAAAAAATTCCAGTCGCGAGCTGCAACTGACCAAAAATGCATTCAGCGCCCAAGGCGAAAAACACTCTTCTGCTAGTATGGGAAGAAGGGTTAAAGGGTAGAGCGACGTTTATAGGCAAAAAGATAAAGAGGTAAGTGCAACACACACACATACACGCACACACACGTTGACTAACTGTTTGTTTTATGCGCTCATGTGCGCCGCGAGAGTTTTGCGAGTTTGCCAAAATGCTGCCGAGTGCAATTTCATGAAGTTTGCTTGTTGTTTTTGACTTGCCGTTGCTGTTGCTGCTGCTGTTGCTCCTACTGCAGAGCAGCTGCCTGTCAAGAGTTTGAGCGATTTTGATTGAAAGCGCGCTCTCACCCAAAACAACGAGCAAAAAAAAAGAGGATGCGTTCCCTGTCCATGGGCACCTTTGCATTTTTTATGCGACTGATGCACTTGATGCTATTCAGGGGAAAAGAAAAACAAAACCAACTGTGTGCGTTTCGTTGTTATTGCAGTGTAGACTGCTGCTGGCTGAACGGATGGGGAGCACATACTAATCGTATGAGGAACGCAACTTAATAACTGACTGAGGACAGACTTGTTGGCCTTATCTATTCCTTAAATACAATAGATCTTTCAACAATTGGAAATTAAAAACGTAAATAAGTAAAAGCGATTCCACCCCATAGGATATTCAAATCTTGATAGTCTGTCAGTCTCTAAAACTAAAAAGATGTAAATGTATATATATATTATGTCATACTATCCATCCCACATATCCGAGGTTTTTTAAACTTTCCTTTTTCTCAACTCTCAAAATGATTTTCCAGACTTAACTAATCTGTAAAACTTTGAAAAATTTAAAAATATTTTGCTGTTTAATTCGCCTTTTGCGAATTTAAGATGTTTGTATTATGGCAAGTAATACCAGACATTAACCAACGTACGTGCCCGTCTTTTTAGGAAATTTTCCATGGTTTTATTGTCACCATTTACATCTAATTCTTGTCTTTTGACATCTGGCAGATAATAAAAAACAATAGATTGCCAGCTCAGTCAGCAAATCTTTGACAACAATTAAATAAAGGAAATGCTTTTCGTCACGTTGAATCCATAAAAAAAAACATTTGTTATTAGGTTGAAACTTGTAAGAAATAACAAAATGCGAAACAAATATGAAAAAAGTTAAATTGAGCAATTCGCCATCATCTTTTGCCATTAAAAAACAAATGTCCGTCAAATTTGGGCTTACACTGTTAATGGAAGTCGCAAGTGTTGCCCCTTGAGCCACCGTTAAATCAGGCCAAAAGAGATATAGACAATTAACCGAAGTTTTGTTGTATTTTGGATGAGGCCATAAATTTTGAGGTGTTAAAACAAAAAGGAAAACAAAATCAAAATATGAAGCTAAATGTGGCTACAGCATAAAAATGCCAATCCTCATCCATGTGGGGGACCTTTTTTTCGGTGGTTGATTTCCTGCTCTGTGGTGAGTCAAACTTTTGCGGTCGCCGAATGTGTTGCGTTTTGGATGATGATGTTATGTGCCGGCTGTCGGATGGGTCGTCTGTTGAGCGGGTCAGTAACGCGTCTAACTCGCACCACTTCCAGCACCCCAACCCCGTTAGCGGATCAAGAGGACGCTTCAAACAATAAATGTGCCACATTCGGTCATCCCAAAATGCAGCCATGAAAATCCGATTATTACATTACAATTTTTGCTGTTCTTGTGGGCATCGTTGTTCAATATTTGAAACGAGCAACGATAACAATGTTCATTGGCTGTCCCAATGCCCAATCCTCTGGCCCATAATCAATTAATGTTGGCAATTTGTGCAACTGAACGTAACCTCAATTATGTGCGCCAAAGTGCCTGCCGCTGCCGAGGATTAATCGCAACAACAACAGGACAGCAAAAAAAAAACCATCTACCAACAACAAATTGACTGGCAGGAACAAAACAAAAAAGACAATCCAAAGGGGAGGAGCGGCAGCAGAAGTTGGTCCAAAACTCCATAGGGTTTTTGACAACAGCAACGACGATGCGAATTATAACAAAAACAAACATTACATTTGGCTAGAAGAGGCAGTAGCGACTAAACGACAAAAAAATTTAGACTACAAAAAAAAACATGCAATGACGAAAGTCAAACACAAACAGAATGACAAGGTAAATACTAAAAAACAAAAAAAAAAGAGATAAAAATAAAATTCACAAAATAGAAAGGAGGGAAAATTAAAAATTGACAATGAAAAGCCGCGCATTTTGTTTTGGCTGGTTGAATGAACGACCAGGAGGCGACGACGGGGAAATGGCTGAAGTGATTGGCAAATAGATTGTTAGCAGCAAAAATCTAATAAGTATAAAAAGTATGCACACACAATCACTCGGAATATTGATTATCAATTTGATGATTACTCTTAATTTGAAATGAATAGATTTCTCAACTGTGAAAAAAAAACACTTTAAAGGATCGACATATTCTTTTCCCTTTTTTTTAAGGTATTTATTTTCTCATATTTTTACTATATCACATAACTTTCCCTATGTTTTCTGTTTGCTTTTATTAACGGCAAGTAAATAAAAGTTAACAAATATACCTATTAATTTAATTTAATTCTTCTAGAACCTCCTAAGAGGTTGAAGAGGAAATGGACATCAATTCAGCTCAGATAATCAAATTCCTTATAAGGTTTATCAATAAGTCTTATGGGAATTTTCTTGACTGGCTTCTAAAATACCACCAATATGATTTCCCCTAAAATTAGAATTGAAAAACTACCCAAACAAAGGAAAAATCCCACAAGATAAAATTCTAGCGCCATCTATTGCTTGCTAGCTTAACTATAAACAGCAAATCTAGACCAAAAATTAAGAGAAACGAAAAACGGATAAATAAAGAGAAAAACTATATAGAAAATTCTAAGTGCATCTCTTAGGCTTACAAAAAGGGGGTTGCAGACTCGCAACCACCACCAGAAGTAGCAGCAGCATTAGCCATGGCTTAAGGGGGCTGCCAACTTATGGGAAAAGCGAGGTGGCTAACGACAGGCCGGACGAGGCTCGGCGTGGGTTGTGGCAAGGCAACGAGGACCTGGACGACTGAACGCCATGGCCGACGATGTTAAAATGGCAAAACTGGCAAAGGCATGGCCGATGCATAGCTCTGCTGTGGCGGATTTTCTTTGTTTAGCTCACACACATACACACAACCCACTCAGTCACCCACTGAAAGTTGCATAGATACATAGATATACATAAGTACAGAGATATGCGCATGTGCCGGAATCAGCAAAGGGACGCTAGTTCTACCGACGGCATAGCAATGTATATAGTTTTCAAACATAAATTGGTAAATTATATCCAATGCAGCAGATCTTTCAGCAGACCGTCGCCCTCTTTCCTGCTGTCATTGATAAAGAGCAGACAAAGCCAAAGAATCAAATCATATCATCCACATTTAAAGCGATTATTCACTTCTTATGTATTATTTATGATTACCTATAATAATTTTAAAACTGTTGGCGATTTGTTGATATCAATTTGCGGCCACAACCCAAACACGTGCCAAACGTTCCCAAATGGGACTCAATCTTCTCGAGACAGACAAACAAATCCGTTGATAGACCCTAAACGGGGCAATAGAGATGCAACCGAGACCAAAGCAAACGTGGCAAAAACCTCAACAGAAACCAAAACCAAAACCATAGGAAAAAAAAACAACAAGAAAATAACTAGAATGAAAGGAAAGAGGTGCAGGAGTAAAAGGAATCCGAGTAGACGCAGGGAACAACCCTTTATCAATTCCTTCTTTTCTCTAGGATTTTTTCTTGCCTGGTGTCTAGCCGGTTTGATCCAGCGTCTAGTTGTTTGTCTGGCTTAGCTGCCCCCCTCTACCCCCTCCAGCGTTTCTTGAGTTCATTCGTCTGTCTGAGACAATATTTGCGGTGCGCATACATTAGGTCAGGCCCAAAGGGGACCATGAGAACAACAATAAGAAAAAAAGGAGGACAAAAACAAAACGAAAAACAGGAGAAGCTGGCACGGAAACTTAAGTCGATGGGAACAGAAGATTGAAATTTCTAGTTTCTCAGTTGAGGGACATATTGCAATTAGAATTTGAAGTGGAAAAGTCAGTCTCTCTCCAACTTTTCGTCTTTATCAGCTCTCGTCCCAAAACATAAAAAGAGTCGTATTCACTATAGGGTAGACAAAAACCCTTGACTAATTCAATAATTCATTCTCAAACCTTTGGGCTTTTGGCAAATATTTGTAACTAGCAGTAAAATGCAAATTGAATTCATCTGCCCACACCAAATAACCAAATACCCATGCCGAGACCCACCCATTTCTAATATGGCGTCGTCGTCTTCACTTTTGGGCCAAAAAGTCGCCGATCCTTTGAAGGGGTGAGTCTCTGGCAAACCCGCATGCCAACTTGGGATAGTTGTGACTTTTGTCTGCGCAGGCATCTAGGACCAATGATGTGGGTTTGGCTTTGCCACTAAGGGTAGTCCATAAAATCCTTGCAATCCCAATTGGAATGAGGGGGCGCAATAAAACTTATTTCCTCTTTGTTTTCCCTTTTGAAATTTCTTTTTTCCCAGAGACAGAGAAAGAGAGAGAGAGAATTTGTTAGGTCTTTTGGGCAGGCAAATTGAATCAGTTGGTCTCGCCTGAGTTGCAGGAAATTGAATAGTTTTAGTTGTTAGTTGGTAAATAATTTTTCTGAGGTATGGCTACAACCCAGAAGCCCTTTCCGAATCAACTTTTCAATTTTCTCGTTTATGTTGACTTTTTCCTCCCACATCAGGGTTTGTGTTTGCTTAACTCAAATTTCCAGCTCCTTTGTTCATCAAAGTAATTAGTGGAAAAGTCTGAAGGACTTTCTCATTTCCAAACTGGCTTTTGTTTCCTTCCAGTCATTCTCGTTGCCGGTGTCCTTGTCGGCAGGTTCATTATGTGTACATGCAGCTTATTTGATTTCTGCATGTAAATTAGTCGACCAAACCGGCTGAGGACATTTGTTGAATAAATTTAAGGTTTTTGGGGTTTGTGGGCCCCTGAAGAAGCCGAAAAAATGAGAATATACACAGAAAAACACACAGTCGAAGTATCCTTGCCGCATAGAGCCAGCGGAGGGCACTCGAAGCACTCGCTCTAAGCAAAAGCGTGTAAAACGAGCGCATGTCCTTAAATAAACGTAGCAAAAACAGCGGCAGGACCTAAAGCTGGAGCTGGCGCCATGGTGTAGATTATAATTTCAAAAAACAGGACGAAAGGATGAGCAAATGGTTGGGGCTAAGGGCATTGGCGACAACAACAAAAATAACGAAGAATCAGCTTTCTCTCTCTCCTCTGCATGAAGGACCTTCATTATGAAAGTTGCCGTTTTCATTATTTTCTTTTGTAAAGGATGCTGCGATGTGAGGATGTCCCCCAACAACTAATCTACATTTAAAGCAAAACCAGTGTAGATGGGCACGATGGGGAGGGGAGAGCCGTGGAAGGGAAAGCATGTTTTATTTTTGCACCCTAAAGGCATTTGCCAAAAGGATTCATCTTACAACATTAGTGACCTCAGCAACTGCGCACAAAACATGCGGACACAACAACGAGAGGATGATGTGGGCGAACCAGAGAAGGATCCAGGGCTGACGGAGACGGGGGCAACCTGCTTTGTTGTGTGTTTTCTAGTGCAAATATAAGTTTATCCATAATGGCTGCCAACGGCAGCGGCAGCGCCAGCAACCAGAGACAGTGGATGGCGATGGAGATGAAGGAACGTACACAAGTGTTGGCAATGTTCGGTGTTCACTTGGCTTGTACCTTGGGGTACAATCTACCACAAATACACTAACATCGTCACCCACTCGCCGGGCTCATCTCTCCTCCATCCTTATGTGTAGCATCCACCTATTCTGGTCGTGCCCCTTCTGGGGGTGTCAAAGTTGCGGGCATCTTCTGCGTCACGTAGCCAGAGCTTCCGAGAACTTCTCATTTATTTTACTTAATTGTCAAGTTTGAATTTTGAAAGGGTTGTCAGCGCCACCCGTTCAATGTACCCCCACTCATCCCCCCACCGCCATCTCACCTCATCTCATTTAACCAACTCACTTTCTATACTCAAAGACCTTCCTCCTTCCTCCATGTTCATTTAAGTTAAAAATTTTCCGTTACGCTTCGTCGTTAGGAACAGGAAATGAGAAGGTAGTGGGCAATGGACAAGAAGTAAGCTAAATTTAGGAAAGCGTTCAGTCTCCCTGGCAATTTGCATATTGATTGTAGCAGAAGAGTACGACGACCATTTAAGAATATGTTAACTCATTTTTCTAGAAATAACAGAAAATTTCATGATTTAAACTGGGAAGGGTGTCAATATCTATTGGGTTTGTCATCCCATAACAATTATAATTTGAATTAAATAAAAATATTAATATTAGGGATGATTTTGAAATAGAAACACTAGTAAATAGTCCCAAATTTGTATACTCAATGCTCTAACATTTAAAACTAAATTATATCCTCTATTATCGAGATCTTTTGCACAAAAAATACTTGGATTTATCTTCTAGCAAATATCTATTCAAATTGAGGCACATTCTGTTTCCCTGTTTTACTTTATTGAGTTGCAAAACCAAAATCAGTACATTTCACTATTTTTGGCAGTTAGTTTTGTATTTTTGGTAGCAAATGGTGGCCAAAAGTGCTTTGGCAGCCAGAACCGTTACCGCGAACAAGCATATGAGGCCCGCACATACATAGACAGCGGGATAAGAGATGGGTTGAGGAGCAATAGAGACAGACAAAGTTTTCAAACAGCTGCCCGATGTACAATATAAATGTGGTTTTCATATTTTTGTGGTTCACTTCGGTGAACTAGCAGCTCCTCTTCCAGCTGTCCATGGTCTAGTGGTTACTGTTGGCACAAAGGAACGGAATATCTGTACCATTGGCTCTCCCTCGGATTTTATAATGAAAGCCATTCATAAAACTTTAGCTAAATACGAACATTCATTATAAAATAATTTCGCCGAAAAATGTAAAAGTTACAGAAAGAGGGAGGCACACACACACACACAGAGGGTGAAAAGGCGGTCAACTTTAGTTAGCGGGCGTGGGGCGTGGCATGAAATTTACATAGAGAGTGAAAAAGTTATGTACTAAACTAAAAGATAATAACCAATCTATGGGACAGGCAAGAGTTTGAGGGCTTCATTAAAAATTTGCTTTTGCATTTGGTGTTCTGTTTAAGTTGAGGTTTATCGTGGCCCAAACCACTTTGTGCGGCAAGTGCAAGTGACATCAAAAATGGTCAATCTCATTCTACAAAACTTATTGCTTGTGTATTTTGAAAAAAATGTCACAATAAATCTTCAACCCAATATGCAAAAAGAGAGAACAGAGAAAAGGAGGTAACTCCGCTACGTGACTTTCCATAATGCGAAATGCAATCCTTTAGCTAATCCATTACTAAATTAAACATTACACTAAATATATAAATAAATAGCTAGACACCGTGACAGCAAACAAAGACGACCGAGCGACAGAAAACGAGACGACAAGGGATCTTTGAGTTTTTGGGTGTTTCAGTAAACGGAATACCCCATCACTCTAAAACACTTCAGCCGCTTTGCAGACAGCTAAGAACCCTTTCTAATTTGCCTAAAACACAAACACAAGTCCAGCTGAAATGGGTTGGGCAAGGCTGGGTCGTTTGGTTGGAACTTTTGTCTGTCAAACAATAAATCATCAGGGCTCGAGAGGCCAAGTCCGAGAACGAGAACGAGAACGAGAATGAGAACGAGGACAACGCCAACAACGACGACGACGACTGGAGACCTTTAATTACACCACGTAGGCTCAAGTATGTTTTGAAACTAAATCTGCTGCCATTCGCCCACTCCCCACTTCAGCTGTACAGCTGCCGTTTAGATGCCCAAAACAATTAAACCCTTTTCCGTTCCGTTTCGTTCCTTGATGGCCAGCCATTTTTTGTTCGGTTTAGATCGAAAAATTCCAAGTAAGCTTAAAAAATTAATGACATTAAGAAGTTTCGTCCTTTGAGGGGGTCCCTTGATACTCCCATATCAAATTGCTAAACAAACTTCAGCTAACGTTTCCATTCGACAGTCAAAGATGAATTTCTTATTTACATTCGACTGTTTAACTTTGCTTAATATTTTCTTGTTGCCTTTAAAGTTGCAGCAACTGAGAGCAGCATCCTGTACTTAAATCCCTGTTCATGCAACAATTTCTAATTGCACTAATTGCAAAGCAAATTTTCTAGTAAATTACCTTTTTGCCAAAAACTGCTGCTGAAAGGACGGCAGCCAGGCAGCAGCCAGGAGCCAGGACATCCTCTCGACTCAAATTATATTTTTAGAATTTTAATAACATGCCAAAAAGGAGGAGAAGATGTGTAGGTAGGATGCCAACAGTAAAGTGATGAAGGCTCCTCTAAATATCATATTCATAATTATTATTTTTGCAAAGCGTAACCTAAAAGTTGAATCCTTCACTCCTGCAGAGAAATGCATGTGGATAAAGTTTATCGGTAGAGTTTTAGGTTCATGAGAAAAGAGCTTTTAGATTTCAATTTTTGTTATTTAAACTAAATGTTCAAATGCAAACTAACAAATGTATAAATAGTTGCTCAACAGCCCTTATTCTGTATATATTATTGTACACTGAATACAGAGTTCATTAAAAGACAAGGGTTTTCTCTTCAGCCAACCCCCTACCAAATAATAAAAGGGTCCCATTTTGGAATATATTTAAAGAGTTTGATCTTGACAGCGCAAGCGTGTTGGTCACACTTAGGGGTTGAGTTTAGAACCATCCCAAAATGAGATAACAAAAGGTTTACCCCGAAATGAACTACCGAGATCAATTAACCCTTGACTTTTAACACGCAAAATGTATCCCGAAACGGAACAACCCCAATTAGCAGTGTAATGGAGATAAACTCTCTCAATGGGAAGAGTTTAAGACTACTTTGCGTTAGATAAAATACTTTAAATAAGTAAATTTCAGCAATTTACACTAAATAAAATAATTTTCATCGAAAATCTTTTCAACTGGTCAAACAACATTTAGTTTCCCATGATTTTCGAGGATTTCTTTTCGTTTATTTTCTAATCACCCTTGTCAGAAATATTTTGTTTGTGTGAACCTTCACATAAGTTGGAAAAGGGTGACAAAAGGTGAGGAGCTCTTTAATAATGAGTAAAACGGGTTTGAAGACATCCTCGAAGAGATCCTCGTCTTTTTCGCTTATTAATTGTTGAATCAAACAAAAGAAAAAATCTGTTAGAAAAATGATTTTTCTGACCAGAGATGGAAACTGGTTATACCAGCCATCAGAAAAAAAATGACCATTTTATCTAGGCATAGAGGATTCTAAGCTTTTGCCTCGATTTGCGATCAGTTGGATTTTGTCTGCGGACGCGTTGTGATCGATCACGGTGCAGGAATCGCTCGGATTAATAAATTTTGTTCTAATTGAATGGTGAGTCTTAAAAACAATGCAATTTAAACTGCGAGTGTGTTTAATGCACTTTTTTTTTGTTTTGGGGCCAAACTTGTTGTGTCGCTTAAAGGACACACTTTTTTTTTGGCTGACCGCATTGGCATGAGCAAAGAAGGAACAAAAAGGTTACAAGGTTATCCAAACGTCCTTCGCCTTCGGTTTGTAAAAAAAAGAAACGAGAGAAAGAGTGGAGAAAAAAATACAAAAACCCACGGACAGCCAAGTCAAAGCAAAGCAAAACAAAACATAAACGCAGTGCATAGAAAACTCAGCCAAAAAAAAAAACGAAAAGGGGGACGAAAAAAAATATGTTTGCCAGCTTTCTTTTACTTGCTGCTCTCTATACACAGACACATTTCGCATATTTTTTCCGCTCCTTTCCTTTTCACTGCCCGCTTTTCCAAGGGCTCTTCCACTGTAAATTTCACAAAAAATAAATTTTCTAACAACCCAAACAAACAAACGGCTCCATAAAAAAAGCAAACCGAATCCAAAATCCCGACCCCACAAAGTCGCGTAAAAAATCTGAAATCCGTGTACATGTGTGTGTGTTTGTATGGTTGGTTTTCCATACGTTATAGAAAAAATATTATAAATGTGAATGAGCTGACTGTTTTATGTGGAGGTACATGAATATACATGCATATATATGTATATATGTATCCATATGTCTGTATCAATGTACGAGTATACATATATTCCTTTTTTGTATAATTGCCCGCCCTTGGCCGCTGCCCTCTATTTGTTTGATTAGAAACCTGGGGTCGATTACCGGCAGGACTTTTAATTTGTTATTAATTGCCGCCGATTTGTTGTACCATGCGAGCTATTTTTTTCCTTTGCATATTTGCATTGATTATTGCGAATTTAGGTTGAAGAGGGAAAGTTAAGTGGTCAAATTTAATATTCTGCTATGTATGTGTGTTTAATATTCTGATATCTATGTGTTATTTAAGGATGTTTTATAATGAAACAGAAACCGTCTGAAGAAACAAACGATAATGAAACTGAAATCATTTTATACAATTTATTACACTCTGCTTTGCTAAAGATTTGAAGTGTTCTATTAAGCTGAACAATTTCAAGTTATATAGAAGATAACTGACTGTAATTCGTAAACGTTACATGCCGAATTGAATTGTAATACAATAATTATGATTACTTCACATTTGATACAGAAGAAGTAACGACCAATTTTGATATAATTAAATGGACGATAAATCTTTAAAAATTCCCAAAATAATCATATCAACTGTATCAACGTAATATAAAAATCAGTAAACTATCTGCAGGTCAAGGTGGGGTAGTCCTTTATGTATATACATATATTCATGTGCAACTGCTGAGCTTAAGGCCGAGACGCAGCCTGAGTTCGAGTTCAGGAATATTGGGTTGTAAGTGGGTTGAAGAATCGAGAGTGGGCAGGAGGCGATCTGAAAATGGTAAACAGAGCAAAACTGCAGCAGGCACCCGATTGGCTTTGGCCGCGTACACAAAATGTGCATATAGAGTGCAACTTTTAGCACCAACCGAATGCAGTTGCTACACACACATACACACACACAAGCACGCTCACAGATACAAGTTGGGAAAAAAGCATTGCAAGTGAATATTTGCTGTACATAGGCGAAAAATAAAAACAAGTTGGAAAAAAAAATAAGACAGAGGCAACAACAAAGCAAAGCAAAACAAAAAATGTTGGAAAAACCAAAAACCCAAAACAAAAGCAAAAATCAAAAAACTTTTGGGTAGAAAAATGCACTTTTTCTGGGTGTGGCAAACGTCGACAGCGTGGCAGCGACGCCTGCATTTGCATTAGAGCCTCAACTGAAGCTCTAGCTGAAGCTGGGAGCCTCAACAAAAATGGCTGCCTAAAATGGCAAACTTTTCCTAGTAGTTGCGTGTGTGTGTATGTGTGTGAAGAGCGAGAGCGCGAATGCAGATGCAGTTTCACCAACTGCTCACACACACACACAAGAGAGAGATGCACACACGCACACCCACAGTTTTGTACCTTTTGGCTTGTGGGCCGCCTCAGGTTTCCAGGGAAGTGGAGGGAGTACTGCGAAGCGCATTTTTAGTTGGTGCAAGCAACGGAGAAATGCATTTTTACTCCCTTTTTTGCCATTGCTTCGTGCTGTTCGTATGTGTCTGTGTGTGTATATAGGAGACGCCTCTGTATGGGTGGCGTATCCCTATTTGATATCCTAAAAAAGTACACAAAATTTTGCAGAGCAAGCAGCGCAGTCAGCATCGACGCTGGCCGCACAAACACGCCCATGTTTTATGTACAAGGCGGAGGCGCTTCGTCTCTTTTACATGCGCAGCCTTCCCATATATACATATCTCTCTGTGTATCGCTGTCTGTGTTTGTATGTGTGTGTGCGAGAGCTGCGGAAAAAAGGAAACAAAAAAGCGAGAGGCAAAACACTAAAAACTAATGCGCGAGAAAGAGAAACAGAACATTAGAAAAACGCTGTCGCTGTAGTCGTTGCCTGTGTGTCGCATGTATAGGTATTGGTGAGCATACGAGCCGAAGCCCTCAACGATGCTGAAGCCGAACTGCCATTGTTGCGCAGCAACAAAAAAGGAACAGAAAAAGAGAGAACAGGACGAACGAACGAGAGCAAGAGAAGAGCAAGCGAAGGCCAAGCGAGAACGAGAACCCAATATTCTTTCTAAGTGGGTGGCTGACTTTTTAGACGTAGTGTGCGTGTGTGTCCTTCTATCGATCCAAACTTTGCTGAAGAATTGCACGAACAGTAAAACCAAATCATGTCCCCTTTAACAATTCTTTCCCACCAACTTTCAAAATAATATAAGGTAAGCCATGTCTCTTTATCGTTTCTCCTAGATTACATCTTTCGTCCATTCGTCTCGATTATCCTTTTCTTTTTTCTATATACTCGCAACAAAAAAGAACCGAAGCATACACACGAGTCTCGGCCTCGAACTCAAACCCAGCATTAGGCAGCTTTTCTGGGAAACCTTGTCGCTCTCCTTTTTTACTCGCACATTTTAAACATGTATATAGTAAGCATATATGCGCATATATACATATTTATGTACTTATACATTTAACTGGTATGCATATATACTTCGCTTATGTGCTAAATGCCTTCGGCATCTCTTTTCTCCATGTGGTTTGGTGTTGGGCATCTTAAGGAGTTAATGTTGCGTGCGTAACGTGTGCGTATCCTTTATTTGCATATGAATATACATTTAACACTATGTATTGCAACGATTTACTTTTATGGTCTCTTCTAAGGATACTGAAACTCTTGAGCAATACGTACACATTAAAAGTACAGCACTGTCAGAATGTTATTAATCTTATTTCACTTGAGAAAATAAAATTTAATAATTAGGTCTAAAGTGTGTTTGAAGTATTGACATTTTAGATAATTTGATCTAAAATCTAGATTCTAAACTGTAAATAAACATCGCAAACTAAAGTACGAAAAGTTGCGGCAATTAATTAACCATATAATTATTATATTAATTATACAAAATATAAAAAAACTTAAAAAGAAATGAAATTAAAATGAATTAAAAACCTTTTTTTTTTTGTTTACTTAAAAGGAAATGTTCTCTCTTTACAAAACTTCTGAAAAAATACCGTAACAATTTGTAAAAGATCATTATATGTAAACCTTTTTGAGAAATAAAACTCAAGCTTTCTAAAAAGAAAACTTAGACCCGTTTAAAGAAGTTGTATCTATAAATATCATCACTTTGTTGCAGAGTCAAAAATACAATTTTCAGTTAATATAAATCAAGAAACAGTTCATTTCTACATAAGCTTTAACAGAATTAGGACAATTTAAATATAAGTCGAGATTAGGTTGGTCAAAATGGAATGCATTGATTTTTTGGTATTAGTTCAAAATGATTTGCTTTAAAATAAGCACACGATCCTAGTACATTTCAGATCATCTTAATCGATTGCTAGACAACACTTTCATATTATATTGAGGGCATAAATATTGTTCAATCGTTCTATCAATATGATCTATGTTTGGCATTTTAATAAATGACCGGCAAAAAAAGAGGGAGACATAAAGAGAGCTGGAAATTTAATTTGAAATAAATTAAAGACTATTCATATGGTCAGATTAAAAGCACACACAAAAAAGAGGCGCAACTGGATGTGACCGGCATTGTTTCGCTTGCCTCTAATCGACATTCGCACGGACAGACTGACGGACGGGCCGGAGCGGCGGGCGGAGAAACAGTGAATGGCCGCTGCTTCTCTGTCATAATAAACGTAACTATAATACAAAATAAACACATAGCCGAAACAATCTAAATATGGCGAAAATTTATGTATTGATTTTCATTAAAAATATTTTCATCGGCCATGGTTCGTTTCTAGTACAGAAGAGGCCAGACCTGGCCAGCTCTGACTCTGGCTGTGGCGTTTTTCCAATTTGGTCTCCGCTGGATGCCGGCAAATTGAAAATTTTGCGAAAACAAAACAAAAAGCAGAAGGTGGCGTGGTCAGAACTCGAGAGCAAGTGCATCATTTTTCATCTGAAATGCGGAGAGGGGAAGGAGACGACATTGCACGGTGTATGGGCAAACAAACAAAAACCGTTTGGCCAGAGCCTGGTAGTAGCCTTAGCTTTGGGTTATGCATCATCATAACTATATAGAATGGTGGGAATGGGTTCGGCCAGGCTGTATAAATCTATAGATTGCAACTGGGATGTAGGGTTACTGCCGCTGCTGCTGCTCCTGATGCACCTTTGATATGCAATTTATGCATGTCATCTGCGCTGCGTCCATTGTCCTGGCAAAGGGACGACCACCTAAACACAACACCCACACACATTGAAAATCCTTTTTTGCTGCCAATTTATAGGCCTGCTCCAGCCTGAGAGTCAGACTCAATCCCAGACCCAAACCCAAACCCAATCGCAATCCCAATCCCAGCCTCAACTCCTTCCCACACTATTATGATACTGTTGTTGTTGTTGTTATTTTTAGTGTTAGTGTGTGTGTCTGTGTGCATTGCGTTTTTCCGGCTCTCCTATTTGCATTGTCGGCCAGCGACGAACATCGAACGAAAACGGTTGCAATGTTTGCCCTTTGGTTTTGTTGTGCATCGCCATCGTTTGTCGTGGGTTCAGGGTTTCGGGGTTCTGGGTGCGGGGTGCCTGGTTCTGGGCGCTGGCCAGGAATCATGTTTTTGGCAAAATGCATTTTCATACGGCATGTAAAGCCAAAGCCATGGATTCCCATGTACATTTTGTCCATAGATGAGGAGTCGGGGAGTCCTTTCTGTACGTGCACGTAATGGTAGTTATACACATACATACATACATAGACACACTGCATCCATGTGCCATGTACAATACAGTGCAATGCACTTCCATCTAATCAAAGTCGGAAAGGGTTAAGGACGTGTGTGCGTGTGTGTGCCTAAGTGGGTTGTGGGTGTTGAAAACAAAGCAGGAGCTTTAATTTTAATTGATGCATTTTCCTTCCACTCTCTGTGCCTCACTTCCTCACCGTTTACCCATCCAGACAGTTATGTATTTATCTAAGCGCTGGCCTGTCTGCCTGTTTGATTGATTATTATCATTATTATCATCGTGCAACGAGCGAAGTAAATGGATAAATTGCATATTACTAATGAAACTTTACAGAGGATGCATAGGACCCAAAAGGGCATCATAAACTGACGGTTAATGATCGTTTTAGAAGGTGTTGGTCAAAGACATAACAATTTAATGGTATGCCGGAAAATTGAAAAGGATAAAAGACATATAATCCTTATTGTAGCACTACTGAATTCACTGTTTTGATAAAATACGTTATTTAGTACTAAATTTAGGAACTTGGAACTACTTAAGATGTTTTTAAATTAATATGAATGAGGATTAATAGCCATTACATTTAATTGTGAGGTCATAATGTGTCTGCCGTTAAAACTAAAATCTTGTTATTGATTGTTGATACGAATGTAGAATTTAAATTTGGTGCATCTTTAACTGGTGGCAATTGGTATGCTCGAAGTTTTTGAGGGACCTGGTCAAGGGAAAAGACAAATGATTGGTTTAGAGAGTTAGACAGACAGTTAGATCAGACAGACAAAGCGACACCAAAGCATTTGCTCAATAGAAATAGTCTGTAGTTTTCGATTTTGTATTTTCTATTTTTCTTTGCGTTCACACATTTCGGTGCTCAAAAATCAAAGGTAGCCCGCGATGCAATGCCATTTCAATGGACTTGCCTTTGAGAGCGGCTCTATGCAAATCAACAGCAACACCCGCCAACTCCCATACACATATATGGACAAATCCTGCCAAAAGGATGCACTGCTAACGAACTTTTCAAAGGGGGGCCAACAACACAGGATCAGAGTCCAATGCAGACACATATTTTTTCACAAAAGTCAATATGATGTCAATGCATTTCATTTGCCACGCAAGGAAACTAATCTCCTCCCCCATCCAAAGGAAACCCCTCCACCATGTCTAAATGCCTTGCTGGTTTAATTTTCGACTGTTGTTCTTTAATTGACATATTTATTACAGTCCTACATGACTCGCAGCCTTAAATGTTGGAAACTTTCTCAAATCGTTCATGCTGCAGCGATTGCAACAGTATCCTCCCCTTAACCCACTCCCATCCCTTGATGTGCAGGGAACTGCATTCTTTTGCCTGTTCCTGTTCCCTGTTAACGTTGCCGCTGCTGCAAAACAAAACAAAACGTGGAACAAACATCACTACCAAGCGATGGCAGAGCAACAGCCATGGCAACAAACCAAAGAGGAAAAAACCAAAAAACAAAAAAAAAATGAAGCAATCTTAAAAAAACGAAATCACAAAATGCATGGCAACCATTTTATAACAAGTGCGCAGAGTCCTCCCCCAAAAACCGCCTCCATTCCTATGGCCACTACGACACTCCCAACTTGCCCGATCCTATCACAAAAAGTAAAGAAAGTTGCACAGAGAAAATGCATTGGACGAGTGCAGTTGCCAAAGAAAAAATGCAACCAACAATGGGCCCATGGCCAATGGCTTCCACCCACATCGCCATCCGACCAATCTATCCATCCCTGCTCCTGCACTGCAGCTGCAACTGGGCGGTTGGGGGAGGGTGGCCAACCCGAACAAAAAGCGACAAAATCAAATGCCGAGAAATAAAATTTCATGCCCATCGAAAAAACCAAAAACCAACAAGAAAAACAAACCAAGTAGGCAAAAGGGAAAACCAAGTCGAAGGTTTTTCAACTCAATGTTGGGAACATTTTTTTTCTTGCAACGGCAAGGACAACAAACGCAGGAGCTTCGAATGAAAATGCAGCAAAAGGTTTCCATTTCGCCCACCCTATGACTATCTCACTCTCGTTCTCCCTGCCCATCTCTCTCTTTCCCTCTCATCTCCCTGTGGACAGGCATAGGAAAAAGCCTATTTCAAAAAATTGAAAATGCAAAATTTCATTTGTGCAGCGTGTGGAGCAAAGACCGAACTTCAGCGGACCGCCCCCTGATCCCCCCAACCCAATTCCAGTTGTGCTCATGGGCAAATGCAATGTGTACGGCTTTTGCTGTTGTTGTTTTGGATGAACCTGATGAGGACTACAACGACAACGAGGACGACGACGCCGGCGACAACGACGACGATGCCGAACCGACAAAGCAATTCTTCAGAAATGAAATGTCCTGGCTCTGTTCCTGTCTCTACTTTCCTCCCTCACCCCTTCTGTTTTTCTGCATTGCATTTCAAAAAATGCCTGCGTTTTGAGCTGAGAGGATTGGTATTGGTATTGGAGCATTTGGAGTTGGGAGCGGGTGCAGCTTGTGGACCAGCAGCAATGGCGACAACTGTCAGCATCATAAGACTGCTGCCTGGTCATGTGCCTAGGCGGCAAAACCAGGAGGAGTAGAAGCAGGAAGCCGGACCTGAAGCAGCAGCACCACCACCACCAGGAACAGGAGTCGGGAACAAAACGTAAACAACAAGTTTGCTTTTTGGCACTGCAGTTGGGCACAAAACTTTTGCAAATGGGGGTTGCTGCCTGGAAGGGGTATGGGGGTAGGAGGTTAGGGGATTCAATGTGATGCGACGGCATAGGCAGAGGGACATGGGGCAGACAAAGCAAATGCAATCAACGCAATGTTTTGCTTTTGTTTTCACTGACTGCCCCGCCTCCGCATCATGTGAAAGGATGCATGTGAAGGTGCGTGTGTGTGTGTGTCTTAGTGCGCGTGTATGTTGGCCTAGCATCAGTCTGTGACTGTGAACTTCAAATCTGAACTAGTTCGATTGAACTAAATGCATTCAAAAGAGCTCATAAATTTCACAATTTAGGCAAATGATTTGTCTGATAGTTTTAAGAAAATTAGAATTATCTACTAAAAACAAGAACTTTTTATAAACTAGAATCTTTATAGAAATAATCCAAGTTGAATTAAAATGGAGGCAAATCTTTTGAATAATGATGTACTTGAAAAGAAAACGCAAATACCTTAGAGATAGATACTAAATACAATGTACCTTAAAGATTTTCTAAACAAAAAATGTATTTTTTGTAGTTAAGTGATTTAAAATAATTGTATCTGCAAATTTGGTATTTAACCAAAAACTTAATTCTTTGGGTTTGTTTCTTGTTGCTCAGTTGCAACTTCTTTGCTGCTCAGTGTATTCTCTGGTCCAAAAATGTCTGCAGTTGAAAAATAGAAAGTCGCGAACAACCAAAAAATGCTATTTGCCTACTGCCATTTGCTGCAGAGCCACCAAACAGAAAAAAAAACAAAAGTAAAGAGTATGCAACGTATACGAAAAAGTGTTGCATGACGCCAAAGGGGCGGGATAAAACTCTGCTCCGCTCCACACCACTTCACTGCTCTCTCTGTGGCTCTGCAGCCCACTGCCTATCCCTATCCCTATGCAGCCAAATGGAAAAAGAGCGCAGGGGCACGGGGAAAAAGTGAAATCAAAAACTGCAACTGTTCTGTGCACATGGAGATGGAATTGGTTGCGGTGGGGTAAGGGGTTTGGTCGGTCCTGGGGACGGCTATGCGACTTGGGATGGGAATGGGTATCTGTACTTCAGTTCAAGTGAAAGGCAGCAAGAAAAAATGCAAGCCAAAGGCTGCAGTAAAAATGGCACAAAACAAGCAACGCGCCAAAACCTAAAAGAAGGACATCGACAACGACAACGACAACGCTGAACGACGACGTCGACGGCCATAAGGATGAGGACGAATCAGTGGGATGTCGACCCATCCCAGGCGGATGCACATTGTTAGGCCGAGGCTACGGAATTGGATTGGACATTGGCCCACAACGTTGCAGTGGTACCAAATCAACAGACGCGTCGTCGTCGTCGTCGTCGTCGTTGAGACGCCTGAATGGGAACTGGTGCCCCGCTCCAGCTTTAGGAAGGGTGGAAGGCAAATGCAATTCATATAGAGAAAAAAAAATACACCAAGCTCGATAGAGATGGTCGTGGGGTGGGTGCGGGCGCTTGGTCAACTTGAAGATGTGCCTGCCTGGCATTTCTGCATTTTGTATTTATTGCATGGATAGGAAGAAGGGGAAGATCCGTGGGCATAGTAGTTAAAATGAATATGGTTGAGAGTTGGTGGAGGCAACTTGGCTGCATTTGCTAGTCTGCTGCGACTTCGGCACGTATATGTGTGGCAAAAGGAGGTGGTCCATGGTCCGAGCAGATAAAAAACGTGCCACGCGAAACGTTAAGCTTGGCATTTCGTTTGGTTTTTGCCTCTTTATGTTGCCAATGTCTGGAGGACTTGGGCATGGGGCCTTAATACTGTGGCATTTTTCTTCGACTGAAACAACAGACGTTGCGACGGCCCAGCAGCAGACGCTGAAAAAATGCATAAAACGTTGCAACAAAAGTCAGCCAATATGAAATGGAGTTGAGAAGTTGCCAAGGAGGTGTAGAGAGTGGCACAGCTGCAACGTTGATTTGATGAACATTTCACTGGACGACCAGCTCTAACGTGACGATGTCTAGCCGGGGAATATGGCAAAAAAGTGCTCACTCAGACATTTGCCTTGAGGGGATTTGCGACTTCCCGACGACGACTTCTCCTCCTTCCCCACACAAGAAAATGCAATTTTTCTTCATTGTACTTTGACCGATTGGGGCATGGGAAGAGAAGCACAAGTTTTGTGAGTGGCGGCCGTTGCACTGATTCCCATTGCCAGACAACAGGGTGGTGTGGAAATTGGTCGACAGTTATGCCGCCATTCGCGCATCCAAATTACGCCGAATCACAGAAGAAGCAAGTAGGAGATGGGGGAAGCCATTGTGAATTTTGCAATTTTTGTCGAGTGCAGAGAGGCAGATGCTTTGTTTTTTGGGGATTGGCTTCCTAAAAGTTTCCAGCAAAAAACCCGCCTAAAAGAGGTCGGGAAAAATGGGATGTAGAGATGGAGGAACTTTGTTCAGAAATGCATTTTGAGTGAGTCGCTAATGGAAGAAGAATATAAAGGCCAAGAAGGAGATCTAAAAAGTAGAATGGGAAACGCTTTAGTGTAGTCTTTTTCTATGGGCGGGGTTTTGTCTTTTGTCTTTTACTAACTAATCTGACAGAATGCATTATGCACAATGTATTTGTGTAGAGCTAAATGCATGCATGGCAGAAAAATGATATCCAGGAAAATGAAAAGGCATTTGCATGGAAAATTTTCCCATTATGCTCACTCAATCAAAATTGCAACAAAACAAAAGTTTTATTATTTCACTCAACGAATCCAATTTCTACCTACCTATATAAATATGATTTTAGTTGTGGCAGAACTTTTCTTTTCTCTTCCTCGCTGTTTCTCTTTTTGTCCCTTTTTGCTTTTTCCCATCTAAGGATACATAGGAATTCGTTTTCTCTTTCCGATTTTCGCCCCCTTGGGGGATTTACTTAAGCCATATTTTGATCACTTTCATATGCCAGCTGCAAGTTATTCAATTATTTTAATGGAATTTATGCTATTGTTTGCAAATGTTGCGAAGCTTGGACAGCCTCCTTCATCAGAATTAGTTGAAGCATTTAATTGAAATGCAAATTGGAAAAGTGGGCTAAGAGATTTGCATCATAGCTAAACCCCGAATAAAAAATAAGGAAATTTAAAAAATTTGAAAAACTTTAAATACCATACACCCAATGTGCGGTTAATCGATCTAACAGCAAAGTCAACAGAATGCCAAATCCGTCCTAGCAGGATGTATCCGCACCGTCATTAGGAGTAGTGTTCAATTCTCTCTTTGGGTGCTGCAAATGCAAAATTGTCCAATATTTACTTAGGCAATTTAGCATGCGGCAAGCGGGCAAATAATTACAAAAACGTTCAGAAAACAAATAACTAATAGAAATGAATCGAAATGTTGCCACTCGTGTTGCTGGTGATGATGCTGGTCTAGGTTCTCGTTCTCGTACTCGGTCTCTATCCTGGGCAAAAAAAATAAAACGAAAAAATGAGGAAAAACAACTGCAATGGTAAAACAATTGAAAAGCATTGAGTAAACATTCGTGCCACAAAGCGCAGCTACGAGGAAAAAATGTTTGAAAACCAAAGAAAAATTTGCCTACAAACCAATAGTAGAGGGTTAAACAACAAATATCTGTTTAATAACTAAGACACTTTTACGGCTCATTGCCTCAGATTTTCACATAGAAAAACTAATCAATTACTAGTTTCAAATTCATTTGCATACACTGTTACACTTGTTAATGTTTTAAAGGGTACTCTAATTTGAAATCATATAAAAATTTTAGTCGAATATGCATCCTGCACAAGCAGTTAAATATCGCCAAAAGGCAGATTTTTGCTCAAAACAAATCTGCAGCTGACAATGCACTTTGCATCCTGACTGTTATTCGGCAAATAAAATGATATAGAACATGCAACAAATCAACAGACGATGCCACCACGTTGCTAAAAGTTTTGAAGAATGACTTGAAGATACTCTATTTAAAGTGCAACAATTTTTGGTAAAAACCAATTGGAACCTTTGATCCTGAAAGCTGCATGATATGGTAGAAGGATAAGTTCCCACTTTTTACGTAAAATGTAAGTGTATTATCAATTTAAAAGATTAAAGTTGTGGAAAATCTTAAGACCAGCAATGAAAATGTTGAAAGCTAAATGCGGCAATTATTTTTCAGCCTTAGGTCTTAATAAAGGCTAAATAATGACCATAAGCAGCAAAGCAGCCAAGTCTGAATTTTACGATAATCGGCTCAACGCCCAAAGATCAAATCACAGAGACTCCAAATGCATCAACAATTTTTGGAAAATTCTTTTCCGAGTTAAGCAGTTTGCATGGCATTTTGTCAAAAGTGTCTCCCGACCGAAAAATATAATGCATCTTGAGTTCCAGGCCAGAGCCAAGGATGATGACTTTGAAATGCATTTGCATTTGCATCAAAATGGCTGCCCAGTCAAAATTGAATCTATCCAGAGAGTGTGGACTGGAGTAGAGTGGCAGTCGCCGTGTTACGCTCTGCCAGCCATGCATGTCACTCACACAGAGAGTGTAGGGTGTCCCGACTCTGGTCATATATCGTCGCAGCATCCATTGTTCAATTGGACTTTTTTCCTGAGTGGTAGGTGCATTGTGGGGTACAAAAACTAGCTACATATCCCATACCAAAACCATTTATCCATCTCCTTTACTCAACTAGCTCTTTCTCTCTCTCTCTCTCTCTCGACATCTCCCTCCGGTCTCCGTCTATTCATTTGAATTGCAATTTCAAAAATTTTTTTTCTACAATTTCTTCAGCTACTGTTACCATTTCGCCTACATTTCTCCCAACTCCGTTTTGCACTCCCTTTCTGCTGCATGCCAAAAAGTGCATTTTAGGCTCCAGCTTTGGGTTCGGACAAATGCATCAACCTCGCCATGATGATGAAGCATAGAACACACACAAACACACACACAGACACAGAGAGAGGATACACACACATACTAACAGAGGCAGACACACATTTGATGTACAATATTTTTAGAGCTCGTGTTTGGTCCCGGCACTGGTCCTGGTTCTGGTGACTGCTGTGCTGGGTTGTAGATTCTGAATTCTCTGCTTTTTCCAGTTTCAATTGGGCTGCAAAAAATTGCAATCTAGGCAAAAATGCAACAAAGGCAAAGAGCCGGGATGGCCATATTCACATTCGCTCGCTTTGTCTATGTGTATCTATATTTTTTCCCTCGACATCTGTATGCGAGTGTATGTATTTATGTGTGCATGTGTGTTTTTGTGTGTATGTGCGTGCATGTGCATTCATTTGGCCGCTCGCTCTTGCAAAAATGCAAATTTTTTAGCCAGAGAGCCATCAGAAAATAGGAGGGCAAAAAATTGCTGCATTTTGCAATTTCAAAGCCTGAAAATTTCGTTTGGGAAAATGCATTCAGGGACTTGGGACTGCCAGCCCGTCAGATGGATAGCCTGGCATTACATGGGCGTGGCATCATATTTTCTAACTACAACAAAACTTTAAAAGTTTAAAGCGATATGGCAAAATTTTAACTCTTGCTTCAATTTCACCAATTAATTGACCGGAACAATTTCATAAAAATTAAAAAATTCACATATTTCCGCCCTCGATTTTGGACACCCAATAAATTATGCTAAGACCCGACCTCATCACGTTCTAGCCCAGCAAAAATGTTGTTTGTCAAATATCAAAAAGGGTCGCATGCTGCAACAAAAAAGAAAACATTTTTGGCAACATTAGAGAACTGATCTCAGAGACTAGAGTAAAGGTGGCTACTAAAGAAGTGAGGGTAGAACCACCGCCCAAGGCAGCATACAAATAAATTTTAGCAAGTAAAATTAATGACATGAGAGTCGAAAGAGTTAAACAACCCCTTTTTTTAGAGAATCTTTCTAATTAAGAAATATTCAGAGAAAAAAGTGCCTCGACAGCCATTTGCCAGACTTCTGGCATCACCCAGCTGCCTTTAACCATAGCTTTACCCATCTACCAACGACATCTTGGGTTGCCTTGGTCCTGTTCCTGCTTCTGACTTTAGCAAGCCTTTGTATGCATTGAAATAAAATAATAGTAAAAAGTTAAAATTCTATTCAAATTGTTTGCCAGCTGAAAACAATGTAATTTCATTTTATTTGAATATAAAATAGCTGACCAGCAGTCACAGCTTTGCCATCATCATCATCATCCTCCTGCTGCTACTGCTGCCACCATCTGAAACCCAAACATAAAATGTTCTCCATCTTTACGAAAGTCGCCTTTTGTCTGCAATGGAGAAGAACACCCATTCGGAGAGCGAAAACAAGGGGCAAAGCAACTGACATCGTTCCTTTTTTGCAACCGTTTCCCTTCGCCAGTTCCCTCTGCACAGCCACTCACTCACACACACACACACACACACACATACACATGTACATTTCTATATATACAATGGTCATCTGACCAGAGCAGGAAGGTTTTCTATGATTACGTTAGCAACTTTACCGCAGTTTCTCAACTGAACTGAACCCAAACTCAGTTTAGATAGTTCCTACTGGTACGCTTCTCTTCATCTTTTTGCCCACCCACAGACTGAACCACCCACTTACTTTCCTCTCTATCCACCATGGTCATGTTACGACTGCGGTTACTGTGGGTGTTGTTCTGCCATGTTGGTCATGGGTTTGGGTACGGGTTTGGGCTAAGCTTGGTTGTATGCTTGGATTTTATTGAAAAGTTTTCTTTACCACTAACGTAGCAAGGAATATTTGAAATTCTTCCAGGGGGGGGCTGGCTTTCGGGTGGTTTTACATTACGAATTTGCAAAATTTGCATTGGGGTCAGGCATGCATATCATCTGTTCTAGTCTAAATGCATATATATATGTATATATAAAGGTATCCATACAAGGTATCCAATATTTAGTTGTTTATTTAATTTCCATTAAATTTTAAGCCATTTCAAAGATTTTTGAAATGAGTGTTCAAACGAAGATTGTGTCTGAGTCTGACTGAGAAGTGAATTCGCACATTGTGCCCTTTTAATTCCTTTTGCAAGTTGGGCAACCAAATCAACCCTTATCATATTCGACAACACGACCGCCCAGTTTACCTTAGTCAGATTCCTCCCTATTCCTTTGGAAGTACTGCGCCTACGTGCCACAGAGAGGACGAATGCAAAGTGCACTCCAAACATTTTACGTTAAATGGACGAGAAGCTATCCACATAGTCCATATTATTATGCAAGAGACAGAGCCACAGAGACAGATACACAGACACACGCGTACTCACACCAAGGCAGAGACATACACTCTCATACATAAGTCTATGCACAAAGAAGTGCACGTCCTTTGCAGTGCTCCGAAAGGACGACACTAAGGAGGAGTAGAAATGTGCGAAATAGAATGGGGAATGAGAGTAAGAGAGGAAGAGAGCTAGCCCGGACAGGAAGTATGAAGTCATTTGAATTTCAATTCAAAATTTTCTAATAACATTTCAGCTGAAACAATCTAATAACATACACACACACACACATGTGCACACACATGTACATGCTCATCGAGGAATGTCCAAAAAAGGGCAAAAAGGAAAGGAGCCACCCACGGACGAGACAATACTCCTTGTACTATATATAAACTGTGCCTCATGTCATCCAACGTTCTTTACGCCAAAAGCAAAAGTGCTGCTGATGTTTCTGCCGTTCGTTCTTCTCTCCTCCTTTCTCCTTGTGCAGGGCTCTTCCTTCTACCTCTATACGCCAGTCTTTGGACGTTGTCATCGTCATCTCTATGAGGATGGAGGCTGTGGGTCGACGCAGTCCTTTCCCAACTCGTATCTTGGCAATAAAATAATGACTCAACTGAACTGAAAACTAGAAATGTGAATTGTAAATGGCGCACAGGACACTCTCTGGCACACACACACACACATATACTCATAGCACGAACGTATACTCCTGTCCTAGCACATTTACACCCGCCTCACTCTTTTTCTCTGGCTTTGTCTGTCTTTTAAATTGTGCAATTTTATATTCGCAAGTTTCTATGTGGCCAGACCAGCGACTCCCTTGCAAGTTTCATCCGTCACCCCAGACCCAACCCCGTACAAAACCCTCAACCCTCTTTATAATTGCTGCATGCCTGAAACTGGCCTTGTCCATCTCTTTTTTCTTTATATTCATCCCCACAAAGTGAACATGGAAATCCGGCGTAAGTTTCCCATTCCATAGCTAAATGTACAATTCATAGAAAAATTTCACTTTAGATCTTGAGAGAAACTATACTGATTTTATATACTGATAACTTGATTCGAGATCTTCTTTAGAACAAGGTTTTATATTATTTTGAAACAATGACATGAATCGACTGATAATTCTAAAATATCTCACTTAGACAGTCTCTCAGGCCAGTTTAATGAAAATAAAAACTTGTTTAAAGATCGTGGTCCTTAATAGCTTTCTAATTTCAATAGTATCTACGAGGGATTATATCTTGGCTTCCTAACAACATCTAACAATTAACTCTACCGATGCCAGACGATATATGTGTGGAAGTATATGGAAAAGTGAACAAAAGTTCTTCTTGTCAGTGAAAAGGATATGCGCTGTCATAAGCATTTAGCTTTCTTTTCCATTTATGTTTGGTTTCACTGCCGCTTTAAGTCCGCTTGCCTAGAAACTTTAACTAAATTTTATACATATTCTATTTTTAAA
Organism: Drosophila insularis; assembly: GCA_018903935.1. NCBI lineage: Eukaryota > Metazoa > Arthropoda > Insecta > Diptera > Drosophilidae > Drosophila > Drosophila insularis. The sequence goes on along the minus strand of JAEIFP010002295.1, from coordinate 923,679 downwards.
TTTCTTTTTTTCTCTCGGCCATAATAAGCAAATTAATGAATGCGTAGAAGTGCAAATTTGTTTGTGAAAAGGATGAAAAACGCCAAAGTTGAATGAGGCAAAGCGACATTTACCGGAGAGAGTTTCAATAAATGATGGAGAGTGGTGGGGTATACAGGAAGTCATTGTAGGGTAAATTGCTTGTAAAATAAAAGCAGCGTCTAAATTAACTTTTGTTTGCCTTTCATAAATGTTTGGGTTCAATGTGTGAGTGGGTGGTTGGGTCTTCGGGTCGAGGGTGGTGCTACATAATTATGTAGCCGCTGTCTTATTTTCATAATTTTCAACCACGCCGAGTCTGGAAATAAAACGCAAAGGAATCGCAGAAAAATAAGCACATAAACAGAGTGAGAGAGGGAGTCCTTCTAATAAATATGCAAATAGCGCATTTAAATGAAGAGCAAAGAAGAGGCAGCATCGTTTGATAACTGTGGGGAGAGAGGGGTGGCAAAGGGCGGTAGATTCCCTTAGGCAGTATTCGCATTTTAATGTCATTTCTTAATAGCTACAAATATATAAAATCAGGCAGACAGAGAACGAGCAAAAGATGTCCTTCTGCAGATAACGCACATACGCCACGTAAGCCGCTTCAACTAAAGCTGGGCACGCCACTTGGGAGATTGGGTAAGAGAACGGTCACGTAGTCATTAAAACACACATATATATAAAGACTACATACCACTGGCCACACCTACACCCACTCACACATACGAGTCGCCCAGTTGCCGCCTTGCTTCATTTTATGGCCATGCGGCGCCACCAAATTAGAATGTAGGCGGCCCCTGGAAAAAGGTGCAAATCCTTGAGATCCTTGTCTCCCTCGGCCTCCCTTTGCCCCTCCCTCTCATTTACGGCGCGTGTGCGTCCGTATCCGCATCCACTGTTGGCCCTCTGTAAATATGAAAATAAATAAATCCTAAGCGTAAGCCAAAGTTTTGATGTATGCCCCAAGCAGTTAAAATGTTGCTGGTCTGGCCCCCGAAAATCCTAGGATCGAGAACGAGAGAAGGGAATGGGATGCTTGGGGCTGGATTGGTCGGTTGTTTGCCGGACATCACAGTAGAGAAGTAGGAAGGCTTTTGAGAGGAGCACAGGAAGGTGAGGTAAGGTTAGTCAAAGTTATTTTAGGGCCGCATTTTAAGCTCTTTGCCAACGGTGTTCCATGTGTCCATGTGCCCGCCCAGGGGTGGTGCTACGTGTTACATCGCCTTATCTCTAACCATATAAAGTTCCTCCAATTTCATCTCCTCTCGGAGTGAGTGGATTCAGGCAGGCAGAGGCGGTGGAGATGGCTAAGTACTGAGGTATGGTTTTTAATATTTTAGGTGCTTTAAAAAGTTATATAACACGATGTACGGACCAACGTAGCTCTAGTCTCCCCATCTACATCACAGAAAGAGAGCGTGTGTTTGTGTGTGCAGCGCATTATTTATCAGCAAACAGGAAATTAACGAGCAGAAATGTTTGGGACTGGCACAAGTACAATATTGATATACCCTAACATTGTCTCTTACAGCTCGGAATCTATCTAAAAAAACAAGGATTTTAAAGCACAACGAAATGTTGTTGAAGAGAAAACAAAGTAGGAAACTTTTCGGGATTCACAAACCCTAAAAAAGATGTGAAAGAAAGCCATACAAACCCAAATAAACAGATATCTGGCTACAGATTCAAAGTATTTCCAACTGCGTTAGAATGAATCTAACTGAATCTCATCTAAATACAAGGAGCGTTTCGATTATTCAGGTTTTTATCATCTTTAAGAATGATGTCAAAACTGATATTGACTCTAATGTACCATAAACTGAATAAAAAAGACCATGGCAAAACTCTTTTTGCTTATCTTAGTGCTTAGCATGGAGTTTGATGTTCGCGGCGGCTGCAACACAAAAGCAATTTTAATTAATTAGACAGCGTTTAAAGGGAGGCTAGCAAAAGGAGGTGGCCAAGGGATGGGGAGCAGGGTTAGCCAAAAACCATTGCCCCTTACCACATCGAAAATACTATAGCTGAGCTACTGTGGCGGTTGCCTAAAAACTTTTTACATGTGTGTGTGTATGGACTCTGAGGTCCCTTATCAAATCCACCGCAGCGGCAAAGTTAAAAACTATTAACTAAAATTTTCTATTAAAACTTTTGCTGCCTCCCCCAATGACAACAAATGTGGCAACTTTGCCCTGTTGCTGCTTTAGTGCCCACAAGCAAGTTTAATTTGTTGTAAACTTTTATATGTACATTCAAAGGAAAACAACAAAATATTCTAGGCTATCTCTGGTGGCTTTTTTGTCTTTCATGTTGTAAGAGGACGAGAAAAACAAAATGTTTAACATTTCATTTATTTATGTCTGTTTTCTTTTGCTCCATCTCTTTTCAGATTTCCCGAAGGCCCGACGCAAACTGAAAATTGCTTTTAGTCTATGCCCAAAACTAATCAAATCTAACTAGTTTTTAAGAAAACTTGTAGTATACATAAATAATCTTGTTTATTTGGTAGAAGTAATTGGCTTTTGTAGTACCATATTTGCTTTAATTACAGTTGAAAAATAAATATGCTTTAAATTTGTTTTGCCAAAATTTTTTATTTGCTGCTTTTTGAATTAACTCTGCCAATATAGAAAATAGATGGAAAGCAGCAAACTTATGGATGAAAGGATGATTGGATTATTGAAAAAGGTTGGTTCCATACACATAATTCTATCATAATTTTCTAACTGGCGCCATCTGTGGACTGCCGCTGGCAACACAAACCACCCTTTATGCGTTGCGAAAGGGGTGCCTGAGCACCAAGTGCCAAATGCTTTCTAAAATTTCAAATCAAAAAGCTTTTGTGTGCAAAGCTTTGAACTTTTACCCAAATAGAATATGTATTTTAGAAACTGATTATAAAGTGTTTTCAAAGGAAGAACTTACTCTCAATACGGTTTACAAAGAATACACCTTCAAATAGTTGTTGTTATATAACTAGAATGATAGAGGCTAAAAGCTATTTCAATGGCAAACGATTTTTCAAAGTTCAGTTAGTTTATAGGTCCTGTTTTTAAAAGATTACTAAAATAGACCAAAGAAAATGCAGATGGGGTTGTATCTGGTCAACAAAACAAACCATCAAAACATTTTTTAAAGAGAACTTTTGAACCTTATCAACGACAATGCCAGGTCGTTAGGCTTGCATTCAACATTCACTTGCAGACGATGAGCTGGAGTGGGTGAAAAGATAGACGGTTGGTTGGTTGGTTGTTTAGTCAGGTAAAGTCAAAGAATAACCCCAGAAGGGGAAACGGTGGCAATGTGGGTCTGCATGCCCTCAAAGGCAATCAAGCTGGGCCCAACCAACCCAAAACAATCCCCATCAGACTTATTCTAAGCGTACATGATGGTTTTAATTTTATGGCTCGTCAGGGTTACAAACTTTTGCTCGCAACATGAGGGAGGCAGTTTGAAGCCGATCGAAAGAGGCGAAAGTGGCTTTGCATACTTTAAGGGAGCATGGCAGCCGCCATGATTTGTTATAGATTTCCTTTAGCTCAATTTTTGTAGTCAGATGAACTGTCTCAAAACAATAAACCCCGAAAAAGGCAAACCAAATGTAAAGAACAATAGGGAAATGTGCACCTGAAGCAGAGAATATTAATGGATATGTGCAATAAAGACGACAGCTGGCAGACAGAAAAACAACAGCAGCAAAAGAAGGGCAAGAACAAAGCAACGACAATGGCAATCTCCGTGACATTAAGTCGAGCAGAATAAAATATGTGCAATGAAAATTGGGTAGAAAGGGGTTACGTGGGTTATGGGGTTACGAAAATTTGTAGCCAAATGTAAGCGACAACAAAGGCAAAAGTTCATGACAGCTGAAAAACAATAGGAAACTTTTTGTTGGCTTGCAACAAAAGAAAAAGGAATCATCATCAGCAATGACGATGGCCGCCATTGTGGAAAAACTCGCCAAGCAAGCCCAAAATACACACACACACACACACAGGGAAGAAGGATGGGCTGAAGTGGGGAGGGGTAAAAAAGAAAGCAGCCCCGTCAACTAACTTCGAATTGGGTCCAAGAAGGGTTGTTTTCCTCTTTCTCTACACACAAGGGTTGGCCACATTTGCCATTGCATACTTTTAGGCTTGCGCCTTAAATATTCTAATATACAAAAGTCTGGCTCCCTTTTCCTTTTTGGTTTTTTTGTTTGTGCATAGCTTTTGAAATGAATTTTAATTTCTTGTCTGCGGTACTCTGGGTCTAGCCACCTTACCCCCACCTGTACTCCACAACTGCCATCCCCCCCAACCTATCCACACACGCAGAGAGAAAAACAAGCAGGAAGAAAGCAAAATCAAGTTGAATTAATTTCGAAAATCATGGCCGCTTTCAAGGGTGCGACCGCCATGTTGCACAAGTAGATGAACGAGTGAGAGGTGGAGATGAAAGTGGGAGTTGGGGCTCCTGCCACTGACAGCAAGGACATGGCTTGAAATGTAAAAGGGAATGGGCATAATCTGCTTGCAGACGTTTCATGCGTGTCTCGTGCTCGACTCGCTCGTTTAGATCAAATGAATGGCATGAGTTTGCAGCTTGGAGATGGAGCAGCAGTTGGATGTGGAACTAGAGAAGGGCTCTGTCCTTGCAGTGGCCTCATCAACAGCACCAACAGCAACCGCAACTGGGCAAGGACTCACTCATGTCACGTAGACGAAAGTAAATCTACTTTCACCCTTGTTTCGCTTCGCTTTTGGCAAATGCTTCTCCCCAGTTGCCTTTCTCCATATTCTCATTTTCTCTCTATCTCCCTTTCTCGAATTCTCTACGTCTGTCTTTGGCATAATAGCCACTACGATTTGTTTAGCCTTTCACTTTCATTGGTTTATTGTGTTTTTAGTAGCATAATCGCTTCTCTATGCACACTACCAACCAATTCATTTTAAAATGCCGGAAAAACTGTTAGGGTTTTTTTTTTTTTTTGCTTGGATGTTTTGGGTGTTTTCTTTCTATCATAATTAATGTGCCGGAAGCTTTTTACAATATATAAAATTACATTTTGGCTCATTAATTTCAACTTATTGTTGTTTTTGCCAACAATTTGTTTTGAAGTCCAGCATGTTTTCTAGCGTATTTGCCGCATCACACAGGCATCGCATTGCCTGATATATTGTATATGGCCAGAGGGCCACCGACTGATATATAGCTGGAAAAACTGAGGCCAAAGTGGTTAGGAGTCGACGTTAACGTTTTGCCCATATTAATTATGCTTGGCCTTTCTACAGGCTAGCACATGTTCTTCTTAGCCCATTTCGATAATCGACATTAACAAATAGTCCAAAGATAATGAAAATAACGAAACGAAAGCACAGAGCAGACAATACATTTATTTTTTTTTATTCACGAGCATAAATCACAAATACCAAATGGCAGAAACAGAAGCCAAATGAATTGGCTACGTTAAAGAGCTGCAATGCAATTGCCATAATGTGCAGGAAAACAAATGAAAAATATGGAAAATATGAGCATTTTCTATAAAAAAAAAGAAAATAAAACAGAACATATTTAATTGACTGACATTTTGCTGGATATATTAACAAGACTCTAAGTTCCACTAGGATAACCCCAAAGAAAATATATAAATGAGTGAATTTTATTATGGAATGTTCATTTTAGAATTTTTTTTAATTTAATGACCCCATCAACAAAAATATCCGAAGAATTAGAAATCAACTTCAAATAGCCGCTGATTTTTTTTTTTTTTTGTGGTATTTAATTTAAAGACAAATCTAAATATATGTAGATACTCCTAAAGGAATTTTAAGTTTTTGTTTAATTGAATAGAAAAAGGGAATATTGAAAAGTAAATATTAAAGTAAAGGATTTAAGTACTTTTGAAATAACCATTTAACATTTGCAATCTAAAAGAATGTAATAATAAATTTGGTAATAATTATTTTAATGGCAATGAATTCATGTTCAAGCTCATTGCCCCTTAGGTCATGCAACTAAATTAAAGCAAACATTCAAATCCCATTGCCTACCCACAGGGGCTACTGACTTCTTCCGTTAGTTGAACTCTTTTTGTTTTTGTTTTATCCAATAAATGAAAACTATAATTAGATTTATATTAAAAAGCAACTTTTATGAGCAATCCGCAGAGAAAATAAATTTAATATTTGGTCAATTATTTAATGGAACATTTTTGGGCACCGCAACGACAACGACAACGACGAGAACCACGACCAGGACCAGAACGACTATTCCGACTGGCCTGGCACTATGGCCACTCGCACTAATTAAACAAATATTTAATTATAAAATATATTTTACTGTGAAAATGCAAGCAGACGCTGAAAATTTATAGCTAAACTATTATGCGACACACACTCACAAATGTTTGTGTGGAAAATTTTGCCAGCTCAGCGGCAAAGTCGAGGGAGATTCATTCAGATGTTGAACCCGCATGAACAATATATTCCAACTAAAAGTTGGTAAAAGTTTTTTAATTTAATTAAATTAGAAGCAATTAGCACGAAAGCTAATAAAAGTTAAAAACCCCCAAAAACTGCAAAACTAGCAAATCAAATGTTGAGGGCGTCGTTTGGGCCACAATTTGCATGTCGCCTATTTGCGTGACAAACCTGAAAAAGAAAAAATAAAAAGGAAAACTTTCAAACCATATGATGGTCAATTTACTATAGAGAAGGTAAAGAAGTAAAGTGATGAGGAATGGAAGGCCACCGCTTCACGTAATTAAGCTAAGAACTGCAGCGATAATTGAGTATCACTAAGTGTCATTAAGTGATGCTCCAAAGACCCAAGGCAAAAGGCCTATTGGCTAAGAGCGATGTCTCCCTCCCCAGTCCCTCTTTGTGTGTGGCTGTGCAAATAACTAAATGTGTTTACTAAACCACTTACTAAACACTCAACAACTGCCAGGAAGAGACTTTCCCGCTGCTACTGCTACTGTCGCCACGAAAGTTCATGTTGTCGTTGTTGCTGTTGTTGTTGGTTGCAACGTGACCAAGTGCGGCAGACGACAAAAGCTGGCCAAGAGAATAGAAATTTTCAGAAAAAAAAATAAAAAAACCAAAGCAACAAAACCCCAAATGGAAAAAACTAGAATCAAAACACATCCACATACATGGGTGACTAAACCAAATCAGTTTGAGGGGCCATAAGAGGGCAAAGAACCACAGACGCGTCTAGTCAGGAGATGGTGGCAACAGCAAGAAGGGGTACAAGAGGAAAATCATTTTCATTTTTCATAATGCTGTTAACTATATTATATCCCTCTGTGTGTGTGTATGTGTGTGTGTTTGTGAGCACGCAAAATATAAATGTTGAAAATAAAATGTGAAAAAGCAAACAACAGAAAATCAACAACAAGGAAAATTCACTCACACACACAAATATGCATGAATTCTTTTTGCATTGCCGAGTTAGCCTTTTTTCCCCCTTTTAGCTTGGTTCTTTTTACTTTTTTGTTGTTGATGCTGCAGCTGCTCGGCTACTGCTGCGTCACCGACAACGAGCAGCAACGAGCGACAGGATAGGACAGCAACCAATGGCAGAGCAGCAAGTAGGTGGAGCTTAAAAAAAATACAAAAAAATTTCCATACACAGTTTTACTGGAAAAACGAGGGAAAAAAAGACCTCAAAAACAAAAACAACAACAACATTTTTCTCATTTGCTTGAAGCGAGGAGAAGGCGCCGAGAAGAGTAGGTTGGTTGGTAGGTTTTTTTCTATACGAACTTGGTTGAAACCGAAGCAAATGGTAAAACTGGAGCTGAGCCAGCAAACCCTTTTCATGTGTGTGTGTATTAGTGAGAGGAAACTCCATCGTCTGTGTCAGCACGTGTGTGTGTGTGGGAGGCATATTTTTCTTGCTTTTCCTTTTGGTTCGCGCATTTTATTTGATTTCATTTTGAATTTTATTTTATTCACTTTCTTTCTCTCTTTTGGCCATGTTGACGCATCTCTACGTTTAGTTGCAAGAGCCAGAGGAGACAAGTGGCAGGAGGCAGAGGGTTTTGCTGAAATTGTTTGGTTTGAGAAGGAAAAGCTCTTTCAATGGGCGACATTGCGTTGGCATATTGCTTAAATTGTTTGCTTCCTGACCATGTTGATGGGGACAAGTGGCATGAAGTGATTGCCATAGAATGTGGAAGAGATTAGACCAAATACTATATTGAGTGGCATTCCACAACTATTTAGCTGTATGTATATATAATATTATATAACTGTAAAGATTTATATGGACATCAATTATCCATATTAAGAAATTGAGTTCAGAAACATTAAGAACTTTGAACATGAGAGATACACTGCGAAAAATATGTAATAAAATTAGAATCCAAATACAATGAAATATATCTTTGAAAAGGGCATTTTAATTTGTAATTCTATTCTATACAATTTTAAATTCTTTAAAATTAAACAATTGCTAGATTATTGACTCTAGTTTTCTTCTGGAGTGCTGTTTATTTATGAAAGAATTTTGTATTCTTGATTACAAATTGCCATAACTACGATTCAAAATTTAATAAATTGACTTTATGAAATTAGACAATGGAAATATTATTATATCAACTTGTAACTTTAAATGCTTTGCTAAAAGACATGTAAGGGTAGACTTGGTTAATTCAGCCCCCAAAGATATCTTACTTGAAAAATGGGAAAAGTATTTAATTTTCAGAAACGATGTGTTTTGAACCAAAAATTAAAGCAATCCACTGAATTTCCCTAGGACAATGCGAAACATGTATTTCTTATAAAGTTTTAAAAACAAAAAAAAAAATCTTAAATATATGTTTCAGATACATATTTGTAAAGATTGGTTAAACTCGGAAAAGGTAATTTAATGCCTTTTATATATTCATATTAATCCCAATCAACGCTATCCATCCATCTCTGAACATAAAGTCCTTCATCTTTTCAATGCTCGAGCATATTAATCCTTCTTAAAGCTTTACTTCGTGTCCCCATTTGTCATTCGTCCGAGTAACCCACGGAGTATTCTTTACTCGGCAAACAATCTCCAAATGCTGCGTAAATTGTAACGAGCTCAAAAGTAAAACTCATACATTTTGTTGTAACTGTACTTTCCGTGCGATGTTTTACTCTCTCTTTCTGTTTTTTTCATTAATTCGCATCCTTTTCATACGCTACGCTGTCGACGACGGCCAACAACAAGGACAACGACGATGCCGCCCAGCATCGTCCAAGTCATTCTGAAATGTTAATTTTGAATTACGAAAATGTTTCCCCTTTTGAAAAACCTGAAATGTGACTAAGGGTGCCCCACCATCCGCAACTGTTTTGCACCCATTGGATACAGCGGAGTGAAGTCTGAATTATTTAAGGGCTTTGGGCATTTGGGGCCCAAAACAAGAACGCAACAAACAGCAGAAAAAATATCAGCCCAGGCGAAATCCTTAATGCCCAAATAGAGCTTAAGTTTGAATGGAATGAAGGCAGGTGGCGGGAAACTTTTCCCTCTTGTACCTATTCCCGGGTAAAAATTAAATGAGCCGGGGTGAATGTAGGCAAACGTCGGTGGACGAAGGCGTCCTCGTTGTTGCCATCGTGTTTTCTGTATGCAGCAATGTCGCCTTTGTTGTTGTTGTTGGTATTGGGATGTTGCGGCATTTTATTTTCTATATGCGAAACGAACGAAAATGAGAAAACAAAAAAAGGAAAAAAACAAAATGGCGGCTCTTTTTTCTCATTTTATGCGTACTAAAAAGCGACCCTCCAATACTTCCCCCCACCTGCCGAGCAACGCAGGCAAAGAAAAATGAGGAAAAAACAAAATGCAGAAAGCAAATGAAGAGCAAAAAAAATACAAAAAGTTCAAAGAGAGAAGAACGAATAAAAGCAAAAAAGCCAAACGCGAAATGTGGCGAGGGCGGCAGAGTAGGCGGCAGTGAGGGAAAGCTGTGAGAGAGGTGGGAAGGGCATATAAAAGCATGAAAAATGCCGAGGAGGAAAAGCTCATGATTTATGATTTAAATTTCGTGCGCGTGGTGTGAAGACCAAGAGTCCTGACTGTCCTCTTCTCGTCTACATTCTCATCCTTGGGCATGCCATGCCGGTTTGTTATGTATATGTGTGTTTTTTGTGGAAGTCGTTGTAGCTGCTTTTGATGTGTGTCGCCAGCAGCAGCAGCAGATGAGCTGAGGGAAAGGACTCTGGCACACATGCTTCTTTAATTGTCCCGCCCATTGGACACTGCCATCACAATCTCCATATTCTCCTCCTCTCCAAGTCCTGACGAGTCATTGGTTGTCATCCCTTTTCGGCTTTCAATTAAAGCTGTTTGTTTTAATTAATTACATTAATAAGTTTTTCTTGTTTGCGCCGCTTTCTCCTGACATCATTATCATTTCATATGTTGCACGACAACGTCTTACAAATAAATATCAAAGTCAATCTTCATTATTTGATATGTTGAAATATTTATGATCCTTTCGAATAAATGGCTTCCCTTATAATTTCTGATAGTCAAGTGAGAGTTTACAAATAGTAAATAGAAATAATTGAATATTTTGCAATTGGCTAGAGAGAAGGATGGCATTAAAAATAAATTGAAATCATTTCCAAAGTATTTTTATACATAGATAAAAATTGCATCTAAGCTTTCATTTAAGTTTTAAAGTAAAACTCTAAAAAACACCCGCTGCAATACTTTCATACCTTAATATCATTGCCAACACGAAGTTTTCAACTTGAAATGAAACAAAACAAAAAAGGAAACAAAAAGAGAACTGAAATGTGAACACGTAATGTCCAGTGCAATCAGAAGTTTCCAGAAATTTAGCCAGGAATCGAGCTAGTCAGATAGACAATGCGTTTGCACGCAATGCCCAGTCCGCAACAGCTCCACCACCATCACCACAAAGGCCATTTTTAGTGTTGCCCGAAATGGAAAAACCATTAACTAGAACCTAGAACCAAGAATGGACCGACAGAGGAAGCAGCGGGAGCGGCAGGAACAACAGGAACAGCATTAGCATGGTCCTTGTCCAGTTCTGGCTGAGGGTATCTGTTAGATACGCGCGAACAACGCGACATTAAAACCAGTTTTTAGGTGGCAACGAAGGGAGAGTGGGTAGACGGTGTGTGGCCGGCAGATGATCAGGACTGCTGCGAGCCTTTGTATCTAAAGCGCGGATACTTTTACCATTGCAGAAATAACCAAAAAACAGCAACAGCAGCTGCCGACTGCGAAATTTTGTGGCATTTTTATTTCTTTGGCGATTTAAGTGCTTTCCACTGCACATTTCTGATTGTGTGTGTGTGAGTATGTGCCTATTTGTGTGTGACTGGACATTTCTGCGGTTTTTAAATATACTCGCTCGAGTTGCTTGGGCCATTTTTTTTGGGTAAATCAAATTCAATTCATAGCGTATATGTAAAAACAACAAATATTAACGTAGCCGTTGCCTTTTCTTTTGCTTTGCCGATGAATGAATGGCAAATAATCAAATAACAAAATCCAAAATGGCCGTCTGCATAACTTACCCTCATTTTGTTTGCGCCTGTCTCATTGTGTGTTGAAGCTTTTTATTTGTTAGGGGTTTGTTTAGCAGAGTTGCCTCTAACCAACCCACCCTTCTCTCATCGAAAGGATGGCGGGGTCAAGAAACAGCTGCTGCTGCGTGTTGCAATTATTTTAGCTTAAAGGTGCTTGAAAAAAGGGGCAGCTGGCATCTGATAAAGGTATTCCTTACGTTCAACCTCAATCCGAAGATAATTCCTCATGCACACGCTCAAATACACACACAGGCGAAGCTTCTGTGACGAGCATAATTAAGGCCTTTGATTAACGGCATTTTCTATAGCATTTTGAACACACACAAACAAACGCATGGCATTCATCTATCCATCAGATATATGTTTATATATGTGTTGGGGCTTTGCCATACATACTCTCTCCTACATAAAATCTATATATGTATGTATATATATAGGTGGATACATATCTGGTTATATGTTTGTATATAAGTGTTCATTTAAAATGCACACTGCGTATGCCAACATCAAATTACAGGCAACATTACATAAAATTGCCCACAAAACTCACACAGGCAATCCGAACCATTGCTATGCGTTGCAAAAAGGCCTGACAGCATATGTATCTGGCTGTCTATGTGTGTGTGCTGTACACACACACACACACGCTTACATGCAAATGTATATATGTCGTTAATTTAAAATTTTACCATTTTTAGTTTAAGCCGACAACAAAAAGTTGAAAATTAAAAACATTTACCGACCAGCCAAGTCGAAACTGGAGAGTGCTGCAATTCGATAATCTTCCAAATATTTACATCTGTAGTTCTATATGTCATTGGAAGATGATTATTCAAACCGCAATCTATTATCGAATGTATAGTCATTTAAGAAAACGTTCTGCTTTGGAATTACTCTTCACCAAAAGTTTTTTTTATCCCAACGAAATTCAAAATCAGAATTTACAGAATTTTATTACTAAAAGTCCTATAATCAATATAAATCGTCAAATTATTGTAAGCTAAATAGGTGTACAAGTTAAGATCATAAAAATTCAAAAACCAAGAACTATAATATTTTTTTTTATCATTGAATCTAGGCAATGATTAGGACCGGTTATCTTGAGCGTAGGGGATACCTTCCAATGAGCCCAACCTCAAATGCCCCAAACGTACAAAGCACATATACATACACATATAGAAACGCACACACTAGCCTCGCATAAGCAAACAACAGACACACACAAAAAGATATGGGACTATACAGGTTAGAGAGTCCAGGAACCACCCACAGGCAGCTCAGGGGATGGAGCATTGGGAATTCGTTGGGTGAGTGGGAAAACGGTCAATGTTTTGGGACGAAAAATGAGTAACAAAAAAGCCGCAATGTAAAAAACAAGTGCTAACCAAAAACCAAGTTGAGTAAATTATATACGCCAACAACAACAACCACGGCAATGTAAACCCTCCAGTCTCATGTGTGGGCATATAGTATATACATACACATACACCCATACCTCGCTTTGCGTCGGGGATACGTTCCAAAAAAATGCGACGCAAGTCGAAACAACGCAAAGTGAATTATGATTTTCTATAGCAAGCCATGTAAAAATCGAAGATAGGTCCCAGGGTTACGAAAATACATACATTTTAAAACTAAAATTTAACAAATTAACATTTAAAAAACAAACAAAATCTCATATCATTTTATTTCATATTATGCATATAAAAAACAAGAAGAAATTAATTCAATTAAAACAAAATAAATAATTCAATTATTCAATAATTTAAATAAAATTACAATTAATCACTATCTGATAAGTCTTCAGTGTCTGTTGTCGTACGTCGGCTTTCTTTAAAAAAAAATTGGTCCAGTGTTGTCTGACCAGCTTTTTTTTTTGCATAAAATACAATTCCTTATAGCAATTAATATTCGCAGCTACCGCCTGGGACACTTTAAGGCTCCTTTCGCTGTCAGGATCATTTTTTAAGAAAATCTCCATGCCTTCGTCAATCAAAGATATCGCTTTGGAAATTTGTTTGGAAGTTAAGTTCTGTTGCTTGGATATCTCTAAATGGTCACGGTCATAGTCATCTTCTTCATTAGCAATTTCCAATTCCAATTGCAAAAGTTCTTCATTAGAAAACTCTTGGTTGTGCGAGGTTAGCAATTCTTTTATGTCAGCCTCGTCCATACCTTCAAAACTAGCCTGTCGAGCCAAATTAGAGTTTTGATAGCAAGACGCAATTATAAACAGAAGTAGGTACTGTAAATGTCAATGTTGAAAAACGTAAAAATGCCAAAAATGCAATGCCAATATTGGTAAAAGTTGATATTGACGTTGCCACAATGCCTGATTTACAAAAAAAAAAGTTAAACGTTCGAACTCAAAACAACGCAACATCGAGAATATAACGACGCACAGTGAAAATTAGTACTGATAAAACAGCGACGCAACTTCGAAAAAACGCAAAACGAAACGACGCAAAGCGAGGTCTAGGTGTATATGTAAACACACACACAAATACAGAAAAAAGGTCTATATACAGTAAATTATATTATATGCGGCGAAGTGTGCACTAAATAAGGTAATTTGTGTGTGTGGCGGGCCAACGGCAACCGACAACAGCAACGAACAAACAACGTTAACATCAACAACATCAACGCGCACAACAACAACAATAACGAGAGCCAACAACAAAAATTCATTAAAATGAAAAATGAAATTCAACATTTTTTGAAGTAGTCAAGTGGCAACCAAACTGCCAGTCCCTCGTTGGCAGTAGGAGAATGATTTTCTTTATCCTTGTGAAATTTGCACAATTTCCCCCAAAAATGTCAAATAATTTTTCCACTTGATATGTGCGGATGACATGTTCCTATTACACAATGCCCGAAATATATAAAATACCCGAATCAAAATGCAAAGCACAAGCAATCAGTAAAAAGTTTTTCATTGAAACCAGAGAAAAGATCGAAAAATAAAGCAATAGCAATTTAGATTTTATTTGCTGCTGGTCAGGACATATAATTTGTCGTCGAAGTATTCCCAGAATGTTAATTATATATATCTCAACTCTTATATAGTTAAACTAAAAAGCGTCGTTAGTATGTAAGTCGTATGAGAGCAGTAACTTGACTGGCTACTTAAAGTAGTAATATAAAGCAAGGGTTACAATTTGAAGAATTGCTTTAAATCTACAGTTTAAACCCCTCCCATTCTCTTTTACAAAAACAATAAACTTTTACCAAAGATACATAAACTGCAAAGACTAATTAGGTTATTTTGCTAAGCATATTTTTTTGTAACCAATTAATTAATTAGCTTTTATTTAGATGCAACCGAGTTGAATAAATGTAAACTTCTGCTGCTTTTTATCACCATCAAGTCATTATCCCTTTGAAAAAACAGCATTTCGACGTCATAGCGCTGAAATGTATGCAATAATTATCGATTAAATGTCAATTAAGCAGACAAACAGCTGATTTTCGACCTGCCCTTACAGTATTTGGACATTCCCGTACACACACACACACACACTCGACCGACCTCCTGTGACGTCATTATGTAAATATCATAAAAATGCCGAAAAATAAAAAACAAACGAAAGAAAAACTTAAAAGCTCTGCTGTGAAAATGGCACGCGCCAACAAAAAAAATACAAATTGCAATTATATAAAATAAAAAATGAAACGTTAAAAAATGGGCAAAAAACGACAACTCAAATGGTAACAATGACATTGACAATGTCAATGAACGGCCAAAAAAATTAAAAAATACAATATTTCAGTGTGAAAGTGTGTGTGTCTCGAATGTATATACAAACATACATACATACATATAAGAGCCACGTGCCGAACCGGCATGGGATGGGCACAGTGCAACCGGCAATTATCATAAGCAGCAGCAGCAACCGATGCAACAGTCTGTCCATGTATGCATACATACATATATGTTTATATATACCCATATATATGTGTGTGTATATGAGTGTGGGCAGCCGAAAAAAGAACAAACTAAAAAAAGTGTCGGACTGCACATGGCAATGCCGAGTTGCGAGAAATGGAAAACTGTGGAAGAAGTGGTAGGAGAGGAAAATGAGGATGGACCAGACTGCGGCTGGTCATTCATTTTTTTTGTTTTTTTTCCTTTTTTGCGCACTTGTTTGTTGTTGTGGCATGAGCGAAAAGGAGCGAGAAGAGATACGGCAGACGGGACAGGCATTTAATTTAATGCCAATTACGTGTATGAGCCGCATTAACCAGACCAAGCCACACACCAGGACACACCCACATCCAAACACTTTCACCAGGGCAAATTGCCAAAAAAGATAAAAATAAAAGGCACCACCAGCCGAAAAGTATGCAATGCCAAATGTGTGAGGCGAGTTAACACCAAACAGCCCACTTGCTTATCATAGTAAGACCCGCTAGATATGTCCCAAAGCAGGGACTTTTAGCCAAGTAAACTATGTTAATGTGGGATAAAATTTAACAATAATATCGAACGGCTAAGCCCAAACAACACTTTACCATTAGAATGCACTTTAGAACAATAATTATTTCGAAAAGAACTATATAATTGTTAATGCTGGTTATAAATTAAAAAGTTTTAATAGAAAAAAGGATCAAGGAATTTAATAATTACTAAATAGAATGCATTGAAGAATGTTTAACCGTTCACACACCCTGAGTTTAAACTTATGCAACTAATTTGCAATAACACGTAGCAGAAATTAATAATAAATCTTATGATGGCTGTTGACGAAAAAATAACAATATTGTATTAGCTGTAACGCTGTTGCTCAGAAAGTGCTTTTGCTCTGCCATCTCTGGCCAGTTATGGAGGGGACTTAATTTTTATTTAACACGTAAAGTTTATTGTACTTAATGAAACGCACCAAACAGCAGCAACAGTGGCAACATCAGGCCAGTCAGTGGGCGGAAGGCATGTCTCCGGACAGTCTGCCAGCTGTGATGATGTATGCGAATGCATATAGTGACAATGTCAGAGTCCAGAGACCAGATCCCTCTTCCCGATTTCAGCCACAACCACGACCTGCTTTTTGCCCAACCAACCAACCAGAAGAATCGCTTAACATACAATGGTGGATGAGTGGAATGAGAGAGAGAGAGTAAGTTGGAAGGGGCCGCAGAGAGATGATGCACCATCCAGACCAATGTCCTCGTCCTTCACCTAGAATTATTTTTGTAAATTTATTTTTCACTCTTTTCACAACAACAACAGCAGGCAGTCGTGGTGGCTCTTTACATAATATGCAATTTTTATTTGGGTCCCACTGACGAAACAAACAAAAAAAAAACAAAAAACACCCAAAAAACAAAAAAAGGAACAGCCTGCATTACGCATGTGTGTATATATGAATGAGTGTACGAGTGTGTGTGTGTGCGCGTATTTCATCAATGTACGCATTAATAAGCCGACCAGGTCCTGCCAGGCAACTCAATCTGGGCGCCGGATGCCGATGCCATTGAAAACGAAAGTGCGAGAATCAAAAAAAAACCAAAAAAACCCGAAAAATAAATATAATTGCAGCCCAAAAAAATAAAGGAAAAAACAATGCCCGGATGAAATCGAATGGTTGCAGAGAGCCGAAAATGGAGAGCCCGTCGACATTAATCGACTCGAAATTGGTTTAATTCATATTTAAATGGACGCCGCTGGACCAGCCGACCGACCAAGTGGCTGGCCTGGGTTGAGGTCATTGCTTGTGTGTGTTTGTCTGTTCCCCCTTCATCCACCTCTCTCTTTCTCTCTCTCTATCTCTCTTTTTCTGTTTGGGAATGAGGACTGAAGACTGGAACTGGACACCGGCAAGCAACAGTTGCTTTTTGTTGTTCCGCTATTTGTGTGTTTGTGTACTTCCATAATTCAATTAAACTTTATTTATGGCAAATCAAATTTGCTCGCTGAACTTTACACCGGCTAATGCCAATGACATGTGGCCCACTTACATATATGTATATCGAGCACCCTGTGACACTCGCCCACTCCTAATACATGTCCACCCAATGATTATTGTTCTCAATTCGCCCAAAATATAATTGACCAGACAGAGGGTCAACATTCTGTTGTTGCGATTTATTATTTAATGATTCATGATATTGAATTATGCAGTAACATGTTTGCCCATATCTAACCTAGTATAGTATAATTTTTGGCATATAACTAATAAATTTATATATTTACTATTCATTTGTTCTCATTTCAGCTGTGGCATACATCTTTGAATCCCAAATAAACAATTGATTAAACGGCTGAGCAACTTGAACTGGGAGGAACTACGCCCAACTCAAATCTATTTCAAACGTTTTGTTTTAACATGTCTAATGTAATAATATAATAAGCGAAATAAAATTAAATTAAATACACACATTTAACCAAACTTTAATTGGAAATTAATTAAGTTGAAAAAGATAATGCCTTAAGAGCCATTCAAAGAGTTTTGAAGATTAGTTTCCAACTAAATCTGTAAATAAAATATCTTTATAAATATGGCTTGAAGCAAAACAAAAACAGTAAAAAGAAGGCCATTAGAGACTCTTTTCTATTCCTTTTCTGTCGTCCTTTTTTTTTAGCTTTCAACCCAACATGGACACAGTTTTAATCAGCAAAAGGCATTCATCTTGTTTGCCAAACTAATTTTTTATCTTGCCAGCTACAGCAGCGGCGTCAGTCGAGGAAGTGAGTCCTCCTCCTGATGCTCCTGGTCATCCCGTGGTCTCCAAGCACGGGCACGTCTTTCAGCCAGCTAGACAAGGCAATGGTCCCCAAAGAAATGCACCAACCCACACACACACACACACACACACATACATAATGCTGGGCGAAAAAGTTTTAACGCCCTCGTCGTCGTCGTCCTGGGAAGTTACAGCGGTTGCCAGCTGCTGCAGCTGCCTCGCATTCGCATTTATTTAACTAACAGTAAAAAATTACTTTTACCCAGGATCTAGGCAAGCAAAGGAGGAGGGAATCTGCAGAACGGAAGTGCAGTGGGGAAGGTGAAAGGATTTTGTTTCCAAGGGAATCACACCAACAACTATGTATATGTATGTGCATGTGTGTGTGGGAAAGGACATTCGTTATGCTTAAGCAGAAGAATACGAAACTGTACTTGACAGTGCCCAGGATACTTGCTTACCGCTCCCCTTTCTGCATCCTCCTCATTCTGTTCTTATTCTCATTCCATGCCAACTAAACTAATAGCAGAAGGGATTCTGGGTTTTATATGTAGAATAAAAAATAAAAGCAGAATTCCGAGTAAAAGCACAAAAAGTAATGGCCAACACACGGAGCAGCAGCAGCAGCCACATCCTTGGCCAGACGAAGGGTGTGTCTGTATGTGTGTTTGCATGTCAGTCTGTATCCTGTGAGTGCTAGTCCTTGCTCGTTGGCCAGCTTGACTCAGCTTGGGGTTGTTTGCAGAAAAAGGAAAATGGCGTCGCCTTAATTTATTTTAAGTGGTTGATGGTTTTAACTTCTACGCAAGGCAGCAGCAGGACAATAGTCCAACACACACACGCACAGAGAGTAAGAGAAACCTTCGAAAGCAACTCATTTTCATGTCCGATAGTGTGAGAAGAACCACAAAAAAGAAAGTAGCCCAAGCAGGAAGCCATTGTCCTTTTGTACCCGGGCCAAGGGACACTGTGATCACACTTTGGGCTTTGTCTTTTCTATAAACCATTATGTAAATAGGTTGGACACAAGGAACATACAGCTTGACCCAAAGTACAAGTCAAATTTATGGGCGACTTAACAATTTGCCTGTGCCAGACACATGGCCAAAGAAGAAGCCGTTGCCAAAGCAAGTAAACAAGAAGCCAGAAAATAACAAAAAGCAAAAAGGAAGAAGAGTCTACATGTATATAAATACATATATACGTAAACTTCAAGAGAAATCAGGAGAAATTGCAAAAGCGATTAAATATAGGAAAGCAACAACAACAAAGCCTAGACCCATTCTTAAAAAAGACCGAAATGAAAGCAAACGAATGCAAATTAAAATCGTCCCCCCCTCCCGCACAGCGCACAATCATTCCTTCAGTGGCCCTTAAGTCTCGATGGCACCATAAAAAGTATGCGCTCGTTCACACAGACTATCCACTTGCCACCAAAATGCCACCTCCCTCCCTCCGACACGCCTTCGTAAGCCATTTTATGCATAGGGGAGTCATTATATTGAATTGAACGTTAAAGCGCAGATAAAATGTGCAACAAAAGGACTAAAGGATATCCAGCCGAGACAAACCAAACCAAACCAGGCGCAAGTACATTGGCCTCCATCAGCGTCGTCCACATCATCATCATCATGATCATCATCATCATCATCATCATCATCTTTGTCGTCATCGTCATCGTTCTCGTACTCGGCCTCGCCGGCAGTCGAAAAGCCAGTAAAGCAATTGAGGCCTCAGACACTTAAAATGTAAGCCAAAGGCCGACCGTCTGCATCTCGGCATCTGTAGCCGTGTGTTTGTATGAATGTATGTGTGTGTGTGCCTTCCTGGCATCTGTATTGGTGGAAATACGTGTGTTCATAGCTGTCAGCCATAAGATATTTCCATAGACATACAGACGGCTATACGACTGAGCGCCCAGCTCTGGCTCAGGCACTAGCAGAAGAGATTGAGTTGCCAGGTTTCACCAGACATCCATTCCACTTCCCCTTCTCAGCAGAGAAGCAGAACACACAAAATGCCTGGCATTAGGGTGGCTCTGATATAACAAACTAATAATTTCAAACTCAATCAATGCGAAAACTTTGAAAAGCCCACATCTGAGTAGAATAACAACAAACTAATCGTTCTTTAAAACTAATTCGATTTCCTTGTTGTCAAAGAACAATTTACATTGAAACTTCTTAGTAATATAAATTCAAATTGACAGATTAAACAATTTGAATTACAAATTTAAATACTAAGATTAAAGCCACAATTTTGTCTTTCAAAAGATTATCTTTCTTTCTCACTGTCTCCAATGTGAATCACCCTACTGCTCTTCCCCACTCACTCTCTGGCGCTGCATCTCCTCACCTGTCATATCGAAGTAACTGCCTACTTCCTTGTTGTCCGAATGCCTTCTAGCAGGACATCGTAGTCATACATGGACTCACACACATGTACGTTGGTATCTTTTTCAGCATACACCGTTTAAAGGGACTTTTTTTGTCTTGCTCTTATCTTCTTTTGCCTTTGCCTTCCTTCTCCGCTGACCTTCCTTTTCCCCACTTTTTCCTGTCTGCTTATCTTCGTTTAACTTTCTACCATGTTATACACGTTATCTAACTTTTCCTATATGCATGTGTGTGTGTGTATGTATGTGTGAGTTCTCTGTCTCTATGTTTGCATTTTTTGAGCAAATCAAGTGAAATTACATTTTTCTATGCCATGTCCTTAATGTTATTTGCATACGTATCCTGCAGGCTACAATATTTACAAATGAATACAGTCCTCCCAGTCCTGGCCTTAGAGACAAGCGACAGCTCAGCACACTCCTTCATCTTTCATCCTTCCGCCCATCCTGGCCAAGTAAAACTAACTACGTTTGCAAAAAATTCTTTCATATCCTTTCCAACCGTCGTTACGTGCCCTCAAAGTACCATTTTGTCACTGGGTGTCCTTTGCCGACCGTCTCTAACCATACCCATTCGCATTCCCGTTCCAGTTTCCATCACTCGTCCAGCCCCTCTTTGTTCCACTCATTTGCATTTTCTTCTTCCTTTACTTCCTTTTTTAGCATTAATATTTGTTTTCGTTTGATAATTTTCCTTTGCTGCCTTTTATACTTTTAAGTGCACTTCCTGCCAGGATGCTCAAGCCCCTTCGCCTCCTGCCTTCGTTACAACCAACACCAATCCTTTCTATGCTGCTCCGGTTAGTTTGTCGCTCCTTCTCTCTCCCACAATCTATTTCTGTCTCGCTTGCTCACTCTCAGCGATTCCTTGCCGCTTCGTCTTATTGGACTACGGTAGAGACGTCGTAGAAGAGTTCAAAAAAAGGACGAGAAAAAAGACCATGCCCGCCACATTTAAATGTCTCCGCCCCTTTTCTATTTATAAAATGTAAAGCATTTTCCTGGCTTGGCTTGGTCCGGACTGGTTTGGCTTGGTCCGTCTCTGCTGCTTGCTCTTTCTTTTAATTTATTTTATATCGCTGCCTCCTTGTTCTGCCAACCAGATTGCGAATGCGAAAGCTAGCGCTTGGCTTGAGGTCACTCCCCGCCAACTCCGCGAGGTTGTCATCCTCGTTCAGTTTCGTCTTCACCAATAAGATTGCTGCAGCCGAACAGCAAGTGAATGAGTGGAATTAGATAGGGCGAAGGAGTGTGGGCACCGAATGGTTGGGATGAATGGCAATCAGGTGTACAAGGCCGAAGGACGAAGCACTCTTAATAGCCATGTGCCAGGTTGGTATTTTAATTGAACGTTGCTATGCAATTTAGTAAAAACGGAAAGATGTTGTTACAGCAAATATGGAGCAGCGGAAGGATGAAAAACTGAAGACCAGCAGGTGTTCCTATTTCAACATAGGCCCCATTAAATAGAGATTCTCCAGATGCTGAATAGAGCGATTTAACTTTAAGAATTGACAACAACAATAAAATGAAGACTAATAGATCCTTGTTTCATTTGGGAAAAATATATAAGGCAAACAATAACCAGGGTAAACATTCCTCTCACTCTCTTTCGATTACCCTCCCTTGCCCTGTGGCTCCATCTTTTGTAGGTAACTGCAACCACCATGTCAAACAGAACTCCGGATAAAAATTTCAAAGTTGCAACCACCACCCGACAGATGGCGGGCCAAGGGACATTCCTTGAATTGGCTAGGAGGTAAGGATATTTACGTTTTTAGTATCTGTCACTACTTGGACATTATGCCAACTAATTACATTACAGAAATTGTAGCTAATATTTTTGAAAGGATGTTTGGAATTGTTGAATACATTTTATCCTACCCTCGTGGAGACAAATAAAAAACTTGCACAGGCAAAAGACGCCAATGTTCTGCGAGGTTCTCTTTTCTCAATTTTTGAGCTTTAGAATCGGTGATTTGGATTTCTTTTATTTAACCTATTCTTAGTTCCTCTGACCTTCTTCTAGAATACGTTCAAGATAATGTGATTCTCTGATCGTGTCACGAGGTAAAATGTCATCACTAAGCATCCTTAGTAAGTGATAAACCACCACCGTCATCCCTGCCGCTTGACCCGTTGCTGGACCAAAACCGTCTTCCTGTTTATCTTGCTGACCAGTTTTTGGGCCGAAGAAAATCATGAGAAAATTCTACAAAAAAATCATAATCAGCATCTTCAGGTTTTTTTTCACCCTTTTTTTATTGTACATAAAGTTTGTCGACTTTGCTGCAGTTGCAGTTCAGAGGTTAGTGACCAAAGGTACAAACGGGACTCGTTTTTGGAAACTAAGATGCAAAACTGGCTAGGGAAGTCTGAGAAAGTACGAGATGCTGATGCTAGTTCGGATGCGGAGATGTCGTCGACAGGACCAATTAAATGGAATGCTAACAAAAGAATACTTTTCAGTTATAAATAAATGCATGCGATTGCTTTGTCTCTTTTTCTCGACACATGTTGGTGGAGGAGAGGGCAAAGAGGAAGGAATAGCTGGCATGCATGAAACGAAAAAGTTTTTGGGCAACTTCTACAGAAAATATTCTAATGAGCTACAATGTTGATGAGGCAAAGGGGAAGGAAAAGTAGAAAAGTGGCTTCCTGCCCAGACCAAAACGACATTGAGGAAGAGATGCAGTTTCCTCTTTATCAAATCAAATAAAAATTTCAAGTCTCATTTTCGTTTAAAGAAAATAGTTAGCATACTTTTTTGGGTACATAGTACATGGCAGACATTAATATTAAAACAACTTGCACAACTTCAGACGGCAGAATTGTGAGGTATGCATGTATGTAACACAGCTCACGTGTCTTGGCGCGACTAATTAGTTTTGGGGCCTTTCGCCTAGTGGCAACATACTAGCTTTAGTGGCTACCTCATCAGGGGCAAAGTTTATTATGCAAAATACGGAACGAAGCAAATGAAGCTCATTCAAAAAACTGAACCAACTGCGGCAAAGGATGTGGCCAAGGTAACGTAACCGACGATGGCGATGGCGATGGCGATGCCTGATGGCCAATTGCCAGCCAGGCATATTTGATAAGTTGCAGCCAGGGCGAAGCCAGTAGAGAAGCTCGGCCTT
Source organism: Drosophila insularis (assembly GCA_018903935.1). Lineage (NCBI taxonomy): Eukaryota > Metazoa > Arthropoda > Insecta > Diptera > Drosophilidae > Drosophila > Drosophila insularis. The sequence goes on along the minus strand of JAEIFP010002295.1, from coordinate 899,905 downwards.
AAAAGCCAAGTCCAACCATATAAAGTATCTCATATTTAATATTTATGGCCCAGGGAAAATTTGTTTTAGACCCAGACTTAGCTCTCGATGGCCAACGATGACCAGCTAATATTGAACTACGAGGATATGGGCAGCCAAAGCCAATAAATTGAGGTGGCCGTAGCCTGAATGAACATTCTGCTCTATGTTGTTGCTGTTGCTTCTGACGGCTTTGCTTGGCTCGTAATTATAATTTGCCCAACTCGTGTGCAAAATAAATTAAGAAAGAGAGGAAACCTTACCCCCAGCTAGCTATGTTTCCACGTTCCACTTTATATAATTTGTTTTTGGCTTAAGTTTTTGGCTAAAACAAAAAAAAAGAACAAAAACCAGCCGAAGCAATTGCATTTACGCCTGCATGCAAATAAAATTGCATCTACACTGCGACGACAACGACAAAACTTTTATTGAACTTGGGGAGTTGAGGCCCTCTGCCACCTACCCGTTACCGTCCACATCCTCCAGTCCAACTGCAATGTTGCCAAGGCACAACATTTTTCCATGCTGGTAAAAGTTAACTATGAAAACCAAAGGAAGTTAACTGTTGAAATTAGTAAAAGTGCAGAAAAGTTGATGAATTTGCAAAAGAGGAAAAAAAGAACAAGAAATCAACACAAGTAACAAGGAGCGAACTTTGGTGCATTAAAGTATAACAGGGCTTCATAATTTGAGAGCAATATGGCCTAAGAAATGTAGCATCCATTAGTAAAGGTTTCTCAACGACGATTTAATTCTCAATTAAAAAGCAGCAAGAATGCTTTTTACAAAAAAATTATTCAGTGTAAAATTTCTCTAATCAAATTGCTTTTAATATCCTCTAAAAAATTTGTCTTCACACAATTTCTGTAAATTTATTATAATATTTTGGTATGGATCTCCTTGATTATTATTTTGCATTTCAGTTTTGAATGAAATCTCTTGCAGAAATAGAAACGCTCCTATTTGGGGCCATACCACAGGATGCCGCCCATTTGCTTGCAGGCATGGGGCATGGCCAGGCAAGGCAAGGCAACCCATTGACATTTTGCCCAAACTTGATGTTGATGTTGAAATTTTTCATCAAGTTGCATAAAAATAACAACGAAAAACAACAAATTTTTGTTTTTTCTTCTCTTTCTCTCGGAGTGATGAAAACAAACTGTGAGGAAAACTCAACTAAAATGCATAAAATTTGAGTTGATGAACTGGCCAGTGTTTGGGAGAAGGAGAAGATGTTCAGCAATCAAGCTGGAGCTGGGCAGCATCCCATGACTTATGGCAATGTATTACAGTAGGGAGGGAACTAAAATCGAGAGACTTATTGGGTAATGCAAGGCGGCCAATTGAGATGAAAAATAAGAAGAGAATAAACAAAAGGCAAATTTGTGAATAATTCAAAAATCAATTTCAAATAGTTTTTCGAGTCAAAAGATGAAGAAGAATCACACACACATAGACCAGGATAAAGAGGTGGAGTTCAAGATGGATAGGAAATGGAGCCGGCCAGACAATGCCGGAGATGCAAACAATAGAACAGAATGGAACATGGCAGCTACATGGCAGGCCAACAAGAAGTATTTAGAGAGATTCACAATGCCGACAGAAGGCGAGAGGGAGAAAGATGTCCAGTCTTGGCTTTATAAATAAATAAGAGCAGATGAAAATAAATGCAAAAGGATATAGCAGCCTGTAGAAGGACATGTGCATATTTAAGCACAAATGCACAAATGAAAAGAAACAAGAAATCGAGAGCAAGAAAAGACTGGAGATGTCTGAGTCTGAATAGTAGGGAAATAACAAAAGCATATACACACACACACACCCAGCAGCAAGGACTAAGCTTGCAAAGGACAACATTTGAGTAGCAGACACTGCCAGGAGGAGTGATGCTGTCTGGCCATAAGCAAATATATACATATATATGTGTACACATATGTACATATTGTATATATGTACATATATCTGCACAGAATTTCTTGTTTTATTTCGGTATTTTATTGTTGGCAAATTCCTTCCTTGCCTCCTGGCAAGTCCTTTCTACTACTTCGTTGAATATTTCTTCTTTTTTTGCCTACACCAAAAGATGTAGCCAAGGGCAATGACAACGACAATGACAAGATGCAGACGCAGATGCCAATGATGAAGCTAAAGGCCGATGCCAAGCCTGAGACTGGAGGACACCAGCAACTTGGTTGCCAAATTAAAGTTTTCAATTAAAATTTTGCCATTGTTGTCCTTTGGTTTCTCACTCTCTTTCTTTCTCCTTCCGCATCTTTTTTTATCCTTTCTTCTTTATTTTCTTGCTGTTGATACGTTTTTTGTTGATGTGGGATAGAACCGGAACATGTGAGTGCGGGAAGGACAGAAGGAAGGATTCGTGAGAAGATATATGCTAGTAACATTGATACATTGTCCATTAAGGAAAATAAGTTCAAAACTGGCATTGGGGTTTTTTCCAAGCGAAGCATAAGTAAATGCATCATAACGTCTTCTTTTTTCCAGAGCAATGTTAGAAAATTAATTAGAAATTATTTTGAGATGACTATGAATTGGATTTATATATTTATTAACTATTGACCTAACCTAACACTTTAATATTATAAAAAAAAATAAAAACAACAGAATAAATATGTAATATTAAAATCGACACACAAAACATTTGTTAAGAGGATATATTATTATGATGGAAAAGACGCTCCTATGTACCAAGAATTGAGGCAAAATATGTAAATGAAATTGAATAAGTTCGGAAAACGCCAAATTAAAAGACTTGATGCCTCAACAGTTGAAAATGTAAAGGGTTTATTTAAATTTAAAATTTATACTTTGATGGAATCATGCCGAGCATTAATACTTACATATGTATGTATATGTATGTAAGTAGGTATATATAAATAGAGGAGTTGCCTTATTAGTCAGCAGTTTTTAATTGCCAAAACCCACACAATGGAGCATCATTAATATTCATATGGTTTATTTTGTGCACTTTTGGACTTGGATGGATGGCTGAATGGTTGCCAGGATAATGTGAGAGACGTCAAACGATGAAATCAATGCGAATTAGTGAAACAAAAGTTGCATTAGATGGGTTTTGTGGGCCTGTGCGTACAGTCAATGGATTCAGTGTTTCATTAATTAGCAGAACATTCATCAATTTTAATAATATTTTCAAAAATTCAAAAACTGACCCCAACCGCAGAGAGTCAACCTCATGGTCATGGATATGAATATGGACAGATGATGAAAGCTGTCCAGCAGACCAATAGACACATACTTACATATGTAGTATGTATATATGTACAAATTTTAGTTACTTTACACATGAACAAACTGGAATATAGGCTTACATTTTGTATCAGACACGAGAAGAAGATTTAGAGTTGGAGTCGTTGAGTTATGATAACATTCATTTGCCTGTAAATTTCCCAAATGGCTTGTAGCAAACTAAAAACTATGGTCAAAGGCAAAAAGAGGCACACGCATGGTCACACACACACCAAGAAGTGTGTGTGTGTGTGGGTTTTAGTATTTCTGGGCGTTGGGTGTTATTTTTGTACAAAGGATTATTTCGTCTCGACCAAACATGCAATTAATTATAAGCTTAAGGCCTTGGGGTCTCTTTTCCGTTGGAATCGTGGTGCCTTGTTGTGTGCCTGTACATGGCCTGACCAGCAACTGAAACATGAGGCAATGCCAATGTAGAAGGAGACAGAGTTGGAGACGGAGACACTAAAAGCGGCCAGCAAAACTTGAAAGATAATAGCCTTAGCTTAGAGGGCCAGGCACAGGCAGCACAGCAGCATGAGATTGCGAATGGGAATGAGAACAGGATGCCCACTACTACTATTATTTATTCCCAAAAGTTTAAGGCAACATCATTATCTTTTATGCACACCAAACTTTCCACTTCCATAAGGATTTTTCCTGTTGTTTTTTTTTCTGGCTTGTTTTCTTCCAAGCAATCTCGATGTATATATGTACATATGTATGTATATCGTACACACTCTTTCATTAAAATTCACCCACATACCCGCATAAAAGTTGCTGCGGCGGCCATGCCATTTCAACCCCCCAAAACCAAAGGATAGAGGGTGGGAGAATTGACAGGCAAAGTTTTTGTATTTTAGTTTCACAAAAAGTTTTCTACACCATCAGCTCAAGACATAAAAACTTATCGCCTAACCACCTACTCCTCTAGCACACACGTCCACCCTTCTAGAAACAACCCAATGCCTTGAGTTTGCTTCCAAATCCAACCCCAAAAATAAGGGTGTACAGTAGAGTGTGGGGAAGAAGAAAGTCAAGTCAGAGCATGTGTTGGAGCTGTATACTACATGTAAATGAATGTATTCCTGCTCTTGCTTGAGCAGTTGTAAATTTTTGTGGGCATCCTTGCTGACTGACTCATGGGGAAGGCAAGTGGGACAGCTTTTAAAATATATAATAATACGGCAACAAGATCCAAAGATTTATATTTGATTAAAAGTAAATTTCTTGCATTTTAGACTGACTCTAATAGTTTTTAAAAATAACGCAACTTCCTTTAGAACTAACATAATACAGTTCTCCAAGTGATATCCTCAAGGCTCAATGACAACTAACTAGATTAGTATTATGATTAAGCTTCTGGTAACACTTTCTCATCTAATTCCTTAACATCACTTCCATCCTCCTTTTTATCAATCTCTTCCTACTTTTCGTAGTTGTCTTTTTTAACATGCCCCATTTTCTATTATGATTCTAATTTTTCTTCTTGTGTGAGATTACCTTCGTTTTTTCCCCCTTTTAAATGAATCTAATTTCAATAAATAACATAAAATTTTAATGAGAAAAAGTTTCCATCGTCTTAATATTTGAGCATCTTCAACCCTTTTAAAACCCGCCAAGCATCTTCACCCAGCAGCCACTTTCGGACAGGACCAAAACTGTGGTCCGGTCAGAGGTCAAATTAGGCAAAATTTTCTCACCGAATTTTTGGGAAGTTTTTCAACTCTTTTCTTCGTAACTGGGCAACTGGACAGTCAGGTTCAGGTTAGATTATGGGTCTTCATCTCGGTCAAGTTGTCTTCTATTTTGAGATGCTGTGGGAAACAATATTTTTGTCCAGTTGTGGAATTGACTTCGTATGGAAAAGAACTGAGAGCAGCGAAGTAAGTAAAGAAATCTAGTAAAGAAATACCAAAATATGTATACCTACTAATATTAATCAGTTTTTTCAAAAGACAAGCTCCATAAATCACAATGTAAACTCAAGGCTAGAGAAACAAAACCTTATTAAATTGTTGACTGAGATGGAGGTTGGGGAAGCAAAGATGGAAAGGGGCTTTGAAATAAATTACCAAAAATTCGCCTGGCGCATAATGAAGAAGGAATAAAAAAGTAAAAGTCCGTTGAAGTCCGTTGAACAAAACTTTAGCTAGCAAAAAGAGGCAACTTTGGGCAGCAACAATTTTTCGTTTTCTCGAACTAACCTGATCCCTGCACTCAGCTACCTCTCATGCCCCCATTCTAGTGTGGCACAAGAACTATTCAAACTTTCGGCCATGGCATAATACCTCGAACAATTCGAAAGCCAGGACTACTCCTGCCTGGGCACGTACCCAGGATTTAATGTCCCGCAGTGGTACTTGAGAAAAAGTAGTTGGCACATTTGGTAAATGGGCAAAATGGATGGTTTTAGTCAAGAGGGAAAGAGAGAGAGTTAGAGAATGGGAGGATAAAGGGGAAAGATTTGGCGATGGTTAGGGGGTATAAGCAAGGTTATGGGAAGCTGGTAAAGCTAAGAACTTTTACTTTGCAGCTGAAAAGTAATGGGAACCTAGCCAAGCTTTCGTTGTTCCTTATCCAGCCCACTGGCCATTGCCCCATCGCCCCATCGCCCATTCCATAGCCTCTTGCTATGCCAGTCAACCAAAGAAACTTTTGGCAAAGCAAAAAGTTTTGGTCTACAAAAAGAAACATATACATCGAACATATATATATATATGTATGTATATAATACATATATAAAAAACACTATGTATGTATCTTCTAGATGTGTGTATATAATGTAATAAAATAAAACGAAAATAGTTAGTTTGGTCCTTGGCAAGAAAACTTTCTCCTGCCATGGCCGAGGGCAGGAGAAACGAAGTCCAAATTTAATAGAAAATGTTCTTGTTGGAATTTTCATTTAGAAATTTTCCAGAGAGTGGGCCAGCACTAACTATTTACAACAGCAATTCCAAGAAGTTTTAGCCAGGCGGCGGCAGCATTCGAATGGCTTCTAAAATACTTTCATGTGCCACGTACAAACATACATAGCAAAATGTAGTCATAGACGATTCGAGTAGTTTTTCATGCCTACGATTTATGGTACACCCACTGGACAAGTTCTTAGACACTATAAAGGCCTGCTAAAAGCACTGAGTGTGGGTTATGTCTGGTCCAAACAAATATTGGTTGAAATATTTCACAGTTGAATGCTTTGAAATATTTTACTTTTTGATGTACAAAAAAGAAAAAGAAGTAGAAGCCGCCAACAACTAGTTCAAGCCTAAAGGGCAAAAACTATCCCCTCGTCAAAGTCAACTTAATTAATGAATCCGCCCACATACGCACACACACAAATAACATAACACTAGCATTTACACACACTCAGAAGACTGAGTAAAATCAATATTCAAGGGCCACAATAAAAGGACCATCCATTTGGTTTAAGCCAATTCAAGGAACATCCATGGCGACTGGCGACATCAATTAGAGCACATCATCTTGACCGCCTACCCAAAATAAAAGTACAGTACCCACACGCATACAAAGACACACTCTAGCACACACGTAGAATGAGCTCTCTGTTAGGCATAAGAAAAGGCGTGGTTGATTGCCCTCACTCACACGCACACACACAAAGTGCACACACAACATCCTTGTAGGAAACTGGTTTTCATTTCAGTTACGAAAACTCACCCTCGAAATATGAGAAGATGCTCTGCTCCTGGGTCTGGCCTGCTGGTCGTTTCGCTCTCTGCCCGCCTGTTTCTAATAAGAAAAGCTACGCCATTTTGAATTTATAAACAACCCCTCATATTCCTTTTCCTTTTACTCCTTTGGCAGAGCAGAGTAGGAGGAGATATACCCATACCAATGCCAAGCATGTTTCTTATTTATGACATTTTTATGCTAATGGAATTTGTCTCTGTGTAAGTGTTTATGCCTGCGCGCGTGTGTGTGTGTTTGCGTGTGTGTCCCAAAGGGATTAAGGCATAAAGACGAAGCATCTCTGATAAGAAATTGCTGCAAATTTTGAATGTATTAACGCCTACAGATGGCCGCCACAATTTTTTTTAGCATCAATCCAAAAATTTTTCCTAAAGAATTTAGTATTTATATTTGTATTAAGACTGACCCAATTTCAAATTTAGCTGCTTAGTTAGATAAAATTCCTACTGTTTATATAAAAGCAAATCTCACCCAAGAAAGTATCCTTTATTGCTTCATCCAAAATAATTATTAGCTTCTTTAATACAAATTTCTATTGTCCAGACATTACTTAGAACATAGAGCCCAAATTTGTATTTGAATAAGTTTAGAATAAGAAATGTGCTTATGCAATACGTATCAATCAATCAATAAATATTTATAAAGCCTTTTATAATTTTTACAAATTTTCTAGATTTCTTTTAATGTTTTTGATTTGATTTACTACTGAAAGTAAACGATTCAAAAAATATTCCTTTGCGGAGAGAGTAATTGGCTTTTAAGTGTTAACTATTTAACCTAGGTAAGGTTTTTTGTTTTTAATTTTTGGTATTTTTCTTAACCCAAATATGTGTAAAAGTCTAAAAATTCAGGCAAACACTTGTATCGTTAAATGCCAACATAAAGTTTCATAGAATCTGATAAAATCTTGTTTTTTTTGGGTTTTTGTAAAAGAATCCTTGCATTTGACATAATTATAAAAGGAAACAAATGTGCCACATACACACACACAGACACAAGCAGAGACACTCTCTCAGGACACAGACAAGAGACACATATCTAAAGGGTTCAAGTTGAAACAAAAGGACTTTTCTTTGCTATATAATTTTGTAATGATAAAAATATATATAAATGTATACAAATGTGTGACATATAATGAAACGGCGAGCATCCATACACACACATGGCTTTAGCTAGAGGACAAAAAAGGACACGCACACAGTTTCATAGGGACACACACATATATCCCAGAGACAAACTCATAAAGAGGTGTTTTAGGAGCCTTCTAACCTCAAACAAGAAACGCCCCCATTTAAAGACTGACTCAGACAGAACCGGAAAACAAATCCAATTGTCGTCTTGCCTGGTAAATCAAGCAACGAAATTTTCAATTAATTTGCCCATCAACTTGTTGGTAAATAAAAACAAGTAGTCAGTCGAATCTCCTGTCAAGGCGTTGGAAGGGTGTTTGTCAAATAAATTGCCATGTGAAGCATCAATAATGGCATAAAAATTGATTACATTTGCGCCAGAGCATCAACAGAACTTGATAGTTGTCGAAAATTGTTAACTATGCAGGAAATGGCAGCAAGGCGAAGGAGGGCATAGGCAACTGGTCATAAGCTCAAGCTATTAAGCCCACTCCCTCAGGCAGAGAAAAACCCAAACCATTTAAGCCAAGGGTCCAAAACATCATCCAACTCACTCCAGAGGCATTTTCTTGCACTAAAAGCGATATCCTTGAGGGCCCGAAAAACAGATACACACTTACATACATATGTATGTGTATATGTAAATGGGTCTTTGGTTGGGCCAACTACACATGTAGCCAGGATATGCTTGAAAATAGTGGGACTCCTCCCACCACCCCCTCACTACCTAACAACATTTAAACTTGCACTGATGAGGGTGAAAAAAAGATGTTTCCGTTTCTTGTTGTCCTGTTTCGTGTTCTCTTATGTGTGTGTGTGTGTGTGTGTTGGCCAGTGTCTGGGCCAACTAATAAATATGACCGAAATGAAACTGCCCAAAAATTTCCACACAATCACACATTATGCACACCCCCTCACACACACACATAGAGACCCCAATGGGTCTCACACATTAGCCCTATAGTTTTGCCTGTTGGCTTACAAGTTGACTGCAAAATCCGCAAAAGAATGCCACGTAATTGTGTGTGTGTGTCTATATATGTGTGTGCGCACGCTCACATTTGCCAACTTTCGCTTCATAAGTGGTTGCCTCTGGTCTCTAGTATGTGTGTGTATGTGTTTGTGTGAAAAATGAACCCATCATGGCCGAAAAACTACTGCAGGAAATTCGGTTAGCAAAGTGTCGGCTCCCTGTGTCCATTTAAATAGTTATTGCCCTGTTCCTAGACACCTACACAATCACAGACTCAATCCCAAATCTATATCTTATGGATCTTGTTTGATAAATCGAAAATTAATTGGTATCGCTGATAAGCAAGTCATTCAAACAATCTTAACTCTTTTAGTGGATTTCTTGCGAAAGGAAAAAAACACTCTTTGATATTTCTTAAAGTTTTTACTTGACTAGATTCTGTGGAAATTAAAAATACGGAGAAAAGGTTTTAAAGTTTTAGAACGGAATTACTAAATTCCTACTTTTTCTACTACTTTTTTTTATGTAGAAACTTTCAAAACCTAACTGAATAACTTTAGATTTCTTTTTAAGTTTGACTTGAAGCAACAAATATCAATATTCTGTAGCCTTTTTGTTATCAACTGATCAAATTTAAAAAGGGTATTTCAAATACATTGTCCTCTACACTATTTCTCTGTTCACTCTATCAACTGAGAGTTTTGTTGCTCAAGTCAAATTATGGTAACATAAATGTGGGCAGCAGGACAACAGCAACAACGAGCTTGAAGGAATAAAGGAGGGAAAAATGGCTGGCCAAACCGAAAATGAGGGTCGCTTGGAGCTTGGTGAAAGATAGGAGCTTGGGCGAGTATTTTTAGGCCCCTTTTTGGTCCAAACAATATTCCACTCCTCCATCCATCTGCCTGGTCGACCCCCTTTGAGTAACCTTTTCTGCTTTCTTGAAAGCCAGGACGAGCCTTTTGTTAAATTTAATTTTGTATGTGTATCTTTTGCTGACTTTTCATCCACAAATACACTGACAGGACAGACACACACACACACACACACACTCCTAAACTCTTCAGGACAGGCACGCACAATCCTTTTTTAGTATTTCCTTTAAAAAGAGCCTCTTTTGTGTAGGCACTCTGTGTGTGTTATGTGTGCGCGTGTGTATTATTCTGGCAGCTTGTTGTCCTTCTTGTCCTTGTTGTCCTTAGCACGAGCACAAACCCCATCTTGCCCCAAATCATTTGCTCTCTTTCTTTCTCGCTCGGTTTTACTTGTATTTTATATGAAAACTTTACAACAAATTTGCATATATGTATAGAAGTCGCCCCATGTAGCCACATACAAACATACATATATACAAGCATCTATATCTATGTATATATGAGAGTGTTTGTGAGTGTGTGAGTAAAATGTATGCAAATTTCAAGTGTTTCCTCTTCGTTATGAACCCAACTTCAATGCAAAATTAACAGAAATATGTAAATTTTCCTTTCGTTAAGTCTGCATCGAAAACGTTGTTGGACAGGCTAACACAAAATAAAAAACAGATACATAGAATAGAGCCTAACAAAAATCCTCCTTGCCTAGTCTATGAGTAACTGACATTTTGTACACAACTGTACCACCACAAACAATTTATACATTGCAAATTGTTGACCATAAACAATCTAAAATGCTAAGCAAAATGGTTTATTGTGGGAAACATTTACCCACCAAGATTAAGGTAAAGATTGGATCACCTCAGCCAAAATTAACAGAAGTTGGATTAATTAAACTTAAATTATTACTTACATTTTATAATAATTTCAATAATGTACCCTCTGACAATAATCAAAGCTGAAAATAATGGATAAAAAAGAAAATAATATCATAAATTAGTTATTTGTTTGGTATCATTTATATAATAATACGATTGGAAAGTTTTTTTAATTGAACAAAATCGATCAGCAGTATCTCATTAATATTCAAAAGATCTGATTCTTACATCAGCATTATTCATTCCTATTATCTCTCTACTTGACTAATGAATATCATTTTATTCGTGATGAAATTAATATGTTTCAACCATTAATCAATTAATTTGACGACTATATATTAAGCTTAGTAGACATATTTGCAATCTGATAAGTATTCAACTAATTTAACTGATCGATTGCGTCAAGGAAATTCATTATAGGACTATAATCTATCCTTTTTTATACCAAAAGAAAAAATGTAAGAGACAGAAGGAAGCTTTTCTCCCTCAATCGAAATCAAATTTAACACACTAATTAGTCTAATTAATTTCTTCGAGCCTATCGATGGAAATATGAAAAATTCACAAGAGCGAAGGTGGTCTGGTGCATGGTATACCGAAGTCGGCGAGATTTACTTAACTTTTTGTTATTTTTAGCGTTTTTATTTCTGGTCACACTCAAAGTTGCACATTTATTTTACCTTTCTCTGTTACTCCTGCACCAACTGCCAAAGTGTCCCATATCGGGACACACACACACACACATGAACATGGCTGTGACCCCACCTCTAACCCAATGACCAACCCAGGCCAAACAGGGGTAGGGTTAACAGCAATTTAAATAATAAAACTGCTTGGCATTTGGGAAAAAACGCAACCCTTAACTTGTTGATATGCTCAAAACCGAAAACCAAAAGCAGAAAAAAAAATCAGAGTAGAAAATTCAAAATGAAACTAGCTAAAGATACAAAAGAGATGGAAACCAAATGAAAAAAGAATATAAGAGAAATAGCCGCCGGACACCGTTTAGACCGTTGGCATCCAAGGATATGAAAAGTTTGACCCATTAGGATTTTTTTTGGGGCAGGGAATTCGGTTTGGGCCATTGGGGGTGTAGGAGAATTACGTTCTTCAAGAGAATTTGGGTTACACAAGATTGGAGTTTGAGTTTCAAAGGGCTTGACCTGTGCCGGACATAAATTAGACAGCGACAAATTTCAGTGTAGGTAAAATGCTTTCAAAACATGTTTCAATTCGATACGAAAAGTGATCGTTATCCGCATGTTCGTTAAACAACCAAAAAAAAAACAAGTTCAAATGAGGATTTTTCCCATCACATTATTGCAGTTCAAACGGTCAAGGATATACGAGAACAGATCAGAACAAAAAATAAAACAGAATCTTCCTTTCGTTACCCTTGAGTCTGTGTGAGGCCAAACGAGTTTTCGCGGTCCAGCAACAGCAGCAGCAGCCGTTGCAGCTTTCAGCCAGCCGCCAGGTGTGCCTAGCAACTGATGCTGCGATCCGATCCGATCCGTACCAAAGCAACCCACCACCATGAATAGAAAACGCATTTTTACCAATCTTTCGCCCAACGATTTTTCTACAATAAACTTGCCTAACGGGTTCCTTTTTATCAGTCCTGCCTGCCTGCCTGACTACCTTCCTTTGCTTTTGTTGCCCACTGTTCCCCCCCACCCCTCTATCACATCCGGTCAGACAATGGACAAAGCTTTTCCATCCAGCCTCTGATCGCTTGGCTTGCCCTGATCTCTGGCGTATATAAACTGAGCCTGCTGCGCAGAATCAATCAGTTTCATTTCAATCTTCAAACGCTGAGGATCAACAGCAACAGCAGCAGCAACCAGGAGAGGATCGACTGCTCGACTCCTAGCTTACAGCCATGGTCAGGCCGAGCTAAGGAACTGCTGTGTGCTGTACGCGGCAAAACCAACCAACCAACAAAAAATCGTCTACCAACAAAAAAAAGTTTCTTCAGTTTATATAAAATCAACTAAATTCAGTCCAGTTAAAAACAAAAAAGAAAAAGTTCAAATACCGAAAGTCAGATTAATTTTTATTAACAAAACACAAAACAAAACTCCAAAACAAAGACTTTGCGAAAATTTGTTATATTTCGACAAATTTTCGTGAGAATGGTTTAAGTATAAGCAAAAGCAACTACAATTCAACGAAAAAATAATTTAAACAAACATCGAAAAAATAACAAAATCAAATCATAAACAATTTCTACCACAATCGCACAACTCAAAAATAATAATCGGCAATTTAAAATCTGCATAGTAATATAAGCAACAAATTCCAAAAGTAAAGTGCAAACATAAATATTCGACCCGCAATTGGATGAACAAACTTCTATAAGCAAAACAAAGGATCCCTACAGTGAATTGAGATAATAATATTATTTTTATATATTTTACAGGTAAGTTTATCAACGAAAGATTTTCGATAATAGTCACACAAAATTCTGTAAAATCTATTTTCCATTCCATCATTATGATGTTTTTTATTTAGGACCCAACCCCACGACCAAGCACAAAAGCTGAGCAGTTTACTTAAATTTGTAAGCAACAAACGAAAAGTTCTTAGCATGGATCAGGCAGCAGTAATTAACATTATCAAGCAACATACAAACAAAAAATCATCGAAATTGTTATGAAACTCAGCGAAATTCTAAAATGTTTACTGCTAACTATTCTCAACTACTGCAATGAAAATTTTCCCGCCATCTTAACCAAATTGAAACCAAAGCCGCAAACGTCCAGGCGGCGTCTCCAGTCCGTGCCGTTGCCATTACCCAATTGTCTGCAACACTCCTCCGATTGGTGCCCCAAGCTTAAAATCTGGCCATCAAATTATACAGCATTCCGACAAAAACTACAAGGAAGGAAACCGAAATTCAAACACTATCGCATCAATCAAATCAAATCCATATATATATAGAACGACTTGCAAGCATGGGGTCCAAAACGCTGATGATGATGATACAGATACCTCTTTTCTGACTAGACCTAGAGAGGATCGAGCATTTGACGGCGAAGAAGGAAGGAGCATCGAAGGAGTAACAGAACAAAAGAAAAGTAAAAGCAAGTAAGCAGCGCAGTCAGCGGCGACGACGACCACGACGTTTATCTAAAGCAGCAGATAAAATTCAAATGAGGGGCTAAAAAGCTGCCCCGTTGTAGATACATTTGGCTGAATATCTAAACAGGGGCAGCAAATGCCCCACAAAAGCCAACCCCTCGACAGGAAGTACTCTCACACACACACACACACGCACCACCCATCTAAGCTTCAAAATGCTCCTGCGGCGAATTCAACACTCTCACACATACATACACACAGAAACACGAACACGAACCCTCACCCATACAAAACAAGAGAGCAGAGCATAGAGCAGAGAGAAAGAGAGAGAAAGCCACACGCGCTCACCTTTGAGAAACTTTCGCAAGTATGAAATTTTGTTAACTATTTCTTTAACTTTCTTTTAAAATCAATTTTAAACTAAATTCTAAAAAACCAAAAGAGAAATTCTAGAAATTCAAAAACAAAGGAAAAGGTGAGCCTGTTGTGTTAATATAACTTCTCTTAGAGCAGCAGTCCCCCCGCCAAAAACAATCCACAGCCAAAAAAAAAAAAAACCGCACGTCCTTACGAAAAAGAAACACAACAAAATTTCAACTCTTCTTCTACGGCATCGCAGAAGGCTTCATTTCCAGAAACCGAATCTGAGTCCCAAGACCAAATCCATACCTCGCATTACCCCTGTCCCCTTCCAAAATATCACACACAATGCAATAGTTTATCATTTTGTGTAGCAAACGCAAATCCAAAAATCAACCAAACCAAAACAAAATACCGAAATGTTTTAAATTATCGTTTCGTCTTTATCAATCTTTATTTTTTCAACACAAGTTTTATGACAAAGAAATGCCAAAAGACAGTTTCGCATCGTCCCAGAGCTTCAGGCAACAAATCAACCACCACGCACTCAAACACACAAGCATACACACACACACACACACTTTAGCAAGCACATATACAGGGGTACTTACACACACTCTCACACAAACACACACACACACACTCATTCTACTTTGGTAATAAAATGGCTGCAAAGGAAGCTGCTTCTACGATTCCCAAGAAGAAAAGAAATAGCCCGACCCACCAAAAAATTAATAACAGAAAAATTTCTTATTCAACCAAGTGAATTTATTTAAACATTTTTGCACGCTTTTAATATTTTCTTTTAACTAATTACGGTGCACATTTTCATCAAGTTGAGCAAAGGCGTTGCAGCATTTTATAATCTGACAACTTTTTGGGAATTGTACAAAAGAAAAGAAAATATTTAATGCGCAACAAATGTTGAGACAAATTTTAATTATTTTTTTAAGTGCAAATCCATTTCTCTAACAAATCCAAAAAAATTAAAGTCGTCAAAGTTAAAAATAACCTTATTTAGATCAGCCAATTGTCTAGAAACATTCTAGAAAATGTCTCGAGGCCATCAATTTAAAGTTCATAAAGACAAAAGGTGAAATTTTAAAAGTGATATAAATTTAAATTAAAACTACGAAATCCAAATTCAAAAGTCATGAACAAATTTATCAATTTAAAATATATTCTGCCTCAAAACTAAGACATAAAATTTCCATATCGACCGCCTAACCATCTAGTTAAATTCTAGAACACAATGTAAAAAAAATTCAATTCACACTTCTTAATTATTTAAATTCGTCAAACAAAAAGCACAAAAATTTGCATATCTTCCAAGGAAAATCTAAAACACCTAAAGATAATTTCATATATAAATTCAAATTTAAAGCAAAATTTTTAACTACCACTTTAAACAACTACAACTTAAATGTTGACCAAATATTAGGCACAACCGTTATTTAGCCAGATTTCTAACCAAATTTTAAACAAATAATCAATTTTAAACTCAATTAAAATCAATTTTATACATACTTAAAACAGAAATATAAGTTTAATAGAAATTTATGAAAATTTTAACTATTTTGATCAAATTTAAAAACATTCTTCACATTACATACCTCAAAAGATAAGTTTAGGCAAGCAAAACTAAAAACATTCTGGTTAATACCTAAATTAGAACCATTCGAACCCAAAACAAAAAGGGTTAGCTAATTTTAAAAACAAATTTAAAGACAAGGCAACAAGTTTAAAAGTAAACTCTAAACAAGCAAAAACACAATTCAATTTAAATTTCAATACAAAAATCTAAGTTTAAAGAAAATTTAAATATTTTGATCACATATAAAAACATTCTTCACATTACATTCCTCAAAAGATAAGTTTAGTCAATCAAAATTAAAAACATTTATTAAATAATACCCAAATTAAGACCAGTCTAAACCAAAAAAAAAAAAGTTAGCTAATTAAAAAAAAAATTAAAGACAATCCAAAAGAAAATTTAAAAGTTAAATATAAACAAGCAATTTTAGCCACACCAAAACACAATTCAATTGAAATTTCGTGCATACTTCTGTAATACAAAAATCAAAGATTCAAAAAGAAAATTTAAATATTTTGATCACATCTAAAACATTCTTCACATACCCCAAAAGATAAGTTCAGTCATTCAAAATTAAAATGTTTTTTTAATAATGCCTAAATTAAGACCATTGAAAAAAGGGTTAGCTAATTTAAAAGCAATCGAAAGACAATCCATAAAATTCTAAAATAATTTGTAATACTAGTCCTCCATGAAAACATTTTGGTACTGAAACTGTACATTCGAAAAGCAATTAATTTTTGCTGAAATTCTATTCTACATTTCGTAAATTTAACAAATTTTAACACAAAAAGCAAAAATATAAACAATTAAAAATCAAATTATCAAAAAGAAATCCGAATTGACATATCATTCTCGAACTTCCAAATTCGAATCAAAAATTAAGTCTGAAACTTCCAATTGTGCAATTCCTTCGACATTTTCATCTATTAGAACTAAAAGCTTAATAATCAAAATTATAAAACATAATTAGAGTATACACAGGTCAAATTCAATACAAAAATTCGCCAAATTTAATTTTCATTTGCAAATTATATTAACAAAATTGCAATTTTTCATCTCGCGAATTCATTTCCCATTTTAAATCCGGCTTTCAAATTAAGTTTTGACAAGTAATTTTACCGATCATCTTTTAATTTTATTTTGTGGAATCCATTAACTGAATATTATTTGATTCTTGAAACAAATTTTGAAATGAAGAAACAAACCCAAACAAATTTAGCAACAAAATCCTATTATACAACTCAAAAACAATAACAAAAATGTTCCAAAACTACAATTTTTAAATGTCCTTAACAATATTCGCCCAAAAATTCAGATTCATTACTTGAAACTTTGGCTAATCATTTATAAATAATTTCAATTTATATGATATTCAAAACAAGTTACTCATTTTTAAGATACAGGCAAAAATTTTGCTCCTAAATTTCATATAATCCTAACCATTCCACAAAATGTCAAAAATATTTAATTATTAGTTACAGAACTAAAAAAATCACATTTAAAAATTTTAAAAATATTTTTTTTATCTTTCTAAAGAAATGAATTGTTTAGAAACGAAATTAGTGGACACATTTGAAATTCAGCTTTAGATTTAAAACTGCTAAAACCAAAAAAAGACTATTAATTTCGTTTTAAATTAAAGACAAACTTCTAAAAATTATATTCTGATTACAAAATCAATGAAAAAGCATTGTGTATAATCTATTTTGAAAATAATTTCATTTTCTTATTTTGTAATATAAATTTTCAATTCAATTTCTGGCTAGTTTAATAACAGTTTCCAAAATATTCCCATTTTAATTTTGAGTTATTCAAGAAAACAAAAACTGGAAAACCTTTCACAGACCACAATATGAATAATGTTTTTTGAAATGCTAAGCAAAATTTATTCTCATTTATTTATAAACATATGGAACAATGACAATAATATTAATCTAAAAACATATAACTAAATTATTTAATTTTAGAACTCGAAATTCAAATTATCAACTTTCGGCTTCTTTCTGGCAAACTATACGACATTGAAACAAAATTCCAACACTGATCAGACCACAAAATTCAAAACCAAAACCAAATTAACCTCAATTAAAATTACATTCTAGAAGCAATTGAAATGAAGAAAACTCTAAACGTATATTCAAATTTATTTATACAAGCTTAAATAGAAAACACAAAATGATTTCTTCCAACATTTCGTCAAAAACCGAAACAAAAACGAAACCAACCTTTCCATAAAAAAAAAAAAGAAAAAACGAATTCAAGACAAAAGTTGCAACAATTCGAGAGTTCATTTTTGGCGCATAATTATTGCACATTAAGATGATAAAGTACCACTCGGCCGTCCAACAATAACAAAAACAACAAGAAAATAGGTATATACACAACTAAAGGAAAGTTCTCCAAAAGCAGCATTATAAATTACAAGAAACAACGGAAGTTTTAATGCGACAAAAGTCAAGAACAAAAACCAAAAAAGCCAACAAAAATAAAACAATTTAGAAACAAGAGCTGGCAAAGACGACAGGCAGAGGTATATGTATATATATCTATATATATATATATGTATATATATTGCCAGGCAACTTTCAGGACCAAAAATCTTACAAATGGCGGCCAAATACAGATATAAATCAATTCAGAACAAGCAAACCAAAAACAAACAAAAAGAAAACGAAAAGCAACAACCGACAACAACAAAATTAAACAAAACAAACAAGCCAGCGATTGTGAAGTAGAAAGGGGTTGAAGCTGCAAAAAAACTATCAAAGATTTGACAATACAAAAAATTTGAAGCCCATTCGAGAAACCCCAACCCCTTTAGAAAAGAAACCCGCCCTCCTGTCGATGAAACAAAACAACCTCAAAGCATATTAGTTGCGCTCAAAAAACCCAAGACAAAAAACCAACTTGACCGAAATCTAATACAAAATCCAAAATCACGCACACAGAAGAACCAAAAACCAGCAGAAACTTTAAGTAACATTCGAAGGCATGTCACAAGCATCACGCAGCATCTATTCCGCTACCACTATTATTATTATTATTACACTACTCCAGAAATGTCCTCAACCCATCAGCCAGCCAGAGACAGAGCTGGGAGCAGGCCGAGCTAAAATTGTGGTTAGGTTAGGTTTCTTTGGCAAAAGTTCGAACTATCATCATGCACTTGAGAGCACATCAAACAAAACTGAAAATTATTATATACATACACTACATTACACCCTACACATATACATACATACATACATACATATATATATAAATGTATGTATGTATTGCAGTCGAGGTCGAGACATAATTGCTATCAATAAATAAAATATAGAGCCCTGGCCAAGGGCTGAGAAGTATAACAACCAGACCAAAGGCAAGAGACATCCAATATCAACCAATACCTCTCAATGGCCACTAGACAGAGACGTTTTTGATTTATAAATTCATAGCCAAAAAGTTGCCAGGCCAAGCGGCAACAGCAACAGCAACAACAACAACATTGACGACGACACACCACCTAAAGACTTGGCCAAAACCAAAAGCATCAACAACAGCAACAACAACAACCCATGCAAGAACCGTCTTTCTTTATGAAATTACACATTTCCGACTTGTACAACAAAACCAACATTGAAGACATAGCCGACATAACCACCCGACTCCACCTTAAAAAAGCAGGTCAAAACCCTTAACAAATTTTTAACCAAGAAGCAGCAGCAGCAGCACCAAACTAAAATCTCATACCCAGGACCCAAAAGTCTATTGGTTACAACTGAAAGTTTAGTTAAAAATTTCTATTTACACACATACACACGCACACTCGCCCATTCACGCGCAGAGACACTTGACCATTTTATTTAACTCCATTTTTGGATTGGCTAAAAAGTATTTAACACATTTTGAAGATGCAATTTGGAAATCTGGAAAATCATTGAGACAAACGCTTAAAGCAGCCGCCACTGGCACACAAACCCCAAAAACAAACACAGCAGCAAATGGAATCTTGTACAATAGTTCTATTGAATATCAAAATCTACATATTTAAATGAGTAAAAAATTCCAAATCCAAAATCATCTCAGGAAGGATCTACGCAGAGAGAGACAATGAATTTCGGACACAAGAAGGTTGGGGATACCTAGTGTAATTGCTTAGACTTAAGAGTTTTGCACTTGCGGGAAGACAAGTGCAGGACCTGACCCCCCCTCCCGGATTACAGATCTAATTTCAGACCCAAGTCCAAAGACCAATCAAAAATGAAACAAAAACGAAAGTCTGACTCAAAGTTAACTGCATTAAAGCAAACATTAACCAGGGTTAAAGGTTTAACATTATATGACCTCTTTCAATCCTAGATTTTTTATCTCTTTAGTAACTAAAACGTTAACCTTCTATTAAAACAAAAAAATTGAATTTAATGTAACTACACTCTGTATCCCCTTAGTCAAGCTAAAAGCAATCCAAAACCAAATGCTAAAAACCCAAAACAAAAAGAAAACAAAAACAAAACATGTGACAAATTTCATCACAAAATTAATATACCCCTTCTTTATACAAAGCGGGGTATCGAAAATGAAATGTAGATAATGCCAATCCTTTTGCCTAAAATAGCAATTCTTCTAATTTTTGCAAAAATAACTTTGACTTTTGCAAAATATTTTAGACGAAACGATTGCCGCATTTTTTATATGATTTCTCCACATATCTATACAAATACTTATATATATACATACACATATATTTCAATGTACATATATATCAATTATCATTTTATTTTTTGACAATTCAATTCAGTTTAGTTCAGTTCGATTTCGATTTATAGAATTTAAATAATAACTAATAACTGTGTTAATCAATCTCTTTGATGGATCTAAGATAAAGCAAACAAAAACAATTACAAAGCAAAACCCATTTTCACTCTAAGTAATAAACCTTTGTAAATTTAAAAGAAAGACAATTGTAATGCATTTATATCCAGTACTAAGAATAACAAAATTAATCATTTTATCTATATATTATTTGCAACTCCCCACACACACACAAACACACACACATTGTAAACATTAGAAATAGTTTAATCAAGAAAACACTAAAAATCAATAAAATTGTACAAGCCAATTTGCTCAAATAACAAAACAAAATAATTGTCTACATCCTTAATTCAATTCGTACCATTACCTTTCAGCAGGATGTCAAATTGAGACTTCTAGAAACACATTTGATGAAAATGCTAAGCAGTTTCGTGTTTCCAACTTCATATTTAAATTAATAATAATGTTACAAACAACAACAACTCTCCTTTACACTGAGATTCAGATTTAGTCTGAATTACAACACACATTTTTAGTTACGGCCTGCTTGATAATTAAGATTCAGCTATAACGAACAATCAATTAATATCCTTCATCATCAAATAGATTAATATAGCATTCGATTTCGGACAGAAATCTACTAATAATAATTTGCAATAAGGTTTTAAAAGGTAAGTAAACAAATTATCTATCAGAGTTTGTGTATCCGAACAACATGCGTTTGTGAGAAATCTTACCATTTCCTGTCCATGAAGTTATTGGTTCTTAATCATTTTTTTTTTTTTTTTGAATGAATACCGAGGAACAAAATTGAAGAGTACTCTCTTATTATTGCTAGTTTTTACGATTTACGGTGATTTACGAATAACCTTACCTTTAGATAATGGGATACTAGAAAATACTAGAAATACTACCTTTAGTTTACACTAGAAAGTTTAAACATTTTTTTAACAAAATGTTCTTAACAAAAAAGTTTTTTCCTTACAACAGTTTACACTCGGTAAACTTTTTTTTGGAAATTTTAATTTAATTTTAGATTTAAGGAATAGTCTGTAATTAAAATAGAGTAGAAACTCGTCTATTAAAATTTGTCTATCTGTTTCCGAAGAAATATGGTGGTAATGCGGAAATCTTTTGGTCGAAGATCGAATATACGATATTCTACTGCAATGCCGATACAGCACTTTTACACTCACTAAAATATAATTTCATTATTAGTTGCTTTACCTTAAATGCCAAGTCATCTAAAGTGTTTTTAAATCCACTGATGCTTTCCTCTATCCGGTTATGTATGAACTTGGAGAGCCATTAATTGCTTATTGGTTATAAATAATCTTATTGGACGGCAAACAGCTTCTATGATCTTGACAAACTTATCGATAATCCAACCGATTTCCCTTGACGCTTTAATAGAGACATATACATGGAGTGTACCGGCATTTTTCGTGTGATATATGAATTAATTTGATTCCCACGTTGTCGTAATGGGGTTATTTATGAATTGTGTTTAATTATGAGTAGATGACGGATTCCTGTAAGGCATGGCAAACATTTTAGTATATGCGACAAATTAAATAATTAAAACCAGAGAACCGGTCCAATTTCCATACCCTCATGTTTTGGCACCGGTAAGACCTTGGAAAAATTATTTTCCTAAAAGTTGAATTTGATATTCACTTTGTTACGTCGACAAATACACAGAAATACGGACAAAACGAAATGTCTTAAGGGTATTATTTAGTTATCATAGAAATAGAATAAATATCGTAGAGAGAAGATTTTTTTTAAAATGTATTTACTATGCCACAAACTCATTCCTTCGATTAATCCAAATATATATGGATATATTTACACAACACTTTGCTTCTAAAGTGCGCTGCGTTAATATTCCTGACAACAGACAAGAGTGTATAAGATCAATTTAATCGTTTCGATATTAAATAAAGTAATATTTGGATAGGTCACCGATTACTAATAGGTTTATCATTAAAATAAGTTATTTTAACTTTTATTTTTCTCTATGAATAACTTTTAATGATTAACGCCTTTGTTTTTATCGTAAGAGGGATTCCAAAAATTGTTTGATCATATTTTATCGTATTTATTACGATATTACTGGGTATAGCATCTTACATGTTCATTTTTTGGTGTAAAGTAAGTGCAAAAAGTACAAGAAATTTAATTTACATAGTTTCTGAATACAAATCTACGTTTCGTAGTTTTATTCCGTCTGTTTGCTTGTGAATAGAAGGAGTTGAGTGCATTTTTTAAATTGGCTATTATCGAGTCTAAATTACGAATCTTGACACGCGCAAAAAATAAAAAATAAATAAACAAAGTACAGTTCCAGATTGGTTCGATCGTTAAGTGTTTACCGACTAATATCAACTGAACAGCAAGGGCACGCAGATGCATATGCGGATTGCACTCTACAAGCCGGCAACAATGATTGCGGGATTCTCAACTGCGGCCTTCACCTTGCGCAGGAAGAGAACAGCCTCACGACCATCAATGATTCGATGATCGTAAGTCAACGCCACATACATCATGGGGCGGATCTTGACCTACAATTTAGCAATTAATTGAACATTAGTCACCAGTCGATTCACATTGTGTGAATACTCCAACTTACTTCTCCCTTTACAGCAATGGGACGCTCAAATATTCCGTGCATACCAAGGATAGCACTTTGTGGTGGATTAATAATGGGCGTGCCCATTAATGAACCGAACACTCCTCCGTTGCTGATGGTGAAAGTGCCGCCATCCATGTCCTCCACGGTAATGGCATCGCGCTTAGCCTTATCGGCCAGACCAGCCAAGGCAATCTCGATGTCCGCATAGTTCATGCTCTCGACATTACGAATAACGGGTACAACCAAACCTCGAGGTGTAGCCACAGCCACTGAGATGTCCACATAGTCGCGGTACACAATATCCTGAAAGAGTTAACAATAATTCAGTGAGTTAAATGGTAAAGCAGTCATCCATTATCATTGATAGCGAAAATTACATAAACAAATATAACAAACCGCGCGATAAGACTAACGACTAGTAAACAAATAAATTTAAATTGAATGCAAACGTCACGAGCGATAAGCCAACATATAATTTTAGCTTTGTTACCTGGCCATCGATAACAGCATTGACGACAGGCTGATCTTGCAGAGCATAGGCACTGGCCTTTGAGAAAATGGACATGAAGCCGAGTTTGATTCCATATTTTTTAGTAAACGCTTCAAGGTTCTGCTTACGGAAATCCATGGCATAGCTAAAAAAAAGGGGCACAGTTAAAGATTAATCAAGAAGATGGGCCTTATCGCATTGATAGTTACCTCATATCAATTTCATTGAAGGTGGTAAGCATAGCACACGTATTTTGAGCATCCTTCAAGCGGGCAGCAATCTTTTGACGCATGCGATTCATCTTAACGCGTTGTTCGGAGCGTGTGCCCAGAATTTGGCGTGAACCGTCAGCTGGTGGCAGTTTAACCTGGGCCACACTAGGTTTAACAGCAGCAATTGGAGAGGGGGCGGCGGCCCGAGGTGCCGCTGCTGGTGGAGGTGGTGGTGGGCGGGCAGCTGCTGCTGGTGGCGGCGGAGGCGGTGCGGCCTTAGCTGGGGCAGCTGGTGCTGCGGCAGCTGCAGGCTTTGCAGCCGCTGGTTCTGGTTTAGGAGCAGCTGGAGCAGGTGCCGCGGCTCCACCGGCAGGCTTAGCTGGTGCTGCGCCAGGTTTCATTTTAAAAAGTTCTTGACCGGGTTTAACTGTATCGCCATCCTTAACCAGAATAGCGGTGACTGTGCCGGCAAATGGGGCTGGAACTGGCACCGTTGTCTTGTCAGTTTCGATTTCCATGACTGCCTCATCAGCCGCAAATGAATCGCCCTCTTTGCAAGTGAACCTAAACATAGAAAGATGAAATAATTAGAAAGAGCTATAAAAAGAAACCTGTTGCTTACTAAGCTGCTGACCCGGTTCCAGGTTCCAGACAATCAACTTACTTTATATCACCCTCAGCAATGGAGTCGGCAAATGGCGGCACCTTTATCGTTTGCTCCGACCACATACTCGTAGTGGTGTGAAAGCTCTGCCAGCCGAAAACTCTAAAGTAACAGGAATTAAGAGACCAATGTGTGTGGATAAGTATTTTCCAAACTTACCGTGGCGCTTGATGCTGGGCAAGTGTAACATCTTGACGCAGCAGATGCTGCTTCTTGGCTACTGATATGACAGATAGTCGGGAATACTGACGAATTCCGCGTTTCAGCTGTTAAATTAAAAGCCGAAAAAAATCAATGATTGCACAACTCAGAGCGGATGTCCGCTCACGTGAGGCATACCCCACACCCCGTCACAATCAGCTGTTGGCAAAAGGGGGGCGTGTCAAAGCATTTTTATTGCCCTTTTTTCACCTCGTACACATACAATTACATAATCGCATTAGCCAGGTCGCAGCAGCAGCAGCAGCAGAGATGATAGGCTAGCGCTCCAAATAAATTTCCTCCCCGCCGAGCACCTCTACAATTTAATTGCATGCCCCCCTCGTCCTTTGACTTACCTCTTGACTACGCGCGGCTTTTATTCCAACATTTTGCAGTCGTCTTGTTAGCATGGAAATTATTCCCGTCATCTTACTGTCGTCGCTTCGTGTATTTTTGTCGTGCAACGGTGTAGGTGTGTGTGCGTGTGTCGTGGATGAGCACAAACTTAAGAATTTTAATGAGAAATCTTCAAAAATTTGCTTAAATTTAGTTCGCAAAGCAACGTCGACTCCTACTCTTCTTTCATAATGCTAGGGACTAGGTGGCAACTCTGCGCTAGAGATGGGTGTTCAAAAAGTGTTCAACTGGCAGTACTGCTGATTTTTAAACCCCGATTGATAACACTGCTTGACTTATCGTTAATAATGGGTGACCATATTCACCATTTTTTCGCACTTTGATTGTTTTTGTTGTTTTTACAATAGCACTGCTTAATTTTGTTAACAAATAAGCCATTACCAATACATGAACTCTATAAAATGAAATATTAAGTTAAGGGCTTAATTGTGTTCCAACACAAGCTTTTGGCAGGAAACGTGTGTGAGTATAATTGAGCTTGTTTTGTTTTCTTAAATTGTTAACATTACTTTTGATTTCTATCATAGTTTAACCGTAAAAATGCGAATGCTACGACGTGGTTTGGCACAAAAAATTGCATTAGCCTGTTGCGTTCTTTTAATACTGGTCACCGTCTATGTGCAATTGACTTTCGACCAGGAAGTCAACAATGAGGCTAAAATGTTAGTATACCCAACGTATATATTACTTCAATATTATTTAAATGCATTTGCTCTTTATCAATTGTAGCGATATAATGGAACGCTCCATTAAATCAGCAATGAATCAGGGGGAGTGTCGACATCCGCATTTACCCTTGGATAACCCCGATATAATGAAGTTCTATAAGCCGGTTGAAAAAATCAACTGCGGGGAGGGATTGGACTGGGTTATGTGCGAAGTGCGAAATATACATATCATTAATTTATGTCACGTTTCACTAAAAGATTCTCTTTGTATACTCTCAGAAATCCATTTGCTTTGTACGACCGGAAATCGCAGCTGTCCATGGGGACATAACGTGCTCATATACGGACATTATAAGAAAATCTGACTATAGAGTGAAATTTGGTCGTACGCTGAAGAAAAAGGAGCCATATGTGCTGCAGGACAGCGACTTTGTCAAAGTAGTTTGTCGCGCTACAAGTGGAGAAAGGTAAGTTTAAACAAGTCCTTATCATCGATTTGTACCCATTTTTATTTGTTCAGCTGGTTTGGTATGGCTCATGGCATACGTGATTCGGTTCAGCGACCTCTAACAAGTAATTTATCACCAAATTTGGCTGTTATGCCACCTGAGGCTGTAGCACAGATCCAACAGCAAATGCAAGATGTGCCCACTGCCTCGTTCTACAATGTCCTGATGTTCGGTTTTGATTCACTCAGTCGCAATGCTTTCATACGAAAATTGCCTCGAACATATGACTATTTAACGAAGCAATTGGGTGCGATTGTCCTCAAAGGCTACAACATTGTGGGGGATGGAACCCCACAGGCTTTAGTCCCTTTGCTTACTGGCTATACAGAATTAGAGTTGCCTGAGACTAGGAAGCGTTTCTGCGGAGCTGGCAGTGTGGATGCTTATCCTATGATTTGGAAAGATTTTGCTGAACTTGGATATATGACATCGTTCAATGAGGACCTACCCAATGTCGGAACTTTCACCTATCGCATGAATGGCTTTGAGACGCAGCCCGTTCATCATTATTTACGTACTTATTATCTTCAGGCGGGGCACATGCAGAGCGATAGTGCCCCAAACTGCATTGGCCATCAGCCGGATCATATAACAATGCTGGAGTACACAAAGAATGTGAATATTCTCCGCGTTTTTTGAAGATGAATCATTTATTTTTCATATTTGTATTGTAGTTTATGTTAACATATCGTGATAATCCGCGGTTTGTATTCAGCTTTCATGGAGGGCTTTCGCATGACTCAATAAATCTGGTTGGTGCTGCTGATCAAGACGTCCATGATTGGCTAGTTTCTCTAAAAGGGCGCTCCCTGTTAGACGACACCATTTTGATATTCATGGCCGATCATGGCAATCGTTTTGCTGAAGTGCGTGCAACACTCCAAGGCAAACAAGAAGAGCGTTTGCCGTTTTTTAGTTTTGCCTTTCCAGAATCGTTTAAGAAACGCTTTCCCCAGGAGTACATCAACTTTGTGGCAAACGAGGAGCGTCTAACTACGCCCTTTGATATACATGCCACACTAAAGCACATAATTCGTGAGTGAATAATCTAAAAGAGTTGTTGAATTATTCTAACTAGTTTTCATTGATTTTTAGAATTGCAAACTGCCAGCCGAGAAGAACTGCCAGCTGAAAGCACTTTTATGAGTTCCACACGTGACATAAAAACAGAGCCGCCGGTAAAGATCTCCCCATTGGCTCGTGGACGTGCCATTTCACTTCTAGATCCTGTTCCTTCGAATCGATCTTGCGCCGATGCCTATATCGAGCCACATTGGTGTGCCTGTCTTAATTGGCAGCAAGTAACGCTGAATGACACTCGCTATAAAGGGATCATACTCAAAGCAGCTGAAAGCATTGTAAAGACAATCAATGAGGCAACGAATGGACAACGTCAGCTCTGTGCTCCCTTACAGGTGGGTAATCCATCACAGTTGATCGGCAGGTCTTAAACCAATATCGTTTATTGCAGTTACTCCATGTCAATTGGGCTCTGCGTTTGCAGCCGCACAAGGAACTCTTGCAGTTCAAGAGCAACAGCGACCGGGATGGCTTTTTGGCCGATATGACGGGTCAAACTCGCGTTCAAAATGAAATGTACCAACTACAACTGGTTACTCAGCCTAACCAGGGGCTATATGAGGCCAGTGTGAGCTACAATTTGCACACCTTTGAGGCCATCACAAGACTTAGCGATATCTCACGTGTCAATAAATATGGCACACAGGCGAATTGCATATACGATCGCGATCCGGAATTGCGAAAGTATTGTTATTGCCGCAACTAGTCAACACCAACGCCCTAGACATTGTCCTATCTCCTGCGGAGAAATGTACTTTAATCGAAATACTATTTGCTCTCTATATATCGTATTGTACACCATTAGTTCCCAAAGATTTAACGCTTATCACAATTACATTATTTATATATCACAAAAAAATTTGGAAAATCAGAATATTTTTTATTGGCCTCTAAAACCTTAATTACCCCCTAAGTTCTAGAATCTGCCTTAGTTTAATTAGTTCCTCAAATCAAGCGTGAATTTCGGTTTGGTTATTAGTAAATGTAACTCTAATGAAAAGCAGCACAAAAGTATAACTCAAAAAAGTATGTATAATAATACCATATATTGAATTTCTGTCACGTATTTTCATATATGTATGCAATTTTATTAGACTTTATTGATAAATATACATTTACGACAAGATATTTATATGCATATTATATATTATACGAAGGAATGGGAGCAATGATTTTATTGTTTCTCTGTCCCAAAGCCAATAACAAATGATTTTTTGCGTAAATTCGTAATCCATTATGTACATAATTTGTTGTTGTTCGGTTAGAAATTCTTTATAAAATATATCTTATATATGAATTCTCGATCATTGATCCTTTCCTAAACCACAAATTTTATTCGAATTAGTATGAATGTTACTAAATGTTAGAAACATTTGAGATATATATATTCCTACATACATATATTTGTTAATAATATGTTATTTGGGCGAATATGCAATTAATGGTTTCGAAACTGATAATTCAGAATATTTCGATTGCACTCCCCTGTTAATGAAATCTAATATTAATTCTTATCTGCCAAAACCAACCAATAGTAGAAGGCCTTTCTGGATTATAGAAATACTATTCACTTTCAGCTAATTTTGCAATGTCTTCGATGCAGTATGCATATCAGATTAGTACTTAATAAATTTCATAATTTTGTTATTTAGATTTTCATTTTAAATTGTATGTTATAACTATAATACTTCCTCTTTGACTTTTGCTTGGGCTTCGTGGCAAGGGGTATTAGAGAACAGATTTAAATCAAAAGAAAAGTAATTTATTTGCATTGAAATAAATAAGAAAAGAACCAAATAAATTATGTTTTATAAAAGCATATAGTATCCAAATTAAAATATACAAACTTTTTAGTTACAAATGGTTAAAGAAAACAAACATGAATTAATGATTAAAGTCTTAAAGTGAATGAGTCTAAATTCGACCTGCATTATGCACAATTGGGGCATGGATGTAGGGTATGTTAAGAATTCAAAATTAATCAAATACAACTTGTGTATGTGTATTTTCGAGAGCATTATTCATACTATGTTTGTATCTTCCTTTTTTTTTGTTCTGTCCTTTTTTTTTTACTTTGCTTTGTGTTTGTTTATAAACTAAGTTTAATGATTTGGTTATGTGCATGAGGATTTGTGCATCGTCTAGCTGTAGACACCAGGAGCGGGGGCTGGTGCCGGGGCGGCTGAAGCTGAAGCTGGAGCGCTGGCCATTGGATGGTGTCACGACACCGAAGTCGCCAAAAACTCTTGCAGTCGCTGCACAGTGCCCCGGTCCAGTTTGCAGAGATCAAAGTCAAAGGTCTTGTGGGTAATCTCATAGCAACCGGTGGCAGCAATCATCTCGACAACATGTTGCAGTTCCTCGTTGTCCTGCAGTGTCATGATCTTCTGATGCAGTTCCTGCAATTCGCTTAGATATTCCGTGGGCAGTGGAGTCGTGGTGGGAGCAGCCGGTGTCATTGGAGCCCCGATTGGTATTTCAGCTGGCGAATGGCCACTCACATTGTTATTGCTGGCGACTGGTGTTGCTCCCAATATGGCTGATGAATTTGTCGTGGTTGTTGTTGTAATCGTCGTCGTTATTGGCGTTGTGCTAGGTGATGAGCCAGCGACAAAAGCTGGCGAAGAGGCAGCACGCAGCGATGGAGATTTGGATTTCTCGCGCGCTGCTTTATTCGTGGCCTGCTCTTTCTTTGTGGATTTGACTGGTGGCTCGATAAAAGTGCTGCTGCTACCGCCGCTGTTCGGTGAATTGCGGCGACTTCGCTTTTTCTCCTCCTTTTCCGATTTCTCGGTTTTGACATCTGGCGACTTTTCAACCTTTTCCAGTTTATCGGCACTCTTCTCAGTCTTCTCGTTGCCCTTCGATTTTCCAGCTTTGTGATCCTTGCCAGTGGATTTCCCTTCTTTGCCGGCAAAAGAGTTACTCTTAGGCGTCAGTTGAGTTGACTTTTTGGCCGATAAATCGGGGAAACTACTGTTAGAACTGTCCGAGTGTTGCAGTGTGGCAGCAGCGGCAGCAGCCAAGGCACTGCTGGCCGCCAGATCGGGTGCCGATTGAGCTGAATCCACATCGCTGAGATCCAAATTACTTGGTGCCTTTGACTGGCCGGACTGCTGTTTTCCACTGTGCTTATTTTCTGAGGAAATCTTTTCGCCGGTCTCCCGTTGTCGTTTCTCATCTTTGCTGGAGGTGGACGAGGTGGATTTTTCTTTGGATTTCTTGTGCTTCTCCTTCTTTGAGTTGTTGCCAACTGGCTTGTTGTCCTTATCAATAGCAGCTTCAATGGCTGGACTGTTGCTGATGGCGTTGGTGGTTGTGCTACTGCTCGTTCCTCCTGTTGACATCTCCGGATTTTTGGGTGATGGGGAAGATATCGCAGCGGCAGCTGTCTTTTCGGTTATTGCCATTTGCTGATGCTGTTTATCCTTTTCCCGGTCTTTAGATTTGTCCTTGTCACGCTCTTTGTCTTTGTCCTTCTCCTTGTCTTTATCCTTTTCCCGGTCGGAGCGTTCCTTTTCTTTATCCTTGCTCTTGTCCTTCTTCTTGTGTTTATGCGACTTTTTGTTGTTGTTATCCACGGTCCCGTTACTATTCGCCGACTTTTCCGCTTTCGTTTCATTGGACTTCTCGGATGGCTGCTTGCCGCCAGCCTCTTCTTTGGAATCACTTATTTTTTTGGCCGTGGCAGGCATCAGACTGCTATTGCTGCTGCTGCTGCCCACCGAAGTGGGTGTGGCTTTGCCAGTGGCCGCTAATGTCTGAAGAGTTGCTCCGCTGACAGCTGGACTCTCACCCGGCTGCTGCTGTTGACCAGCACGCTCATCTTTGGGCAAACGTTTATCTTTGTGATCGTCGCGTGACTTCTCCCGTTCCCGCTCGCGTTCTTTGTCCTTATCCTTGTCTTTTTTCTCCTTCTTTGATTTTTTATTGGAGCTGCGTTCCTTGTCTTTGGAGTCAGATTTGTTTGATGATTTGTGTTCATCACGTTCCTTGGATCGTGATGCTGGAGCTCCGGTTGGTGCTGGTTCAGCATTTGTTGTCTTTTTTGGACTAGGAGCACTCATTTCGGCTGGTATGGCTGTTCTGCCCGGCTTGGGACTGGCTGTACTTTTTCCCGCCGAGGGTGCTGGCGTCGTTGTTGATCCTGTGGAGCTTTGCTCCCTGTCCCGGTCCTTTTCTCGGTCCTTGTCGCGAGACTTGTCCTTCTTGGACTTCTCCTTATCGCGGTCGTGCTTGCTGCTGCCGCTTTCAGCCGATTTGCTAGACTTGCGCTCTTTGTCCCTGCCATGGCGGTCCTTTTTGTCCTTCTCTCTTGGTTTATCAGAGCCAATGGATTTGTCACGCTCCTTGCTTGACTTTTCTTTGCCGTCCAGTGATCCACCTTTGACACTGCTGCTGGACATATTCTTGCCATCTGGTGAATGCTTGGGGCCACCAGGAACGGTCAAATTATTCCCGCCTTTGGTGATTGGTGGACCAAAGAGAGCCGAAAAATTGCTGGCCTTGCCGCTCGAGTCATCTATCCGGGATTTATGTTTCTTGCCCGACCCCGATTCAATGGGCACCGCAGTGGTGTTGCCGCTACTGCTCCCACTACCTCCGCCGCCCTTGCCCTTGACTGCAACTATTTCATTGGCTCCGCTTGACATCATTTCGCCACCCACATTGGGTGAAAGGGTGCGACCCAGACTAGTGGGTCCAATGTTGGCTCCAAACACCGGCACTCCACCACCTCGCATTAGCTTCGCACGAAATTCTTCCGACGGCGAGTCGAAGACATGTGTTTTTACCTCGACATGATGATGCGGTGGTCCGGTGTGTTGTAGCTCCAAATCATACTGATACATAATGCGTTTGGGTTCATCTCGATTACGAAAATAGATCTCAACAGGCAGTAGAAAGCCGGCATAGCCCGACTCCTGTATAGCATATGGCGGCTCCTTGATGACTGTGGGAAGAATCATTAATTCTAGAATGGGCAGTGATCGACTGGGTGGAAACACTTACCCCGTTTTGGTTTGGGAAACGACTCGTGAAGTATGAAGACAACTTTGTCTACAAACGAGCTTATATCCGCCTTATTCACGCCCTGTACAAAGATTTCCCAATCATGGGTGAATCCTTGTGGATGTGGGGTTTTTTTGTTCCGCAAACGTGATGTATGTCCAATTTCGAATTGCACCTTGACCGCCATGACAACTCCAAATGTAAGTCCTCCCAAAGAATGTCTGCAATGCAAACGAATGGGCAGAGATTTGCCTTAAAATGTTATGACTGTAATATTTTACATATTCCGTTTGTAATTTTTTATTTCAAGCCCGCGCAAATGCAAAAAGTTAACATGTAAACAAAAAAACAAAAAAAAAAAACCGCCGCTTCCGATGCTTGAGCAATTGCAACATACATTATTGAAATATCATCTTATCGCAAAATGTTTAGTGATTATTCCTATTTGAAGCCAACTCGGACTACTTCTATTAGTGGTGCAGCCCCTACCCCTTCCGCAATGTGAGATACGCCGCGGCTCTTCTCTTCCTCTCCTCTCATGTTTTTGCTGTAAAATCAATGTTGCTGTTCCTACGTTTTACTTACTTCTTTCAAAGTTTGCTATTACATTTACAGGCACATCACTTGCTTAGGATTTATTGCATTACTTTTCTGTTTATTTTTAATTACATTAATAATAATAAGATATAAAATAATAGTCTTGTGTGATGTTTGTGTTAAACGCGTTAAACGAAACTTGGAATTAGAGATGGGCGCGTGCCTAAGATCTGAGGCCCGGCCCGGCACGCAAATACACAGTATTGTGCAAATAGTTTATACGTACTACTGTAAAATATTCCGTTGAAGCTTATAAGAATATCTGAATCGCTTACATACAATGTATGCCTTAAAACACAATATGCTCAGAGAAGATATGTATCTTAGAATATATATCAGATGTAGCAATCTTTTTTGTCCATCTCTGTTTGAGATGTTCTGGTATGTCTTGGATTCTTTTGACGGAACCAGTTCAATTATTTTTCTGTTTGTGATCCAGGGCTGGCAAAAGCCGCCAAAGCTTGATTTTCAAATTTAGTTTATTTAACATAACATTATTAACAATCTTTTGAGATACTTCATTTACTTTTTAATTTCATAGTGTTTTTCATGTTACGGACAGTATGTCACAAATTAATTAACCAAATAAATAAAATTCAAATGAAAGTAAAAATAATTTATAGACAATGTAAACGTCACCTAGAGATGGTACACTATGAAAACTATCGGCGATTTGTCATCTCTAACTCCTTCGAAGAACGTGCCGCCTTTTCATGTTGCTTGTAAATAAATAGAAATAATTTTTTATATTATGTCGGTCCAATACCAACGATTCCTAAAAGTACTTGAGAAGTGGCCGGCAGAGAAATCTAAAGTCGGCAGGTAAGCAAAATACAACACAACACAAGACAAAATGTTCGTTCGTGTGCCGCATATTATCTAATACTACATACTCTTAACAAAGCCGAAGTGTTTATACCCTTCTGTAATTCCATTGTAAACGATTGGCAATTTTTACTACCTAGCGTTTTTTAGAATAAGCTTCACATTAAGTTGGCTTCTCAGAATGACAGCTGCTGCTCACGTTGTCCAACCAGTTCAAGTTCGTCAGAAATTGCAGCAATTACTACATGGCTTATTAGGTAGATGACGTTTCACTGCAATTTAGTTAGCTTTCAGAGTTTGTTCTTAATGGTAATATGAGTTCAAAGTTTGCTTATCAATTGATTCCCGAAGAGTTCCTCGTGGGCAATGGAGAGGACCAACAAAAGATCATGTGAGTGCAATCAATGGATTTTAATTGAAGTCATTTCAAAGTCGGGGATTATAATATAAATACTCGTTTTCGTTATGTTTTATCTTAGTCTTTTGTTGTCTTTAAATTTCGTAGGACACTTTCTCTTTTTTCGTATTTGCGGTTTAAGCTGCCTAAGATTTAGGTTTCACTAGGGCAACGAACGAACAAATTACACCACAGAAAAAGATACATATCTAAAAATATGAATGTAATTCGTTCCATCTCCCTTCTACATCTTCTCTACCCAGGGATCTGGGCGAACAAATCCGCAAGCAAGTAACCAAATTGACCAGTCTTGGTAGCATTAGCGACGAGAAAGATTTGACGAGACAAATTGACGCCCTGGATCGCTTGTCGAATAACGTATACGCCAAGAAGTATCCACGCACTTACGACTCGACGGCAACAGGTCTAACTGCTGCCCAGTGTAATCAGGTCTTGAGTTCCGAGTTTCTGCAGTATCTCAACGAGGGATCGGGCACAAAGAAGAAGTAGAATGATGATGCAAATATTAACTAGAATAAGACCAAAGTATGCAAGACAAATATCCAGCTCACCTCATGTGCCAGTACTTTGTGAGGTTGCGATTGAGTACTTGAACCCGAGGCCCAATGGCAACTACTTGGACATGACATTTGGAGCGGGGGGACATACGCGACGACTGCTGGACACCTGCTCGGATGCTAAAGTGTATGCCCTAGACCGAGATCCTTTGGCCCATCAGTTGGCTATTGAAATGAGTCAGAAGGAGGAGTACAAAGGCAGACTGGTGCCTCTGTTTGGCAAATTTTCCGATCTGCCCCATTTGCTAGAAGGGCAAAGTTTGTCAAGAAACAGTTTTGATGGTATGCTCTATGACTTTGGTTGCAGTTCCATGCAGTTTGATGTGGCCAACCGAGGATTTTCCATTTCGCAAAACGGTCCTTTGGACATGCGTATGGATGGAGGACGCGGCGGTGGAATTAGTGCTGCTGATGTACTGGCACGTGCCGAAGAGGAAGATCTGGCCCGAATCCTTAGAATCTATGGTGAAGAGAAGGCGGCAAAAAAGATTGCACGTGCCATCGTTGAGGCACGTGGAGCTCTTCAAAGGATTGAGACGACCAAACAGTTGGCCGATCTCGTAGCCGCCGTACTCGGTGATTCTTCACGACAGGATAAACTCCAACGGCCTTCACATGCGGCCACCAAGACGTTTCAGGCCCTCCGCATATTCGTCAACAATGAACTTAACGAGATAAACTATGGCATGCTATTGGCCAATGAAGTGCTATGTCCCGAAGGTCGTTTGGTAGCCATTACTTTTCATTCGTTGGAGGATACGATAGTTAAACGTCATCTCAATGGCAATGTTATCGAAGGTCTCGCCAATCCCGTGCCATTAAAGTATTGCGGTCACGATGTCACGCTCGATTCTCAATTAATGGAATCATTTGTGCAGATCAAATGGCGTCAATTGC
Organism: Drosophila insularis; assembly: GCA_018903935.1. Lineage (NCBI taxonomy): Eukaryota > Metazoa > Arthropoda > Insecta > Diptera > Drosophilidae > Drosophila > Drosophila insularis. Next base: position 864,032 of record JAEIFP010002295.1, on the reverse strand, counting down.
ATCGTCATGTCATTCTGCCCGATGCCGAGGAAATCGCACGCAACAGTCGAAGTCGGTCGGCCAAACTGCGAGCAGCCATTAAAATTAAGTGAAGTCAAAGGAAACGATTTGAATAAAACGGTTCTCATACTTTGGTTTGTGTCTAGTCTAGAGATGTTGTCCATGTCTTTATATATTTATTTATTTATTTATTTTTTTTGGTAACTCTTATCTAACCAATTTGCACCTTTCTGATAAGCGTGCGGGTCGGGCTTATCTCTATATCGAATTGTTGCTCTTGTTTTTGTATTTGTTCTAATATGAGAAATATTTTGTTTTGGTTGTATTATGAAATCGTTGTTAATTGGCAGGTAAACGAAGAGCAGCTCTAGCTACAGTGGGATAGACGTAGAAATTCCTGTTTTTCAAAATCATTATTGAAACGTTTTCTCGGGATTCTTTTATTTCACTTCCAGTGGCGGTTCACTTGATACGTTTGAATTTAAAAATATATTTTAATCACAGATTAGATTAATTTTGTCGTTTAATCATTGTAAATTGGTTTCAAATTCTGTTTTATTATATGTATTATTTATGATCTATGAGTTTTGGGTGAAGCATTGTATGCCACCATTAGGTGTATATTTCAAATTGACATATTGTATCTTTATATCTGCTTCAATTGCTTGATCTCATCCATGCTGATTTCAAGCCCAATCGGTAATCTTGCGGTTGTTTTTCTTTCAAAGAGAGGATAGGGATCAGGTTTACAACAGAAGTCACACGATTGGTAGTCTATGCGATGTGACCCATGAGAAACTCAAAGCCGTTTGGGACGCTGATAAGCATAGATGGATTAGCCAAAGCGATAGGAGAGGTGTATACCTATAGATAGGAGTGCTGGGAGCTGGCACCGTTCAGTCATATTGCGCGAGCCGTGTTGGCGTGTTGGTCTGTGGTGGTGGCGAAACGATTTGTCGTACTAAGAAGAAAACTTGTGCGTTATTACAGTAAAGGAGTAGCTGCAGCAGTGGACAGAGTAGAGCCGGCTATAAAAATGACCGAGTCCAAAGTCATATCGGGCACATTGGTGGCCAAGTGAGTGTGTGTTCAATATCCAGTGGATTCAGTGATTGTTAAATTTAGCTTAACACCTATTTCTCAGGAGCATACGCGAAGAGCTGCGAAATGAGGTTAAATCATTTGCTCAGCGTTTGCCCAACTTTCAACCTGGACTGAGAATCGTTCAGGTGGGTGGACGTGAGGATTCCAATGTCTACATACGCATGAAGATCAAGGCAGCCACAGAGATTGGCATTGATGCAGTTCATGTTCAGCTGCCCAAGACGATAACCGAACGGGAATTGCTTGATAAGGTGATAAAATGTTAAACGTTATGTAAGATCCACCAGAAAGTTAACTAATCCTCTTGATTCGATTAGATTAACGATCTGAACGATGATCCTCAAGTGCATGGAATTATTGTGCAAATGCCTTTGGACTGTGACAAGCCCATTGATTCGCATCGCATCACGGATGCGGTATCAGCCGATAAGGATGTGGACGGTTTGCATACGATTAATGAGGGTCGTCTCTCTATCGGTGATCTCAAAGGCTTTTTGCCGTGCACTCCATGGGGTTGCCTCGAATTGATTCGACGAACCGGCGTGGATATTGTGGGTGCAAGAGCCGTAGTATTGGGTCGCAGTAAAATCGTTGGAACTCCTGCCGCCGAGCTACTCAAATGGGCCAATGCCACTGTTACCGTTTGCCATTCTAAAACTCGAAATCTGGAGGAGATCACCAAAACAGCCGATATTCTGGTGGTTGGTATCGGTGTGGCTGAAATGGTCAAAGGTTCGTGGATCAAACCCGGCGCCGTGGTCATCGATTGTGGCATCAATGTGAAGCCAGGTAGGTGAATCAACTTTGCTGCTTTTTCTCTAGATCCTCATCACTTAACTTGGTATCTTTTCATGAAAATTTTCCATCCTATCATAATCTCACTTGTTTACCATTTTCATCGACTTTTCGCTTATCGCTAGATTTGACCCACAATTCGACCCCATGCCGAGAGGCACTCCTCCTCTCATAAACTTTTTTCTGCGATAAGAGTATTGTGTTTTTGTTTTCTCAAAAAAAATATTAAAATCAAATGCTTTGGATCAGTGGACACATGAATATGGACCAGTGGCCAGACCGCAAAGATTAATCCTGTAACAATTGTATTTTGCAGACGCCAGCAAGGCAAACGGAACTCGCCTAGTGGGGGACGTGGACTACGAGGAGGCCAAAAAGGTGGCCGGCTTTATAACCCCCGTTCCAGGAGGCGTGGGACCCATGACAGTAGCCATGCTGATGAAGAACACAGTGCGGTCGGCGGCTCGTGCTTTGGATCGTCAGACGCGTACCACTTGGACACTGGAACCGTTGACGTTGAAGCCTCTGAGGCCAGTGCCCAGTGACATTGTAATAGCGAGAGCACAGAAGCCCAAGGATATTGCTTACCTGGCCAATGAGATTGGTTTGGAGCCGCGCGAAGTCTCTCTGTATGGAAATAAGAAGGCCAAAATCTCGCTGGACGTCTTGTCCCGCTTGAAGGACAAGGAGGTGGGCAACTATGTCGTAGTGGCTGGCATTACACCGACTCCGCTGGGTGAGGGAAAGACCACAACGCTAATGGGACTGATCCAAGCTCTGGGAGCTCATAAGAGAAGGAATGTGGTTGCCGCGCTTCGTCAGCCTTCGATGGGACCAACGTTTGGCATCAAAGGAGGAGCTGCTGGCGGAGGTTATGCTCAGGTTATACCCATGGAAGAATTCAATCTCCATTTAACGGGCGACATACACGCCGTATCCGCGGCCAATAATTTGCTGGCTGCTCAACTGGACACTCGTATATTCCACGAGTCTACGCAACAGGACAAGGCTCTGTATGATCGCTTGGTGCCTCGCATCAAGGGAGTCCGTAAATTTAGTCCCATTCAATTGCGTCGCCTGGAACGTTTGGGCATCACCAAGACAGATCCCGATTCACTCAGCGAGGATGAATATCGATCATTTGCCAGATTAGACATTGACCCTGATACCATAATGTGGGAACGTGTCGTTGACATGAATGATCGGTATTTGCGTTCAGTTACTGTGGGCGAATCTAGCACGGAGAAGGGGCTAACCCGTCGGACAGGCTTTGCCATTTCAGTGGCCAGTGAAATAATGGCCGTTTTGGCTCTATCCCGTAGTCTGGAGGATATGAAGCAGCGACTTGCCGAAATGGTGGTGGCTTTCGATAAAAAGGGAAAACCCGTAACCGCCGATGACCTGGGCATGACCGGTGCCTTGTCTGTCTTGCTCAAGGATGCCCTGGAACCAAATCTAATGCAGTCTCTAGAGGGCACACCCGTCCTTGTACATGCCGGACCCTTTGCCAATATTGCCCATGGTTGTAATTCCATAATAGCCGATGAGATTGGCCTGAAACTGGTAGGCAAACAGGGTTTCGTTTGCACCGAAGCCGGTTTCGGCTCTGACATTGGCATGGAGAAGTTCTGCAACATCAAGTGTCGCACGTCTGGACGCTCACCTAATGCCGTGGTCTTGGTTACTACTGTGCGAGCCATTAAAATGCATGGCGGCGGCGCTCCTGTGACCCCTGGTGCTCCACTCAACAAACAGTACACGGAGGAGAACATCGAACTTGTGGAGAAGGGTCTGCCCAATCTGCTGCAACATATCTCGAATGGCAAGGCGCATGGCTTGCCCGTCGTTGTGTCCATAAATGCCCACATTAATGACACCAAGGCCGAACACGATTTGCTTAAGAAGGCGGCACTTGCGGCCGGAGCATTCGATGCTGTTGTCTCCACTCACTGGGCTGATGGCGGTGCTGGGGCTATTGCTCTAGCGGACGCTGTGATCAAGGCCTGTGAGAAGGGCAGTAATTTCAAACTTCTATACGATGCCGAACTGCCGCTGGTAGATAAGATGACCAAAATAGCCACCACTATGTACGGAGCCGGCAAGGTTCAGCTCACCCAAAAGGCCCAGGAGAAGGTCAAACTTTTGACTAATGCTGTAATTAAGAAAACCTTTTTAATCCCAATATAGTTTCATAATTAATTTTAAATTTCTTTTCACAGGGCTTTGGAAATTTACCCATTTGCATGTCGAAAACTTCAGGATCCGTTACTGGTGATGCCAAAATCAAGGGGGCTCCCAAGGGGTTCACTCTGGACGTCGAAGATGTCTATGTTTCCGCTGGAGCCGGTTTTGTTGTGGCCATGTGTGGGGAGATTACCAAAATGCCTGGACTCTCGACTCGTCCGGCCATCTATGACATTGATCTAAATACGCAAACGGGACAAATCGAAGGCTTATTCTAGACGTTTTCAATCAATGTGCTTCTATACATATAAAACTTAACTTTTTCTTCATTCCGTCTCAATTTGTAAATATATATGTAAACCTTGACAAATTTTATATGCATTTAAAATATATAATAATTGAGAAATTATTATTTTTCATATTGCTCCGTTTCGGATTAATATATGTAGGTATATCCTGATATCATTACCTAAGAAACCAAATTCGATTTAGTAAGCTCTGCTTTCTACACATTATTAAAAAAATTCTAGTTTTCCATTTTCAGTTTTTATTCTAAAATATACCGTTGGCAGGTGAATGGTGGCAATTGCTTCAGCATGTTCAGAGTGCGTAATATAGCTCATCCAGTAATCAGGCAGTTTATTTTGCGCACCGCTGTCGTTACTTACCTGGGAAAGTGTCTGCAGCAGCAGTGGGACGATTGGCAGAATCAGCGTATGCACCTGCGGACCTTGCAGCTCGACAATGACGATACATCTCAGAAGGCGGATGCTGAAAATGATAAAACCGCCCAGGAGGTACTCTGCCAGTTGATTGAGATACTGCGTCTCAAAGTTCATGCCTCTCACGGTCTGTTGCAACGTGAATATGATGAATTATTCACCTATATGATGGACAAGCGAGAGTTGTGGGACAGTCCTGAGTACTTTAAGGCTAAATCAGCCTTGAGCACAGCCAATCATCATTTACGTGTCTATGCAACATCCGAGGAGATTCATTAGGGTATGAAGATGAAGAGTTGCCGTTGCCCACCAACGAAAAAAAATAAATAAAAAAATATGACTTCATTTTCCATTAAAACTACTATAAATTTCCAGTTCATTATCAAAGGCAACAGAATATAGGGTCCATTGGCAGTCTATTTTTTGGCTTTATTTATAAAATGGGATTTCCACACGACCTGACTTGGTGTTGACAGCTTCCCAGCAGGTGCACGTGAATGTAGATCTATCCATACGGTCAGTGTACAGTTTTCCATCCAAATGATCCATCTCGTGTTGAGCAATCCGTGCATTCCAGCCAGTAAGCTCTAGTTGGGTATTGACACCATGACTGTCGTGTCCATTTAACTTCACAGCCTCATAGCGTTCCACCTCACCGGAATAGCCCCGAACACTCATGCATCCTTCCGGATGCTTCAGCTTTACATAGCTGGTTACTGTTAGTTCGGGATTGATAAGAACCTGAAACAAAGAAGATATTAGTTCTGTTTCTTACATAAATGTATGTAAACTCACAGTTAACGGCAGCTCGGACATGAGCCTGGCTTGATAAGTGAACTCCGGTAGTTCTTTTCTAATTTCCTTCTTGAACTCCATGGCAATTATCCTCAATGATACACCAATTTGTGGCGCCGCTATGCCAACACAATTGTACTTTCTCAAAACCTTAATCATTTGCTCTACTATGGCTTTAATTTCGGGACTGTCAAGGTGCTCCGGTGGGACTAGAGCCGCCTGTTGCCGAAGCACCGGGTCACCAACTTGGGTGAAATGACCGTAGGGTGGTAGATTTGTGCGCTCTGTGGTCCAAAGCTGTTGATACCATTTTTTTAATGATTGGCAGGCGGGTGCAGTAGTACTGAAGTAGCGATAAGGCCCATGGCTATTTGATTTTACTAGTTTAAGGAGTTTTAATTGTCTTATCAACATTCTTATTTAATAATTACATATGTTTTTTAAAAACATTTGTTAATAATAACAGAATCATTTGGGAGCACTGTTAACATACAAGCATTGATAACAGGGACAGTGTTGGAAAACTTATAAAACTGAAAGCGGGAATTTGCAAGTTTATTTTTCGGCAAGTTATTATTAAATTATTTTCAATTAAAGAACATAATATATTATTTAATTAAATGCGTCAGCGGTAAAGCATAGAATTCACACTGTTAAATTACGACAAGTTACTTCCAATCGAAATGAAAAACACCTTAATCAGTAAATCGCGTCGTCAGTAACAACGGGTAAGGGCGCAAAATTATTTATTAAACCAAATGGCTGATTCTCCTCTCGCCTCGTTAATCTGCGGCCAACTTATACATGAAAAACTAGAGACAACCATACGATCTATATAAATAATGCCGTTTAAATGATGAGCGATTCGGGCGCTCCATCCTTCCAGTTCCATTTCTGAAGGCGTACCCATCATTCCAATGCCTTTCACACGGACACGATCGTGACGTTCCACCTGTGCCGAATAACCCCGAACACTCATGCATCCCTCTGGATGCTTATGTTGCTCATCATTTAATATTTCCAACTCGGGATTGACAAAAACCTGCGATAAAAAAGAATGAAGATTCGAAAACGCGTATCTCTTTTGTTCTTCTAACTTACGGCTAGGGGGAGCGTTGACATTTTTCGTTCTGCATAGATCTCGGAAGGAAATTGATTTTTTTTTCCTTCACGGAATTCCATCACAATTATGCGGAGGGGCACACCTATTTGAGGAGCAGCAACACCAACACAGTCATAATGTCGTAGAACGTGGACCATGCAATCAATAGTTTCTTTAATCTCTGGACTGTTTACCTTGTCGCCGGGAACTTCTTCGGCACGGCGTCGTAAGACGGGGTCACCGATTTGGGTGAAATGCTTGTACGGTGGTACAGACATCACATTTGCTACTAAAAAGTTACAAAAGTATTCTCTGATTAGAGAACACGAAGATTTCGATAATCTTATCGCCGGAGTCACTGTTTGCTCAGGGCACAGTGAGCAATGGAAGTTTGTGGACACGGGATTTAATTCATTGAATAAGCGAAAATTTTTGAGAATTATTAACAGAATTGTTCACATATATTATTGACTGTTTAAAACAAAGAACAGAAAAACGATAATTTGATTCCTTGTGCTTACTCCTCAAAGAAACGATCTTGAGGGGCGGTGTTCGATTTTTTGCGAGCCAGTAAACTACGGTTTGTTATAATACTGCCAAATTGGGAAGTGGCCACACTTAATCCATCATCGGCAGCATGACTAGTCCGCTTTCTCAATCTGGACTTGACCTTAAAGTAATTGGCAATTATCTGTTCCACTTTGGGGCCATATGTGGTATCGGACAATTCCTTCTCGCATCGTGAAATAATGTTTGTAAGAAGACCACCCGAGCGATACAGCTGTATGATCTTGTCACGACGTAACCACTTGAAGATCTTTTGCCGACTGCAGGGCTCGTAGATGCGGTAGATCTTGTAGAAATGTTCAAAATTCTGGGAAGCCTTACGCATTTTAATTGCATCGATTTTAGGTATTTTCAAATAGGGTTGCCTGATGATATGATAGGGATCATCCTGATGTGAGAAGTTCGAGTAGCGCACCGAAGGCCAATCCAGATCGAGGAGAGTGTTGTATAATCGCTTTGGATGTCCAAGTATACCATGAGCTACATCAATCATACGCAACTGCGGTCCCGGCACAATGTATTCCAGCTCGATTTCGGCAATCCGGGTGTCAGTGCCTCGATATTTGCGTTCGCCAATCCACAAAATAGGCAGATCTTCGTCGGCAATATGTTCCAGTTCTTGAATCAGTGGAGAGATCTGAGTACGATAGTTTACAATCTTGTTGTAACGCCCATAGAGTAGACTACGCTCTGCTGCTGTAAAGGACAAGTATTCCTGACGCTTCATTATGAAGTGCTCGGAACGAAACAGACGATTCATTTCCATCTCGATGACATTATACGCCCTGCGATGCATACAAATCCAAATGATCTGAGTGCAGACCGCCAGGAACTGTTCATGAAAGTATTTATCCTTTATTGTTGCCGATATGTTGACAATCTCTGTCATATGATAGTATTTCTGCATATCGTCTTCGCCCTTAATAATGATGCTATAGTTGCGGGCCACTAACATTCGATACTGACTTAAATAAATCGAAAATATGCGCTTCTGTTCATTTGTCTGTTCGCTTTGAACCTGAGCTAGTTTCCCAGAGAGTTCGTCTCGTCGAATCAAAACAAATTCCACCATACGTAGAAAGTACTCGAAATAAATGATCAAGGCATGGATGAGTCTATGAACGGCTGGCTTGTGCATAAATTCCACAAATCGAAAGGTCAGAAACTCGCTGGGCATGAGAAAGAGCGTCAGGTCGATTACATCATTGATCACCACAGTATCGGCATCGAAAGAACTCTCAGGTCGAACGTATTCGTGGCGAAATATCAGTTCCTCCTCTTGATTGATAGTACGTAGGAACTTGAAGCCATTCGTCATGACATAACGCTCTCGAACATTCTCAAGATCATTGTGAGGGTCAAAGTGTAGGCAATCTTTTTTCTTGTCCCATGACCATTTGCCGCAGTAGTATTTGGGTGCATAGTTATCAGCATAAATACGCTTCATGATGACCCCCAAAAAATGTAGAGCCTTATTGTTTTATTATGTAATGATTTTTAATTTTACCAACGATACATTTGACTTTTGAATTCATTTGTAGAAAGTAACTGAACTGTCTATCAAGGCTATAAAGCCTACTGTATGCTTTTCTCTTGCACTACTTATCTGAACGGTTGTTTAAACATGTTGGCTATTAGTTCTTATTCTAAGGATAGTAACTTGTATCTTTTTTCTTGATCAAACAACTTCGAACAACTTTCTGGCAACTTTCTAAAAAGCCAATTGTGCGAGAATCAAATTTATAAACAAACGCAAACTGTTTGTTAAGAAATAACTCTTATGATGAGTCGAAATACTCTTCGCTTTCGTAAATTTAACTTCTTCGAAATAGTTTTTATTAGCAGCAATTATTTGCACTTAATCTGAATTCAATTTAAAATCGTAATGGGTTGTTTGTCTGTCGCCCACGTCGGTAAACTGAATGCCGAAGCGATGAAGAAGACGAAAGGAAAACTTGAGAGCTTTTCTTGGTTATAGTCAACAATAAATTATAGCATAGAAGAGCTTTTTCATATATAGCAACATTAATGTAAAATAACAAGCAATTGGCAAAATTTCGAGAGAAATTTTTGTCAGTTTTGCCCAAGTTCTAGTTGCCGTTTAAATAAACTTAGCAATTTGGCAGATTTACTGTCAGCCAAAAGATAAATTAGTTAAATGAAGAGTCTATCTATAAAATAATGCGACTTATCTCACAAGTTGGATGTGGATACATCTGATGCCTAAGGATGCTGACATTATCTTGTGGCATCCACGATGAATTCACTTGAGTTTGTTATCTGCTGCTTAAATTATGATTTTATGCCTTCGTCGCGCCAACATTTCTTTGTGGCACAAATTTATGAGCACCTTGCGGCAAATTTATGTGGGAACCTAACAACAAACAACCGACAATGCCAACAACCACAACTGAACGAATGATATAAAAGTCTACACTTATAAACGCAGCCGCCACTTGATAAACAGGCAAAGGAATCGCCGCTGGCCTTTAAGTTTAAGCTACTTGTGCATTTTAATTTATTTATATGGCAGACGTGTGTATGTGTGTCTGTGTGTGTGTGGCGAGGCATGTAAGAACCGCCTAACCACTTATATGGGATAGGCTGTCTGCCAGGACCACAGCCTCACAAAAAAGAGACATGAGAAAGTCCGTTTCGTTGTCAAAAGATGAGGAATTCGATTTCCGGTATCACTTTAGCCAAGCTCAAGCTCCTTTAGTTTGAATCACGAGAAAGATGGGATCTGCTCAGGAATCCTCTTTCATCTTTATCAACATTTGGGGCCCACACACATCTTAGTCCGCCCCTGCATTGACAAATTGAGTGGGTTTTTATTTGTATGAGCGGTTTTGGCTGTTGTTCTTCGTGGTTTTAATTGCTTTTATTCCAAACAATCACTTGCCTTTAGAAGCTGTCTTAAGCATTTATTTTTAGGAATTTCTTGAAAGAAACCCCTAGTTCCTTCCTAGAAGCACAAATAAAGCCTTCTTCAAGCTATTATGCACTTGTTATTGCCACTTGCATTGTATTTGAGAATCAATTTATATTTTGCAAATAAAAGCAAACTTGCTTATAAGTAATAAAGTGTTCCAAGAACTATGCTACATATTAGAGAAAGGCTTCAAAAGAAATCTCTGTTGTTCACTTGTTTACCTCTTTGTTGTTGTGTGGCGTTTTTGAGGCAAATCGGTGAAAGCACTTTAACATTTTCCCCCCAAGCCCTTAATCTGCGGTAATAAATGGAAAGAAAATGAGGAGACTCAAGAAAAGTAGAAAGAAGGAAAAACAATATTCACTTGTGAGTAGAATATAAATATTTTAATTAAATGCAGGCCCATACCACTTGAGATGGAAGGTAGAAAACTGAAAAGCAAAACCAACAAAAAAATAATAATAATAGGAAAAGTCAACTATGTTCCGGATTTCTATTGTTTGCTTTGACATGTTGTCAACAGTTGTAGAATATATTTATTCCGCATACCCTTGCCAGCATATATTCATAGACTTTGGCCACAAGTTTGTCGTGCCTTGACTTCCTTGCTTCCTTTTAGTTTCTGTGTTGAGTGCTTATCTGTTAATCAGAAAATATCAGCTCATTTGGTTAAATTAGATGGAAAAAAAAAATAAAAAATTTATCTCAGAACAGGAGACAATTTTGCAAGAGTATAAAAGCTCCGACATGGCCTGGAGATATTTCGGTCATCTGTGTTCACTTTTTAAGGCTCTGCTGAGCACATTATGCTGCAAATGTTTGCACACAGAAAAAATTCTGCGAGAGAGAGAAAAGATTTATTTTTCTCACAACTTTTTTTTTCTATATTTTTATTATTTTTTTCTTGCAGAGACAGCATTTTTATCTGTTGTCTGGATTCTGATTGTTTTAGACTTTCTCTACTTTGCGGGTTTTTTCTCTCGTTTTATTATCAGATTCTATTTTCCTCCTATTGTGTTTTTTTCTCTTTCGATTGCGGGGTTAACCTGATATTTCTTGGTGGAGCACAATACTTTGGGTTTTTTCTTTGGTCTAAGGCCATGTTGAGGCAGCCCATTCCCAAGGGTTGTGGCTCAACAAATTGTTGAGCATAATTAAGGCATGTAAAAATGAAGAATAAAAATTGTAAAAAGAAAACTAAAAGGTGCTGAAAGCAGCAAGAAAAAACGCAAAAAACAAGAAAAATAGGGTTTCCACTTGATGCGTTTTCCTGAGGACATTATGTAATTAAGAAAAAAATGCTCAAATTGAAAAAATGAGGTAACCCGTGTTGCTGCTAAATAAATTCATTCCGTCAAGTGAAATATATACGAAAATGGTTGGGATTCGCCTTAATTAGAGTTAATAAAATCCTTTAACTTATTTTTTCTTTAAGATTTTAAAGTGTTAATATGGTCAACTGCAATTTAAGTGACAATTTATTAAAGATTATTCGGTTTTACGGGTTCATTAATATTTTGATGACTCGCCAATTTATTTTGATTTATTTAATTAAAACAATTTGTTTCGCCTTTATAAAATTATGTATAAAATAAGCTTATGCTTTCATGTATGAATAATTCAATTGCTTGCGAATCTTGTTCGGCATTGGCAAAGCGAAAAATAAATTGCAATTAATAACTGATACATAAAGTAATGTAAGGTGATCGGCAGGGGGGTAGGCCACGATGGAAACAGGTGCCGAAAATTGCCCTTAATAATAATTTTCAATACATACGAACGACAAGAGCAATTTAAACAGTCCCAGTAGTAAGCAAAAAAAAAATACAGCGAGCTGTGAAGAGGAAACATCACGTATACGTAGCGTATGACTGGTTTTCAATAGAAAGCCAAGAGCAGAACGTGAGGCATTCGCCCACACTCCTGTTACTTGGTTCCCTCCTGTCTTAATGGCTGCTCACTGCCAGCATTTATGGCGTTTCTTTCAGAACAAGGCAATGAAAACCGAACGAAACCCAACAAAAAATCGGAAAAAAAATTTATTAGCTAGCTGATTTATTTGTTCAATTGCATGTAACATGTTTGGGCTGAGTACGAAGACATTTTGGTTGCGGTGGATGGTTACGTGACATTTTCAAAGCACTAAGTTAAATGGAGAAATTACATAAAACTCATTTTATAAATTTAAACTCACACTCTCGTTTACATATGGGGGACTTCGGTTGCATAAAAAATTTGTTACTCATAAACTAACAAAAAGGTCTTCGAAACAATGTGGGAAATGGTTCGTTTTCTCTTTTTCTGATTCGAAACCATAATTAATCTCAAACGGCTCAACAAGCTATTAAAATAAGCAAGGTTATGGGAACTCCACTCTATAATTACATTATTCTAATCTAGTTTCAGCTTTGTTCACTATTTTTAGTAGCAATGAGGTTGTGGGTTCTATGAATAATTTATTCTTGTAATTAGCCTAGTTAGCTCATCAACTTTTAAACTATTTCGAAGGTAATTCACGACATTTAACCTTTGCCCGTTTATTGATTAGATTTAAATAGCTGCAGGTTTTTGAGTTTTTACTGTAAATTGCCATCAGTTTTATTATTAGAACCTAATTTCGATTGCCAGTCTGTTTTTCTATTCATTTGTGCAACAATTTGACTGAAGTTTTCAAATGCCTGCCCTTTGCCATTATTATCATTGATTTTCGCATTTTGCAAATCGGCTTAATATCATTTAGAATTTTACCATGGCTACTGAAGGCAAAAATTGTTGGCCAAGGTGTAATTAAGAATTAATTAATATAACAAATGTAATTAAATATTTACAGAAAGATTTTAGTTAGCAAACCTAAAAGCAAAATAATTTCTCGTCTGTGTCAGCAATATAAATTGTAAATATTTCTTTGAACATTAGCTTAATGCTCATGATTCTGGTCTCTAGCTATCAATAAATACAAATTCACTCAAGCTTAACTTGTGAAAATTGGCAATATGTTTGAAGGCTTTTGTTGTTGTTACTGTTGTCGTTGTTGCTGTTTGTTAAATCTCTTAAAACTTCTTATTATTTGTTGCCTGCTTTATGTAATGCCAGCAAGTCCTTGCTTTGTGATTGATGGGCATTTATAGGGCTTTAGAAGAATGCAAAGCTTATTATGACAATAATCTGAACAAAATATTACCAAAAATAAAGGTAAATCAATAATTGCAGATTAGAGTGGGTTGAACTAAACACAGCCCAAAATAAGTAAGTCCAATTCAAGGTTAACGTGTGTTTAAAGATAATAGACCGAGCTACTTTAATATTGACATTACCGTAATCATTCTAAGAGATAGAGACATAGATAAATTGCGATATAAGCATCTTTTAACGTAGCTTTTTTAAAAAATGTTATTGTGATCTGATACTGATACAGCAGACTATTAAACGAGATAAAGCAGCTTTTTCTCGGCGAACTCTTTTAAAATCTGGATATTATATAATCCTACTCAAAGCACTTCGCATTTAAATGTTGGTAACTCCACATTTACATCGCCTTTCAAAGTCCGTGGCGTCTTTAGCTGACTCATGTTTATTTAATTTTCGGCTTTATTCTAGAGTTTTAGCCATGTTTGTCAATGTTTCCTGCTAGCGCCTGCACGTGTTTGGTTTTCAATGCTAAAAGCTAATTAAAATTCAAGAAAAGTCTCTCTTTCTCTGGCATTAGCCAACAATGTAGGCCCGAAGTTGGCCAAAGCTTTGCCACCAAAAAGTAAAAGCCAAAAGAGCACAAAGACTTAACACACAGAAAGAAAGAAACAGATGATGAGGGTGGTGGCTCTTAGGTAAACATTATTCGAGTGGCAAAGTGGGAAAATCTTAATGACTGTTGTCTTAACACGTGTCATTGATTAACACTTGGTGGTCTTTCATTCACTATGAATAAGAATAAACCTTTGAATAGTCAATCAAAAAAAACTTATTCTATTTTTATATATGTATGAATACATTATATATTTAAAATTAAAAGTAATGATAGGTGGAGAGTTTTTACCTATGCCTAATGCAACCAAGCCAGAGCCACAACCGCGAGCAGCCGGTGATGCTTTAGAGCCACCTAGTCCAGGCATCGCAAAAGCAAAACGTCTGAGGCAAGTCTATATAACCACTGTCATCTATATAGTTGTTGCTCTTCTCCAATTGAGCATAGTCAAGGTGTTGAATTTCGATTTCTCAAAGGCTCTACCAGTTCCAGGCTTTGTATGGATATTGGTGTCGCTTGTGTGCTTTTTAATCCTCTTGTGCAGCAGCGCCATCCATCTATTTCCTGTCAATTGGACTCTATCCGTCTTCGTTATCGAGGCCATTACGCTTTCGGTGATGTCCCGCACCTGGCACTCGGTGTCTCTCGAATGGGTTCTAGGTGTTTATCTCATCGTTCTGCTAGTACATATTATTATGGGGCTACTTGCCATCTTTTTGCCTCTACAACTGCTGCCAGGTAACGTTTTTGTGGCAACTGCGACAGTACTTTTTATTATTGGCTTCACCACGCTGTTGGGTATTGTCTATGCCACCAAAGAGGATAAATATTGGATCTATTTGTATATTACCTTTATGACATTCCTGACACTGATTGTCCTCTATTTAATGGCTATAAATTATGAGCGATACCCTGATCCCTTAATAACGGATGACATTATAATTCGATCTACAATCGGAGCTGCCTTATTTTTATATATGATTCATTATGTTGCTTTGACTGAGCAATATATATGGCCACCCAAGTCATAATCTCATTGGAGAAATTCATTGACGCCCAAAACTGATTAAGTTGCGAATGGAATGCAAGTTTCTAACCAGATTCCAAGGAATTTATCATCTCATAAGTAGTCCCTAATTCTTTCTTTACCCAATGAATGTCTGGAAACCTGTGAGTTTGGCTGTGTTCTATTATTAAGTGCGTCACTTTGACAAACGCATTATGATTTTCATAAAAAGTCTTATCATATCCATGGAGTTTTCATTTTCGCCATTTTCTATAGGTTTCCACGTCATTTGTTTGCTCTTAGTTTTTTTCATTCTGCCTTTCGACAGGTTTCCCATTACGTCCAAACAAAACATTCGCCGATGTGTGCGGATTTAGCTCAAATCTTGAGAGTTTCTCTTTGTGTGTATGCCTGTCCGTAGGGAGGGAATACATTTGCGTTTCCGTGTCCAAGAGTTTATTTGCTTACGGATTCCAAATACTTTTAGCGACAAGTTTTGGCAGGGTCTTATGCTATCAAGGCATTTCTAGCCGATTAGACATACAACTATGTGGATGAGCCTGGCGGCTAAAACAAATAGGTCCTCAACATGTTGGTCCTTTTTTCCTTTAACGTTGTCCGTTTACGTTTGGCATAAACAAGTTTCAGTTCGGGATTTTTGATGCCTTTTGTTCACTTTCCTTTCCCTTTTTGTCTTTCAATCTCTCTTCTTTGTCTCTTTTTTATTTTTGGAAATAGCAAATTCTGCTTTTAGGTTCAAGTTATGCTAAAATCATAAATTCCATTCGCTTTCAAATTGTTTATAATTCTTTAGAAAATTATTTCTCTGTCTGTCGGAAAAAAAGATTTTCCATTTAACTCGTTTCTTATTTGGTGGGAAAAAGTCTTAAAGTCTTTTAAGGCCAAGCTTATAAATTATTGTGAACCAACACGGCCAACAGCATGCTTTTGCCTTGATGTTCTCGGACTTCAGTTTAACCCAACGATTTGTATGTGCCTAGTGAATGGACTGAAGCTTTATAGATTCTTAGTAACTTGCTAGTACCTTAGAGTAAGTAAACTGTTTGTAAATGTAATTGCTATCCTTATGAGATTTAAATTGTGCTAAAGTGATTTATTCTTTCCCACTCTTATCATAGATAAATTTCGATGAAATTTTAAAACACCTGGGTTCATCATAGCTCCATTTTCTGCCTTCGCAAGGGGCTGGATGTGTTTCATAGAATGGTGGATCGATATAATAACCATCTTTGCATATCAAAAGCACAATGACATTATTAATCGGTGGTATTAATTCGGTGGTTTTGTCACAGGATGACACTGTGTCATTCTGGCATCCATAAAGGAAGGGTCGACCTTCTTCAATAGGTTGCAAATGACAACCATTGTTAAGTGGGTCTCTGCATTTGGCCAATGGGTGCGCCCATTTGCCATTTGGCTTGCAGACATTCCATTCAGAACCAACTAGATCCTCATATGAGCGGCATTCGAATTTTACTGCTGTATTTGGTAGCACATATTTTCCTTCTTTATCCGTTTTGTAATCAAAACTTACATTATAGGCAAATTTTGGAGATTTAGGCTCTTTACACGATTTTGGAGCTCTATACTCATTTGCATTCTGCAGCTCGCAATTCTTTGTGCAAACCACGGGTAATTCATCGGCTCCGTCAGGACAATCGTACTTTGAATCGCATAATAAGTTCTTCGAAATGCATTTGCCATTGCCGCATTGGAACTTGTTTTCAGTACAATTGCCAAAACAAATCTCTAGACTCTCATCCAATCCATTGCTGCAATCGTGTTTGCCATTGCAGGACAACTCCAAACTTTTGCACTCTCCCGGTAAGCACTCAATTTGTGAATTTCTAAATAAATACAGAAAGTCTTCAATTCATTTGCATTTCACTTAAAATTGAAAGAGCATATGAAAAAACCTGCAGTTTCCTTGCCATTTTTTGGGGTCCAATTGATTATATTTGCAGTAGATTTCGTCGGAATTATCGAAGCACTCATTTGGAATATTATTGCAAGCCAAGTCCCTCGGGATCTTTCCACCAGTTGCACAAGCAAAGTAATCCATCTCCTCACAATTGGGATCTCTCTTGCATACGTATATTGACTCATCTTCTCCATTAGGACAGTCAAGCTTACCATTGCAGAGTTTACTTGGCTTTATCCATATTTCTTTATTATCACAATCATCTACTCTGTCTCCACTTTCAAAACAATGGAAATAATCCTGCTCACACGAGGAACGTGAAACTAAATTAAAATTGTTGTTAACCTCTTTAATATTTGAAAAATATTCATTTAACAATGCTCACCCGCTAGAGCTAATGGAGATAAGACTAAAAGCCCGAACTGAAATATATTTATACACATTGCGCTTCTCAACTGATCGATCTACACCATTTGCCTTTCGATTTCTGACTGTTACTGATCATCTTAAAGCTGTGAATTAATCTGATTTATATATAAAAAACATTTCTATAATGAGAGAGAATAAAGAGATTAACTATGTATACTAGCTTGCATAAGTTAAGGTTTACTATACATATATTGTTTATTTGTGATATTTTTGCTGATTGTGTGACAATTATTGTGATGACCTTTATTCAAATTTAAGAGTTAGGGTTCCTATTTACCACGAAAGGTTATTGGAGGTCAAAGACCATTAAAATTCTATAGATCATATTACATTATATTATTATATTATTGGGAAATGTTTTTTAAACTCATATTTTTTAAAGTTCGTAGCACTAAAAAAAAACTAAAAACAATAAATGGGTTTGGTTTTTATTTTTTTCTGTGGCTCGGAAGCAATTTCATTAAATTTTACCTTGGCAACTGGTGAAAAATTGCATGGCCGGCTGTTTTTATGCTTTGACAAAGTAGAGGTGGAATACTGTTCCACATCGACGCCTAAAAGTAATTTTTTTTGTATCCAGTCCAGTCATGCTCAACGTCATCATTTTGCTCATCATCATCATTGCCATTGCCATCATCATTGTAGTCATCTATTGCTTTTGTGGGCTGCGTCTGTGTTGACTTTTGTGCGAATTTCAATTAATCTTTTGGCTGCATCGTATCCTTTATTTTGAGACATTTTCCCCAAACATGTGGGTTTGTGTGTGTGTGTGTCATCTTTGGAATTTTCTCATTTTTTGTGCTCGACCCCAATAACCAAAAGACAGACTGTAAGGCAGTCAGACAGACAGTCAGTCAGTCAGACGGGGGCAGACAAGGGCATTTAGTGTGCTCCATTACGAGTGTATATGCATTATATTTGTGGCAAGAGTCAGACATTTGTATCTTTTGCAATGGAGCATGGTATGGCAGACAGTCGAGACATCAAATTAATTCACAAAAATGTTTATTTGTTCAACTTTTTCTTGCTAAATGTATGCGTGTGTGTCCATGTATGTATGTGTGATGGATTTGGGTGAAATCTCAAGCAATTTGTAGCAACAAATGTTGCACTCAATCATTCAAAGTCTTATTTGCCCGACGCTCCTGTCAACGCAAAAGAAGCAACGGAAGAAAAAAACTCATCCTCAATATAAGATGAAGTGAAACAAGGAAATGGCTGAGGACAAAAACTTGTCGCGAATCCCAAAAGACACAAAAACAAAACTATATGAAAGAATGTGTAACATGTCAACTGTTTTACCTTGTGTCTCTTTGGCCATATTTCTCATGAGAGCTAGAACACAAACTATTCGACAAATTTCAGGTGAACATTTTTTTGTACTATCTTACACATTATTGGGCTTAAAGTCAGTAAAAACTAACTCCTTTCTACTTTTTGCAATTGAAATTTAAACACATCGTTTTGGTTTCATTACTCCCATTCTGCTGCTGATATTTTGGCTTTCCTGAAAAGCTAAGTTTTTCCAGGAAAAGTAAACAACAACTGGCAGCTAACCAACCAGTTTCAGCCTCTGGCATTTTTCACTTTTTTCACATGGTAACATTTTTGCATGTCATAAACGGGCATTGCTATCCTATTTTTTCCAGATTGCGTGTAATACTCATAAGGAAAAGCTGCATATGCAGCAAAGTTTTCTGTTTGCATTTGATTTTGCGTTTTGGTTTTTCTCTTTTTTTTTTCGTTACATTTTTTTGGGGTCAAGTTGATGGTAAAATATGCGAAAATTTATGCTGGTCCAAAGATAGCTTTAAGGTTCCGTTGAGGAAACAATTAATCATAATATGGTGGACACACACACACACACACACACTTACACAGGCAGAAGTAGAGAGAGAGAGAGAGAGAGAGAGAAAGAGACAGACACGAAGAAGCATCAGAACATGAACAATCGCCCAGCAATAACAATAACAGAGTTAACAAAACTTTGCCATAGACTAAATTGTGTGTCCAAAATTTATGCACTGTCCCCTTATCAAAATCGACGGGGTTTTGGGGGCCAAGGATTGGGATAGGACATTGGACACCTAAAATGGAATGGTATAAAAGGGAGAGGCGGCAGAGAAGACACTACAAAGGACACTGCATTGTTGCCGACAGTTGCAGCCAAGCGAGTAAAATGTTTAACAAGCGCAAAATGCGAGCAAAACAACAGCGAAGCAGGATAAAGAAGAAAAAGGGACAAGGGTTCGGAGAGCTGTAAAGAAAGGAGATAAAAAATTCCTGTGTTTTTCCTTTTCCTTTTGCTTCTTCTCATTTTGTTTTGTTGAATTTTTTTGATGATTTATTTTGGCTGTGTTTTTTTCTTTTTACCCTTGCAGAAGGTAGTATAAAATTGGTTAAACGCTTGTAATAAACAGAGGAACTCGATTCCGATACCTTAATATATACATATAAACTTAATCGGCCAATCGTAATAATTTTTTTGTAATAAAAAGAAGAGCACTTAGAAACTTGAATTCTCCTTAACAGGGAATATTGGACAATTGGTCACTCGATTCACTTTTGTTTTTTAGAGTTCACACTTTCAATATATGCTATTTGTATAAAACATAATTCGTTGACTCCAAATGGTCTAGATCTAGCTAGATTTGTTCTATTGCCAGCAGATGTAGTAGATAATTTAATTAAATTTTCTTTCTCTTACTCTGTTTTTTCAAACCAACACAAAACAGCGCTCTTTGTTTTGGGCAAAGTTGTTTACAACAGCCCACGTTTCGGTTAATCTTTTGATTAACTCACAGACAGACAATGAGAATGCATGCTTGTTGGTCTCTGGGACTGACAACTTGATAATCTCAAGGCTGTACCCAAACTTAAAGGGAGTGTGAGGGTAAATAGACAGTAGATAGCAAAAAAGGCCCTCTACCTACAAACCCAGCAACCTACTGATGCCAGCTACGAGATGCGACATGTGGCAGAGCGCATTTTGATGAAATATAAAACTTCAAAACGACTCTGACAGCTGCTGACATTGCGATGTACCATACTCCGTGGCCCACTCCACGTCAAGTGTACCACGATTAAGTCAGCGCATCATTAAACAGCCCACTGCATACATACACACACACACACACTCGCAAACACATCCTCTCACACATCACTCACTCGCTTACTTACACACATTGCGTATACGTCATGTGGCACACAAAGCAAAAGTAATGCGAATTTTAATACCTATATATCTATATATAAATATTTATAATGCATGTTCTTATTGGGATTTCGCTGTCATTAAATGCAAAAACCAACTGTCATCATCATCCTTCTCATCGTCATCCAAATATAAGCAAGTATAGCAATTAATCCGCTTACGTCCTTCGAAATTTCATGGGGTCTGAGCCTATGGACACTTGTGTGTGCTTTTTCTCTTGACAAACAAACGCATCGATATTTATTCCCCACCGTTTGCTGTCTACTGTCATTGGACTCTAACAACATGTCATATTTGTCTTGCATTTAGCTATACATACATGGGAACGCACATGTGTGTGTATAAAAAATTTCTTCTTGAGACTTGTGATTCATTCAAATGATGGCACACACAGTAAGCAATATATATTATTTTACATACACTTCGATTGAGGGTATTATCATTTAATCACCCTGCATGTCACTTGAGATTTTCCACAAAGATTTTTTCAGTTTCACAAAGATGTCTTTATGGTCGCCTAATTCCTCATAAAAACTTTTATTATTTAAACGATAACGATAATAATGATAATGATGGGTTTTGAAAGAGCATCTGAAAATTTGAATCTGCTATTTTAGACTAACAACTCCCGTTTGTTTGGTATCTCTTTGAATTTCAATAAAGCAAATAAAATACATATAAAGAACTCATATCTGTGTCTGCCTTGCAACCATTAAACACCAGCGTAAAAAAGCGAAAACAAAATTAAATATCAAAGAAGCTAACTTCGGCTATGCCGAAGTTTATATACCCTTGCAGTATACTTGGCAATAATATTTTTCCTTTTTGAAATTTCTTTCCCTGCAACTCAATTCATCAATACACAAACAAAATATTATTTCTCTTTTTACCACAAGTTTTTCTTCTTCCATCATTTTCTAAGCAAAGCACGGCACGCATACACATACAGTTCATGTAGCGTTGCGTCTGTGTGTGTATGCGTGTGCTCTGTTGATTTGATGATGGCAGTAGTAGGCAGCAAGCAGCGCTGCCGGCAGCGTTTGAACCGATTTATATTGACTGTAACTTGTGTTCTATTTATCGGATCAGATTCAAATTTTGGGATCTGAGATTTTATATCTATTACTATCATATTGGTAAATTTCATGGGGATACTCCAATTTTTGCAAAAATGTTTCTTCTAGAGCTATATGATATAGTGGTCCGATCCCAAAGATTTTCATACTTTATCTCACCCGGGTAAAAAAAAGCTCCCAAAAAAAATTTCATCCCGATAGCTCTTAAGATGGCTGAGTAAAACGCGTACGCACCGACGGACAGACGGACAGACGGTCAGACGGACAGACGGACAGACGGACATGGCTATATCGACTTAGCTTCTCATGCTGATCAAGAATATATATACTTTATGGGGTCGGAAACGTCTCCTTCTGTGCGTTACAAACATCTGACCAATTTTATAATACCCTCTGCAAGGGTATAAAAAGGAGAAAAAAAAACAGTGCCTAAACAAATAAAGTCATATAGCACGCCCGATTATGATCATAAATTGAGACAATTACCAACACTCTTAACTGTTTTTCGCCCCTAAAGCATTTGAAGTAAAATAAACAAAATTAATATGTTACCACCCGTTAGGCAATGAAACGCCATACAATGGACTGCCCACAGAGACAGACAGAAATGGGATGGGAGTGAACGCTGGAGGTGCAAGTGGGTGGTGGTCGCCATGGATGTAAATGGAGTAGCAGCTGGAATAGATGCTGATGAAGATGAGTTGCCGCTGTGCAGGTAACTGATATAATTTTTTTTTTTTGGCTGGACGACAACAATGACAAGTAAAGAGCAAGAATTTGATTTCATTTTTGTTTAGCTGTTAATGTTTTTTGTCCTTCAAATGACTTTTCATTTCGGCAAGGACAACGCGCTGATAAGTGACCAACCTACGACTTGCTGCTTGTGTCGTCGTCTCGGACCATTCATTAAGCCTCGACATGATGGGGCACATCAACAGGCATAAAACTAAATATCAAGCCAGCATCTGCAAATGTCAACGACTAGGTCATTTCAAGTGCCAAGTTCAAACGAAAGGGATCGTTCTCGTTGTCGTTGTCGTCATTCCCATATATGGTTCTCTATATATAGATATGGCTGGTCCGTCAGCATTTAATTAAATCTGCTTTCGTACAACAAGTTTATTTCATTTTGGTGGCTTGTTGTCAAATTAAGGTTTAACGCCTTTCATTTCCCCTGTTTTCAAGATTGGGTTTGGGTCTCTCGTGTCCGTATGTCCTGTCCTGTTCTACCCTGGCCATTGCCGGCTGTTGCACAAGTTTTGCGGTTAAGCTAGGACCCCAGGCGAAAACTAATTTCTAGCTAGATGATGCCAAACTCGTTAAGTTATACATAAATATGTGTACATTTTTTGGTCAGCTGGGAGACTAAACAAGCGACTGCGAACAGAACTCCCATTGGAGAAATCTCTGCTTAAAATAGTAAAGCTTTTTTATGATTGCGAAAAGCTAAAGAATAACTTGTTGCTGATTAGTAGATGGGATTAAATGCTGAACTATTTCAAGCTGCCCAAAAGGTCAGTCTTAATTTATGTAGATTTGTATAAGTAAACCTAATTAAAGAGTTCTATTAATAGTTAATGGCAGATTTCGGAGAAAGAGGAAAATTAAAGGCCTAAAAATTATCAAAGGATGATTCCCAATATGAAGTGTGAGATTTTAGGTTTTAGTTATACTCTTCGTCAACAAAAACTTAAAGTAATTTTGATTGTTGTCATCTTTTTCAATGGAAGTTATTTTGTCTATAACAAAACAGTGTCTAATTAGACTAACAACTTACTAAGTTGAATAAATTACACAGTAAGTTATTCATTTCTTTTGTTTTAGCTTTCTTGGGTTCTTTTCTTAAAGTTGCACCTAAGATTCGTTTAAAAATGTATTCGATTTAAAGTGTGTCAAGTTACCTTGACTTGATAAACACTTATAAATAAATAATGAACCCAGAAAACCGCTCTTCAAAAATAAATTGACTGGAAAAAGGTGCTCGGGGCTCAGTGGCGAGTGGCGAGTGGCGAGTGGCAGAGACCAGAAACCAGAGTGACCGTGTTAAAGTGAGTGTACAAATGTTTGGACATTGGTCAGGTGGGGTCACTGGGTCCGTTCCATGGCGTTTGTTGGTCGGTTGGTTTATTTGTTTGCGTTGCTTGATTTGTGTAATATTTCATGCCACCCCGACACAAACTGACTGTCACTTTTCTTCTTATGCCTTTTTATTCCTTTTGCTGAGCTAATCAGAAACACGTGCTTAAATTTGACCTTTGACCAGGTGATGATTTGCTCGAAACAATGGGCAGCAAATTCTATGGAATTGTAATATTGTTATGCAACAACTTTGACAGTGTATATTTTAGAAGCTTCTCTTGTCTAAATTTTGTTCTAAATAGAAAACAAGAAACGTTTCCACATTTTCACAATGCAATTAAAACTTTAACGATTATATGTTTGTCTTTCTAAATTGATGTGCGCTAAAAAGTTTTCAAATGCCAGAAATTCCGTTCCGTTGAACGTCTCCCCGACGTCCGTTGACGGCCCATGATCCACTCTCTTCCCTTCCACGCCAAAGAAAATTTCGAATTCTTGACATCAATATCAATATTGACTTGCGCCATGAGGCAATAAAACTGCCGGCCAAAAGTCCTGAGAGATGTGTGGTCCCCTGACCCCACTGGAAGTTGCTGCTGTTATATAATTGCCAAAGCCGAAGCAAAACTTAATACAATTGTAAGAACTTGGTGAAAGACTTTTTTGATAAATGAGCTTAATCAGCTGTAGTCAAGGCCTTGACTTAGTGAGCCGCCCAACTGTGTCGCCGCCAGGTAAAGGAACTTTTCTTAGATAAAGGTAAATTGATTGTGGAAAGGGAGTGGGGGGAAAATGAAAATATTGTTGCCGCCTGTCGACCGGCTTAAATGTACTTTTTGTATTTTGTTTCCATTTCGTTTGTCTACAAAATGAAAAACTCTGCCAGGGGCAACATTTTCTCATTTGCTTCCGAGATTGACATGAGTTGTGGATGAGGCTAAAACATCAGCTCGAAGATAATCTCTTTTTTCTGTTTCTAGTATATATATGTATATAAATAAAAGTGAAACAAATTTTCACCTATAAATCAAACATTTTTAAATCGTGACAAATGCCAAGATTTGAAGTTCTTGAAGGAAGTTGAGATCTAATCAGAAAATTAATCGTTCAGATGAAAAGTGACGAGTGGTTTGAATACAATGACTCTGACGTTGAGTTTCATATTTATTTGCATAAAAAAATAAGCATAAGCAATATCAAACAAAAGAAGACCATTAAATTTGCATAAAGATTTTCATTTAGAGAGCAGCGAATTTTAAATTTAATTAACATTGCCAGAGAACACGATTCACTATGGAGGTGGGGGAAATGAAATGCAGCTTCAATTTCTAATTGAGATTCTATAGAAGTTGCCATCATTTGCACAGTTAGTTAAACATGAAAAAAGAGAAAGAGGAAAGCGTGGGGTGTGGAAGGAAGTGTAGGTAAAAATAATTTTTATTTGTTTAATGCTCCGCGTAGATTTGACAACAGCGTTTTATTCCCGTTCTCCAGAAAGGGAAGTTCCAATTTCAGTACGCGCATTTCCTTTTTCCGATTCCCAGTCACGCCTCTTGCTTTTACTCCATTCTCCTTTTATGGAGCTCACGTCGCAATTGCAAATAGAAAACCAGGAAAACGAAGAAAAATGAAGAAAAAACACAAATAATTCCACGCCTTTCATTTGATTGTAGGGATTTCGGGCATGTTGGTAATTGCGCAGCAATTCAGCATTTAAACGCCATCTAAATCAAAGCATAGCCACAGCAGGTGTTAACAGCATGGTGTCTTCACATACCCCCTCATTCCCACCATTTTTAATCCACTCCGACGCCTGCATTCGTGCCCTAGGAAGAGAAAAATGCCTAAAAAAATTGAGGCAACCGTAGCCACATTTAATATAAATTCAGCGAATTGTGTCCTAATTGACATTTAAAAATATATTTTCTGTGATTTCTGTATAAATATAAATACATTTTCCATTAAAAATCTGACTTTGACCTTCATGGACGGAAGGAAGGATGTTGGTGCTGGCTTTGCTGCTGCTATAGCGGTTGTTCTAAAATGGCAGGACATCAGTGCGTATACGTCATATACAGACGGTAAATCATGCGTGTTGACATGATAAATGACTGTCTCCCATTCGTCCCTCTCAACTGAATGAATGGAGCTTTGTGGCTTCACGCCAATGATAACTGCAATGCGGCTTTTGTTTCTCCGCTTCGCCTTTTTCTGATGATGACCCAGAATAATGGAATTAAGCTAATGGAATTAACTCCAGCATACTTTGAAAACGATTTAAACGTTGTTGGACGTAGTCAATGTCGTTTTAAGTTGTTTATGAAATAAGGAAAGATAGTTATGCTTCTTTACATGAAGATTATTTTTATTTTTTGCTATGATGTACCTATTTCAAGTTATTTAATTATGAACTGCAGTCTTTCAACTTTTCTGTTAGCTTTTCTTGCTTAGGCTATTGAGTCTGTTATAATGGCAAATGTTTACTGGGATTCAAAAGGCATCAAAGAACTTTCCTAAGCTAGTCAGGCATACTGTTTGTTATCGTTATTATCTTCTCAATTATACATCTTCTTGTTGCAATACATGCAATATGTGCGTATGCAAAACAGGTCAAAAACAAACAGGCCATAGAATTTCCATGTGAATTGGCTTTTTATTTTATGTCTATAGAATCAGAGCAAAACGACAAAATAGAGGGAGAAAGAAGGAAAACTCAAAAAGTAGATTTAAGATGTTTTAATTAGCACTTTTTCTGCATTCTCTTGTTTGCATTCTCTTGTTTGATTTCATTATTCATTCATTATTTACATCCAAACACATGTGTCCGTCCTGTTTTACTGTGTCCCTGTCGTGTCCATGTGTCGAATATTATTTTAATGTGGGGGAATAAAGCCTTGCATAAATATGTGTTTTAAGAAAAGCCGAGTCAAACAGAAAAGTAAAAACTTCCATTAAACGAAAACGTTCAAGAGCAAGCGTGGAGGTGGCAGAAAATGAATCCGTGTTACGTATACGTCATGTTGGCTGCCAAATAAATCAGCTAGCAGAGAAAATGAACTTGTGGTTGATTTTATTTGGAATGCTTTTTTGATACATTTTATGCTCGCCGTTTCGTTTTTTGAAATTTATGAGCCGCGTATAATGTTGATTTAATATTTATAACAGCAGCAAAAACAGCAATTGCCAAATAACAGTAAGAGCACCATTCGGGTGGCGATAGGTAGCACAGGGAGGAGGAGCCCAGAGTGGTACAAGAAGACGTCAAGTTGACTTTTAATGCTCTTCGGACAGCAACAAATTAAGTTTACTTATTTAGTGAATTTCGTTTTGCTTTTTTTATGTTTTTTCTGGGATTTGCGAAAACTGAAATTTTATTTTAAGCTTACAAGTTTTTATGGTTTGAATCCGTATTTGCGTGTGTGTGTGTGTGTATATATGGGTTTGTGTGGGTATTACAGCTTGCTTTATGTGTACTTGTTGTCATAAAGTTGGTAAAATAATTGAAATGACATGGCTTAAGTGAGTGTAGAAGTTTTGGGAAACGTTTATTATACTCAGTTAACAGATAAATTAAAGAGTGAAATTCAATTGAAAGCAAATAAGGTAAGGTATTAATTTTAATGGACTTTTTCATCTCTATGACGGAGTGAAAATTCCGCTAATTTAAATGGCAACCGATATTTGACTATCAAAGTCACAAATACTCTAAAATTTCGTTACTCTTTCATTCCGTTTCATCTATTCCGATAAATTCAACAGGCTCATTTAATACGAGTGTGGCTTGGGAGGGTACAAGTATTTCATTTGGTATTTGGCCTTTGTCTGATTCCTGCTGATGCTGCATTTAAAAGTGTGAATAATTTCAACGAAGTCAAAAATCGAAAATGCAATATTCAACATACCAGTGAACACTCTTTGGCTGTCCATCAGAGTTTTTGGTATGCCACTATTGCATATTTCCGCTCCAACTATGATATCGATAATATGCATGTATACAATGTACATGGTATGGAAACGAGATAGAAATTTACCATCAATTTTATAAAACGAAATATCAGCAGCAGAAGGAAAAATCTCATGTCTGTGTGTGTGTGTGTGTGTGTGTTTTGAACATTTATTTGAATAAGTAGTAGTCAGAAGCCAAGGACTTTAAATATGCATTTCGACCAAATAAGAACAATTCTCACTTGGTCTCCTTTCATTTTTTGCCGGGAGCATTTGTCGCGCCTTGGGACCATATTTGGCTTTTACAAAACTTTGTAGCTAATGCTCCCAGTCAGCAACGCATTTTGTTTATGTTTGCTCTGTGTAAACTTGGCTTTCCAACCATTAACGATGCTCTTTACCACAAGTATGATGACTACTACTACCTCCATGCCACCTGCGTCATCATCGTCATCAACTCTTCGTAAGCCTAAGAGAGAAACCCGAAACAGAAAAGGCAATTAGATAAACGCCAAATGTATAAGCGGTCTCCTGCTTGGTTGGGGCTTAGTTAAAGCTTGCCGCATCTACAGATGGGACAAGGTAGATATACATACAATATACATATATATTTGCAGTAACACATATGCAAATTTATACGGCGAACGTGACAAAAAATATTATATTCTTACCTAAATTTAACAGGTGGCGCAGCATGAAGTGGTGGCAAACAAAAAACCAAAAAATATGTTGAGATTGGCTCACGTTTTATCAAATATAGTTGCTAAAACGTTGTTTGTTTAAATCCAAAATTAAGTATGTTAAAAAATGTGTGCAATTTTTATGCATGGTACAGAATTTCATGGACAAGATAATAAGTTATTAAAAACTCAGTTTTTGCATCAGCTTTTTTATACTTTTACTACAAGTTTTCGAAATGTGGTAAATGAGATTTACAAGGATGATAATCAATAAAACATAAGTTCTTGTTTGGTCTTTCAGTTCTTGTTTGGTCTTTCATTTTATAAAGGTACAGAAGTCTTAGCTACGGCATCTATACATAATTATAGGCCTTGTCATTCACTTTGTGTTTACCCAATATTTTGTGCTTCAATTTTCAATTTTAATAAATGTTCAAACTTTACAACTTTTTATGGTTTTTATTTTTTCCCCTTTTTTTCGTTGTCTTTTTCATTTTTGTTGGAAATTGTTGTCCTTGCGCTTGGTCTGTGTTGTCGTCAACCTCAACAAAGAGGAACCTGAATAAAGGGTCGCAACAGAGGCAGCCTTGAAAATTATTAAAAAAAAGGAAAAGAAAAAAGGAAAACCAAAATCAGTTTGAAAAGTAAAAAGGAAAAGGAAGCCAACGAGCTGCCTCCTTTTGCTTAGTTCCCAGTTGTTTCACTTTCTCTCTTTATTCCTGACACACAGATATATTCAAATCGTTCGCAAAGTCGACATAATTCAATTTGTACTGGCATGTAAAGTATGCTTCCTCTATGCTATTCTAAACGAGCAAGCCGTCAGCTCCTCAACATAAATTAAGCATTTAAAAGGGCATCAAAAGAGTTGACTTGGCCGTCTGGGGTTGCGTCGTTTTGACACGCCTTTTGTGGCATTTCCTTTTTTTTCTTGTGATTTTAAATGCCAGAGTCGTAAACTTAATTTGACAAATTGCGACGGAGACGGTTATGGTGACGGAGACCCTGGGTCTAACATGTAGGCCTGCCATTAAAACTCATACGTTTAATGCAAAAACAGACACACAGCTGCCTTTTCCTGACGCCGTCGTCCTCGCAGTTAACGTCGCAGTTGTCCTTGTTCCTTTTTTCCTTTTCATTCCCACATAAGCAGCTTAATTGCTGCGCCTTTTGATGGCTGTTGTTGTTGGTGCTGCTGCTGGCATCATAAAAAAATCGCAAAAAGAAGGAGGCCAAACGATTTGAAACGGAATTGTTGCGTTCATCAAATTAAATTCATCCAGTAATATGTTCCCACATGCTAGTTAAGGAATTGCCATTGCCTTTGTGAGTGTCAATGCTGTGAAATTTTATAATAGGCATTAATTATATTAAATAAAATATTCGCATATGTTTTTTGAGTGTGAGATGAAATTGTGAAGCCAGCAATACATTTAATTGCGGTTTACCAACTGCAAACATCACCAACAAACATAAAAGCAAGTAAGTCAAGCATTTCCCACTTGGTGGCTGCTGAATTGCTCCTTCTCAAAGCTCCTCCCCCTGTTGGGCAATGTCAAGATTGTTATGCTGTGATAAAATTTGTCACGCACTTTGAATGTGTCCCCCGGGTGATTACACAAATTGATTACGAAATAAAAATATATATTTTCTCTTTCTGTCCCAAAAAAGTATGCTACGCTTTTGTTTTAAAATTATATAAAAAAAGATAATTTTGTAGAAAACTTTCGCAACTTTCTAACGAGTATTGTCTGCTGTTCTACCCAAAGTCAAGTACTTAGTTGTCCTACAATATTGCGTTAAACGATTATGCCGAGCTTGTTTAATTCTTAGCTCTTGGCAGACCAACATGAATATCTTAAAGAAACTCTAATAAACACCATCCCGTTGTGCATTAACCGATGCTTTGCCCTAACATAGAATATATAATTTATCATTTAGATATTGAATTGCTTAAAGGTCTATTTCTCAGGGTTATCGTGGGCCACTTGTAGTTCGTCCTTCGCAAGATAAAAAATATTTTTAAAATAAACTTAAAGCAAGCCAACTTCAAATAGCACAACAAAAATTGTCTTGTCTAATTAGGACAATTTCATGAAGAGAAAGGGAGCTAGTTCTCTGGCCAGTTCTGTCAATTTAGAGACTTAAAAACTAAAAGGATATTGTTGTGCCAGCCAAAGCCTTTCCATTTTAATTAGCCCCAAAATAAACTGGAGATGTAGGGTCAGTCAAGAGGAAGAGGGCAACCGAGTATCTCCATTACAGTGGAGACTGTGTTAGTCAGTTTGGACACATTGAAGTGCTGCAACTTGTCTTTTCGATAACAATCTAATTGAATTTTTACTAAGATTTACTGTTCATTCCTTTTTGTGTTCAGACCATTTAATCTACCTTCTTTTATACAAACGTGCTGATGTTCTTAGTCACAGCCCTCCCAACTACAATAACCAGATCGATAGAAACTAAACTCAGATAAATTGACATGTCCAAATGTTGAAATGACTCCAATGAGAACTGGCAAATGTTGTACTCAAACTTTCCTCGGTCTTTCGAATAAAGTGAAGGGCATAAACAGAAGATAAATGACCGTTTAGCGTCGCAATCTTCTCCTTTTCTCTTGCTCCACCAAGATAGCATATAGATGGCCGGATTTTGGCCAAAAAAGTTGTATTGCCAAGTTTGAAGCAGAAACAGCAAACTTGTACACAACCAAAACCACACAGCTGTCTTCACAAAAAAAAAAGAAAAGTCAAAGGCCATAAACCAAAATCGACAGTTAATTAAGGTTTCAGTTATCCCAAAAAGATTCCCAAAAGAAACTTTAAATATTTTTAGCACATTTTCATTTAATTAGAAATTCAAACTCCCTCTGACTCAAAATTAGACCGACGCTGACTAAATAAAATATGTTGAAGCCATAATCTATTTTCAAAAAATGAAAATAAAAAACGAAGAGAATCAGAAACCCTTAAAACAACTTTTGTATTGCAAAACGAACACTATGTGAGCTTTACACCAATATCTATGTACGCAAATTGTGTCAAGTTTCATTTGACATTCAAATTATATTTGGCGTAAAAAAATAACAACGAAACCAAAAATTGTTGGCTTCTTCTGTTTCTTTCTGTTTGTGTCGTTTGACGTCAGCAAATCAAACATTTAAGGCAAAAACAACCAACAAAAGAAGAAAATTGCTGACTTCTTTGATGTATTTTTAGAGCTTGTTAATGAAGACTAAATTGTATATTTATTTATGAAATTGAGATATACTTGGAGAACAAGTAAAAACAAAAAAAAAAAAAAAAAAAAGGAAATGTTACAAAAAATACAAATGGGGTCACCCCAATGTCTGTTAGGTTTCTTTTATTTTTTCTCCTAGATAACCTTTTTCTCTTTAAATGGTTACTGGGATGAGATAAGTATAGTCATAATATTCATAGTACTCAACATAAATGAGCTGGCACAAAAAGACATGTAAATTTGATTTTTTTATCGCTGTAAGTGGGTCAGAACGGTTACATTTCAAATGTAGATTGGGACTAACTATATGCTAAACTATTCAATGGCTTCTTTCTGCAAAATAATAAAGAAATTTTTATTACCATCTTGTCGAAATTTATAATAAAGAGTGACATGCCACTCCTTTCTTTCTGGTAATATTGTTAAACTTTTTTCTATTGAATTGCGGAATGATTATTTAGTTACTTTAAAACTCGGCTAGACGAGTTTAAAATTGGGTAAAACTTGATCAATTTCATGTGCAAATGCAGGTTTTCTTTGATTTGATAAGAAGAAAATAGACGTCTAGTCGAAGCTCAGATTTACATATACAAAAATTGATGTCAGAAAGTTTAATCAAAATACTCAACTTTCTAATTTGCCATATTTGCAAAAGTTTCAAGGACATGTCTGTGCTTTTGTTATGATTATTATATTTTTGTATGTCTACTTTACAGATTGGAACACATACATACACACCTACATATATCCATAGATACACACAGGACGGACACGCCTCCGATTACAGTTCATTGAATATGGAAAAAGCTCGCATAGTATGGAAAGAGGAAATGGAAAAATTCTTGTGAGTATTCGATTTCTTTAGACAAACAAAAATCAAGGGGATGAGCGCCAGAAAAATGTAAAATGCAAATGAATCGCACAATGAACAAGATAACAATAACAATAACCATAATAATAATAACAATAATGTCATATGATAGGCGCACTGTCAATAGTTATATCATCCTCCAACTCTCTCGACGGAGAACGGAATAATTCTAATTCCGATTCATAAATATTTATGAGCGCTTACAGATCAGACATAAACAATGCGCCGCAGCCCTTGATAAATATGGAAAATTTTTCATCTGAGGCTCCGCCAAGTCGTGCGGTTATTAAAATTTATTAGTTTAGATTTTATGACAGTTTTCCTTTAGCTTTCTTTGTTTATTATTATTCTTTGTTGGGTGAGAGATTGACAGAAATTTTCTCCACAGAACTTTTTACTTTCCCTGCCTGTCTGTCTCAATGTTCATTTTATTTTTTGTCAGTGAAATTAATTGCCAATTGGATTTTTGTGGATTGTTTTGTTAAATATTTATTTGGGGGAGATTTGTGTAAAACACGAACTAACAACCTGTTAAGCTAATGCAATATATATTTACAAAAGCTACTAGTTGGTCAAACTAATTGGCTATACACATAAGAGTAGATCATTAATTAGTCAATGGAACTGGCTTACCTACATATTCATTCGTGTGAATGAATAATCGTTAAATAAACAAAAAATCGCCGAAAGTTCTGTGGCAAACAGGGAGATTGTAATAATGAAATATCGTTGCATAATTATTTAATGATTAAACCGGGTAATGCATTTCGAAAATTAAAACTGTTTTTGTGTGTTAATCATTCTCACCTAGATAACTTTCAACTAATTGGAAGATATTCTTAAACAATATAGAAATCAAAACTAAATTTAACAAAGTAAATATTGTGGAAATGGCAATTGTGTCTATCTTTGTAAGGTTTGTTTACAGCACCAAGCAAAAGAGTTTCATGTCCTCCGGACGAATGGGTTTTTCCTCTTTGTGTTTGCCATATTGAACCCAGAATCCTGGGGGTAAAATTTCGTACCTTGTCAGTAGCAGCCGCAAGAACATCGGTACGAACTTCATACCTGAAGGAACGCTGTGCACGTTGCTGGTTTGGACGTAAAGCTAGGAGAACCATTAATTCTCGCAGCGTTGCCATTGTCCTGCGGCTGTGGCTGTGTCACAGCTGTATTCTGCATTGCATCAATGCGAAGTGAGCTAAATATTTATTTGGGAATTGGAGTTAGCAAAAATGCAAGTCCAATTAAGGGAAGAGTTCCAATTTTCGAGGGCTTTGGGCCAGTTTGTCTGATGTCCTTTTTGCCTTGTCATTGCCCCATTTTGCCAAGACTTGTATGCCAATCGAATTTTGCCTTTGGAAACAGCAGGGAAAACAAACTATAAATTGCTTCGGCAGCTGTTGCTGGCCCAATATGAATGTGGACTGGTAGCAGACTAGGGGGTTGGGGCAGTGGGGTGAGCTGACAGTGACGCAAATCCTTTGACGACAGACTCCCAACATGCATTGTCGGACTTTCTGCATCAAAAGTGGTGGTAAAGCTTGGCGGCTGTGCAAACAGACAGAAAGAAGAACATAGACCAAAACTACTAAGTGAAACAAAGACGGAAAGAGGAGGAAGGAACTCTTAGATGAGGGTAAACAGGAGCAGAGACACGCACTTTATATATATTACATGTACTCCTTATAAACTGTACACAAAATGAATGGAAGTAAAGCCAGCAAGCGCATTTCCCTTTTCGAAAACTTGCCAGACTATGCAGACTTTGTGCTACAAAACAGTGCACTCTTAGTGGGTCTGCTCTTGCTGCTGCTCCTGGTAAGTCTCGTAGGAGTCGTGCTTGGTAATCTTACATTTTCGTTAAGCATAAAGTGGGAATAAAAAATGAGAGATTTATATGTACTTAGCCAAGGAAATCTACAAATAAAATTTTAGTGCCATGCAACTTGTGGGCTTTATAATATAAGCAATTTGTATATTTTTCTCCAAGCTCAGGAAACACACACATTAACTGACTGCTATGCATTGACATAAGCATATTGCTATCTTCTAAAAATCTTTTTATATACGAATATGTAATATAATGTCCTGCCAAAATTTTATGTAAACCAACGACGTGCGATTGTCATGCACTGTTGTAGGTAAACATTATCCATTCAGACTATAAAACTAGCTTATGGTGTATTTTCAATTACATCACTCCCAAAACTGGACGGTCTGTAGTGCATGGGGCTTTTCCATTTACGCTTTCGTTCAGAAAGTAAACATAAAAATAAAATTCAAAAAAGCTGAGAAAAAAAAAACGTTGTAGAACGTGCGAAAAACTGAACCATAAAGAAAAAAAAAAAGAACAGATGAAATAAAACTTGACACTCGCACACAGACACAGATACTCGCCCAAACAAACACGCACAAAAAGAGAAAGAGACAAATTCTCACACAACCACTTCCGCAGACAGGAAATGAATGTCTGTGTCTGTGTGTGTGTGAAACTTACGTGCGTAGTGAAATATATGAAAATGATTGCAGAATGGCGACCGAGAGAGAAGAGGCTTGAACTGGGTTACTTGATGTGTACCTTGTACATACATATATATATGTAAGTGCAAGTTTTTACCCCTCTACAGTCTGCCATTTTTGGTGTAGTGCCAAAATTGTTTATTAAATTTTTTTGCTTATTCAACCTTTGGGAATACTGCATGACAAAGGCCTCCGCCAAAACAACACAAAACAGAGAAAAAACGGCAAATATGGTTTGACTTTTTAACAATATTCTTCACTTTAGGGTTCCTTTAGTCAGCTTTAAATAAATTTACTGCGAAAATGGCAAATATGTTACGAATAAATATAAGCAATTTGTTTTTGCATCGAAATGAAATTGATATGCAAAGCATGTTATTTGGAAGGAAGAAATTGCATTGGAAAATAGCTATGAATACGTGTTCTTTAGAAAAAAAATAAAAACATTGGGACTAAACGTTTATCAAGGACCTGATTGCATATATTTTGCCAGAATCTCGAACTATAAGGGTGATTTTAAATCTTTTAACTTGTTGCATTTGGCTAAATAAACCTACCATTAAGGCTTCACACGATATCACCGCTAATGGCCCACTTTGACTGGCCATTAAATTAACACTGATTTCTGGGTTCGCTTTGCCGTCAACTTAATTCATGACCAAACCAATTAGTCCACACAGTATCAACATAAACAAGCAGCCATCCATATTTGCCACAAACTAAGATGATGATGAGGATGATAATGATAATTCTGACCCTACGACATTTTCGATTCTTTGACTAATGACATTTTCACCCCTAAGAAAATTAGCCATCTATACCCCTCCTACATGTGTAACACACATATGCATGTATGTGTGTGAGTGTTTGCGTTATGTGTTTCTAATTAATATCTTTATGTTAATGGCCCAGGCAACCGAAAATTGGCATAGAAAAACTTGGCCCGCAAAACATGTCAACAGGCGAGATGAAATAATTTTTCATTAAGTTGGATTCCCATTTTTTTTTTTTGTTCTCTTTTCTATTATTTTTGTTTTGTTTGGTTGTGAAATAAATCTTGTTTGACTTAATAACAATGGCCAACAACTGCTTGCTATTCAATTTGGAAATGAGTCTAGCCGAGGGCGCGACAAGGAGAAACGGTGGCAACGCACCGCAGATGACTGTGAAGCTTATCGGCTAATTGCAGGACAATAGCAGAATGGACCAAGAAAGAACACCGCTAAAAAGACATTATGTAATTAGAAGAGGGCGCCCTAGTAACGAGACCTTTATATAACTACTATTACATAGGTACTAATTAAATGATAAGGCTTGTTTGAAGAACAGTAGACGACCGTAACCTGCTTAAATTTTCGTTTGTTTAACTAACACAATAGAGGTGGGGACCTTAATAAAATTCTTGTAGAAGGGTTTTTTTCATCACACCAAGTCAAGGTTATTAAATTTACTCATGGCTTTGCGCTTGAGTAAGCTTTGAAAGATACAGAAAGGGTTAATGTTCCCTTTAAACATGTTTCCTTAATGGGCATGGAAGCAAAGGTCGAATTCATATAGTACATACCCACTCAGGTTGGCAGTCAAGACCATGATAAATCTTCTGTTTTATCATCTGTATATGTCTGTGTCTGTGTGTCAGTGAATTCAAGCTCAGGCAAAGAGGATTCCCCCATGGAGCACTTTGTTTGCTCTGACACAGCAACCGGATATCGCCATCGACATTTTGAATTGAACATTGTGTGTTTCATCTCGACTCCTGTCTGCCATAATCTATGCAAAATCAGCATTTAATTGTTTACTCAATCAACTGCATTTGCGATAATTCTGTAGTGAGAAAATCAAGTTAATGGAAAGAGAGATAATCGTACAATGTGCGCAAGATTTATCTAGAGTTGATGTGATAGCGTTAATTGGCAAATGTAGTTCAACAGTGGAGCTTGATGACTTCATACATTTGAATGTGTTTGTAATAGATCTTGAATGTTGCATATATGTATGTCCAATAATCTAATTGAGGCAAACTTTGCTGATTCTTTTGGAAAGTCCGGCAAAAGTTGCTAGCTCCATTCATGCATTGGGAGAACAGATAAAGCCATGACAACCCCCCAATATGAAAAGAAATCTCTAACACAAATTTCGCACTAGCTTTCATTTACTTGAGGATGATGCGCACACTCCGTAAATGCGGCAGAAAAAAGAAATCAGAACAAAAAACACAAACGAAATTATTTTGTTTAATTTAGTCCACACCTGGCCTGGATTCTTTGAATTGTTTCTTGTTTAATTCGGCGGCGACTATCCTGTTTTGTTTTTATCCATGTATGATGATTGGCTTTCGGGTTATTTTGTCATAGGTTTCCATTTTCGCAATTAACTTATTGAAGACCTCTGGGGGCAAGACACCCTTAAGAACGTGAAGCAATCTGTCCGGCTGGTTACACACCACAATTGCGTTGATAAAATTATCGACTGCACCTTCCAGGTCTCCACTGACTAGTCGGCTCTCGCCCATCTTCACATGCTTCATAAAGAAACGTTCGATTTCATTATGATCCGACATATCGGGAATACCCTCTATTGGTGATCCAGAGTTCCTCTTGAGAAGGAGACGTTGACGGCGCTGTTCATGTAGCTTCTTCTTGAAATCGGGATCCAGATGCCGCTTATAATCGAAATATGCACAATAGCCAATGAATAGGATTCCAGTGAGGCCAACCAATAAGCCGCAGGCTGTCTTAGTCAGCAATTTTCCGAGCATATCGAAACGAATTAAAAAGATTTAATTTTTTTAATAAAAGCGTAAAATTTTATGATGTATTTTTGAGAACCTTTATGTAGGTAATGATGTTGACGATTCTTTGAAACTGAAAAAAATGTATGGAAAATAACAAGATTAAAATTCAAGGCCAACTTAGTTCCCAACTGATTATGAGTAATATTTATTTTGTGGTGCTATTTTCTTGGTTTATAAACTCGATATTCTTGTTAACGAAATCCCAGACAGCAGACTATAGACACTATAGATTACCTTGAAATCCTATTTAATTTAAATTCACTTCATTTTGTTTGTTGAAGACTCCCTACACATTCATTAATTGAACTGCCAATGGCCAGAAAAATGTTATCCTGTCAATTAACTATCTTTGGCCGTTTCCATTACTCAAGCTCGAGCTGTCCAAATTGTCATTTACATTTCACCTGAATTTTCATGTAACTTTATTGATTATGGAGAAATTAAATAATAATACTAAATCTTGGCTTTGCTGTTAACAGAAAAAATCGTAGGGGAATCTGAACTGCTTCTTTGTGGCTAAAAATAAAGAGATTTGGCAGTTGGCAGATTTGTGACATGACATTCACCGAATGT
Organism: Drosophila insularis; assembly: GCA_018903935.1. Taxonomy (NCBI): domain Eukaryota; kingdom Metazoa; phylum Arthropoda; class Insecta; order Diptera; family Drosophilidae; genus Drosophila; species Drosophila insularis. Next base: position 825,717 of record JAEIFP010002295.1, on the reverse strand, counting down.
TTGGTAGCTGGCAAAAAAATTCACATGGAAGATGGATATTAAATGTGGCTATTACGTAAACTTTGACCTTTAAATGTAGAGCCTAAAAAAGCATTCTTGTTTTGAATGTTCAACACAATTAATTGGATTAGAACTGGAAAAGCCTTACATGGACCTTTGCCACTTCTGTTGCCAACATATCGCATACTTTTTTGGGCCAGTAGTAATATGTATAAATAATGAAAGGCTTAAGCTAGCATGCCTCAAAATACAATTTTACTCCTCTAGAAAAAGATGAATAAAACTGTATATGACTAGTTTCTAAGGTGAATATGATAGACATTTGACACATCTCATTCCAGCTTTATTTTTTCCCCTTATTCGTGACCTCAAACTGTGAACCGCAAACAATTTGTCAAGTGACACAACCTCAGCCTTCTTTCATCATCAATTCTAAACCAATTCAGCAAGTGTCTGAGAGCGAACGACTGTTGCCTAAGCAACCAAACCACAACACGACCGAACCCAACCCGAAACTCAAACTCAAACTCATCCATAAATGTAGGCTTGAACCTAAACCAAGATTCGATATGGTATGCGCAATATGTTAAAGGGAATCAGCTCTCGATGTCATGACAATGACGATATGTACGAAAAGAACATCATCTTATTATGCAAATTGTTATTCTATGCTTTCATGCCCATTAAATGGCATTTCTATGAATCTAAACTGATTCCCATTCGCATTCGTATTCGCATTCCTATTCCTGTTGCCAGTTGACTGCCTAGTCAATGTTAATGTTGGCTACTTTTTTCCGTAAACCCATAAAATCCTATTATCCTGAAATGTGTCGACTGCAGATGGAATCGGGGATGGGGATGGGGCTTCTGTTTGTTTTTGTCTGTTTGCCAGCTATTATAACAAGTAATTTGCACAGTCTCAACTTTAAGTTCAATTGTGATTTGCATGTAAATTACAACTGTTGCCATTTGACATTGAATTCGAAAATGTTGTTGTGAATGGGAATGGGATTGGTTTAATGCAAGCGTGTTTAAATTTGATTTAAATGCGATTTGCGTTTGCATTTCAATTATGTTTTGCCAGCAGATTGTCCATTATGCGGGATTGAAATGAATTCCTTTTGTCCACTATTAAAATGTATTTGCCTTTGCATTTGCTTTTCCTTTTGAATAACTTCGAATCCTTTTATAGTAATACTGATCCTTATCCCCATTCCCTTTGCCTTGCACTTAAAAGGCTTTTCGTATTGATAGATTTGAATCGAATGAAAGGAGACGACTAACTCCTTTCCCATTTCACGTCTACCACTCAAATGTATATGATAATTATAATTCTATCAGTTTCAAAATCAATTTTTACATTTCAATGGTTATGATAATTTAAGTGATTTTGCAATCGAATTTCCCAAAAGCATTCATTATTTGGCATAAGTAAAGCAAAAATATCTTTAAATTTAATACAAATTGCTTTGGGGGAATTATTCAAATTGACCAAATATATAAAGTAGCCTAGGCTACTTTATATACTACTTATTGATGCAAATTAATGTAAATTCCTAATCAATTATTTTATAATTATTCCCACAGCAGAATTCTTATTAGTTTTATTAAATTTTTTATACCCTTGCATAAAGGCTATTAATTTTGGTCAGAAGTGTGCAACGTATAGAAGGAAGCGTCTCCGGCCATATAAAGTGTATATATCAGGGACCGTAAATAATGATTATTTTTTTTTTTTTTAATGAAAAAATCATTTACTTATAGAGGACTTAGAAAAGAATAGATTACACCAATATATTTAATTCGATACCATCTATGCATTTTTGGAAAGATTTTTAAAAATTCAATTTTTTCAATTTTCTTCAATAAAGATCATTAATTTTGAGTAATTTAATAATAATTATCCATAAAAATCTTTTTTGAACAAAATCGAAATGTAATGATTATCAAATAAGTTTTTTAATATAACTTATAATGATTACGGTCCCTGGTATATATTGTTGATCAGCACGATGAGACGAGTTCCTATAGTCTAGATCTTTAGACTTAGTTTAATGATGGCTAAACATCGGCAAGTGCTATATACTCTGAAAGATTACTGCATCGATTTTTAGACTATAAATTTAATTCTGGTTCGGGAGAGCCAACAACGAGACATATCTCTTGTTACAATTAGTGAATTGTGTTACTAAGTTTATTAATTATATCAATTAATGTGTTATTAATAGCTTCATGGCTAAATTTGATCAATTTTTCTTACCTTTTTTTATGCTTTGCAAGAATGAATGAAATTGATTTGTTTTTACAGATTTAATTTTTTTTTTTATTATATATTATTCACAATTTGTATTTACAATTTTCATTTCATGCAAAAAATAAAATTAAAACGAAAACAAAAACACAATCAAATAAAATTTCATTTCATGCCTGGATTAATTTAAAACCAAAATCAACATTTTGCACTTAATGATTACTTCCTTTATACAGTTATAAATAAAAATCAAATATTTATTCACTGTTTTGCGTTGTCACAGTTTATTTAATTTCAATTTATGACAAGTTTTATAAACGACTTTTGCAGCTATGAATTTTGATGCCATTTTGATAGAAATTCGTTACAGTTGGTAATTGATTTACTTGGAATAAATATAAGGTATCTAACATATACATATATATAAATATAAATGTGTGTAAATAGGGGGGTGTGTTCGTGTGTGTTTGCGTACACCCACGAGTATACATAAATATTTCTATTAGATTAATATACATACATGTAGGATGTATGTAAACAGGCTTAGCCTAATTGTTTACAACATTCAAAACTTACAGCTCTTCGATGATATTGGAAAGTTATATTCAATTTATACATATGTATATGTATATGTCTATAATATAACCAAAGCAAATCAAAATTTATTCAACGTTTTCATTTAGAGTTCAGTTTAGTTTTTGACAACCGGAAATTCGTTTTGCATATATCTATGTACAAGTTCAGCAATGGAAACCATTTTGAAATCAACATTTCTTAATGACCGCCACCACATAAGTCCACAACCACATCTATGTCGTTGTTCTAGTGCTGGCATCACAGCTCTTTGGGCTGCACTCTCAATGCAGAGCGGCAATCAGATTCGTGCTCGACGGGATTATTGTCCTCATCACAGGAGATGTATTTGATTTTCACACGCTGTCGCTCGCCCAGACTATTGTTTATAGAGAGGCAAATTGGCGAACTGTTGTCATTGTCCATTGGCCTCTCCATTATACACTCGACGGCAGCGCGATTTAATGTTTGCCCTGACGTTGCGGTCTGCTTATCTCTCGATGATGATGTTGGTGGTGCCTGGTGGATTTGTGTCTCCATTGTACTGCGTTTCCATTGATTCTTGGCCTCGGCTATATGGGAAGAAATAGGGGCATGCATTTACTTAATACAACAATACAAGAGTTTTCAATTAGCTGCCATCATTCGCTTTGTATTCGATTTTAGTACCCACCTTTTGTATGCCTTTGGGAACTGTTCCTATTGGTCTGCCTGCTCTTAGGCGAGTCAAATCTGTGACGAACTAGTCCCAAGCAACAGCAGCAAATGATTCGTTGGAAATACATGCGAAATCTGTTTACAGAAGGAATAACCACTTGTGGATACACACATCTTCTTTTAGAATGGGGTTGCCTTACCTCTTATTCATCCAGTAATATATAATTGGATTGACCATGGCATTGGACATGGCCAACCAATAGAAACCGAGATACATGTGCTGCACATACTTTGTGGATGCCACATGGTTATTGTGATAGGCATAGATGAAGAACAAATGATAGGGCAGCCAGCATATCGCGAAAATGGAGACAATCGCTATAAACATTCGAACCACTTTTCTTTTCGATTTCATCGACTCCATCTGACGATCTGTGTTCTCTCCAATAGAACGACTCCCCCAGAGCACTCTACCCATTAAAGTGTAGCAGATGAGCATCACAATCATGGGAATGCCATAGGTTAGAATCAATATAATCAGATTGTATCTATGGGTTACAATGACAGCTATTACAAATTCTAATTTAAGATTGAGAGATGAAACTTACGCATAATCTGCCATTGAAGTCGGATAGCGACCATCGGGCCACATCATAAAGCAAACAGTGCGCGATTTGCCATTATAGTAACTAAGGTGTGGGAAATGAGAAATTGTTTATGATATTATATTATCTGGCTTTATTTTCGACAACATTAAAATAACTGTTTAAATGAAAATTAAATACTTTTATGGCACCCAAAGCCTTCAAAGTAGCAGGGGGTAGCCATAAACACTTTCAACATTTAATTACTTACTACCCCATCAAGTTTCACGCCTGAAAATAACAAAAAAACAAAAAGAAAGGGCCAGACAGACAGATAGACGGACAGACAGATGCCGAGTAAGAGGGCGACTAACTGACAGAATGAAGGTGGTCCTCAAAGTATTTTGGCCACCCCCTCAAGAACATGACAAATTTATTTTGCCCGCCGTCAAATTGAAAACTTAATTTGCCAAATTATGGAAAATTTTATGCCTTATCGCTGGACAAGCACTTAAAAGGAAGATTGTCTCCCCGCCCTCACACCCTTCTATTAATTTTGCCATTCCGTTTTGGTGGCAATTTTCAGGCCATTAACAATGGGGACAATGGAAAATCTGGTAGACAGGTAATAATTTGTCCAACCAGGCCAAAATTCAAAACCCATAAGACCATAAGGATCTTTCTCTGTGGATTCTGGCCAATGTCAGTGGCATAAATTCACAGAAGCAGCACTAGTAGCAGCATCAGCCGCAACAGCAGCAACGCAATTTGATTTAAATGGAAATTTTCATGCTCCCATCATGCGTACAGAGACGATGATGGTTGGATGCGGTTAGTCCACACAGCTCTCTATTCAAGCAGATTTCTTTGAAAAGGGTTTTAAGCCCGAATTGGTAATGGTTTGGTTATGGAAGCAAAGTATTGACTTGAAAATTGATGATAGCTTTGAAAAGATGACCTCAAAAGCAAAAAAAGAAGCGATTTGAATGCCAATCGACCGACCGAATTTATGATTGAATTTTCTTGAAAAGCAATGGGAATTCTTCATTTGCATAATCCGTGGAGCAAGATAATCTGTGTGCATGAATTTTATGCATATATTGGCCAATATTATTGATCAGTTTACCGATTGATTTTGCGATATATTCCCAACTATTATTTCCAGTTTATTTTTTAAATTTGTAATCTCATTTATTTTTATGTTTTATTCAATTGTAGGTATCTGTGTATTGGGGGGGCCCCCCATCCATATGTCAAAGAAATCTAATTTCTATAAAATAAAATTTGACAACTTTTTGGCCAAAGCCAGAGTTGGTTGTTGCCCTGCTCCGTGATGGCCGCCCATTTGCTGCTCCTGTTGTGGTGCCGCCTTCTCGTCTCTTCACATTTTGATATATGAACTTAGAATTTTTATTATGTCTAAAGTCTGTTGCCCAGGGAGACCTTTTATCCTCAAGTAGACGCGCGCTCAGTCTAAAGTCTAAATAAAAAATGCTTCAATTCTATTAAATGAGACTTGAAGTTCCATCCCTATGTTCCTCCCTCCTTCTCAGTTTCACATTGAAAGATGATGTGAAGGAGAGAAAGTTGCCAAATTTGCGTAAAATTCAAATGAAGGCGTGTCAGTGAGAGCAATTCAGTATGATTTAGATGGATATACATAAATAGATGTGCAAAATATGGAAACATTCCGCTTAAGGCTTCCGTAAAAGACGCAAATATATATGTATAGATACTTGTGGGAATGTGTGAGCAACATTTAATCGATAAAAAAACAGCGTGAGCTAAACTTAAGCTGAAGGCTTACCAAAAAGTTGTTTATAAAACAAAGACACAAAAGCGAATGCAGAAGCTTTCCAAGTTTTTACCAAATTTCTTATTCACCTTGATGTTGCTGAAATTATATCCACTTACTGTTTGGTCATGATGCTGGAGTAGAGCAAGCACGGGGCGGACAGGACACAGCTGAGTGCCCAGATCAGTACCAGGATGATGCGCACTTTCCGTCTAGATGTGCGCCGCTTGAGCGGATGCACAATGGCGATGTATCTGCAAAGATGGCAACGGATGCAGAAGCGGATGATGTGGAATTGGGGCTGTGATTGGGACTGCGATTAGGATTAGTCGTACAATGGCTTACCTATCAAAACTGATGGCCACTAGAGTGAATACCGATGTTGAGACTGTTACATTGGCCACAAAATTATTGATGGTGCAATAAATCGAACCAAACGGCCAATCTGAATTCACCATGAATATAAAGTTGAAGACGCAATTCAGCGAGGACATGAGCAGGTCGGCAATGCTTAGGTTTAGCAGGAAGTAATTTGTGACCGTTCTCATGCTGCGATGTCCTGCAGGGAGAAGATGATGGCATAGACGTGATATAGCCGGAGTAAAATTGCCGGATATTAGTTAAAGCATTCCATGATGTAGGCACGCGTTCAGCTTATACGTGATTTTTCTCTCTTTTTCTTTAAACTTTTTATCCATTGGGCTTACCTGTAACAATCCAGAGAACAATTCCATTGCCGGCGATGGCCACAAACATCATCAGGCCAAAAACAATCGCCCATATCGTTTTCTGTTCCCATGGCAACTCGTATGGACGCGTTGGCGACGGAAATAGGCATTCAGTAAGAAAGTCTCTGTGAACGAACAACAAAAAACAAAATATACCGAAATGCATAAGGTGGAGAGCGGCGCAGCTAAAAACAAACAGAAAACAATATGCCAGAAAATACATACATATTCCACCTTGTGAAGTAGATGGATAGATTGATAGTGTCTGCATAGTATTCGCATGTCCAAATGAATGGACTCAATCGAATGGCAAATTCAATTGGCATTCATCTCAGGCAACGTTGATAAAAAGCTTTTGTCATGCGAAATAGTGCAATATAACAATTTATTTTTGCCATGTGTTTGACAATAGACCAATTTGATCCCTGAATCGTTTTTAGAGATCAATCAAACTATATTGAAATAGACCAATCGGACTTTAATTATTTTGAAATAATTGAAAATGCACTCGTCCTTTTCCACTTTCTTTCTAGTTCTTGAGAGCACTATCAACTTTAGTTCTGCAATTTCTGTGGTCCAACTTAAGTATACAAATTGAAGTCAAAAAAAAAAAACGCAAAAAACTGCATTTGGCAGACTCAATCACTTTGAGTCGAAACGACTTGCTTTAGAAACCTTTTCAACCAACAACAAAAAAAAAGGGGAAAAAACTAGAAAAAATTCATTTCCAAACACACGCACACACTCAAAAGTTCCATATACCTTTTGGCACTCAATCCTTATACTATTATAGGAAAATCAATAGAGTACAAACTAAGCGAAAAATTCCAAAATCGAGAAAAATCAGAATAAAAGGAAACTTTGCCACAAAGGTGGAAAAGAAATAGAGAAGAGGAGGAGGAAACGAGTAGGAGAAAGTGTATAGTAATTTCATTTGCCTGACATCCGCCGTTAAGGTAAACGGAAATGAGCAACAATCGAGAGATTCACGAATCTCAATGAATAGCATGGATGATGCTGTCGACGAACTTCCATGGAAAACTGATTAGCATGAAAGGTAAGCATTATGCTAATCAAGGGAAGCCCTAGAACTCCTCACTACATAGTCACCCAGTCAGTTAATGGCTAGACCACATTATCTAATGCTAATTAATTTGTGGAACGACGTCATTTTGATGTCTGTCCCTTCACATGGCTGAGCTGATTAACAAGTGTAGCCCTATTAATTAAACAAAACGGGGAAGAATCAAGGAGGCTGAGGAGGTGAGAGCTGAGAGTCTTTTTGCCATCTGCATTTTCATGTTACTCATTCATTTAGCATTTTCATTTTGTCTAGCCTTATCCAGTTTATTTCTCCACCGCCTGTTTAAAATGCAACAGACACATTTCCAAGGAAATTCAATAATCAAATTGTTAGCATTCATTCTTGTACATACGTATGTATATTTTCCTTTTTGCTCTGTCAGAACTTCACATTTCGGCCTACATACTGGCTCTCTTTCTCTGAACTTTTCTGTTTTTCGATTGTGGCTGCTGTTCGGTTGAATTGATTGATTCTTTGATTGATTGCGGTTATTGTCTGGCCAATGACATTACGGACTGGATGCTTGTTGCTCAAAATGCCTCTCATAATCAAATTTTAATTAACTACCAAGAAAAAAACAATGGGAAATAATAAATAGCTGTACATTTCATACGTTGTGTTTTTAATACTTGTTACAGACGCTTTTCATTTGATTTCATTAATACTTACATACATATATATATGTTGAAAAGCTCTTATATTGATATACCATCAGTTGAGTAGATTTAATTACCAACAAATTATTCAATTGCCATAAACTGAAACATTTTATAGGTTTTTGACCTAACCAAATCACAGAATCAAAGTGCACATCTCTAAGGCAAACACACAAAAATAGAACAGATACCAACTAAAGTACAGAAATAGAGAATATCCAGCCTTCCGATAAGCCAGGAGTCACGTTGTTGAGTGCTAATCGTTTCAGTCCATCTACCTGTGCAAGAGATTGAATGTCTGCTATTTCAATGCAAGTTTGAGTTGTCAGAATCAGTCTTTAATGGTCGTAAAATTTTAGGGAACTTTTTCACCTCTTCCATCCGATAATTAAACTGTCTTCTGTTGACTACTGACTTTGGTATTTTAAAGTTAACTGACTTAATACTTTAAGCTATTTGAAAGGGTATGCAAGCTTCGGCATAACTAAAAGCTATACCAGTTCTTTGGATTTTAGGTATATTTTCGCGTTAATTTTGTTGTTTTGTTTGAGACTCTTGAAATATCTCAATTACATTCTTGTTATTTGTTTACGATTGGACTATTCATTTCACATTTAATTAGATATTTAACAATGCGTACTCGTATCATCAACCTACAAGTATACACAGACAGACGCATGCACATATACAACCACACACGCACACATAAACTCTCACTGAACACATAATTAACTCAATTAGTTTAGACTTGATGTATCGATTTGTTAAGAGCAAAGTTTGTCTATAACAATAGAATGCAATCAGCGTTAAACTTGCGCCATTTTATCCATTTTAGTGTATATGTTCGGTTTTTACGGTTCGTTGGTAGACACAATAATCATTCGGTGCTAATTACATTGTCAACAGGCAACAAAATAAAAACTTATTTAAATTATTGTCTAGCTGAAATAAAATTAACAAAATATATGAATATTTAAGCTAACCGAACTGAATATACACTTGACAATTGTTGTTAAAGTGCTTAGATGTGAAGTTTAAAATATTTTAAATTGTTGCATGGTCAAGGCGATTCATTTACATTTTAGGACGTTAGTGATTATATTCAATTTGTTATAACTTGCTGATGGCAATGGCAATAAGCCAGGATTGCCACAGGGAACATGCAATAAAATTGGGAATTCTGGTAGCCAATTATCATATTGTTTTAATTTTGGTGCATTATGATAATGTAAATTAGTGCAAGCATTATTTCCGCACTTGGCTTCGTTCTGTTAATGCAAATAAAAACCAGAAAGCCGGTCTAGTTCCATTCACATCTCAATTTGAATACTCTGCAATCGTGTTTTACAAAATCAAACTGTCATTTTAAAATTGATCTTTCCATCTATCTAATCAATTAGTTAGGTATTATATATTTAAGCAAACTACTTATTCGGTCCATTGTAAAGGTGTAAATATATTTAAAATTACCAGATGCTTTATTAAATAAAAGCATATTATTTGCCATTTTAATTATCGTTATGTTAAATTTTCACATGTTAAACAATTTAAGCGGAAACGGAAGTTCGATTTATGTATATATTTTTATCTGATGCCAGTGCAAAAGAGTATTGCCTACTTTCTAGGGCAACTTTAATGTACGCTGGTGGTGGGCCCAAATAAGCGCGAAACAAGAGCCAAAAACTTTCTATTATGATAATTGGGCACTGATTTCTCATAAACTTTGCCGAACAAACAAAATGTTCTTTGGAAAATTTATGGCTGCCTTAAATGCAACTGACAAATTCTGTAGAAATGACTAAAAACAAAAAAACTCTGTTTTTCTTTTGCCTTAAGGTCAAAATAAATTTGCACATATTTCACTTGATTAGAGCAATTTTTCTTTACTTAATTAACTTTCGCGTCATTGTAAATAATAATAATAATAACAATAATGGCAGTTCCCGTGTAGAGTCCTTGACCGGAAGTGTAAAGGAAGTAAAGTTCAACTAATTGCTTCCGTTTTTGCCCTTCGTTTGCACATTTTGTTTTCGTCTAGCAAACTTGCTAATGACAGCTAAATTTTGACCCTCTTAAAGCTGAAAGAAACGAAAATTGGCACTTGCTAGAACCAAAACTTGGCAGAGGAAATCAATTTTGCTGTTTATGCAAATTTCAGTAGCTTGCAGAAACTAGAAAAGCGCAAAGAATCAAAAATAATTTAAGATTCTGAAATTGGCACGCCAAGAAAATGTTTTTCCCACTTTGCAACAAAGGGAAGAGTAATAGGAACATCACAAGCGAGCATTGTCTGTGCCAAAGGTTTGGTACCCTTTCTCGAACTAGTACAAAAAAAATTAAATCTATTTGAGCGTATTGTGTTAAATTATTTACTTTGATAGAGCTTAGCGTAAGCTAATTATACATTTTTTCCTGTATACAATTATTCTGCATGCACAAACATTTAAATAATTTTGTAGTACCTTTTGTAAGGGGATTTATAGAAAAAGCCATCTGCTTGGCTTGAGAAAACCAAAAAGAGATTGACTTTCTTGTTGATTATGCCCTGAAATGGACACTATTTAACTTCGTTTTAACTTTTGTAACTTTTTTCACAATTTTTTTTGGTAACCAAGAACGCAGCTGAATCTAGGAACATAAAATTAGCTCCGCTCTAACTTGAAATTTGACATCGAGTCGAGTCGGTTATAGTGGAACCAACTTTTCACTCTCTGCACAAGGACGTGACGCCATAACTTGACGAACTTTACCATCATGACTTAACCGACTTTTCGCTTGCCAAAGAACAACTCGAAAGGACTTTCCACCTGCCTTTAAGGGAAATTTCTGCTTACTTTTAGTAAGTCAGCTCGCTTTGCTCACTGAACTGTTAAAGAGAGAAGGAATTCTTACCTAAAAGGTAAGGCAGGGGAAATATTTAAAGCGTTGAATTCCGCATAAACCTTGCAATTTTGGTTTTGTGCTCGCATTGGCCATTTACTATTCATGAAATATGCAGTGGAAAATAATAATAAGTGAGCTGAATGTGAAGGCAACAGCTGCAGTTGATTTTAAATGTAACCACCCGCTGAATTGTTGACAATTTTTAAAGGATTCCAAAGGGGGGAAGTGGGTGTGAGGGATACATGCAAGCGACAGCTATTAGCAATGTAAATGTTAATGAATTACATTTCGTGCAATAGGCGTGCCAACATTTTCGGCTTGTAGGCGAAAACTGTTTTATTGTCTAATGAATACCATATATATATATTTGATTGCCAGCAATTTATGTCGAGACAAATGTTCAATTTAATTAAGAAGGGGAAGAGCTTTGATTGATGGTTAATAATTGTTGCTTATCCGTGCCACTTGCAATGTGTTTAAATATTTAATAACGTAATTGCCTAATTGACTAAAGGAACCCAGAACACGTAATACGGATCGCCGTGAAAGGGTGAATATCTGATTTGCTTCCATTAAAGTTGCCATTTTGAATTGGTAACCAAACAGCAGTAAGGAAACGCAAGCAATTATATTTGTTTATGATAATTAGTGATGGAATTATACTTTCAAAATACATAGACAAATTATTATTGATCTTTTAGAACTTTATAAAATTGGGAGTATTAATATGTTCCAGTTTGGTAAAAGCCGTGGTCTTTTTTAGAAAGGCGTAGCAAACCCCTTAAATCAGGAGGCGTAACATTATTTCAAATCCGCTTATGGTAAGATAATATGCATCGATGCTTGACAAATGGACACTACACTCGTACGTCAAAATCAAAACCACTCATCCGGCATCAGTATTGGCATTGCCATCGTCATCCTCAGCACCATGGTTTGCCCTCATCACACTCAGTGATTGGATCAAAAACAATAGAAATCTCCAGCCCCAGGGATGGAGAAAGGGGTAGAGAGCGTGATAGATACCCGTAGGGAAAAAGTTATATTTAAGGCACGTACTATAAATGAGGCTGTTTTCAATTTAGATTTATGAAGCCAGATTGACGTCATTGAGACCATTGTTTCATGAGTAGAGCAATGGCATGCGGACTCGGAAGTGACAGAGCAGGAAACGGTGGGAATCGAATAAGAGGGCATAAGACCTGGCTGGACAATGCGTAAATGAAGGTTTTCGTGTTTGGGCATGTTCATCCATGGAGTAGCCATTAAATATTCATGTTACTGTCCAAAAACAAACATACAGAAGTGGAGAGAAGGACGGGAAAAAGGGAGAAACAGCTATCGGTTACATTTGCATTCTTGCTGCAATTATAATTGACCCGAATTTTTATTTGTTCTTCTGTTGGCATTCAACTGGGATTTGTTTTATGGCAGAAGTAGTGTTAATTGAAATATTTGTCATATGCAAATTGCTGGACACTTGTCCCTTTTTTTCGACATTTAATGGTGAGTTCAGCAGTTATACAATTTGTAACTTTGCTTCTGTTTTTGGTCCTCTTACACATCCCATTTAAGACCATTTTGTTTAAGCCCTTCTATTTATATCGAAGCAGAACGTTTTCTTTTCTTTGTCCTCATGGCTAATCCAAACAATTTTTTTAAGGAATCTATCCAAAGAAGGCATTTTCATGAGGTACATGCACTTTCACATGGACTTGATCAAGCACTTAGTTGAACCTTTTTGATTATAAAGATTGTGAATTATATGTATTTTAAATTCGAAAGCGGACAATCGAATTGCAAACTGATGTGACCTATATTGTTAGGGTATCTTTTCCTTTCTTTTACTCCTTATAAATTGTCCACATTCTTATTTTTATGTGATTGGATTTGGAGTCATACCATAAAAATGCCAAAGCCTCCCAATGGACAGCAACACTAGATGGTGGGGGACATCTAATGTTCTCTGCGACCTTTTGGCTTGCGGCTGAGGCATGCGGCTGCCCATCAAAATCAATAAGCGTATGAAAACGCCATAAACATAAAAATCGAAGAAAGAAATCGTAGAAGAAAGAAAAAACTGTTGGACTTTAAAATTGAAGCTTAGGACCTTTATTACGTATACGCAATATAAGACGGAAAAAGTAAGATAGTAGTTGAAACCTATATACTTGACACAATATTATAGTAGACAAGTGGAATTAAGTGAGTAGTCGCATCATAAATAGAGCATAGAATGAGTCTGAATTGATTTGTGGGCGAAAAGCGTAACCAATAATGAGCTTAAGGGCAGCTTCGGTTTACCTTTCACCTGCCTGAAAGTGCCCCATGTATCTGCCCCAAAATAAACAAATGGCAATTTGTTCAAACAAATATATACACACACACTCTGCATAAAAGCTTAAGGCTTAGAGAGGGGTGGATAGGTTAGTTGTGCTGGTATCCTGGCTGATTGACATTTTTGTTTTGTTCTGTTGGAATTTGTCAAAGTTCTTTTCGTTGGGATTTTCGTTTGAATTTAATTATTTTCTTTTGCTACATATGTAAGTGGTGAATGGGTATGGAGGGCTAAGAGGTAAAAGGGGTGAGTGGTATGAATTGGTGGGTGAGTGAGCAGGCGGAGAAATGCGTGTGACAGCTGTAAAAGCAATTAGTGAATTTTCCTCTATAGAGCCAAAAGCTTTGCCTGGCTTATATTTGGCCTTTGTTTTTGGTATTGTTTCCCCATTCGAAAGAGAATAATTATATGAGAACCAGCCAGCCACACACAAACACACATTGAGATGTGTTAATTAGACCTAAAAAAAAAGGAAATAATTGATGATGATGCTAAACGTTTGAGGTAAGCTAATTGAATGTACAATTATCCAACAGATTTCATGGAAACAATGCGTAAAATCTGAAAACTTTAACAATTTGTTTCATTAAACGAATTCCAATAAAATGTTAACTAAATAATTGTAATGTCCATTACAACTATTCGGCAATAAATAAAAATTGGCCACAAATTGACTTTTCTATTGAATTGAACTAATACTCTTCTTAATTTTCATTACTTTTCTCAATAGTTTCTAGCTTATGAAACTATTGTACGATAAATCTGTTGAATAGATTTGTTTTTGCAAAAGTATTCAACATTTTCGATTTAGGTATATACTGAAACCCATTTAAATATATCTTTGGCCACACAAGATGAAGCATCTTTAAGCAGATGGTTTAATTGAACAGAACCATGCACGAACTTAATATACTCGTTTATTAAACACACAGCAACAAAAAAAATGAGAATTATGTAAATAAAATATTGCGTGGCCCATAAATTATGGCCATCGAATACACAGAGAACGAGAGCACAAGTGAAAAGGACATACGGGACGAGAGCGAAAGCGATAGCGATAGCAAGCAGATGAAATGCACTTTCAATTGATGGCGATTAAGCCACACTTAATTCGCTCTATCTAGTGTAATTATTCAGCCCCGATGTCTGTTTACATAAAATACGTATGTCTATAAGTATGTGTGTGTGTGTGGGTGTGTCTGTTTATACCCACCACAAACTGAAATTAATGGCCATGCTTTAAAAGCGCCACATTATTGCATAATAAGTCAAAAGTTTTCATTATGCTAACTGCTTAACGGGCAGACAAACTAATGAAAATGGATGGAGGAGCAAAAGATGGCGCTAGAAAACATAGGCTTTTAAATATTCACTTTCCAAATATCTGTTTTTTTGTATGTACATATGTATATCAATAGACAACTCCGTAATCTGCTCTGTGGTTGGTTAATTTAGTCATTAATTTGTTATCCATTCGTATTTAAATTGCTTCTACAAATTTGGTTGTTTTTGTGATGGTTTTTGTGGATATTGGCCTTGAGGTTTTGGTTTTTGGTATGGCTTTTCCCCAAATTAAATGTTAAATTGGTTTTTCAATTTGATTGAGAAGTGGGCTTTGGAAATGGTAGATGCTAAATAGAAATGAGCTTAAGAATTTGTAACATAAATAGATAAACGAAATTGGTGGAATGAGCCTTACTTCTGATGTTTTGGTATTTATTTTAATGGGAATTGAAGAAAAACAATTCCCTAGATAATCAATTTAAGATAACGATTTTTGTACATTAAGTAATTTTATCTTAATGCGTATAAATAAGATGATAAGCAAAATATGTAGCATACTTTTTGGGCTGAAAGTATTAATTGAAAATTGAATTTCTAATACAAAAACTTCACACTCTTTGTAAAACGAAGCACGTAAAATTTGCTTCTGGGAAATTCGCAGTGCCCTACAATTTATTTCTATTCGAGGAAATTCAAACTTTTCCTACTCGGTAATGGCCATCATCATCATTATCATCATCATCATAGCTATGACGGAATAACTTTACTTCACACTTTTCGCAAATTATCAGTTAGTAGTGTTAACTGAGGAGACTACCACGAATCGCATTTAATTCGTGTCATCTAGTTTGCGTAAGTAAGTTTCGCAAGACTCTCGTTATCGTCTCCGTGCTTCCGCATAAATGCAATTGTAATTTAAGTCTAGGATAGGAACAGAATGACGCTAAGTAATATGAGTTCGCGAATGACTGTGTTGAAGTGGAATTGTTAAAGAGCAACTTACTTGGCCTCGTTGATGCTATCCAGATTATCGCGATTTTCTATGATGCCCGATAAAAGACTGACCACCTCGGTGCGGTTGAGGCTATTCAATAGCGATGTGTTCACAATGCTGTTCAATTCGAAGCGTCTAACGGCGAGAATGGTGCAGTTGACCAACAGTTCGGTGTCCACAATTTCCGACATGTTGTTGTTGCAACAAACACACTAGGCGAGGAGTAAAGATGGCCCAGATCCTGGATTTGTGTGCTGTGGTATATGGCGGAGAGATGAAGTGGTTGGTCGTAGTTGTAGATGGGGTCTGTTGCAGTTGCGTAACGTAACGAACGCTGGCACAATGCAAATGCGGTGATTGCGGAGCCAACTTATTTTCAGTTCAGTTTAATACGCTTGCACCATGGTACAAGTTGTGGTGGATGGCCAACAACGTGGGCCACAATGGGCACATGCCATGGCAGGAGATCCCATGGATGCCAATTTGCATGCTTTAATTACTACTACCCGTACACCGCATCACACACAAACACAGCAGAAGTATCTTAACAATCTCGACTTTCTTCACTTGACTTCTTTTCAATGGAACGGTCGCTTTGTTGGCCCCTTGAATGAGTATTTACACGCACGTTTCCTTGGCTTTTAATAACATCGAAGGCGGGTTGCATTCAGAGAAGAGTCAAGGACACGTTGGTGTTGCACTAACGCAACGTGCATGGAGCCTGAAGTTGGCGCCATTGAGTCATAAAATTGTCACTAGTTATTAGCGATTCATTTGCATTGTTATTATTTAATTACAATATTGCGTATACGCACAGTTGCAGTGCCTGAGTACGAGGTCACCAGGCGCAGACCAAATTGAATTCGTTAAATTGCAAATGCGGTTGCAGCAATTTGAAATTACAGTAATTGCATATTTATTATTGAATTTAGCATTTTAGACAAATTACTTTTGTTTTGATCAAACCATATTATTTAATTTTTAGATAAACACTTTAAACGAATTCGATTATATTTTTATAATTAATTGGTTGATTGTAATTATAATTTTTTTTAAGTTTGTTTGTCACAATTTTGTTTCACTAGCATCAATTTTTTTAAAACTATTTTTCTGAAATTTAATTTCAAACTTCTCTTTAATTGAAGACACTTTTAAGAATATTTGGTTTTACATTGTTTTTATCCCATTGATCGGCAATTTTTTTCCATAGTAGCTTCTCAAGGAAACTTTATGACTTCCCCTTTATTTGGGCTAGTCAAAAAAATTGCAAAACGAATACTCTTTTTTAAAGGCTTCTCGCAATTTGCTTCACACACACACAAAAAGAAGAACAGCAAGAAAAGCACTCAACAGCAGCACACTCTCAAGAACACACACACGGACATTTCCCACAGCGACACACGGGGACTCAAAGTTACAAAGAACACGCGAGCGCTTCGTCTCGAATGTTGTAAATGCCGCCGACGACTGTGCGAGACTACAATGTCTGCAGTTTGCCGCCTTTGTCGCTAATGCCACATAGCCATGAGCAAGTCAACATCAACACTCATACAAAGACACGAACACAAGCAACACACACACACACTCATACACCCACGAACCGCACACAGACAAGCCAGTCAAGGCAGCATTTGGCAACATTTACTAGCCATAAGCACATACACAACCTGTTGAGAGAAATGACAGCAACATGTTGCTGCCAATAGAATTTATAGCAACATCTGCATACAACGGGCATCGTAAAGTGAGCAGAAAGAATGAGAACGCCAAATAGTGCCAGGCATTTTACACCATATTAAAGTGGCAAATTTGCCAGAAGCAGTTTTAGTTGGTGTATCTAATTTAACATTGCCAAAGTAGAAAGTCAATTAAAAGACAACAGGATCTTTACATAAAGCAAGCTAAATTTCACAGCACTCAAGTCCTGTTTATATGATAATGGAATGCTTTGTAAGGGTAGGTGCTTAGAAATAGGATAGTTTTTCTACTATAGAAGGTACATAATACCAATGAAGGATTCAACAGGATGTTGAAGATTGAGTTAGGAGTGCGTAGAGTCGAAGATTGAATTGAATTGTATTTGTCTTCTTACAGCACAGCAAGACACTTGTCTTATCGAATAGTTTCAGCCAATAAATTTTTAAATGACTGATAAAGTCTTTAAATATATGTATTTCAATTGCACTTAAAATTGCAGCATTTGCAGAGTATTCCAGTATGTTCATTTCACATTTTGCTTTGCCTAAGGCAAATAAATTTCATAGTATTGTGTGCTAAAATGATGAATGACCTGTGAATGTTGTTAAAGGACGTACTACAGTCACATGAACAAGTCCAGGGCACACATAGAGACTGCGATGCCCTCACGTACAAATGGGCGTATGTGATTGTGTTGTTGCTTATTTGTTTGTTTGTTTCTCTGTTTATTTCTTTGTTGTATTTTGTGTTTACTAATGTCTACTGCCTGTTTATACATATATGTTTGTATATATGTGGGCTAGAATGTGCGTTAGAGGGTGAATATGGGTGTGTTTGTATGTGCTTACCCATTTGTGATTATGACTGGCCATTTAGGCTGGCTGGTATCAAAACTAACCTAACCATCATTCAGCCTCCCTGCCTCAGTTTTAGTATGTATGACCTAACCCAGGGACAGGCATATGCACTCATCCCGCCTTGATTCTCAAAGCATGTTTAGCTTTTTTATGATATTGTTGCGTTTAGTTTATGGCATACATTTGCCACGCCCTCTCCACCCACTCCATACACATTAAGTATACGCAACATATTTTTGTACTTTTTTTCCTGTTTTGTTTTCCCCCCATCCTGAGGGTGGGATCATTTACTTCATGCTCATCATCTGTTTATACATTCAACGCGATTTATGCATGTTTATTATGATAAATTTATGCGCATTTGTTGTTTTTGGGTTTTATAGACCAGTTTCATCTATCCCTTCATTTGCACCCCGCCCTCTCGCTCACCGTCGTTATGTGTTATTTTAATTCGGTAAAGCTGTTTTTTTTTTTTTTTTTTGAGCGAAGTCCTGCTAAGGGACATAATAATTCCAATAAACGATTCTCTCAATCAATTCCAAAACGAAACTATCAATATGATTTTATAAGAAATTCTGTACAGATTTAAACTGAACTTAACGAAAATCGACAGAAACAGAACTTAAATAAGGAACAGGAAATTCACTCTCGACGGAGAGGCGAAACTTAAGAAGGACCCAGAAAGTCAACATGTGTCAATTACCGCTTGACTTTGTTTTGACAGCATGAGAAATAGGTTACCAGTTGAGTGTGTCTCTCTCCGTGTGTATTTGAGGGGTGAAAAGGATATCACTGTCTCCTCTATATGCCATATTATATGAAAATAAGCATACGCCATGTGTAACGTGTCCCTTTCTACGTTTATTGAGAAAAAGTGAGCAACAAATATGTTCGATTGATTTATAGAACTTGCCATTTGCACTTGTATTTGAGTTGGAAACCATTTCCTCCTTTTCTCTTTTCCCATCACCTAAGAAAAATCACTTTGTCATTTAATGAAGCGCAAGTTTTGGTTTCACTTTTGCATATACGAATTAATTGATGAACGCAAAAAATTAATCAAAGATTTCTTGTGTGTGTGTGTGTGTGTGGTGTGTTTGAATTGTAATTAGTTGAAAATGCATTAACCACATTTTCATATTTCATATTTAATTTTCTGGTCTAGTGATCAAAGAAATATTTTTATGCCTCCTACATGGTCCTTACTATAATAAAATTCGCTTTATAGCTTTGAGTAAAAATTTTCTTTTCAGATTTAAAAGTCTGCCAAAGAAGGGAAAGAATATGAGACTCCAAGGTGTTTTTTATGGCTATCTTTAAGACTTTCCATAAGTATGCACTATTTTAATATTCAACATTAAAACAAAGCAATTTTCATCTGAATTCTTCACATGTAAATGGCGATGGGAGGCAAATCTGTCTATTCAATTGGTTTATTACCAAGAAGAAATTGGAAAACATAGTCCTGGGCCAACACTGATAAATTTTCTGGGTAACAGAATCTGACATATTGTGGAAAGTAAAGTATTGTCTTTTTCTAAGACAATTAACTTTTAATCAATTGTTCTATTGAGAAACTTCAAACTAATAATTAAGCATTTTTAGTTCAACGTTAATACACAACGTACTAGAAACTCTATTCAGTTATAAAAGGTAATTCCTTTAGGTCATAAAAGCAATAAGGATACCAACTTCAAACGCAATAATCAAAACTTGATTTGTATTTTTCAATCACTTGGAATAGAATACTTTGCTTTTGGACTTAACACAAACAGTTGTTAATTGTTTTCAGTGTAGAAATTCTCCGCTTGATTGATTGCCCATAAGCTGAAGAAACTAGTTGCTCCTATTGAAAAGGTTATGTGATTAGATTACGCTAGTATAAAGGAATTCCATAGAAATTCCACTTCCGCACACACAAGCGCACACCGCCAATCTATTTGAGCGAATGTTAAGGTTAATTGGTGTTAATGAGATTTGCATGTTTCGAACCTGAAGTGAATTAGGCAAGCCTCGTGCAACAATTCAATGAAATGGTAATTTATAATAACCATTGAAAGTACAGGAGCCAGACTGAGGGATGTGGAAAAGATATAAATCAAGAGCAATGGAACAACCACATATATATTTGGAGATAAACTTCAGAATCATGTAGATTCATTATACATAAATACATCACTCTGTTTACATACGTTTTCTGTTAGATTTTTTTGTTCGTTTTTTTTTTTTTTTGCATTTTTTTTTGTTCTTTGTTTACTTTATATTTTCCCATTTGCTTGCCTCAATGGTTCGCGAAAAGATGTCGGGGCGCAAACATAAAGTTCAGTCTGAGATGCACTTGGATGTAAAGAATTCAAAGTTATTTGAAAATCGCCTGGAAGCGGCCGATGTGGATCTAATTAAAGATGTTGATGAAGCCTTTTTCGATGCTTCCTACGGGCTAATCCATCAACTTTCAACGCGCGATCCCTTCGTGACGGGCAAGATGAAACTATTTGTGGATTTGCTGGCCAGAATGCACAGCCGTTATGTGGCCGAAGCGGAGGCCCATACAGTGATTCGGGAAAAAGTACAATCCGCCGATGAAAAGTTAGCCTTGGCCCTGAAAACAACAGCCACGTCGGATGCCGTTATAGAGCATTTGCGGGAATCTCTAGCAGAGGCTTGGCGCACTGCTGATGCGGTCCACCTACGGGAGGCCCGTATGCAGGGTCAATTGTTGAATATCGCGCACCAAGAAGAGAATCGTAAAAAGCCAGTCGAGCAGTCAGATGGACAACAGTAAGTCGATCCGTGATGATTCACCCATCCCTAACTAATCCACACAGTAACCCGCAGAAAGGAGCTTCGCATCCGGAGCATTGTCTATCGGGAGCGTGATCGGTTATCCGCCGAGCTGGCTGATTATCAAAAGCGCCTGGAACTTAATCGGGAATATTCGCAATCCCTGGAAATCATAATTACAACGCATGAAGAGACGATCGTAAAAATGCAAAATCACATCAAGATGGTCGAGTCGGAGAAGCATAAGGTAGAACGCAAGCAACAGGCCCTAATTGACAGCTTTGAGGAGCGCCTTCAAGTCCAGCAGAAAGAAATTCTTGAAGGCCAGAACCGACTTGTAGGTCTCCAGCATTTGCAAAAGGAGCTGCAGATGTGCCTGGCTGCCAATGAGAAACACAAACAGGTTCGCGATCGACTGTCACACGAAAACTACAACTTAACTAAAGTACTTCATCGGCTGGAGGACGAACGGAATCGCCTTATCAACAACAACCAATTGTTGGAGGACACCACAGAGCGTCTGAGGCACGAGCGGACTGATCTTGAGGCAATAAATCGTGCAGGCGTACGAGATGCCAAAAAGAAAGCAGGCGAAGTAGTTTTATTAGAGCGTCGTTTCCACCAGGTTGCCAAAAAGAATTCTGACTTAAATGATCAGTTGGTGGTCTTGCAGTAAGTTCTTTATATTCTATCTACAATTGAATGGCATCGTACTTGTCTCTTGCCCCGCAGGAATGAGCTTATGGTAATGGAAAAGAATCTCATGGTGGCCAATAGCAATGTGGAAGAAGCTAGTCGCCAAAAGGAGGAAATTAAAATCAGTCGCGAGAAGTTGCGTCACGATGTAACGCGGCTCAATGATATAGTGGCCGGATTGCGTCATGATATGGCCATCCTGCGCAACCAAATGCAGAATGTGCAAGTGGATCTAACTCGGGCAAACAATTCTCTGGATGAGAAGGAGGTGAGACTCCAGAAGATAGCACGAGAAAAGTTGGAGCTTGTTCAAGAGGCCCAAGAGCTAAATAAACGAATAGAAACATTAGAAGGCAAGTAGTTTTGATGCCTTAAAAACTTCATTCACATTTTACTTCACTCCTTCTGCAGAGGTTGTGATGAATAAGACTGAACGCTTGGCCGAGATTCAAGAGAGCCTGCAACAAAAGCAGCAGGACTTTCACAACGTCAAGAAGCAAATGGAACTTGTACACTCGGAGAAGATGATGCTGCTCAAGAACTTGGACGTGTGCTCTAGAGATCGTCAGAATCTACAGGGTATCACTGGCAAACTGACCCATCAGATTAATCAATTAACCAATGAGCTATCCATGAACGAGAAGGACATCACGGCATTGCGCAATCAAATCGACCAACTGAATAGCAGCATGAAACAGAAGGAGAATGAGATCCATCTCAAGGAGCGTCTGTTGCACACCACTCGCAACGATTTGCGTGAGCTGAAACTGCGTTTGGAGCAGTCACAGCACACCGTGGTCGAGGATGAAAAACGTTTCAAGCACATCTCGTGCACTCTAGAAGAGACAAATAAGGAAAAGACGCTAGTTGGCCTGCAAATGGTTCGCCGAAATGACGAGCTGCTTGTATTGCGTGAAAAGGTCGCAATGATGCAGTTCGCCATCGACAGCGGAACGGCTCAGTACAACAAGCGCATCGAGGATATCCGTCTGCTTAAGTTGGAAATCACCAATTTGAACATGTCTAGGGAATGCTTGCGGCGTGCAGTGGATAACACGGCCAATCTACGGCACGAAATCGTGCGCTTGGAGCGTGAACTTAATCAGGAACGGCTTCGAGTTACTGCCTACATGGAAGAGTTGGCCCGTCCCTGCCGCATCCATCGTTGGCGCATTCTGTTGGGTAAGGATCCCCGGCGCTATGAGCTTATCCGAAAAATTCAATTGCTTCTAAAACGCAACATTCGCCTTAATGTGGAGCGTACGAATATGGAGCAACGATTGCAGGATTCTCATCAATTGTACAACACGCTTAAACAGCAATTGCAACACATGCCGGATCCTGGCGTGGCACAAGCCCTGTCCGATCAGCAGCGCATCAATAGGGAACAGCGACGACGGGTGAAAGCACTAACTGCCGAACTAAGGATCACAGAGATCGACGTAAAGACCCGAGACTGCCTGATCGAGAGATACCAGCAAACAATGAGGGAACAGCATGAGAATCAACGGAAACAGGCCCTGCAAAAGAACAAATGTCAGTGCCACGGACAGCCGAAGCTCAAAGATAAAGCCTGGATGGATCTGGTTAGTCTGGATCAGTGTACGAAGGAAGTGTTTCAAAGTTCCAGCTCGGTTGTGGCCTGTGATAAAATGTCCAATTTTATTCGTGCCAAGTAGCAACTAGTTTGGATTTATTTTATTGTTATTTTATCTGATTATATTAATGTGCTAACCATTTTAAACCCAGCTCCCAGGGTTCTTGGCATTTGGGATGGTGCCGAGTAGCACTGGGATTGCATTTGTTCTAAAATCAGACGTTCGTCTAGCAACTTCTGCTTGCGTTTCTTTTCCTCTAGCAGTTGAATCTTAGTCTGTGAAAGATTGGTTCGCATCTCCTCCAGCTGTACTATGTTGGATTTTTCGGCTGCCTCTTTAACACTCAGTTCGGCCTTGAGAACCTTCATTTTGCGATCCCTGGCACTGAGTGATGCCTTCACCCGGTTTAGTTCTGCTTGCACTTTGTGACTGGGCAGCTTTAGCATAAACTCTTTCAGTGCTGCATATAGTTGTTGGGCCTCATTCAGGGCCCGCTCTTGCTCCATGGAGCTGACACTTTGGGCCAGCAGTTGCTTTCGTAGTATTTGTATTTTATCAAGGAGATCCATTTTCTCTGGATCCCTGCCACTCAGCAGACGCCAGCGATGAACATTCATTGGCGTGACCATTTCGTCTTGAAGGGCACGAGCCTTGATCCGTTCCTGATTGAGCATTCGGTGCATTTGAAGCAGTTCCTGTCGCAGATCGGCAGCACTCTCGCGATCCGCTCGCAAAACATCACGCTCGGTGCGTAAATTTTTTATCTCCACGCCCATAAGGCGTATGTCATCTTGGTATTGGCCACACTGGCGTTCCGCCTGATCGTGGGCCGTTTGCAGATTCTCTAGATTATGCTTCAAGCGATCGTATTCTTCGTTTCGTTTGGTTAATGCCGCACTTATTGTGTTCTTCTCGTTTATTAAATTGTCGACATCCCGACCCATGCGTGCCAAGCGCTGCTCGTCCTCCTGCAAAGATCTTGCATGACGATCGTTCTCCTTCCTTTTGTCCAACAGCTCTGCCTTGGTATGCTGCTGACCCAGCTGGGCGTGTCGCACATCGTTGCGCAGCAATCGACGTTCCTTTTCCATTCGATCGATTTGGAGCTGTAGTTTACCCAATTCCGCATCACGGTACCCAATCTTTCCCTTTAGTTTCTCAATCACGGCTTGGAGATTCACTGTATGGTCGCGTAGCTTTTGCCTTTCCTCGTCGGCGGCCTGAAGATTGCGTTGTAGTCCTTGTCGTTCGGTAACTAGGACATCGTGTTGCTGCTGAAACTTGGCGCATTTCGTTTCCAAATCACTTACAGTCCGCTTCAATTCGATCTCATAATTTTCTTTCAAGTGCATTTCATCTAAAAAAAAGGACAATTGCATATCAGACGACCAAATAAATTGGCATTTTGACTTACTCTGCAGGGCATCGATCTTGTCGATCCAGTGCTGAATTTCCTCAAGTTTTTTTGTCTTTTCCTTTTTTAACTTGGAGATGTCTTCGTTGAGTTTCTTCATTTTCAGATCCATATTACTGATGGTGTCCTTGAGAGCCCGAACCTCATGTTGCGACTCCTGATGTAAAGCGCTGCTCTGTTCGGCCGCCTGGTGTTCAGCCTGTAGATTACGCCTTAGAGAGTCGCGCTCCTTGGTCAATTGCTCGTTGTTCTTCTCAAAATGGTGAACCACACGACGCATAGACTCCAATTCCTTGTCCTGGGTGCCTAGTTGAGTCCTGAGTCGAATATTGTCTTGCTCAACCTCACGCTTGGACTCATCCAGGCCTGCATATTTACGGGCAATTGTTTCCTGTGATTTGGCAAGCTTCCCGTTGTCCAGACGTACTTTGATTAGTTCGTCTTCGCGCAACTTTAGCAAATTAATGCGCTGATTAAGAGCACGCTTGTTCTTGTCCCGCTCCTGCACCGTGTACTCCAGATCAACTGTGATCTTTGCCAACTTATTGTTGGTGGCGTTGTGCTGCGTATTCAGATGTTCCAGGTTCGTCTTCAACGATAGAATCTGTAGATTCTGCCGGACCTTTATTTTGGTTAGATGCTCGTTGGCGGATTTCATTTGGGCAATCTGTTCTTGGTAGCGGGCCTCTTCAGTCTTCATGCTGCTTAGTTCCTTGGTGAGGGTGTCACTTTTGCGCTTTAAATTGCAGGCATCGGCCGATGTTTCATCTAGCAGTTTAAGGAGCTCTTTATTCTTGCCCTCTAGTCCTTCTATGGTAGCTTCCACTTCTGTCGAGTAGGTTCTTTGCATTTGTAAACGCTTATTCAAGTCCTTTATTTCATTGTTGAGACGTTCTCGTTCCTTGCCATCGTCTCGCTTACTACTCATGGCCAAACGCTTCTCATTTAAGTGGACCACCATCTGCTCGGACTCATCCAGTTTCTCACGCAAACTAAGAACCTCATCCTGGGCAGTTTGTTCTCGTATTTGGGCGGCATCTTTCTGCTTCCAGGCCCCCTCTGTCAATGAAGATTCGAATGATTACTTCACTTTTTCTTTGCCAGACTCTGCATATTTACCTATTACTCCTCGTAGCTCTTCGATGGTTGCCAAATCAAGTTTGCTTACTCGTGCTGCATTCTCCAAGCGAGCGTGCAGTCCTTCGATCTCTTGCCTTAGCTCTTCACAGCGTGACTGCTCTAACCGCAAATCATTCTTATACCGAGTGCCACAGATCAGCAGACGTTGCACATTATCGGCATTATTTGGTGTATCCTTTTGACGCAGCGCCTTGGTCGCCTCGGGTATCTTTTCACCCAGTTCTCGGTAGAAATCATCATCAAAATCATCTGGTACCAGAGGTTCATCTTCGGATCCCGATGCTTTGGACATATTCTGTTTTTAGTTTCGTTTTCTTTTCAATCGGATACTTTATACTTTATTGAACAAACCAAAAGTTGGATATTCTATCCTGACAACAAGTTGTCATACCGGCACAAACCGTCTTCCATGACAACGTTAAATATATTAAGGCAACAGGTTCAGTTCACTTGAATATCTATAGCCGTGTTCTTTTTATTGTTAACCTTTTCGTTACTATGGCAGCATTAGAAGCAAATGTTTATACTTAAAATAATAAATAAACTTGTTAGAAACCCTAAGGAAGATTTAATGGAATGTTTCAATTCTTTCGTTGTTGTGAAAACTATGGATTGATTAGGGCTAACATATATTATTGTTAGTAAAAATCTAGATTCTATAATGAGTTTTATGAGAGATAATTTTTCGTTTTGAGCTTTTTTAAGATTTTTTTGTAAACTCCTAGGATATTATGAATTTCCACCTTAAACTTAAGACTAGAAATTGCTAAGTTTTAAATCACAAAAGTTTTAAATTAGCTAGTCAGTTAAGTTACGGCTATGGCCACTCGTCTTCGAATGGAGCATCATGGACAGTGTGAAAACTGAGGCCAGTGCCATCGGGCTTGTGACAGGAGGGCAGTAGAACTGTCCGGAAAAACGACCTCCATATAAGTGAGACAAGCTTTTAGTATACGTGTTACCAATAAATGAAATGGTGTACTCACCTGCCACGAACCAGACCCAGGAATAGCTTCCAGTTCTTTTTGCCACCAAAATTATAAGGATTTATATAGACACGTTGCTGCTGTAGTAATCGTTTAGCCTCGGCTTGATTTATGTGCGCCTCCACACTGGTTTCGCCACGTGTAATTAGCTTGGCATGCCAGAAGCTCAAAGTACCCAGAGCCAAGACGACAGAAACCAGAGTAAAGGCCATGAACCACAAGGCACGTCGTCGACCAGGGGACGGGGCATCCGTGTCAAGAAGAGGTGTGGGCAAATTGTGTATGGCAGGCGGCAACACAAAATCATCGTATTCATGGGGATGTGTCTACAAGAAGCTTATCATAATAAGAAAGAGATCATGTGGTCCATTCCAATCTCTTTACCACAGGAATAATATGCCCACTAAGATTAAATTTAACTGGCTGACCCTCCAGGGGCTCCAACTCTGTCCAGTTGTCTCCATGGTCTAACCAAAGATACTTGTGACCAATCTCCAGGCCAAATAAAATGAGAAACAGGCAACCCACAGTGGTATACAGCATGTAGAGGAAGAAGTACCGATGATTGCCATAGCCAACACAGTTATTTAACCAAGCTGGAAGACCAAGCATATGTAATAAAGAAAAGAATTAAATTATCTCTTCTTACGACAGTGATGATCCATTTTTAATATACATCGATTGCAAACAGAGCAGTGATGAGTCCTTGGAGGCTTTGGACTAATGCATTTTGCACACATGCTCACAGCCTCGACTAGAGAAACACCCTCCGGTGGATACCCGGCCGGCGTTATCACAGCCATTACATAGTGGAATATCACATTTAACAACAGCCAGTTTCCCACCAGGAGTAAAAATATAGTTGCCAACTGGCTCTTTGCCCACCAGAAAGGTAAGCCAATCCAATAGGCAATGCTCACAACGGCGGTGGTAAGGGCAGCGACTCCAACCACAAAAAACTACACAAAAGCACGGAAAATACTGCAATAGCAACGAATCATAAGAATATCTCTCTTACCGGACCCAAGCAGTGAGTGTAGTTATCCACAATCCAAAATATGGGAGTCATGCACACATCTGTGGCATACGAGGAGTTCATGTGAGCATTAAATGTGAGGGAGTGCCTAAGTGCAAATGGACCGAAATTATGGTAAGAACAATTCCTCAATATATTGATAATGATATGTTACCAGCAATGCTTCATATAGGACCACTGGAGACGCCACCTTGAGCTGGAAAAGAAAACACAAATAATTTATGTATGTTTTCAAATTTTTCACATTGTGTGGTGGTTGTCCTTACATGAGACTTTGTGTGCTGCTTCCACGCCATTTAATTCGCGCCATTCTCAACAATTCCACTTAATGGCAGGGCATAGGCCTTTTCCCAAATTATTATTATGTTTTTCAATGCCAAATTTGCAAATTTAAAAAAATTGAATCGCGTGAAAAACACCAACAGAGACTCTGTTAGTTCACACCGCTCAGCTGATTATTGGTAACAGCATATCAGTGTTGGAAAATATTGGCATGCCAATACTTCGAAACATTTCCGTTATTTTTGGAATTGACTATTCTTAATTTCCCCCTGATCTTGTCTAACTTAAACATGGAAATACTAATAATGGCAAGAAATATTAAATTTCAAGTAGATTAGTCAAATAATCCCAAATCAACTGGAATATTTACATCTTTCTTTTTCTTTGACTCTGTGAAAATCAATATATCTCCCTAACGTAAATAAAGGAACAACAATCCAAACCATAAAAATACAAAAATATAAAGGTAAAATGTTGCATGTACACAATTTTCAAAAAGCTTTCACAAATATCAATAATCAGAAGTCCCATTGATAGCATTTCGCGCGATGAATGTTCATGTGAGTCGGGTTAGTTTCATTCGCTCAGATCATTAACCAAATTCAGCAACATATTAAGCCCTATGGCGGCCTGTTGGTCCGCCACACCCTCACTTTTAATACGGCACAAAGTAAATGATTGCCACAGATTTTGGTTGCGCTACGTTTTTTGAATTTCCAAGAAGGTGTTATAAATCATAAAACTTATTTTATTTATCAAGTTGGCGGGGCGATGATGATTGTCACCATTAATGAAAGAATGAGCCAAGTCTTGCATTGCAATTCAAAGGTAATGATAAGAATTTTTAATACTTAAACGAACATTAATCATTTAAATGATTCATGTTTTCTCTTATTGGATGAAGGTAGATCCACCTAGCGTTGGGTAGTAATTTTAAACAGAAGTGGAATGTTCATTTAATTTATATGGCCTAAATATATTTGACCTTGAGCGTTGGCGATACACCAAAAGTTTAACAACCACAAAAAGTTGTTAATCTTGTAGTCGTCGCTGATGTTATTGCTGTTGCTTTTGAAGTAAATTTTGTAGTTAACTTACCTAAATCATCCATTTGATAAGAATTCCACTTTACACAATACAAACTCCAATTGGATGTGTGGCACAGAAAGTTTTAATTGCAATAAGCAGGAACTCAAAACACACACTCACAAATCTGTATTAATTTTTCTGTTTTATGGATATGCCAAGAGGCGAAAATTTTAATTCCACGCAAACAGTTTTTCTTCGCCCACCGCCGTTGTTGCGCCGCGACTTGCTGCGAAAATTTGTATTTAATTTAATTAAATTTTATTTGCAGACAAACGAAGACAGTGTAGAGGGGGTAAACCGGGGGCAGGGTTAAGTAGTCGAAGTCCAAGTGAGTATCAAGTTGGAGACGAGTTTTATATCGGAATGTTTCACTTTAATTTTAAAGCCGACGACCGTAAACAATTTCAAGTGTGACCGTATATTGTTGCAACAACAGCAGTCCGCCTATCGGCTTAGTTATCGACCTAGCGATATACCGCCAAATTCAAAAACATATATCTTGTTTAAGCAAAAATGTGAGATGTAGGTTAATTATTTAATTTATAATTCTTTCTGATCGATGGCATCATATTATTGTCTGCCTTGTTCAGCTAAAGTTCCCTTATATATTCTTTGCGAATTTACACAAAGCTTTAAAAGCTTTACTTGTTGTTTGGACGTTTGTATATATTTGGCCAACAAACATTTACCTCAATTAGTCTGGAATAGGTGACGCTGAACTAAGTTTGTTGCTGTGTCCGTTCTTTTCATTGTCTAAATTCGATAATGGCCGAAAACAACGATGTAGTGCAATTGCCCACGTGGCTAAAGGAGCAACTATTTGAAAATATACTTCGTCAGCGTTATGAGAAGTTTGAAAAAATCAAAAGTTTCAAGGCCATTCCAGGTCTTAAACCTGGTGAAAATTACTCCACAATTATGTTGCGCCTACTCTTTGAAGTGGAACTCCAAGGTGATTCATATCACAATTATCTCAAATGAGCAACAGGCGTTTCAGTACTTCAATTTCTTCTATTAGATCGTTCGATTGAAAAAGTGAGCTATATGCTGAAAACTCCACACGATTTTGAAATGTATCGCGAGATCTTAAAGAAGAACAATATGTTTACAATCGAAAGGGATATATTCTTAAGTGTGGTGCCAGAAATCGAGCAGATGTATAGTGAGGCAGGCCTGGACTTGAAGTTTGCCGCCGAAGGCTATGAGATCAACGCACCGGATAACTATGTTCTACTGGAGGATTTGGGTCCTCGGGGATTTAAAAACGCAGATCGCTTGGAGGGACTAGATATGTCGCACACCTTAAGTGTCCTCAAGAAGTTGGCACAGTGGCACGCGGGATCAGCAGCGCGCATAGCATTGAAGGGTCCTTATAGCCAGTATTATCTGCAGCCCAAATATGGAGACTGCATGAGGGAGGACATTAGACCCATAAATGTAACCTTTGCCAATTATCTCTTCAAGTGTCTACCCTTGTACGAAGGCCAAGAAAGTTATACCGCGGCTGTGGTAAGTCTTCGGTAGTTTTGTCTCGGATCAAATCCACAATAGAATCGATCAATCGATCTCTTGTAGCATAAAATTCAACCCAAACTTATTGATCTGGTGCACGACATGACCGATCCCGATCCGCAAGACTTTAATGGTAACATTAATGCAATAACCATCGAGGAATGCTGCTTAAAACACATTTTTTATTGCAGCTATTAACCATGGTGATCTATGGACTAATAATATTATGTTTAAATATGGCGTAGAATCGAATGAGCCGTCTGAAACTTACTTTGTAGATCTCCAGTTGCCCAAAATTACGAGTATAGCCTGGGATCTAATTTATTTCCTACTCGGGTCTCCCCAATTGCAGCTGAAATTGAGTCATTTTGATTATTTTATTAAATATTATCATGATCAGCTGATCGAGCACTTGACACTGCTTAAGTACCCGACGGAAAAGCTGCCCAGTCTGCGATTTCTTCACATGCAACTGCACAAATATGGATTTGTTGGTATGAGAAATACTTGTCTCGAAAGCGTTATTTTTTCCTGACCACTTAATATCTCTCCAGGATATCATACAGTCTTGGTCCTATGCCCTCCTCTTTTGCTGGATCGCACCAATGACGCCAATCTCACGGATTATGTGACAGAAACTGAAAACGGAGATGATCTGAAATTACAAATGTACTCGAACGCGAGATATAAGCAGCATACTGGTGCTATTCTCACCTGGTTACATAACCGCGGAGCCTTGGATTTTTAAAATAAGTTTGCAAGAAATAAATTAATATTTGCGCCCATTTTTATCTGTTTTTTGAATGTGTACCGGGAATCAGCTGATTGGAGTGTGACCAGGCCACTTCAACTTTTTCTCAACTCAACACGGCAGTGTGGTGTCTAAATGCAGTGGTGAGTTCGGGTTTTTTTTTGTTATAAAACTAAATAAAATGAACGTGAACGGTTTTTGTCGAATTGTCAGTAAAAAACTGCCACAGCAGTTCTCCTATAAGCGGATTGGTAAGAATCTACCACCCTTATTAGTGTATGCTAATCAGCCAGTGAATTTTCAGTCACATTTTCTACAAAGCCGGCGCAACTACAACCGGAAGCAACTGTTTCGACTCCCGCATTGCCCAACAGCAATCCTCCAGCTGCTCGCAAACCCCTTGTGCCTGGACACTACCGTTTTGTTTATCCAGAGTTTCTGCCAGATCCCAAAGTAGAATGGCGGAACACCGTACGCGAGAAGCTGGAACGCTTAGATATGTTGGATCGCCGGCAACAAGTCGATTTACCAGAGTTCTATGTGGGCTCTGTTTTGGCGGTAACAAGCTCAGATCCCCATGCTGCTGGCAAGACTAGTCGATTTGTAGGCATTTGTATACATCGCGAGCGTTGTGGACTTCGGGCACGTTTCATACTGCGCAATGTTATTGATCACCAGGGCATGGAAGTGCTCTACGAGCTGTACGATCCTACCATTCAAAAGGTGGAAGTTCTCCGTCTGGAGAAGCGTCTCGATGACAGTCTCTTTTATTTGCGAGATGCTCTGCCAGAGTTCAGCACTTTCGACGAGAACATGGAGCCCGAGCATTTGGAGGAGGGTGCACCTGTCCCAGTGAATGACATTAAAGTGGTACTACGTCCAAGACCCTGGCTTGAGCGTTGGGAGCGTCAGAACTTGCTTGGTGTTGCCAATATTGAGCAATATATAAAGGATAAACATCGCAAGTCGGCCGCCAAGGTGCAAAAACCTTGGGAGAAATACGATCTAATGAAGCAATATCGAGCCACTATACCTGAAGAAGAGCAAAAGGAAATCTTCGCCGAGGTGCATACCGAACTACACACTTTGGAACTGCAGCGCAAGCGTAATAAACGCAAAAGATCCTTCATCAAACCCAAGCAGTTGGCGTAGACTTGTCATTAGTGAGGCATTTGTTGTTAACTAAATATAGTTTCATTTTTAATTTAAAGAAGGAAATAAACAAAATCCTTTAACGTTATAACTTCTTTGATAGAATCTTCCTTTGATTGCATTGAAAAGTATTCACAAATATACTATATAAGTTAGTTTTATTAGTCAATATCATAGAGGATGAAAAAGGCTGTGAGAGGGGAAAGCTTAATAATTTATCCACGATTAATAAACACGATATTTGTAGAAGTTTATAAAGGATATGGTGGCATTCCAGCCGATTATTGTAACAATAAGATACAAAAGAAAAATAATGGGTAGCGCAATTAATATAAGACGCGTATTCTTCAGATGGGGAATACCTAAGAAAGACGAAATGTGACAAAAAATTAGTCAAAATATTTCAGATGTTGCTAATACCACTCACAATTATATCCCAAGAAGGTGATGTAAACATAGTAGCCCATTCCAAGGAGCCAAAAAGTGTTGCCCAGAAACCGCGATATAAACCACGTCTGACTTATTAGCCAGTTGTAGAAGAATAGCTGGATAAAATGCAGCAACATGAGAGGGGGAAAAAAGGCATTCAAGTGCACATCAAAGGCATAGCCCCACTCAATGTCCGGCTCCAGGCTATTGGTGCGCAAATACCGATTTGTTACTGCCCAAAAGAATGATGCAACTATGATTCCAGCAAATATGCAATCCACGAAAACCACATAAAAAATGAAGGAAATGCTCTGCCAGAAGGACAAGCCCAGTACATACGCAAAACCCAACGAGGTCACTGCAAAAGACAAGATCAAGCAAATGAAGTAAAATCCAATTGTCCCACCTCATCTATGTACTTACCACATAGACAGACCACAAGAATCACCAAAAATGCTGGATCATCACGGGCAAACTGGGATTTCGTTTGTTTCCTGTAGTTGAAGTTTCTGTAAACTTTTTGCGGGGCTATAAATAAATAGATCATTTGCCACAAAGCAAATTCGAAGTCCATTTGATTGAATTTCAGTAGACGTCGCAGATATTTGTAGCTCTTTGATGTGGCTGATAGACAATTCTTGCGGTAGCCCACGGGAGGCGGCAACGGCGACTGTTGAAACCGGGATGCGCTGGAGTAGCCCGACACCACCGATGGCGTCGGGGATGTGGTGTACTTAACGTGGCTATATTGACTCATTTTTCGAAAACTAACAACAAAACCTATATCCGTAAACTTTGCATTTGTTTTTTTGTCGACAGCACAGCTGATGCGGTTGCTCACTATTACTCATTAAAGTGAGTAATTTGTTCTCAAAATTGAGCAGACGACTTGAAGTGAACCAAGATTTTCCGCACATCTGGCAACGCTGTTTTTGAAATTAAAAATTTAATTTAATCCACCGGTAACGGTGGAATTTTACATACATACATATTAAAAACTAATCAAGTCAACTTTTGTGGGCTGTTTAACTTCCATTATTAATCTAGAATTTTTACCGCAGTGTATACCATTTATAAAGAAAAGAACTAGTATACTAGTTGCAGGAAGACCAACCGAATCTTTATAGCTTTAGTCAGCATCTACAATACAAAGTTTTGAGCACCTAATTTGAATTTTCAGAACTAATTTCTTCTTAAGACTTTTATAGTGCCTTAATGGACAAAAAATTCACTATAAATCCACGGCTTACATATGTAAGCGGACCCCAAAAATACAACTGCTCAGACGGACACATTAAACACCCACAATTTGCAGATTCAAGGAAAACTGTCCAAATTTCCAGCTGCCGGGGTCACAATTAAGGCATCATTCAACACACTGTTCCAACGATCCTCTGGCCGGCAAAGACATGAGGGCAATTTATGGCAGACTCCAAGCAATTGCGCAGAAAAGACAAAAGCCAGAATCTTTATCGCATTTATTGCGATGCCCTTTGGCTCGCTTTGGTCAACGATCTGTCCCAAAAGAAAAAAGGTCAAAACAATGAAACAAGGATGCGAAACGCTCTAAAAAGGAGCAGCAGAGACACAAAACGAATGTTTGAGGTCGTCTTAGGGGTCAAGTTTGACCTTACTTAAAATCCCAAGGGAGATCTGGGAAGCAAGAAGAGCAAAAAATAACAGAAAAACTCAATTTGAAATCAAAACGTATTGCACTCAATGTTAGGGGTTGAACTCAGAGAGAGAGAGAGGATCTCTTTCACTCACTCTTTCTACCCTCACCCCAGACTCATTCTATTTGAGTGGCCATCGATCCTTGTCCTTGTCTACGCAGGACATTTCCGGATTGCATACAATTGTCATTTGTTGCAACTAGCAACAATTGCGCATTTGTTTCTTCCGATTGCCTGTCACACAGTTTTCTATTCATCTTTCTATTGGTTTTTTAGCTCATGTTACCTTTTCTTTGCAATTGTCCATGTCCTGAAAGATAAATGGCCAAAAAATTGGCCAGTTCAAGCAACAGCCGTCTGTTCTCCTTTTTCTTCTTTTTTTGGCGCCCATAAAAATTAAACAAAATTAAGCGTAAACATGAGAAATCTGTCACATAAAGAACCCCATTCCCCAACCCCCGTCACCGATTCCCCGGCACCTTGCCTCTGACTATTTTTAAGTCCTTCTCTGCAGCTGTTTTACTCGGTTACATGCTACAGAAATTTGTCCATCTGCGATCTGAGTTATGCACTGTTGAGGCTGCTACTTGATTAACACATGTCCCGAACCCATATACATATGCGGGCGTATCCCTAACATCATGTAAATGTAATTCATTCTCCAAGTCCACATGGACCCGGGCGCAGTAGCTACTACTGAGCCAATAGGCGATATGTTGCTCTTTAGTTTGTTGATGCTCTTAACTCATTCATTATGAATTGGAGGTGTTAAATGTGTGCCACAAGAGAGATTGGGAGACGAAAAAAATATTGATTCTGTATAGCTGAGCAGAAACAGATTTTCCTCTTGCATGGAAAGCGACTTTGTAGTAAAAGATTTCCACATTATATAAATTCACGATTCACTTTGGAAATTGTTTTTTTTCCGCCAAACCACAAGACATGAAGACAAAAAGCCGTTACACCCACATTAAAGCATTGAAAAGACTTTGATTTATCATGCTCTATAGAAAGTGCCACAAGATTATGATCAAGAAACATGAAAAATCATCAAAATACCCAAGGACAATCAATACAAAGCATATGAAAGCATTGAATCAATCATAAGAAGACACAGAAGCAAACAGACGCAAATCCTGAAGGAAATCAAACAAAGGAGCAAAAGGCGCTGCCAGTAGGAGTAGGATCAGGATCGTAGCCCAAGGTTAGGGTAAGGTTAAGGGTGATGCTGAGACTGAAACTGAAACTGAGGGTTGAGGTAATGTTGCGCGTGTTCAGCGCACGCTCCCATTAAATGTTTACGCTATTACGCTGACACTCAAGGAGCAGGACCATGTAGGAGCAGGCAGTCAGGCAAGCAGGCCTGCCTGAGCCCAAGGAAGTGTGGCCCGGAAACACACAAATCTTTGCGCGCCGAATGTCGCGACCCGAGGGTCGAGACCCCGGCACACGCGACATTTACATTTCTTGGGACCCCTTGTAGACCCTTGGAATTCCTTTGGTTTAGGGGATGTATTTTCTGAGTTTTCATCACAAATGATTTTCTTATGTGCTACTCAGTTTCGGGGGTCCCTTTGGGATTTGTTTTCGTTTCTATAGAATTGACATTCAAATGAGTTGCTCCTCCCTCCATGTCACTTGGCTCTGTCTTTAGTGCGATCTTTAGCAGCTTGCCATCTGCCCCCCCACACACAGTTTCCAGATTTCAGGGTTATGGAAAATTAGTGCCTAAAATTTTGTCAGTTGAATAAATTTCTTATTCTTCATTTGAAGTGGAAATGGAAGCAGTTCTAGGCCTTACATGGTATATGTATATAATAAGCCAGTTTGCCTTCTTTGCCAATTTAACGAACGTTTGCATGCTCATAAAAAACTATCGAAATCTTAGGACTTATCACAATTGCTTCATCTGCAGGAGAAGAAAAGAAATTTTTCCATTTCATGGTTGTCCTGTTCACAATCTCTGCTCCAGTCTTTGCTGGAGATCAGTCCAATTAGTCGAGCAAAAAAGTGGAAGAACTATGACATCAACTAATCCCGTCAGCGTGTGATTGGCCTCAGTTCAGAAGAGATTTTCATCATCAAAATCTTTGAATGAATGAACAGAAGAGAACAGATTCCGATTGAGATCGTCCACAATATGAAAATGTCACGCTTATCGGTGCAGAAATAAGATAGAATGGCATTCAGAATCAGGATCAGGTCGTTTGGGCGGCAGCGGCCGTTGGTAGAGACCTTCTGTTGTGGTTGCTGTTGGAGAGAACAAAAAAAGGAAGTCCAAGTCGAAGTCCTTGTCATGGTTGTCGTTGGCCGCTGTCTGTCAGCTGAAGCGAAAACCGGATGGAAAACATGAAAATAATAACAATATACGCACATATCCTGTGCCAGGATATTGGCCTATGCTCTAGCTCTTGCAGATACATACAAATCGTATTTTCATGAAATGAGATGCAGGCGTTGCCCTTTCCATTGAGATTCTAACCGCGTGCCTGGGCATAGCCTTCGTCTGGTTTGGCCATTGTCCTGGCAGCCGTTATATTTTGAATGACATTTGAATTCTTGTGCCTGGTTGGGTTTCAATTGTTCTTCCTGCCAATCGAGATGCCACAGAAACTGCCAAGATCAGTCGTTTTTCCTATGATAAATTCATTACTAAAGGAAATGAGTAAACCAAATGCAGTTTCAAATTTCCTAATGGAAAAGCTACAACTTTTATTGTAACTCAAAAGCCTTTTCCATATCCCATCCAGCTTTTAACCACTCCCACTCCCAGTTAGCCATTTTGAGCCCTCCAAAAAACGATCGCTTAGCAAAACCCCGCCCAAATGATAATGATCAATCCACTTTCAGTTCCCTCATTAGAAAGGTCAATCAGTTAATATGATACACCAATTACCATGTCAGTTTTCTTTCTTCCATTATTTTTTACCCCCGAGCATAAAAAAAACTCACCCCATGTATAAAAAATATGCCCTCATGTTAAGTGGCGCTAAAAATCAAATTAAGGGTGTTTACATAACGACTCCTCGATTACAACATAATTTAAAAAACAGGAAAGGGAAGCAACAGGCCGAAACAATGCCCGGGGACATGGGAAGGGGGAAAAAAAAAAACGGAAGTTGCCCTTTTTTATGAAGTGCTGCCTTTTTATTGGTGGTTAATTTGAGGGCCCACACGGATATTCGGATATGTGATGACGAGGGTAAAATGATGCAACAGGCACTGGGATAATGATTAAAAGAAGAAGGGTTCGTCTTGAGCTATTTATAAAAGGAATCGACGTGTGACACTCGGTGGAAAGGGATGGGTAAGCGTAAAGGGTGTATTTTTGATTATCCAATGTGTTGAAAGACTAAAGTAGCTCAGTTAAGATGTTTTTGTTGTCTAGCACGTTTCAAGTTCAATGCCGGAGATTCGGGGATCTTGTGGTGACGCCACACTCTTTCTCATTCCCATTCCCATTCCCAGGCCCGATCCCAACCCATTGAACACGAATGTAATCCCTTTGCGTTCATTGGCCCGCCAACCGAGGGGCACAAAGGGGTGTCTAAAAATAAAAACAAATACTTAAAACTCTTTTTTCGGGGCACTTTTCATTTTGTTTTTATTGTGTGCCGTAAATTGGAGTATTCTTTTTTGGGTTTTGTGTAAAATAAAGGGAGGGGGAAAATTGTGGCAAGGGGAGCCGACATACAAGTCGGATGTGTCGTGTGGCACTTTTAAAAATATCAAACTTCCATGAGTAGCGGGTGAAAAAAATGGAGGATGCTTTGGAAAAAAGGGTGGGTCCTGCCTCAAACTAATTTACAAAATGGCGACTAGAGAATGATCTAAAATGAAATTGATTAGATTTATAAATCGATCGTAGTAGCCCATTTATTAATCATCATCCCGCTAACGATATTTTTTCTTCTGTCTGTTGAAAAGCAGCTGGAAAATCGAAAGAAACCACCAACAAAATATTGTCATGATTTTTTCATCAAAGGGGTTCAAAAGTAACACCTTTTAGGGAAACTCTCCCCTCCCCCACATTTTCCGCTAAGGCAAAAAAATTATAACAATTTTTCTATGGAAACGAACAAAAAAAAAAAAACTATAAATAAAGGCAAAAATCCTTTCGATGCGCCGTAACCACATGAAAATTGGCATTTCTCTTCTCCCTTTTTGCGACAAACAATTCAATTGAATCCAATGACCAGCTGAAAATCAAATTTTAACCCTTGGAAAAATGGATTGCACTTCAGTCTTAAGCAAATAGTTGACAATGGCTGCAATTGTGGTATAGGTTGTTTTTTGATGGATGCAATGGCAGAGGCATCGTCATCGACAACGGCACCAGCACCTGCCTGGAAAGGCTTGGACGCCCTTGGATGAACAGCTGTTCAAGGACACAAGCCATTCAATGGCCATTCCGGGGGGAAATTCAAAACCCCACATCCGCCCTTAGTCATCAGGCATCAAAATATGTATGTTTGATATGTGTGACAAGTTGTCCCAAATATTCTCATATGTATGGATATCATTTAACACCTGATATGTCGTTTTATGTTGTGCGATTGTCTAATTGCTCACATTACATGCAAGATACGTAGCTACCCTGTAGGTATCTCTCATTACGGGCTGACATTTGCACTTCTAACCTTACAAAAGACCAATAAGTCATACCCGAAACTCAGAGATGCCCAAAATGTCTTTTCAAATTGAGAAGAATTAAAAAACACATGTTGCTAAAAAAGTATCGCTTACGTTTTCAAAGAATATCCTTCCTACCTGTTTTTTACGTTTCTCATCGAGAACCCACAAATATTTTTTCCATTCAGGATT
The DNA here is from genome assembly GCA_018903935.1 of Drosophila insularis. Classification (NCBI taxonomy): domain Eukaryota; kingdom Metazoa; phylum Arthropoda; class Insecta; order Diptera; family Drosophilidae; genus Drosophila; species Drosophila insularis. The sequence continues at coordinate 785,969 of JAEIFP010002295.1, read as the reverse complement.
TTTGCTAAATGTTTTTCTTTCTATTATTTTTTTGCAACCCTCGTTGAGGGTGAGGAGGGGTGGTTGGTATTCCTAACTCACCCTAATTCTCTATATACGTTTTTTTCCTGGGTAGTTTTTGGCACATTATTTTTTTTTTTTTTTTGGGTTGATTTCCGTTTGTTTTTTGTGCGTTTTTGTTTTTTTGTTATATTTTTATTGGTTATGATTGAATTTTTTTGTTGGAAGGTTTTCTCTGGGAAATGCGTTAAATTATTGTTGGTTTTCCGATTGTGTAATAGGCGTTGTTTGACTTTTTAGCTTATGAGGGAAATGAATCTGATTGGTTTTCATAGGTTATCCATAGGGGATAGAGGCATAAAAAATGGCAACTAAATGATCATGAAATTGAGTGAATTGACAGGGCTGGAGAGAAGAGAGAATCGATCTATCATTAGATCCTTCGAATTTATTCATTCGTCGATCAATAATGTATATATTCTGCATTCAGTCAGTGGTATTCCTTACCCTTTTCTTTTAAGCAATTGTCGAAGGAACCAAATGCGTCCACCAAGTTCGTTTTGGTGGCCAAAATGTGTATGTAAATATCGTTCTCGGGAAAGGGAAAATAAAGGCGAAAAAACATACAAAACTATATTGTCAGTATATACTGAAACGAAGAGATAGAAAAAACATCTGCCCCTGATGGCACTTTAGTTAACGAAAAATAACAATGGTTAAAAATATATGCAAGCGGCATGGAAAAAATATATATGTATGGATATATTTTGTTGTCGATAATGTCCAGCATCCGTTATAGAGAAAAAGGAAGTCGACAACAGCGTGTGCCCTATGACTGTCTGGCCTGTGAGTGTGTGTGTGTGAGTGTGTCGCTGCAACCCCCACACATACATACATACATACACTTAACAGGCATTCTCAGTCCTTTAGTATTTGCACTAGACGGGACAAGGACCAGGAACAGAAGAGGACAGCCGTTATATGTTGGATTTGGATTCATTTGGTCAGTTTGCTACATTTGCCGCTAACAAACAATAAAAAATGTTTGTGTGTGGGTTCGATATTTTCCTTTTTTTCGGCCTGACCTCTCCCTGCAGCCTTTCGCCTTAGATATTTGCCCAATCTACAGATGTCGCCCAAGTCAACAGAGTAATAATAGAATCCTGGGAACGCTCATGGCGAAGTAGTCAAAGTTGTCATGGAATTGAATGAGCTTTTTACTTTTTGAATTGAATCAAAATTTAGTTGTAGAAATAGATTTCGAAATGATCTTAACTAGAAATAAAAGACATGTTAACATTGAGTAAAAGTTTTTTGTAGATAAATTTATAGATGGAAAGATTTTTGAATTGGATGAAGTTCACTCCGATTTAAATGTTTTTAAACTATAATAGTTATGAATACATCAATTAGACTTGCTATTTAATATAATCTTTTTGATCTGGCCACCTGGCTTTGCTTTAAAAGGAAACCCGAATAAATTTGTGGCTTTCCCTTAATCATAATTTTGCTATTAATTTTATCCTTCTGGATCTACATAAGCAGCGGACAAAAATACATGAAAGTATTATTAAATACCATCGACACAGATCTCCCACAGGGAACATAAAATGGGTTTTGGACGACAGTCAGCCACCCCCATGGCTAAGTACAAACAAAAACAGAGCTGGGAACGGGGGAAAAAAACAGAAAAGTAGTGAGAAAAAGGAGAGAACTCAACCCAAACCCATCGCCATATTGAGCATATTCAGACGGATCTGGCAGCCATTTTTAGAAGCAAGCTAAAAATAAGCCGAAAATGATTTAGGGAGTGGGATGACGAAAAGTGTTACAACGTTTTTCACTATCCACAAAATGGCAATAACGGAGTGCGGGTTGATGGACTTGGCGGGGAGAGGGGAGTTGTGTGTGTGTGTGTGTGTGCGAGTGAGTTTGATTAAAACACGCAAGGGTGCCATACTGACGAGTTGTCTTGACCACAGGCAGCGTGCAGCAAATGATTAGCAACTCACCCCCTCTTGACCCACGGCTAGTCTGGTTACCCCTTATCAAACAGCCGACTCTCTCATGGATCTCGATGAGCTGTTGATTGCAACGGCGCCCACATCAAGAGAATTGAGGAAAAAAATTTCTTGTTTTTGTTTTTCGCTTTTATCTCTCATTTTTTTTTCCACAACTTTACGCATTTTAATTTTGTAAAAATTTCTACAGACCAGCATCTGTGGGTAATTATGTTCGCTGATCCTGGCTGATCCTTTTGCCTCAAGCGAAACGTCATGTGCACACACACACACACACACACGTGCTCGTTCTCTTATTCTTGTCGAATGGATAATAATTTATTTCTGTAAACAGTTTTCACTGGAATTGCGCAGAGTTTTTGACCAGTCCAACAGCTGACCTAAGTATCCTAGATTGAGGTAGGTGAAACGAATCCTTAAGTGAGCGGTGCTAACAAGCCAAAAAGAAAAAGGTTGAAATCATCAGCCAAGTTTTGGCATTTGTCTAAGTTATTACAAGAAATATCTATTTAGTTTAGTTACGGATTCAACTACATAATTATATAGCTGAGAAATGGAGCATTTTTATTTTAACTAAGATATTTTTTTTCTCAGCTTCAAAGTAAAATGCCAGCTTTATAAAGATTAGCTTCATACATACATCAAATATTGTAAGAATACACGGGACTCATGTCAATTCTTGTTATCATTAAGTTACCGATATTAATTTACTTTATTATGGAAGCGTGCCAGACGCGTGTCCCAAACCAAAAAACTCTCAATCAAAATCACAGGAAAAAGAAATAAATACTCAAAAATCTATATATGTAGGTACACTACGGGGAAGGGGGGTCAGAGCAGAGACAAGGGAAAATTTGGACAATGTAAGAGACTCAACTGTTGACCAGCTGCTGAAAATGCGCATGCGCAACATGAAAAATGAAAATGGAAACCAAAATTACACCTTTCAAATGGTCAAGGAAGCAATTGAATATTTCTTTTACTCTCCGAAGATGCCCCATAGACCCCGGCTAGTTTGCACTTAACAATGCTTCCTCTGCCCAATTGTCTACTACGGAGACAAGAAACAACAACAAAAAACGAGAAAAATAAAGAGAAAAAAAATAGATGCTACAATACCGCAAGCCGAGATAAAAACTGGCAAACAAAACCCAATCGTTAGGTCGGGACAATAGAGGAAGTCCTTTCGGCCTTTGGTCCTTCTTCGTTGTTGTATTATATCCCAGGATGATAAACATCTTTTTGACCTGGGCCTGCTGTCAGCCACAAGCCAAGCCAATCCGAGCCAAGTACAAGATCCCAATTCTAGTCTATTTGCAACTTAACTTCGCTCAAATGAGCAAGGAAACGAAAAGTAGATATGCAAAAATCTAATTTGCGATAAGATCTGTAAAGATCTAGACAGAGAGAACAAAGTCTCATATAAATTTTCAATTAACTTTTCGAGCATAAGTTTTGAATACAAAAGGAATGCCACAAGAGAGAGCAAGAATTTAAATTTTCAATTTTCTTTGCCTCTATCAAGCCATAAATATCAATTATAATAATTTTTTTAATGAGGAAAAACGGCAATTAAATGAAAATTGTGAGAAAAAGGAATTTGCTACCCCTAAAGCAAATATATTCTACACACAGCAAACAACGAAATATCTTTTCTTTTATTTTTTTTTTTTTTAATATTTTCCACCAATCACAAAGCAAGTTGGGAAAACTATTTATAAAACAGAAGTTTCCCTCCCTAAGCACGCGTCTGGCACAAGCGCCCCCAAAAGCAGAGATCCCAGCCGATCTCTCTTTCTCTCTCCCTCTGTTTCTCTCTTGGGCACATTCCCTGCTGCGTCATCTTTATCCTACTCGAAGGCACTTCCCGCTTTACGCACGCTTCCCGATCCTCTCATGAGTTTTTCATTATTATATAATATTCCCTTCATATGCCGATGCGAATTGTGCGTTTTCACACTGAAAAAATGTCAATAATCGATCAATTCTGAAATTCTTGTGCGACCTTTTGCGGAAAGATGAGAATGCTTTGAGGCTAATTTGTTTGCTTCGCCCGCACACAAATTTGGTTGGGTTTTCTCTTCAATTCGACAGCGTGGCGGCTGCCATTTAGTCCATGATGGAGCAGTTTTTGTTCCAATGAAAGAGACAACTCCTCAAATATTCATATAATGTATAATAAATCATTAAGTGATGACAGTCGGCATTGGTCAGGGCAAGCATATGGCTGGATAGATCTTTATGCTAGGAATTGATTTGGTTGATGTTGGCTGACCATAAGACCAGTCTAAATGTTGCTGGTAATATCATTTCTGTTTTATTATATGATTACATAAAAACATTTAAGTTAAACTTAGTATCTAGTCTGTAACATATAGATTATACATACATACACACACACAAGTATAACTATAACTTATGAAACATATTTGCACTGGGATTTGCAAATGCAATATTCTAGAATTTCTAGATATATGAAATACGAATTTTGATTAATTTGCTCAGTTGGGCAACATTCGATTGCTTAAAAATCGGTTAAAATCTCTGGATTTGTACTTCTTACTTTTGTGGTTTATCAAAAATATTGTCGTTCTGGCCGAAAGAGTGATTTTTGTTTTTAGTTGTTGCTTTTTTGTAAATTAAAACGATACAAAATAATAATAATTATATTTGAATAAATTGTATTTATTTATTTAATTGGTTTCAATTTAAATTTAAATACTAACAAAATACTGAGTATAGCCAAGAAAAGATGTTTTCGACTTGAATTTTTGTTTTCTTTTTATATGTTTATGACTAAGTATCTATTTTGTTAAAATATATTCGAATATATATTATAAACTAATTAATTATTAAATTGACTTTGGACTGTGTTTTGTTTGTTGTTTGTTTTGGTTGTTATTGTTGCTTGCTCAATTTTTTAGTTTTATCTTACAAAATAATATTAATAATTAATTCTTGCTATGTGCAATTTGATGATAATGATTTTTTAAACCCTTCTCTAGGTTTTTAGTCGTAGCATATGAACTATATATGTAAATATAGAGTTGGGGGAAAGAAAGAGAGAGAGAGAAACAGAGATGTTTATAGGTTGAAAGTTAGTTAAAAATTAAACTTATATATCTAGAATTAGTTAGAATCTTAAGGATCGTGGGGGACAATTTACAATTTTTGACAACGAAATAGAAAACTAAAATTACAAAAAATATTTACAATTCATTACAACATAGAAAAATTAATAAAGATAACAAAATACTCTTCCATTGGCCTAAGAGTGGGCATTGCGCGCCATGTGAACGAACAGGCCAACGGGTCCATCGCATTTCTCGCCGCACATGTTGCACTTGAAGACATCGTCGCAACTGTGATAGCCCATGTGGATGGTGTACAAGACAGCATCCTTGAAGTAGATATCACAATATTTGCACTCGTAAATGGCTCCAGCAGCTGCGGGAACGGATGAGGATGCTGCCGACGAGGAAGATGACGACGAGGTGGATGCGGATACGGTGGAGGAGGAGGCAGAGTTAATCGGCACCGAACTGGATGTGCTGCTGGCATTGGAACTATTCCCTGAACTGGACGCTGTGGAACTGGCACTAGTATTGGCCTGAGGTACATGATTGGTCTCCATGGATTCATCGGCCGAACTAGTCCCCGAACAATGCTCATCGGGCAATTGCTTCAATCCACTTATCGGCGACGAAGCAGTGGGCATTACTTTCACTTGTTCGGGTGAGGATTGGGCTGCGGACTTCAACTGTAACAGAGTGTCCAATTTCAAGACACGGCCCTTGCGTCGCGACGCATTCGAGCTACTCATCAGAGGAGTTGCCTCATCTTCGGCCAGCTTCAAGTTCATGGCCATGGGCAAGGATTGTTGGTTTTGCAGTTGCTGCTGCTGTTGCTGGGGTGTTTGCCCTTCCTCCTTGACTGGTGTGCCCTGACTAAGATCCATGGCTGAATCCACTGATTTGCGTTCAAAGTCATCTTGGTCTTGGTCCTCCTCCTCGTTATCACTGCTTTGAGGTGGATGTTGCTGCTGGTGCTGTTGCTGCAGCTGCTCTCGCATACGTGGTGACAATTGAGCCAGAACGGCAGCCTGTTGCTGGGCAGCCAGCATTTGCAGATTGAGATTCCAGTAGGGGAAGAAGGCCATGTTGCGATTCTGTTGCAAGAGACTGGCCAGAGGCGGCAATAAATTGGCAGGAGCCGGCAACGCTGATGAGGCTTGCTCAACGCTGCCAACGCTTTTGGCTGGCGAGGATGGCAGGGGCGGCAGAATGGGAGGGGTAACTGCGCCTCCACTCGATGCTGTCGGCGTCAGGGGATAACCCTGCAGGGCAGCACTCAACTGACTGGGTGGCGTGGGCTGCGGTGCCGACTGTTGTACGGATTGCTGCTGGGGAGCGACAGTGGCAACATTTGATTTTCTGCTGCTGCCTGAACCACTTCCACCACCCGATTTGCTCTTTGGGCCCCGGCGTGTGCCATAGACATCTATCACCAGGGAGGGATTGGGCGTTCCATCTTCATCGAGGACCATGCCGGGCTTGTGGGCATATTTCCGCAAATGCAACTTGAAGCTATGACAATACTTGGTGGCGTAATCACAATCCTGACAACGATACTGATAGACCGAACTGTGCGACTTGCGATGTGAGTTCAGCATGGACTTGTTGACACAGGTGTAGCTGCATTTGTCGCACTGGAAGGGCTTCTGGTTCTTGTGCTTCCTGGTGTGGTATTCCAAGTGATGCTTGAACTCTGTTACGAACGGGCACTTGGAGCACTGCAGAATCTTGTCCGGTTTCATGTGGGTGCGTGTATGGGCCCAGAAGTCCACTTTGGTGATGGCCACCACTCCGCATGTCTTGCACTTGTAGTTCTTCATCTTGCCGTGCGAGTTGTAGATGGGCAAACGGATGGTGGTGTCGTCATCCTCCGACTCGGCCATGTATTTCATGTCCTCGCTGGAATTCGAGATGAGATCGTGTTCCTTTTCAGCTTCTTGTGTAGATTTGGCTGGCGATTTGGGTGGCGTGACATCCATGGGAGGTGTCAAAGCCTGCAGCTTCTCGCCCGTGGTCGAGGACGATCCAGAGCCTCCGGCTTGGGATGTGGCTGTGGGTGTGGGCTGCGGGCTGGGCCTGGCATAGAAGTGCTGCATGGGATTGGGCAAACCTGGTGGCGTGAGTGGGTTGAAGCCACCCAGACCCAAATGATGATGATGGTGATGATGCTGCTGCTGCTGCTGTTGTTGTTGGGCCGCTTGGAAATGTTGCTGATATTGCTGTTGTTGCAGCAACTGTTGCTGCAATGTGGCCTCGTAATGAGGCAAACTGTTTTGATCATTCTGGCTGGGCGATGGAGTCATGGCGCACATTGTATCCATGGGTTGATGGTGGTGCTGCTGCTGCTGTTTGAGATACTGCTCCAGTTGTGTGCTGGCCGAGATGGCGTTGGGTGGTGGTGAGGGCAAAGGAGATTGACGAGGACTGCTGCTGGTTAAGCTGTTGCTGTCGTGAAGATGATGTCCTGGCTCCTGTTTGATATTGGCAGCAAACATGGAGTTGTACCAGGGATTGTGCTGCTCATAGTTGGCACTTGCTGAGGTCGTAGTCTCCCAGTTCTGCATGATGAGGATGATGACGGCTGTAAATAGAAAGACCAGAAGAGAGGGCGATGAGGGGGTGATTTTCATTTAAGGCGCCTGCGTCAAGTTTTATTCTTTCATTTCTTTTTTTGCATTTCTTTTTTGTTTTCGCTTTTTTTGCGTTTTTGGTATTTTTATTTTTTCCACCCTTAAATCTCAGGGGGTGAGTTTGGTTTGAGTGACTTTTTTTGTTGGTGGCAACAAAATGGTGGCTCTGTATATATCCTCAACCTACCGTTTGTGGGCCGCTGTTTTTTGCGTTTTAAATCAAATTGATTTAGTCGTATTTATATGTATATATTCCAATATTTCGATACGGTGTGAATTTTCTCGATGCTATCTCGCTGTGCTGTTGTCTCGAATGTTACAAGCTCTCGACTGACTGAGGAATTGCAACAGGCTTTGGCTTATATATGTCTATGAGTCACTCAGGTAGCCCTGGGATGGCCGCGAGCGCAAGCACGCGTCAAGGGATTAGACGGAAAAAAGGTGAGAGAGTCAGGTATGCGGGGACGAGGAGGTCGCGCGGTTGCGAGGATCATGGCTCGCGGATCAAAATCCATTCTGGATTATGCACAACAAAAATAGCAACAACAAAGATGGATTGGATGATCCGGGAGCTTAACGCATATGCAGATTAGAACAAAAACGAATTTTCCCTCAAGGGGAAATGGTGTCTCGGTGTTCGGTTTTTAGGTTTTCTATGGATTAAAGTTAGACTTGGGTAGGCCGCAGCACACATTTCGCGTTTACTTAAAATAATAAAAAGTAAAAAGGATTTAAGTAAATTATAGGATTATCCTAATAAAACGAAGACAGCAAGTAACCGAAATACTAGAGAGGGACAAAAACAAGAAGAAGGAGAGACTGAGACTACCCGATGACTGGTTGCACATGCACCTAAGAACTTGGCAAGACGTAAAATTTTAATTTTAACAAATTTTCTGTTTGGTTCTTTTTTTTTATGATGGCCATAACTTGTTCAATAATATTGTTCTTTTAATTTTTATTTATTTCTATTTTTAAAATTGGAAATGTCAAAAAATAAAGAAATATGTAAATGCATGTAGTATGAGAAATATATTAACTATGTACAATTAACTATATAGATATGAAAACCGTCAAAGTTGATTGATATTTTTTACCCTTTAATTCGCGGATATAACGGAACCAAACCGGAACTAAATTCCCAAATCCTTCGATACCTACTTACATATGTAGGTACTTTTAAAGGAATTGTAAATTTGACTAAAAATAATTACATCATTGAAATCGATCACTTTGATTTGCGTAGGATTGGAAAATTTCCGTATATTTTGTTTTTTGTTCTGGTTGCCGCATTTTTGGCCAATTGTTCTGTGCATTTAAGTAAATATTATTAAAAACGCAAAACGAGAGTACGGATAGTGCATCGGAGAGGTGGACGGTAGGCCATTAACGGTAGAGGGACGGTGCGGAAAGGCGGTAGGAGATGCCCCTCTGGCAGCAGCTTTATACATAATTGATGGTACAGGAACACTTTCTGCCTATGTGCAATATGTGTGTGTAATACAGAAATAAAGCTTCACAACTTGCATATTTATTTAGTTGATATTTTTTGAGAGAAACCGAAAAATTAATTGGCTTGTCAGTGTGCGATTGTGTGTGTGTGTGTGTGAGTGTGTGTAAAATGCATTCATTCGAATGTGCGAGCCAGGGGAAAACAAAGAGCTAAAACTTTCAACTTGGCGTAGTTTTTTGCATGCCCAAACCAAACCAACAAAGGCCAAGTGTAAAATTAATATTACACAGAGTATGATGAAGGATCGGGGCGATCGGTGAAGGCGGAGACTGGGATGTGGGTCTGGCGGGGTATGGTAAAGTGTGCTAGGAACAAGAATGGGGATGGAGAAGGGGGCAGAATCGTCGAGTGCAAGGCAGGCAACCGAAACTGCAAAGTAAACTAAACATGTGCTAGTCGTTTTACGCCCCAAACCCCCCCTCTTATCCATTGCACCCCTCCGCATCTAACCCTTGGCAACACCAGCACGTAAAAATATCATGAAAATGGCAAAAATGGAAAATCCGAAACGCAGAAAATGCGCAACAAAAAATGTTTTTGTTGAAAAATAGGAAAAATAACAAAAAAGGAGGCTACACACACACGTATATATGTATATATTTATATATGCATTTCTATAGTGTAGCTGATGTGCATTATAAAAAAGAAAAATGTATTGTAGCAGTTCTTAATATTCCCAAATTAATACCCTCTACGTGCAAAATGAAGGGATTACGATTTTTTAATGGAAAGCATAACTGTGTTCAGTTAACAAAGGATTCACACAAGTCAATGAAATTTTGTTTTGAGTCGGAATGGGAGATCGGAAAAGCTTGTACCCTATTTTGTTTAATTTTAGTTTTTATCATCTTTCAATGCCATTTGGTTCAAAAATAAATTCTTATTTTTGTATTGAAATAACGACTTTTTAAATCGAACAAAACCTCATCAACTCTTTTGTCAGAAAGCATTAAAAATCTGTCTCAAAATCTCATCAGCATCAACATCATCATCTGCATCCACATCCACATCCACCTCATCAACGTTGTCCGTCATCTACACCGACCTGACAATCAAATTTTGTGTGCATTTTACAATTATTCGATGTAAGATTCTTGCCAAAAAATACATGACTTAACAAAAGCAGAAACAGCAAAAAGCTGAAAGAAAAAAAGGCATGTGCAGCAGAGAAAACAACAAGAAAAAAAACTACAAAGAAAAAATCATTTTTGTTATATTTAAAATGCATTTTCTGTGGCAAGTGCCAAACAATTTGCCATTAAAAAATTGCCAACCGTTGACTTTGAATTATAGTTGAGTGTCTAAATTTAAATTATTAAAAAAAAGACACACACACACACTCACCCAAGAAATGTTAAAAAAAGAAGAGAAGCAGACGGAAAGAGGCAGACGTACATATGTATGTAACTAAGAAAAATAAAATAAAAAGAAAATGCAACATGCAAGTCGACATGTAAACAAATAAAATTAGCTAGTTGGCTGAAGGAGCGGAGCGAGTGTTTTGGGGGGCAGTTAGGTGAGAAGCTAAGAAGGCAAGGGGCGGGATGGGGAAATGCATACGGAATGCACGGGCCACAAAAAAATACAAGTTCGCCCGTAGATCGGCCAAAAGCCAGACAGATTTTGAAATATTGTTTTAGAATTTTTAGCCGTTTGCATTTTTAGCGAAAAGATTTACAAGAGTCTGTGTGTGTGTGCGTTTGTGTGTGTGTGTGTGTGGGCTTATGTGTGTTCATGTGAGTGCATGTAAGGTTAGATAGAAATAAAAAGAAAGCCATCGATGAACTTGGATATAAAGAAAAAATAGGATAACAATTGATTATATGTCCTTTATACATATAAGCTTGAGATTTTTATCATGCAAATTCACTAACAAAGTAGTTTCGTTTTCAAAAATTAGAAACATATATTGTGGAAGATATCTGAAGATGAAGGGGTTCGCAGCTATTCCTTATATTAACAATCTGTTATTATAGCCTTTAGTATATATCCAAATCGAAATTTATTAAGAGGTCTTTGTTGCTTTTTGGATGCCCCAACATTTTGTAATTTGTGCTATTTTCTAATTCAAAATTTTGGTATTGGCTAAAGGCGATTGTTTATTTATCAGCAAGTGCAAAATACTCCATATGCTTTTTTAAAAATTTACATTTTTCAAATCTATTTCGAAGGTTAAACTGCAGTTATTTGTTTATAGATCGAATTTTAATTATTAATTGGAATAATATTTACATACCTTGGTACTGGCTGGACAAGAAAATCGCCGAAAGAAACGAAGCAGCGGGGAGCAGGAAAACTTTCCCTTCTCGCCCTTGGCGTTTCTTCTTCTCAATCTCTCTCGGTTTCCTTTTATATTTCTCTCTTTCTCTGTGTCTTTCTACACTTGACCGCGGCACCGTTAAGTTGAACACTCGCACATACACTTACACCCACCGCACACAAACACGCACACGCTCATCCACGTACACGCACACCGAGAAAATAGCGTGCGAAACAAACTAAAAAAGGAGGCGTGGGGTTCTGGGGTGGTTCCCGCTACTCCTGCTCCTTTTCGATTTTTTCGCCTTTTTTTGTGTGATGATTTTTTTTTTTGCGCGAAATTCGCGCATGTGCGGAAAAGTGTGTTAGATGATAAAAAATGGTGTGTGTGTGTGTGTGTTTTCTTTTGTTTTTTGCTTATACCTTTCTTTTTTAATTTGCCGATAACAAGCACTGGCGGTTCTTTTTTAGAAAGTGTTTTGTTTTTTATCTCTTATATTCTTGAAGCTTTAGTTGTTGTTCGACTACGTTTACGTTTCGTCCTTTCTCTTTTACAGCTAAAGTTCTGTTCTAGTCCGTGACGTTCGGCGTTATCGAGGCTCTGAGCACGACTGACAAAAATTCATGCTCAGCTCTTGCTAGTCATAGCTGAAAATACGAAAAGACAAAACAAAAAAACACACACACGCACACAAATGAAAGAACAACAACTAAAAATCTCCTACTAAAACTGCTCAAAATCTCGAATCTCAATTGCAAAGCAGAAAAACAAATGCCAAATGCACCGTACAAAAGAAATACAGGGCACAAGAGACACAAGAGCGAGAGCCACATAAATAACTCAGTTACAAGAGAGGAAAAACTCACTCAATTCGTTTGGCTGCTGTTGTAAGCAAAGGCAAAAAATAAAACTCAAATTTGTTGTTGTGCGGGTGCAAAATAAAACCCATCCCCCCAAAATAATGGCAGGAGCCATCCATCCCCCATGCTTACTCTCAAACTGGTCTCTCTCACTCTCACTCTGTAGTTGCCATCCTCTCAAACATACCGTCTTTCTCTCTCTCTCTTTCTCTCTCTGTGTTTTAGTCGTTCGTCTAATGTGCATCCTTTTGCATTTTTGGTGCATTTTGTGGAATTGCAGCTGCTGCCATCGTCATCATCATCATCATCGTCATCGTCATCGTCGCCTCTAACTGAGTCTTTTTTCGGCAGTTTTCGCTTCATTATAGATTATTGATTTTTGGGTCCATTCGACGTGAATGCATCCAGTTGACTGGGGATGGAGAGGATGATGAGGAGGTATGGGAGCCTGCACTTGGGGGTCGCTGTCCTTCTTTTTTTGGCAATTGTGCAACTTTAAGGCCAGACACGTTATCGAGTTAAGTTATTTCTCAAACTGATTTGTTGTTCAAACTTTTTCAAGTGCGAAATGTTCTTTACAAAGATTTTCACTTTCGAAATTACAACTGGGGGAAAGTAATTGACTTGATGCTGTTTTTGAGAAGAAACCAAAACTTGTGAACTCAACAAGTTTATTAACGATTAAACGTGCATTTTGATTCTTTAATAAATTCTATAAATTGATAGAGAAATTGAAAGAAAACAAATGTTACCCAAGGTGTTTTTTAAATGGACCAGGTTTAAATAGTGTTAAATGATCTTTTGGTTGTCAGCTGGGAAAACTCTTAAAAAAACATACCAAATAAACTTAATTTTCTCCGATTCTCTAAATAATAACCAATTTCATATTGCTAAACAAAATAATAAATTTGGTTCTAAAATATATAACCTGGGGTATTGAATTTGCGCTTGTTTGCTACATTTCGTATACTCATTATAATTTTAATAACAAAAAACAAAAATATTTGGATATTTATGTATGTATATATGTATGTATGTATTTCAATTTCCATGCATGGTAAATTGAAAGCAATATTTACAAAACAAAGGATTGCCCGAAATGCAAACAAAACGCCGCCCAAAATGCAAATTACACAAGTTGTTGGCACGCACACACACATTCGCACACCCACCCACAAGTACATGAGAGGCAGTGGCCTATGGATCGGGTGGATAGAACAGGTAGAAGGAGTGTACACTAGGACAACCAGACGTTGTTGAACCGGATTAGAAAATGCAACCGGACTTAACAGCGGATTTTGTGTGCCGAAGAAAGGATTAAAGGGACAACTACCTGCTATGTGTTGATGGTTGGCAGGACGCGTCGTTCATTAATCCGCGCATCCGAAGAATATGGAAAAACTAGAGCAATAGCGACAGTAAGGCAGATTTAAAAGTGATTTAAAAGTTGGTCCCGAAAAGTCGAGGCATAATCCAACATTACGCAGTAGAACAGGATCAGGATCAGGACGAGGATCAACGTCGCTGATCCCAGTTAGTCCATAGCGATTAGCGCGCGTTGATCATGTGATTAACGCAGAGGCCAAAGGGCGGATGGTGGGTGTGGAGCACTGATCCGTCTGCTGTCTTCCTTGATCCTCGTGCTTAGTGCTCAGTGTTATGTAAAGTTGAGACAACAAGTCGGCACATGTCCTGGCCAAATCTTGGCCTGGTCACGCTTGACCTTTTAATTAAGATGATCGCCATAGTGTTGTTGTTGGACATGATTGTCTAATTGCTCAAAATACATTCTTCTTATGCAAATTTATGCAGAACCTTTGGCCTGCCGGTATAAGTCAATAGAGAGAGATACTTGAGTTTCATTTATATGTTGAGGGTTGGATAAGATCAAGGCGATCCATGCTCTATGTATGCAAATAGAGAAGATTTTGTGGTTGACCGAGTTTTCCCCTCTTTGGAAATTTACTTGCAATCCTCATTAGTTTTGTTTGTATTTTGTTTTGGCGCACTTTTACCCTCTGACCCATGGATTGAGGTTAAGATATCACCTTGAATTCTTAAGCCGATTTCATGCTAAGGATGATTCGGCATTTGCCATTCGAAAGGTCTTTTTTACCATTACGTACGTTCTCTGAGTGTCTCTGTGTTTTTCTTTCATCTCAAGTGCAAATTGGTTTTGGGTCTTGTAAAAAGGGCTACCGTATTTTATTTTGTTTTCAAATCACACACTAATCTTAAAAACGGGATTAAAATTTATTAAAAAAAAAACATACACATAGTCCTACTATATTTATAGAGTATTTGTGGTACCTTTATTATTTAACTTTGGTGAAATATAAATGCAAATTATCAACAGACCTCAGGCTCTTTACATAAATCAAATGACAAGCGCAGCGAAAATCCTCGCGACGTTTACGCCCACTGAAGGGCCAGACAGAGTTGGGAGAGGTGAGGTGAGAGAAGGTGACCAAAAACTGAACAAATTCGTAGAAATATTATTGTAAACAGTAAAACTCAGGCTATCGCGGGTCTGGTACCCTAGCAAAAGGACAGGGGCTTCTGACTGAGGCCGACAACAACATCCGTAAATCCTTTTTTAACACGAAAAACCGAAGGATTAAAAAAGAAAACTAGAGCATTGGAATGGTACCAAAATAGTTGCTCTAATTTTCATTGTATTCGCCTAATAGTTACGCAGTAAAAGTAGCTCGGCCAGACAAAACAACAAAGCCAGCGTGAAGGACAAGCAGGAATTTTTGGGTTTGGACATGGTTTTTATGAGGTTTGCCATGGTTCGCTGTGTATGTATAATTATTTTGCATCAGGTAATGAACTCAACAATGAAAATCAGTGGAAAATCACGAGAAAGTTCCAACTGAAATAGCATCTATGTACATACATATATATGTAAATGCACTATATGTGTAGCTCTGACTGTAAGAGATCATTAGTCTACGATCTACTTGTGATTGTCATAGCACACTGGATACCAAAATAAAACCAAACACAAAAAACTACATTTGAGCTGCACTTCCGTGTAAAAAACTCATAAAACAGTTAGTTTTTTATGATCCTTGTGGCAGGTATCAAAGGTCTGCCGCCGTTTTTTGTCCCTTAACCCTTTCACCATTAAGAAAAAAAACTATAGACTATCTCTTTTTTGCGTTTCTTTTTGTCCCATCTCTCTCTCTCTCTCTCTGCGAGCTGTCCTTGGCCATTTCCTTCGAAACTGTGTCCTTCACGGTATATTTCTGTGTGTTTTTTCTATTGTTGTCTCTAACTAATGTTTGAGGTATTGTCCTTTTTATGACCTCTGGGTTGTGTTTTTTATGACATTCTTTGTAGACGCGTCTTATACTTCCTTAACCCCTTAACCCTTTACATTTGATGCTTCGGTGAAAGTTGCTTTGTTAGGTGTCGAAGTATAAGGTGTTTCTTGCTGAGCGAACGGGTTAAGCGAAGGATTCAATTTTTTGCATTTTTTTATGATATTTTTGAATTCTATGAACGGGATTTTAAGGTCATTAGGAAAGGGATAATGTAAAGGGTTAATAGTGTTTTACAATGCATTTTAAGTGAACAGTATTCAAATTTATGAAAAACAAGTAAAAGAAGGGTAAAAGAAGTTTACAAAGGGAAAATATTAGAATCTGCATTGAGTAATTTGTAACAATTTCTCAGGGATCACCCTCATGTGTTAAAGATAAGTTTTTGAAGCTTACGTATGTAATCTTTATGCACTAGTAATAACTAAAATAGCCGTTACATAAGCATTTTTGTGTTTATTTGACAACCACAAATCATTTTCCCTCTGACTGGCCATTCATTGGTGAGTTACATTTGTAATGCGTCTGGAATGATCGCCACTAAATCGCCATCGACATTTCCCGCTTTTCTTTTGAAATCCCTGCAAATGGATTTTAACAATGGAATTGTAGAATCTCTCTGCGAGTTGACCATTGTATCAATGCCCAAATCCCAAGCTTAGGCAATTGGCATCATTTTAGGAAAAATGAGCGCCAAAAAACGCTCTCAAATCCACCCCAAGAAGTATCCTTAAACTCGAACATCTAATCAGTCCATGCAGCAGTTACACATTTTCACACTTTCGTGACCCCTGCGGTGCCTGCAACGCCGCCAACACACAACACAGGATTCATCGAGGGTTGGGCAGCAGCAGCGACCATTGGTCAGGAGCAAAAAGAAAAAAAAAAGAGGAAAAAACTGAGTACTGTAAACGCACACGCCATCATCATCTGACCCCTTGTCAACATCGGAGGTTGAAATTAATGCGAATATTGTGAATGTGTCACGGAAATTGCATGAATTCGGGGTCAGGCATAAGACGCCTTAGGCTCAAGGAGCCCAGATAGGGGTTGACCCGGGAGAGCAGGGGCTACACGATTGCAACTGCAATTTTCAAATTTATTGCTTTTGCTGCACAAATAGAGAATGTTGGAAAAATTCGAAAAATTGTAACAGAAAAAAAGTCGTATAAAAAGGATTTTAGCAATTCCATTGTTTTGCATGTTGAGAAATGGTTTTCGGTCAACTGCAGCAAAACGGGGCGATTTTAATTGACCATTGAAATTGGACCGAACGGCTGTGGCTGACCCTCCACACCTCGAACCTATCGGCTCGTCCTCCCCGCTTGACCTTTTTCCGTCTTTGAATTTGAATTTGCGCACATTTAAATAATTTTTCATTGAAATTTCAAAATAGAATGAAAATAGAAAATGGCCATCGTCTTTTGTGTTGCTGTCGTCTGTTTTTATTGCAAATGGCATTTAATTGTTGACCCCTAGGTGTTGTTTTTGTTGTTGTTGTTTTTGCTGTTGTTGGTCAACGAATGTAACGGACTTTCTTTGGTAACAAATTAACAGCTGCAATACCATAAAGTTCTATATAGATATAATGTAACCCGTATTTGATCAAACCTCTTTTTTTTTTTGGTGCTCTCTCTCTTATTGTGGAATATTTTCTAGTAAGGATTAGCTAATGGAACCTCCAACAGCCATCATGTTGCTAATGGCCTAAACTGTATTAAGCCGGAATGTGAATAAAAAATTGAAATGCTTACCAGAAATATGCGAGCCTATTAGATACATTCAACGAAAAGAATGAGAAGAAAGGCTTTTAGCCAAAGACAAAGCCTATGTTAAATGTTGAATAACTAAATAATTCCAGAAGCGGGAGTCATGGTGCGTGGACGGGCACGGGAGCGGACGGATAGTCAAGAACAAAAGGCATAAAACCTTTGGCACAAAATCCTTGGAAAAAATCTTTGGCACCAGCCAACACACGAAAACAAAGGACAACAAAGCTGGAATATTTTATTTTCTAATGTATGCGTTTAAATGGCAGATTCTCAAAGGGAAAGGTAGCCAAGTACATACACTAAATACAGTACATATATTAAAGGAAGCTTTTTTAAGAGCATTAAAAGAATAGACAATTGCAACTATTTAAATGAAATATCAAGTTGTCACAATTAGCCATCTTATTTACATAAAATTCGTAGTTCAATATGCATTTCAAAAATTACAGAGCAACAGCAATTATAAATATATCAGAATTTGTAAGAGAAGAATTTAAAATGGTTTCCTAAGGAGTACCATTTAATCTTTAGGTTACAAGACTTGGATCATTCAATATGCTCTATACGAAATGATATCCTGCTGACTTTTCACACCCCTGACACCCATAGCCCACCTACCTCACCAGTACACTATAAACACTACTGTCATTTATTTTCGTATTATCATAATGAGAACTCGTATATTTTTATGTGTATTTCTTTGCTTTTTGTGCCCCCCAAAAAAATGTCGGGGGAAGCAGCCACCCAAAGTGGATCCAGCTTCCATACATATGTGTCAGACATCTTTCAATGGCTGTGTGTGTGTAAAAAAGAAGCGAAGCGAATATAAAAGTAAAACACAAAAACATTTCGCATTCGCATTTTGTTTTTGTTCTTAAATTATCACAGGAGGAACCACCCTGAATGGTGTGTGGCTGGGCTATTTATGCGTCCTGCAAATCCTCCCACAAACACCCCCTCACACACACGCAGACATACACTTACACACACACACACACGCACTTACATGCACAACCTCATCCTCACGTACAGAGCTCGTATTGCTGGCATCACATTTGTTTTTTTCCAATAGACCGTTATGGGTTTTCTTACTTGTATACCCTAACATATAGAGTATATACTAAACTCAACTAAACAACAAGCTGAATTCCTACGATTCTTATATACATACATATATATGTATGGACCAAAGTAAATTTATATTTAAGAATGATAATTAAAATCTCCCCAAATCATTTTGTAGACTTTCAGTAAAAAAGACATTTTTAAATTGATATTTTTGAAAACTACTGAGAAGATCCACGGTGAAATTAACATAATTATTTTTTAAATTATTATCCATTGAGTCACTACAATTTGCAAGGGTATTCGAACAAAGCCACGGCCAAAGATAGCTCAGCCCTTAATTTTTTTGTTCAAGAAAAAGGGAAATATGTGATGAGGTTGAAAGGCAATTGCTTTTTGTTGGCTCGGTTATAAGAACGTATATTAGTTGAAGCAGACCAAGTGGCGGAATATCAGAGTTAAAACATGATCAAACTTATTAAACTATGTAAATGGAAGACGCATAAAGTTCTAAGATGATGTTCCGATTCATCGACTTACACAGTTCTTTGTCCCTTCGATGCTTATCAATCTAGTCGTGTAAATAAATGCCACTTTAGGTTTGTAAAAAAATATTTGTATATTCAAAATATTTTTTATTTATTCAAGCTGATAAAAATTTGTTTGAGTTGTTTGCTCATTTGGTCAATGGACTTTTTCGCTTTGTTCGGTCTTTTATGCTTTTCATGGAAAGTTTTACTCATCGATACGAAAATTGAGAAAAATAACGTCGACACTTTCAAGATAAGCTGGATATACCCCTTGACATTTTCGTTATAGGAATCTAATGCAGTAAAGCATCTCAGATTTATTTGTTTGATTCGTGATTAAGATGCGCTGTGGCTAAAACTCTGGGCAGAATTACTTTATTTCAAATAGTCTGCAGCTCAAATCTTTTATTGTCATTGGGTCCCATATTTTTTGTTTTTCTTTATCTTCACATTACATAACACTTCTGCTGAGGTGTAATCGTGCGGGGAACTCAGAAGAAAAACGAGAAGAACACGCAAAATAAATGTTAGTAGTAAAAATGCAATTTACGATCGCTGATCAATAGTAAGAGACAGCGCAAAGAAGATCACAATCTCCAAGGGATCAAAGGATTATTAAATAGATTTGATTACCGAAACGCGAAATATTTTATTCCAATGTAGCTACTAAGGCGCTAGCCAATGAGAAGCATTTTATGGCACACGCCATTTCCATCAGCGGAGAAAGAAAAACCAATTTTATATAATGGCCAATCTACATAAAAAAGACCGAAAATCAATGAGTGGAATAGGGAAATAGGGGTTGGAGTTCCCTCCCTCAGAGTCCGGATGCCTGAGAGTCCGGGATTCAGCCACCCCGCATAAATTTGCAAATAATGTAAGGATAAAAGTAAAAAAAAAGAAACATAAGTAATGCACACAAATGGAAAGACTCAAGGAACAGCAAAGGGACTGGATGTGGAGCAAGGAATGGAGGTAGAATGAATGGGGGAGCAAATAAAGTTCCAAATCATGAACCATACAAAATGAAAATCCACCCTCAAAAAAAGTTGCCAACGATTCCCTTTTCTTTTTTTCTTCCTTTTTTCTCTTCTGTTTTTGTTTAAGTGTGCAAAAAAAGAGGACGCAAAAAGCATTCAATATGTGTGTGGATGTATGTATGTATGTGTGAATTGTTTGTATTAATGTGTGTGTGTGTGTGTGTATGAGGGGGTGTATATGGGTAGAAACTGTTTCGCTTTGTTTGCAAAACAATCAAAAGCGAACGAGTCGCCATGTTCCCCCTCAGCCTCCCCAACCTATTCCCGTTGACAACGTTGGCGACATTAAATGTTGCTAAGTTCTTTCCTTTTTTTCTGTTCCTCCCGTCTGCCTTTGGCAAGCGAAAAACCAATTTCAAGCATATTTTTATGAGTCCTCTGTGTGTGCAGGACGAGAGGCGCAGCAGCTTTATTTTATTTTGCAAACGTGCGCCCACCGCATCTGCCACGCCCCCAACGTTCAACAGAGCCATGTGCTAGACGCTAATAATGTTGCACGCCAGCAAAAAGCGGAAGATGAAACACAGTGGAACCCAAGACTAACTAAACTAAACCACACTACCTTTAATTGTTTAATTTTGTCAAAAGTCATAGATGCCACAAGGACAGGGGATATCAGATTCACAGATTTGAAACATTTAAATCTTGAATTTTTCACTGCATACTTCATGGGATTTGAGTCTGTTTAGCAAATTATGTGGCTTCTTTTCGGCGAAATGAAACGTAATCGTTTTGAATACGTAACTTTTATATTCTTAAAGTTTTAAGCCAAATATTCGACCAGCTACAAGTCTGCATTATTTATTTGCCTTTTCACATTTTTCTCGACCATTTTTTGCTTTTTATGTGCCTTTTTAGCAAATTACAAAAATGCGCCATTTCTACCATTTTTTCTTCCTTTTGCGTTCGACCGAATACAAAACAGGCGCCTATAAACCAAAACCAACAACAACCAGCCAGCAGACTAACACACACACAAAGCGGAAATGGCACACACACACACATCCAGAGAGAGAACCAAATATGCAACATTTTTTATATGTTTCTGCTACACAAAACTTTTGCGCAGGCAGGATCATAAAATTTTTTTCTGCTGCTGCTGTCACTTTTTTCTTTGCCCCCTTTGCCGTTTTTGTTGTTGCCGGTTTGTGGCAAGGCTTTTATGTGACTCTGTGTGTGTGTGCTTTTTATGACCCAATATGGCCGCCACAGAGCGTCGAACGTGTTTGCTCCTGTGTCCTCCTGTTTCCCTCTCTTGCTCTTGCTATTGCCCGTATTGTGGGTTTATGAATTATATAGATTTTTATGCGGTCGCATATTATTTTTGTAGCCATTTTGTTTTTTTTTTTCCATTCTCTTTTTTCCTCCTTTTTTTGCCTTCCTTTGTTGGGGAGCAATAAAAATGTCTTTTTATGTACATACGTATGTACATACATATGTATGTATACGTTCGTAGATACTATTGGGTCCTATCTCTAAACCAAGATCTTTTGACATAGATGTTTATGAATTTTTCTTGTAGTTCGGTTCGGGTTGGTTGCCTCGACTTCTATATGTGTTTTACGAGGCATATTTTGGCGCTGCTTTTATTATTTCTATTTCCATATATTACACTCTCTATGCTTCTTTCTTTTTGTGCTTCTTTCCTCGTCTTCTGCGTCTTGTACATCGTTTTGTGTTGTGCTTTTGTCATTTTTGCATTAATTTTGCGGGTTTTTGTTGGTCCGCTGCTGTTTATTCCGCATAAATAATAAATATTTTTGGTTATTGCGTCTGCAAAGCATTAATATTATTTCCAACACACATACACACACACACATGTAACTATGTGTTTGTTTGTATGTGTAGTCCTGCATCCTGTTCAACGCAGGAACTCATGGCCGTGAGCTTTAATTTTGGCTCATTTTTCGTTATCAAAACATTATGTTTATGTACGTGTATTTGTTTTTGTTACTTACACACATACAGCCACTCACACAACCGTAAATATTTGCAATTAAATATGCCAAAACGCAAAAACAGGACACTCCCGCTCTTATCTCCCCTCTTTAGGCTGATGCAGTGACCAAATTAGGGCATACATCGAAAAATTTAAAAACAAAAAATTCCTATTTCATTTTTTTCTTTGTTTACTTTCAAATTTTTGCACAAAATCTATTTTGCCAGCTTTTGAATAAAATTTTAATTAAAATTCACCAATTACAAATACTGCAGCAAATTTTCTAAATTTATAAAAATTTTCCACTACATATTCCAAATGTATGATGAATCCAAAAATTATTCGTTGATACATACATATGTATATAAAAAAAAGATTTTCTTATCGTTTTCCCACCTTCCACTCCAGATATGTCAATGTCTCCCTTTAAGTGGTAAGGTAACCTACCCACCATCTATGTATGTATCTATGCTTTTTAACCCTAGTTTAAAATGATTTAAATGCTTCGAAATTTTTTAACTTCACATCACGAAATGAAGTACCTTTTCTTCATGACTTACTTCCCCGCGTTTGCATTACATCCACTGAAATAAAATTTCTAAATGTACTTTAATAGTAAATATATGATAAAAATTCAAAGTTCCAACTTTTAATCGCCCTTAAAAACAAAAAATTACCCAAAACATAAATGTTTCAAAAACGGAAGTCACACGGGTCGACCCCCTTAAACCTTGTTTAAAAAGCATATAAACAAATTGAGTGCAAGTGCACTCGGAATATAATGCCTCACGGCGAATAAGGCCAATGAACAAATTGTAAATCTTATCAGTTCGTCCGCTAGAATGGATTAAATGTGTGACTAAATGTGGACAAGGGGCAGCTAATCGTGTTGCTTTAGCTGATTCGATATGTAGAAATATATGTACTTTAAATTCAATTGTAGTGTAATTGAGTAAGAGAGTGGGAAAGAGAATTCAGAGCGAGCTTTTTCAAAAGGTAAGACATTTTAGTAACAGTATTCTAACATCGAATTTGGAATGCCCTTGCAATGCATAGGGTATACAAATACATGGGAATGTTTTAAATATTAGTGCACAAAAAGTAATGGTGCATAATTGCTGCACATTCATGGCTATATAATTACTGTTGATATATTGATAGAAATACATTTACCTCTTTGAGAGAGTCCAAAATAATATAATCATAGTCGTTTAGTTAGCAGATGGTGTCTTCTATGCATAGGGTATCGAAACGCCGTTATCACTTATTCTCAGTTGCACAGAACGAAAGTTGGACAAACATGTCCATTGTAGAAACTGACGTCCAAGCGGACAGTCGCAATAAAATTAACGAAATAAAACATCATTGAATCACGTTAAGGAAAGGATTACAAAATATGGCAGATGGCAATGAGCAAACAATGCTGCGGGACCAATTCCAAGGAGTATTGGGCGGAGAAACACTTCCCGAACTTCAGTTTGTTCGTGAAAAGCTGAAACGTTTTCAATCACAAATGCTGCAGGACTTTGAGAATCAAGTCTCCTGTCTGATTGAGGACTTACTTCAGGGTATACGGCAGCGTGAACTGCGTGCCCATGAGTTTCGGCAGTTTGAAGGTCACCATGAGACAGCAGGGAGACGGCAAGTCAGCAGTTTCAATACCTATCACAATCGACAGCAAAATTACTCCACAAAATTAGAAAATCAATCAGCGTCTTCCTCCAATATGGATGTTAATGATGGTCCAAAAAAGGGCGCAACACCAACGAGAATGAACGGGCGACGTCAACTGCCCGATAAAGTTTTTGTGGCCCGGGATTCGTATCTGACTGCTCTTCTCGAGGTTGAGCATATGCGCACCATTTATCACATATTCTACATTATTCTGGTCATGTTTCTGCTCAATGTGATCTTTCACGATTATTTTGTGGAAGGACAAATTAATTTCGCTCTGGGAACATTTCGCGGAGGGCTCCGGAGATTGCATTGGGTGATGGGCATATGGGTATTGGAGCATATATTCGTATTGGCTCTGTACTATGCCTTTCAAGGTTGGGCTTTGGTAAGGCATAAGCTTAAGCCGCAAGGTAAGTCTGACTTCAGAGTCCCAGTTCGAGGACAAAGCCATTAATTTAGTTCTCTACTACAGGCTCGCTGCAGCGGTTTTGGTCTCATAGTTGTCTAATTATGTACATCAGTTCCCAATTGGTCTTTGGCTATGTGTCCTCATCGCTTTGTCTCAAATTCCAATTGCCCTTCGTAAGTGCCTGCGTGTTGCTGCTGGAAAGTACAAGGCTCCTTATGAAAATGCATGCTTTCGTGAGATACAATTCACAACGAGTGTTGTGTGGAAAGCAAAAAACGGATGGTGTCGATCCCAATGGCAACGAGAATGCAAACTTATCTGCTGGTCGGCCCTTTATTCCGCCTCTGCATTGTTATATATATTTCCTGTTTGCTCCCACGCTGATCTATAGAGATAGTTATCCACGTACGTCGCATATACGCTGGAAGTTTGCCCTAAATCGTCTCTTGGAGGTCGTAGCTGTTGCTTTCCTATATGCTTTCATACATGAGCGTCATATAGAGGAACATTTTGGACAATTTGGTCTGGAGCCAATGGGAGCCCCGCAGCTGATAGTGAAACTATTTGGCATGATGCTACCAAGTGCTGTGATCTTTCTGTGCGGATTTTATCTGATTTTGCATTCCTGGCTGAATTTCACCTCGGAACTGCTGCGATTTGGTGACCGCATGTTTTACAAGGACTGGTGGACCTCACACAACTACGATGGCTACTACCGTAATTGGAATGTGGTTGTCCATGATTGGCTGTACGAATATGTCTACAGAGATGTGTACACGCATGTATTCAAGGGTTCCAAGGTAGCTGCTTCGTTACTGGTTTTCTTGATATCAGCTTTAGTGCACGAACAAGTATTAGGGTTCGCCCTACAAATGTTCTTTCCCGTCATGTTTATCTTATTTTTTGTCGTTGGCGTTGCATTGGTGTTTCTCATGCGAAGTGCTCCCAAAGTTTTGGGAAACATTTTCCTGTGGTTCTCTCTCATCTCGGGCAACGGCATGCTTATCTCACTGTATGCTATGGAGTACTATGCGAAAAAGAACTGCGATCTGAAGTATGATAGTTGGAGGGATCATCTTGTGCCGGCCATTTGGCGTTGCTATAATTAATTTTTAAGAATTGTTTTAGTCTGTTTTGTACACTTTTGGCGTACACATGATATTGTATTTTTTTTTTAGTTTTAATAACCTTAATGAAATTAACAGAAACTTATCGGAAAATTGTCCACTTAGTGCTAATACCGGTTTGATCCTCTAAAGCTATTGAAGTGGGAAACTTATTTTACATCAGAATGGCTGATCTTATGGAATACTATCGATGGAATAGCCTCTTGTCCGTTTCATAGACTTTGAGGAAACATTAGGCACAGACATTGGCAGTAGCTGGTCCTCCACCCGCCTGCGTTTGCGTGGCCACCTGTGGCTGTGACTTTTCCTCAACACGCTTGCGACGGAACAGAATCACATGCGGTTCCGGTGCATGCATCATATAATGCACCCATCCTGGACTTTGCTGTACGCCCAGATTACGCCATTCGGTTTCTGTCATCAAGTGAGCCTTGGGCACATGTTTAGCCAAGTCGGCTGGTAATATAACGTGCCTGGATTCAAGAAAAAGATAAAGCGTAAACAAACTTGCTATCACCCGTCGAAAAGTATCACTCACCTGTATTCGAATTTCTCATCGTAATACTTTTCGGAGTACTGGATTTGATCTGCAGGCATAGCTAATTCAATAAAACGATAATTTAATAAACGAAATTAAAATGTTTGAAAACAATACAAATACAAAAACAAAAGAATCTAGGGATGATAAAAACTTCGATAACTTCAGCGACATTGCCTCTTAATGGTATTCATAGTAAACAAATCACATTACAATTGGTCATAGCGGTCTGTTTTGAACTAGATTTGTTTTTACTCGTTCATATCTTTCAAATATTTAAATGGTTTTATTTTTGATTACGTAGTTTATTTTAATAAATTCAAATTGAAGTAGCAGTTGCACTTCAGCATTAGTGACCTGTTACTGTTACTCCAGACAATCGCTCACCTCTGACATTATCGATAACTTTAACACATTCTGGTGTTGTTCTCTCCCTCTCATACTCCGCTGTTTCGCTATAAGAAAAGTTAAAAATACAAAATATATTATTTTGCAACAGAATTAACCATAAAAGACCATAGCAATTATTAAATCGGGTAGAATTCAGCCCACCAGTGCTTTTCATTCCGTGTGTGTGTGTGCGTGTGCGTTTTGTACAGCAATTTGTTGTTGTTGTTTGGGATGTGTGCGTGTATGTGGGCAGCGAAGCAGTAGCAGAGTGGTAAAGAAAGAGGCAAAAGAGTGCAGGACAGAGCAAAAGTTTTTATATAAGCTTGAATATGTTTTTCAAAAATTTACATATATCAGAATGATATATGTAGATAAATGTTTAGGAACGTGTTTAATATTAGCATACACTTCTGACACACACGCACACACTCACACTGAACAACAAAAGGAGACTCCCATGACAACCAGCCAGCATAACAATAACAACAACAACAAGAGCTACTATTACGATAAGTAAATGTATATGTATGTACATATGAGAGCCATTGCTGGCCCAGGCCACAATTAAAAATACACCAAGAGCGCCATTAACGGTATATCCCCTCTTTCCATATTCCCTTCCAGCCACCATTTAGACATACGCTTGAATGGGCGCATGCTAACATAAGAGAAGACACCTGCTGCTGCAGCCTTTTGGAAATTCGGACGCAAACCCTCACTAAACAGACAACAAACTAATAGATCAACTTTAACCGAAAATACACTGCTGTTGCCGTATTTATTTCTGCTTCAAACTGTTCCGGTGACAACAGGCAGTAAAGGGTACTCCCCCAACCCACCCAACACCGCCCCGCCGACGCCGGGTTGAAGGGAACCATAAGGTTTAGACAGCAGCATGAACGCCAGCCTCATCTATGAGATACTTATGTATCTGAATTCATTCTATTTTGGCATGTACGCCGCCTTCGAAGTGGGCGTGGGCGTTCTAAAGGCAATCAATTTGAATTACGGTGAAAATGTCTTATCACGTGAGGCAAGCATACTACTGTCGCTTTGCCTTATCGAAACAGTACGCATTGTCTTCGGACGCAAGAGTAGTCTAAGTGATCGTGGTGAGTAATTAATTCATTGAATTTTCCTTTAATAAGAATATATAGATCCATATATATGTATATACATATGTACAGACGTAACGGCTTGACCGATGATGCCTATGATGATGACATCGTGATAGTGAAAACATGGTCTGTAGTCCCAATGGCGTCGTCTTAGCCATTTGTTCGTTATTG
Organism: Drosophila insularis; assembly: GCA_018903935.1. Lineage (NCBI taxonomy): Eukaryota > Metazoa > Arthropoda > Insecta > Diptera > Drosophilidae > Drosophila > Drosophila insularis. The sequence continues at coordinate 758,509 of JAEIFP010002295.1, read as the reverse complement.
TTTGGTATTTACCGAACCTAAGCGTCATTCACACACTCCACCGCCATTTTCTCGCCCGACCATAAACAATAAATGTTTCCTAGCCGTCAACACGGCGTATGCGTAATTATGTCAGCCTTGTTGGTGCACTTTATTAAACGTGGTATATTTGACTAGTACAAAAATTGATCATTATAATAATTTTTATTACGATTATTAACTTTAATGTTTGTCTCATTGAATGTTTACTTTGTCCTACTTGAGACAATTTGAATTAAAACCATTTTTTTAAAAGTTTCAATGCAAATCATAAGGTATCAAATGACCTATTCTAAAATTCGAAGATTCTCTAATGCGCAAAATTTGTCTTCAAGGTTCTCGATGATGATAATAATAATTGTGTGCTTAAGGGCCGATAGTTTGGTGGGCATTGGTCTTTAAAGGATTACTTATATATAAAGGAATTAGCTCCTTTCTTAGTTATAACTTATTGACTTTAAGAATCTCTTATAATTATAATAGTTATTTGCTTCATACTTATCTCTTTTTATTCCTTTATTTTATATACAGGCTGGCAAGCAACTGCATCCGTAATATTAACACTGCCCAGTCTTGCTATTGTTATCTATTTATGTTGTTTTCAAACCTATGTTCTCAAACTCGAAATTATTCTGAGTGCCTTAATGATCACACTTCAAGGAGCTGAACTAATTTATGCCAGCATTTTTATTTGTACAATGTGTCGACCCGTTACCTACACCTAGCAGTTGATCAATCACGTTGCCATTAATTGGTCAACGACCACGCAGACGACCAATTCGATAACAATTCTAGGAGCACGAACAGGAGGCAGAAACTGGATTACTTATTATCAGCATCACCATATTCACATTAAACAAATTGGTTTTAAATTGGAAAACATTAATATAGACTTAACACAAGGCGGCAAAACACAACACATAACATTTTTAAGATCCAACACTCTATATAGCATCAATAGCTTATAGTAGTTAGAAGTTAGAGAACAAAAACCAAAATACGCTGGCGTATTCCTTCCTCAATTTCATAGACCCACACAAGGAAAACCGAAAGATCGACTGGCAAACCGCATAAGAAGGGGACGTCAAATTATTTGTATCAACTTCATTACGATAATTTTTCAAAACCAGGTAAGTTATATAAACCGCATATAGATATATATAGTATTTGTCTGTTGACACAATCACAACGCGTCCGTTTCGATCAAAATCTGCATTTAATTTGAATTCACATTAGACTGAGCACCGAAACATTCTTTTGTCCGGCCTTTCTCGACGGTGCTTCGTTGTTGGTATTTATATACATGCTTATGATGGTCTAAAATTATATACGAACTGCACTAGCAATCTCTCTTAGGTGCAATGTACACTTCTAATTCAAGTGTAATATATATGGGCCACTGCGAATGCTACCCAACTGAAATGACAGGGCAGCATTTTCATTTTTTTTCTATTGCTATCAGTTAGAAAAAGATCCCAAATTATCATAAAATTTGGGAAAAAAAATTATTTTCTAAGAAAAATAAGTTAATAATTTTTAATTATTATTATTAATTTCTCTTTCAATATAAACATCTGATTTAACATTTTTGAGACTATAAGAATCCTTTTGGGTCTGAGCAGGTCGGACATCAGATCAGTTTAAACGTAAAGCAAAAACGCGCAACCCAAATCTAAACAAAGCTCCCTATAAAAAAATACCAAAAAGTTTCATCTATACGACTTTCAGATACCTTGTAGTTAAAATATGACTAGAAACGTGTAATTTCAAAATATTTAACAGAAATTATCGGGAACTATTTTCTTCTACATCATCTATCCGAATTGCTATAGTTAATTGAACCTATGTGCACGAGGCATACAAACGACCGAGAAGGCGACAACGACCAACACATAATTCAAATAAATAACAACAACACACAATTGCGCAGCGACAAGCCGTAAGACAGTGCGTCGGTGGTGACTCTTTGCTCACACGGCTGCAGGCAGTCAGATCCACATTATTACACTGGTCAGTCTAAAAATATAGTGCCCAACGTGAGCAACTTGCGCGCTTGTCTTCGTACCGAGATTCGATCATTGTGCACACTGCCGTAATACCACTCTCACTTTTTCTCCTAATCCGGTTAATAAAATGCCTCCAAAACGTCCACCGCCGTTGGTTCCCAAGAAACCAAATCCTAGCATGAACTATGAGGTGTTAATCTATTTGAATTCGTTTTACTTTGGCATGTTTGCGTGCTGTGAGATGGCGATGGGTCTGCTGAAGGCGATCAATCTTAGTTATACGGGTCACACTCTAATGCAAGATTCGGCAGTTATGATTAGCTTTATAGTTTTGGAGACAATCCGTCTGATAATGGGACGCAAGGGTTCATTGGCCGAAAGAGGTACACATAACTCATCTTTCATCATGTTCTTTATAAATATCTAAATTTAGCGACAACAAAAGAAACACAAAATAAATAAATAATTAGCAAATGTACAAGATAGCCCAGGTATAAATCTGCAACTTATTAAATTTTCATTTTCTTTTAGGTTGGACAGCTATACTATCGGTTTTTCTGACTGCTCCTTGCTTCCTGGGTGTCTCCTACCTTTTGTTGCTACAAACCTACCGATTGCGTCTGGAATATTGCCTGTGCACGCTACAGATTGCCCTTTATCTGACCGAAGTTTGGTATGCCATAGTCTTCGTTTTCTCACTATGTCGTCCAGTAACTTATGATTAGTAAAAGTAACAACAAGAACAAGAACACAACAACTCGAAACATTTATACATCTATTGTACTTTAAAACTTAAAAAACAAACCAAAAAAAAAGGAAAACTAGACTTTAGCAATTAAAAGAAAGGGAATTTGAAAGCGGCACTTGACTTGCTCATGCCCCCTTTAACAAACCAAAGAAAAAGCCAACAAACAAACAAACACTTATGTATGTAGTATATACATATATAAATAAGTATAAATAAGATTTATGGATAAAATTTAATGGTTTTATATACAACAAAGAAATTGTTAACATTTAAGCATGAATCGGAACCAATATAAGACAAAAGAACAAACCTTACACTTGAATCATCAGATACAAATTATATACATTTGCTTTTTGCACAATTTATAATTTAAACAAAAATAACATCTTTAAAGTCACTACTCATAGTCTCCTCACATGTATTGTAAATTGTTCTTTAACTCACCAAATCAATAGTTTAAATGAGGCAAAGCAGAGAACATACTATTCATTCAAACGACCCACAAGAAACTATAGACGATGTGTGTACTTTAATGAAAAATACTTTATATAAAACTAGCATGTAGCGTATTTAACTTGTTCAAGACGGTACTAAAACAAAACAAAAAGAAAAAACACATGGAAAACCAAAAATAACCAATTTGTATAATGTTATCTAGGCTAACACTTTCTTCTGCCTATTGGCAAACTCAAATCCCTCCCTACCTACCCTCACACACACACACACACACACAAACTCAAGTCACAAAGCTCAATTGTACCCCGCCTATAAGGCAGAGAGCTATCCTAAGAATTATTAAAAATGAATGCTAGTCAACAATTATAATTTCTCATCACATCAACAATATCCGTAGCTGTTCTGGCTAAATGGAAGACTATATAGATTGTAATACGGGTATCCAACCTAAATAATAAGTTCCAGGTCGTTGTGACGAAAATGTTTAACGATTGCTGTTTTGAATAATTCAAAACTTTGCGCTAGTCAGAGCAGCCAGATGTGCACATTTAATTTAAACAGAAGACCTTTTTGTGGTTTCAGAGCGAACAATTAGCTAAGCACAAAAATATAATTAAAAATAGGTCAAAACTATTCTCAACAAACCATACAATCTTAAAAAAGCTTTTAAACCAAACAATTCTGTTTAATGCAAAACAGAAATCAGATTACATAATCCTTTGTGGTTTAATTTTGTAGCATAATTGATGAAATGTTAATGTGTTTTTTTTAATCAAACAAAATCCAATTAATCCAGTTTAGTTGAGAAATTCAAGATTTTATCGACATTATTTTCATTTGATAAAAATACCAATTAAAAATTAAAACCAAATCGTTTGAATATGTTTTCAATTTACTGCATTTTTGAATACTCTATTGTATATATATTGTATCTGAATTTAAGGGATAAATGGCCTGTCATCCTGTAAGTTAACATGGAAAATTTTGTGCCGTCGATATAATTTGTAAATGCCTTGTCTTGGTTCTATACATTGGAGCAGTCATTGTCTTCGTATGCCTTGATCTGATTCTCTTTGATTTGTAGGTCTTTGTGGAAGAGTATCTCATTATGGATGGCATCTTCACGTTCGCGTACTATTTTCAGTTCGAGAAGATCGAGACGTCGCTGCTCGATCTGAACACGATAGCGGTGCAGCTCCTGCTGACGTTGCCGGAAGGTTGGGAAGGCTGCGTTTCCATTAAAAGCAGGCTTATTGCACACTGCTGGCGTTGAAGAAGTGGAGCTGTTACCAGTTGTGCTCACCTTGGAATTGGAACGACGCTTAGATCCGAATTGGATTGTGCGTCTATTCGCCACGGAAGAGTCGCAGCTGGGACTGGAGACATGCACACTAATCAAATCGGTTCTGAATCGTTGCTGCTGGTGAGCTGGATGGGTATGAAAGACTGAATTGCTGGTACTGGACAGTTTAACGACAGGACTATTTTTCGGGCCCTCCAAATCGCCGGAGCAACAAGAATCCGTGTCATTCTGTACTGATGTAGGCATGCGCTGGGCAAATTTCGGTGCTACTTCACGCACCACGCAAGACTGTTGCGGCGGCAAGCCGCAGGACTCCAATTTCAAGTCTGTCATCATATGTCTGGAACCTGTTTGATGATCTGTACTCCGTGGAATTTTCAATGACTCATGAGATGGTCTATAACGCAAGCCCAAATTGGGTTTGTCGAGCGAAGAGTGAGCAGTAGCCTCCTTTTCCGTCCTCCCCGCCCGGTCCTTACTACTGTCTAGCTGCTTTTCGCTAATGTTGCCGAACAAATGCTGCCAGTAGGTGGCTACACGAGCTTCCTGCAGGGAAGTTGCTGAAGTCTTTGGACTTGACATAGCTACATTTCCCACTGTGGCCCTCTTTCGACGCATCTCCTTCATAACATGCAACCAATTGTCATTGGCCGAACGTTTTTGAAAGCTAGTAGACACCTCTTGATGCTGAGCGGAGGAGTTGGAACTGGTTTTGGACTGGACTGTAACACATAAACCTGGAACCGGAGAACGCCTGCAATTGACCAGAGAGTCATATGTTTCCTCCTCTCCACTTTGCTTCCACATAACGCGACGACTGCTGCTTGACAAGGATTTTTCAACGGTCTCTTCTACATGTATAAGCGAAAGAAGTGTGTAGAAGTTCAGGTATGTTGCCGATTATAATGATCTTACCACACTTTTGATTTTTATCCATTGGGCCAAATTTGAGCAAAGTAAGATGATGTTAATTTTGTCGCTAAAAATTTCGAACAAGACTACACAATTTTGGTTTAAATGTTAGCACCTGAAATTTTGTTTTCTCAACATACGGGATATTACAAAATGGAAACAGAAATGAAATCTGACGTAGCCCACTAAAAAATGGCAAATTACTCATGTATATATTGATATCAAATATTCAAAGACTTAAATTTTAGATTCTACTCAAAGTCAATATTACTTTGTACTAAATGTCAAAGAATTGGCCTGATCATTTTCCTCAGGCGAAGGCATTTCCACTGTATAGCTAAAGGTATTTTGATCCTTTGGTCCATTGGCATCTTTCATCTTTGTTTTTTCCACATTCTGCTTATGAGTATTCGATCGATAATGCGTTGTCAAATGTGTGGGGCGTGCAAAAGAACGCTGGCAAAGTTCACATCTGCAAGTAAATTAAGTTGATCATCATACACGAAAGAATAATTCATTCAAAAGATGTACCTAAAGAGGCGTTCTCCAGTATGAATTAGGATGTGGTTTTTTAATATGTAGGAATTGGTAAATGATTTTCCACACTGTGAACAAACGAACGGTCTTTCGTTCGTGTGGGTGCGCTCATGACGCAATCGGCCACTATGATTAACATAGGACCGATCACAAAAGCGACAGGGAAAGTTCCTATCCCCCGTATGACTGACCTGATGTCCTTTTAGCTCGCCGGCAGAGAGAAAACGAGAAGGACATAGCCTGGAAATTAAATGAGTTTAACGTGTAGAATCTTGCATACAACTAAGAGCAACTTACTGGCACTGAAAAGGCCGAATGCCGCTATGCTTTCTTATATGGCGATCGAAATTTGTCTTTCCCGTAACATTGTGTCCACATTGATCACAAAAGAAGACGGGCAAATTCTTGGGTGGCTTCTCACTTGAGGATTTGTCTTGACGCCGACGGCGACGGCGTTTGGGTAACGCATGAGCTGGCGGTAAATACAAATCATCTTCTTCGTCCGTTACCCATTTCTCATCATCCTCTTCTGATAGGGAAATAAATTCCTCATCTTTTTCTGCATGTTTGCTAATATCACTAGTAGTGCCTAGTCGATCTGTATCTTCATCTAGCGTATCCACTTCTTCAACTTTATCGTTATTTATGTCCTGCGGATGCTCGACTTTAATTAAGACTTCAATGGGCTCTTCCTTCATATCGGTGTCATCTGTGTCATGCTGTTCAAGTTGACTCTGATTTCGGCCACTGCGTCTTACACAAACGATATGCGTATCTGTTGCGCGATTTTGTGGCTTCATTTCGCATTTTACTTCCCTATGGTTTTCGAATTTCTTTTGGCTGTTTAGGCAGAGTTTTCGGAAGCCAATAAACCTTTTCAAATTTTTCTGACACATTGGGCATATTAAATCGGGCAGATCGTCCGCGGGCTCCAACTAATGGTTTAAAAAAACCAAACTTAATTAACGCCAAAAAGAGAAAAGAATTCATTAATGAGGCATCTTACCACAATTCCGATTAGTAAATTAATTTGTGAGATCAGTTTCTGGGCCTTTTTAACAAAAAGACTCTGGGCTGTTTTATCGTCGGTGTGTCGCGAGCATACACGGCATACATTTTGCAACATTTTCTTTTTTTAAAAAAATTTGCTAGTTGCCACTTATAAACAAATCCTTTACTCTACCACCCGCAAACACTCAACAGCTGTTTCAAACTTGTCATTCACCAGGCAGCGTACTCAAAGTTGGCAAGCGCCTGTACAGTGGTGCTATTTGCGAATGTTCAACGAATTCAAAAACAGCAGTTTACTTCTTGAACTATGTATATTTCAAATATTTCATTGAAAAATTAACAATCTTTTGATTCTACAATTTGGAGATTGGTGACACCCGAAGCTGCGCCTTTTCTATATTTTGTTGGTGTGTATTACTCCGGAAATGGGTGCGTAAATGAGTTTTCCGCTGAAAGGAGCGCTGGCAGGCATCGCAACTGAATTGGAGTGCATGGGAAAATTGTAATGGACAATAGATATGTATGTTCTTACTTACCTATATGCCCGCTCGCCTGAATGTACTAGCATATGATTTTTTAGTATATATCCTGTTGTGAATGCCTTGCCACATTCATCGCAGACAAAATTTCGTTCGTTGGTATGATTTCGCTCGTGTCTTGATCTTCCCATATAACTAACGTACTTCCTCTCACAAAATCTACAGGGGAATGCCCTCTCTCCGTTATGGACTTGATGATGTGAACGCAACTCAGCAGCCGTTAGAAATCTTGCTGAGCATTCCCTACAATAAATAGATTTTGTTTAATTAGTAAAGAATAGAGTACAGAGAACTATTCTTACTGGCATCCAAACGGGCGTTTGCCCGTATGCTTCAAAATGTGTCGTCCCAGAGATGCTTTTGTCTGCATATGAAGACCGCAAAGTTCGCATATAAACAACTTTACCTCGCCCTTTGATTTACGCGATTTCTTTGGGAAATCCAAAGCGAGATCCTTGTTATAATTTTGGTCATCTAATTTGCCGTTACAGCTAATCAGCTCGATATTATCACTTTCCTTATCATCATCAAAATTTGTAAGTGCATCTTTGATAGTTTTCAATGTTATTTTATCTTTACCAATTCCTAAATCTTTTGCTAATACTTCGTCTTTGCCCACCTCCAAATGATCTTCTTCTTCATTGATCAAGTCGTCCTGAATGCTGAACTCCTCTCTCACTATCACCTGAATAGTTTGTTGTGGAACACTTTCCTGCACTTTTGTTTCTATTTCACTCATTGAAGAATGCGATTCTAAATCAACATCGAGCGCCGATTGTGAATGGTTTTCCCATTTATTTTGGGTTTTGATGCACCGCTTACGAAACGTCATACATAATTTGAGATCCGATTGACAGCAATGGCATATATAGGTAGGAGCATTTGCCTGGACCCCTAACTGATTCAAACATTGCATAAATATAGTGACTCTCTGGATTAAAAGCAACTTACTGCTAGACGTGTTAATAAATAGATATGTTTCAGATATTTTCTATTTGATGTATCGAATAGATTAAGGCTCTTTGCACAAATATTGCTCTTGCCACAAACTCGGCACAGATTTATTAACATTTTCAGTTTTTTTTACTGATAAAAGCAATCAACCACACTGACATTATCAGGAAACAGCTGAATATGGTTGCCATTCGCCGTGGGACGTGGCCATATTATTGTATCATATACAGTAAATTTAAAATAACCAGACAAAAGGGACATTTTAAAGTTAAAATTAAATTTGTCAGTAATAATTTCCATTATAATTAGTTAGCCTATACATAACGTGAGAACTAAAAGAATTTTCTTTTTAATTTGGTGAATTCCACTTCAGTTAACATTGATTTCAAACACTTACTATACAATTTAAAACTTATAAAACTATAAACTATAAAAAATCAGAATGATGAACGGTACAACAACAACGGTCCAATTCCACTACTTCAGTCGCGTCCATCGATGTCTTAATTATTGGCTTTGACTAAAATTTAGATTCCGTCGATAATATTTCGCTCTATGGTTATAAATTCCAATTCGGTTTTCATTTCAGACCGATTTTTCTCTGCTTCAGCTTTTTCCGCATTCCGTTTATGTGTGTTCGATATATAATGTGTGGAAAGATGTTTCTTCAGTGTAAATGAACGATCACATATGTCGCACCTGAAATTTGACATTGTGATGGGATTTGTAGATTATATAGTTACAGTTTAAGAGAACTTACTTGAATCTACGCATCCCCGTATGGGTTAGCATATGCTGCCTCATTATACACACCCGTGTGAAGGCTTTTCCACATTGATCGCACACAAAGGGACGTTCATTCGTGTGGACTCTTTCATGCTTTTGTCGACCTATGGCCGAGAAGTAACGGCGATCACAATATCGGCAGGGAAATGGAGGTTCCTTGGTGTGCTGTGTCAAAATGTGGGCACGCAGCTCATTTCCTGATAAGAAGGCTTTGGGACACTCTTTGCAGGGATGCGGCCGTTCTCCTGTATGAGTATAGTGATGTCTGACTAAAGAGGATTTATTGTTTTTGACCACACCACATATATCACATTTGAATTCTTGAATTTTAGGTTGTCTCATCCTATCCTTTCGCTTATCTTCCTCCTGCTCTTCTTCCTCCTCCCAACTTGAACTTTCTACTTTAGGTTTAATGGCGTTTTCCTCATTGCTTTCAACTTTAATTATGGCATTTGGATCCTCCAATTCCTCATCGTCAGTAAGAGCCAATTGGTCGCGTTCTTCTTTTTCCTGCTCTTCCAGACAAGCTGATTGTTTATCTTGCTCAACAATTACCTGAACAGTTTGCAAAGGTTCCCAATCCTCGTCAGAATTCGAATCCGTTTCATTATCTTCCCTAGCTGCTAGTTTCCCCCGTGACATTCGTTTGGGTAAGACGCGTCGACCATTAACAGTGGGATCAATTGTAGCAACGGACTTCCCTTCAACCAAAGGCTCAGGTTTTTTCTCTTCTGGTTCGCTTTGTGATGTGTCCTCTGCTTTCACTTGAGGATTCCATCTTTTGGCATTCCTAAGGCATTGTCGGCGAAATGTCATAAATGTTTTAATATCCGATTGGCAGCAGTAGCACATCATTACTGGCATATCCAGGCGATTTCTTAGCTATAACATAATCAACTAGTGACTTAATATTGGATACTAAAAGACGTCTTACCCGCAACCCAGTAAGCATATGGACATAACGTAAATGTTTGCGATTCCCGGAATCGAAGAGATACAAAGCCCTGGAGCATATGTTGCTCCGACCACACACACGACATTCTTTGGTTAACATTACAAATATTTAATTTAGTATAAACAATTCGTTAAACAAAAACAGACATTATTACAGAGTGTCCACGATTAGCCATTCAAAGTACTACGTATCCACCGGTCTAGTGTTGATAAACGTCACAGTGATAGGTTAAAATAATGCGTTTAATACACAATGTCTTCTTTTTTAACAACGGCTGCTTTTTCTATAATTAAGACTTAATTTTAAATTTCTTATTTTTAATGATTCAACAGGGTACGCCGATTTTCAGCCGCTCTAAGTCCAAATTGCGCTTATGCATATGTGAACGATAATGTGTAGTGAGATGAGTGTCCCGAAGAAAAGATTTATTACACAGATTGCATCTAGAAATATAAAAGTTTGGGAAAAGAAATAAAGAAAATATGAATATCTTTTACCATACCGAAAGTCTCTCCTGCCAGAATGAACTAGCATGTGATTCTTCAATATGTAGGCAGTAGTGAAGGCTTTGCCACAATCCGGACACACATAAGGACGTTCATTTGTGTGGGTTCTTTCGTGGTTTCTGCGGGTGCTGTAGTCCGTGAATCGACGTTTGCAGAAAGTACATTCGAAAGGTCGTTCCCCAGTATGTTTTCGCATATGCCTCTTCACCTCTGATGTGGTGCAAAATGCTTTTTGGCAGATTCTAAAAAAAAGGTAAATACGTTTTAGTCGACCATTTAAACCAAATTAAAAGAAACTTACTCGCACTCAAACTGTTTTTCTCCACGATGTCTCCGGCAATGCAAATCAAAGGCCTTCCTTCCACTAATATGATTTCCACATTCTTCACAAATAAACACCGATTTGTTTACGGTAGTTCGATCAAGTTTCTCATTTGGTTTTAAATTTTCTGTGGGGTCCTCATCTATCAGTTGAAACTCTTCTTCACTTTGGTAAACCAAATCGTCTATACTGATTAAATCGGTCTCTTCTATTTTGACCTCCTCAATAGTTTTGCATTTGAGCCTTTTGTTGTTGAACTTAATTTGAAACTCTATCTCCTCATCGGTTTTACTATCCTCTGCAACGAATTCCTCAGTTATAATTGCTGTCTTTTCTTCGACCACTATGTCCTCTAGATCTTCGTAAGTTTCTATGATACATTGATGCTCCAATGTCGTCGACAAATTCAGTAGGCAAGTCTTATAATTTTCAGGTATTAGTTTCAACTGCTCTGAATTCAAACTCTTCATTAGGTGTATCTGAGCCTCAAAGCAACTATTTCGAAAAAGCGTTATCCTTTGAATTTGCATTTCACAGTCTTGGCATATTATTTCAGGCATACCCAGAAAGTTTTGCAACTAGAATGATTGTGAAAATTAGTTTTCAAATTTTATCCAAGATGATATTAGCAAATTTTGAATCTAAAAACTCTTTGATCTTACCAGGATGCCCATTAATGTTTTAATATTTTCCAGTACTTTTTGGTTGCAACTATCAAAAACTCTTAAACACTGCTTGCTGCTTGCATAGTTGCAACATAATCGACACACATTCATATTTGCTAAAACACAATAATTTATTTTTGTTTTTTAGTTCTTTCGATTGATTGATGTTTATGTTTGCCAAACAAGTGTTGTATAACATGGAGTAGACCACTGCCATTGTCCAATACTTCGGACGGTTACACGTTTGCTTAAATCACGATGTTCAAATATACAACTGCTTTTTTGACATTTATTTTTTATTAAAAGCATTAAATTATGTATGTATATATATGTATAATTATTTTTATTTTGCACAATTAATATTACTATATGCTCAATAATTCTCTTCCGAAAGTGCAATAACGTTTTTGTCCTTGATAGTCGTGCCATTTATGTTGGTTTTTTGCACCCATGGAAGAATTTTGTATTGTTTGTATACGCATTTTTTAATTTAATCTTAACATTAACTCTTGTATTTTCCTTTTTATTCTCCAATCAATTAATCTTGAACCTGTAGATGGTCATCATCCATTTCCATTTTAAGTTCGAGTTTCTGCTCCATTTCTGCTTTTTCTACGTGACGTTTATGGACTCCTGAGCGAAAATGAGTGCTAAGATGGGTTGGTAACATAAAGGATTTGTCACACAATTCACATCTACAAAAGCACCAAATGTTAAAAATTGACCAACGACTGGGAGATTATCCTACCTACCTATACGCTCGCTCGCCGGAATGTATCAGCATGTGGTTCTTCAATATGTATCCTGTCGTGAATGCTTTGCCGCACGTACCACAAGCATAAGGTCGTTCATTGGTGTGGGTTCTTTCATGCTTTACTCGAGTGGTGTAGTCGGTGAAACATCGGCCACAGTACTGACAGGCAAATGGTCTCTCTCCAGTGTGCTTGCGCATATGACGCTTTAGTTCCGATGTGGTGCAAAACCGATTCGCACAGATTCTGCAAAAATAACGCAGGAATTAATTCAAATTAATATGCAACTAAAGAATGATAATTCTTAACATACTCGCAGGCAAATTGCTTGTCACCACGATGGCGACGGCAATGCAGTTCGAAGGCCATTCGACCCTTGACATGATTTCCGCACTGGTCGCATATATATAACCCTCCAGCGCCTCTTCTTCGCGGATCGTCGGGCTTTACTTTGGGTTTAGGTGGTAAGCTAGACTTCTTCACCACACTATTTTCATGCTCATACTCGTCGTCTAAGACATTGTCCAAAACGGCAACTTCATCGTCCGAATCGTAGACATATGCATCTGTAGAATCGGCGACAATGATTTGATCCACTGATGCCTCCGTCTCGGCTACATCCAGCTCGTCGGCTGTCATATATTCGTACTCCGCCTCTTCAATTAGTGAATTTGCATCGTCTTCGGGATCCTGGATAATTTCTTCGGTGGTCACAACACTAATATCTCCCTCGATTATGTCGCCCACTTCGCTCACCTCCAGAAACTCATTGTCGAACTCATCTTTATCAATTATTTTCACATCGACAACTTCTTCCTTAAGAATAATTTCATTGTGTTCCAGCTCTTCTTCTTCGCAGGGTTTCTCGGCTTCTAGCTGCTGTTCCTGAAGGTGAGACGTCTCGTCATCCAATATTCCACCCAAAATAGTGGCCCTGTACTGTGGAGAAATAGTTTCGATCTGCTCTTCCGACAGGCCCATCAACAATTCTCTTTGGGCCAAAATGCATCGTTCCCGCAGCTTAATGGCTCCGGCCAATTCGATATTGCAGCATTCACATATAAGATCCGGAAGGCAGCTATGATTCTCCAGCTGCAGAAAAAAAAATCATACATTATTATAAAAATCGTCATTTCAATGTTTGTCTTGCCATTTACCCTAATCCCCGTAAGCGTCTCTATGTTATCAATAAGTTTACTATTGCTCCAGTCAAACAATTTCGGTGATCTTTTTATGCTCGCGTACTTGCCGCAAACACGGCAGGTGTTGCGATAGTGCTTTAAGGTTGCTTTTGACATTGTTTCTTCCAATCAAATGCAATATTTCTTATTTTTTTCGTAAAAAGTATGGAAAATTAAACGCGTCGCTTGTCAGCTGTACGCACAGTGTGGCCAGATCCAATCGATAACTCGATATCGATTACTTTTCGAGACTACCCTGGCTGTTTGAATAGTAGTTGCAACTCTACGGACCTCCCTTACAAATTTGATAAAATATACAATGACGAGTTTGGAATGGTATGTTTTTAAGCCTTTAATAAGCCTATTCGAGATTAATTGTTTTTTCTATATAGGGTGTGCCTGCCGCGCTGTTATGAAGTGCGCAAAAACCACTTGCCAGCTTTATTTGTTCAGGAACATCCGCTCAAACGGGAGTTGGCAACACCCGTAAGTATAAGATGGCTATTTGTTCCTATTATTAAATATGATATTAACAGCTATTTTGTTTATATACATAGATGCTAGATAGCAAGAGTAAGCCTTTGAGTTTGGCTCTAGAGGGGACTGATCCACTCACTCAATTTGCTCGCCAACAAGAGTTGGAGCTAAGTGATAGTAAAATCTCTAATGAATATGTAAGTGGCGCATTGGTTAATTTTTTAGCAATCTAACAGTCCTTCATTGTACTGTATGCAACAGGAGCTAAAGACAAAGCGACGCGAACGTGATAGAATTGAGCCGGAGGATAATACTCTGCAATGGAGCAGTCGTCGGCTTGGTATTTTAAATAGATTCAATACGAATGAGAAGTTGTCTCTGTCCACAAGTTTTCTAGTTTCTGCCTCCGCTAGCTCGGAGGGCATTGGAGAGAACAGTAAGGTTTTTGTGTTGACTAAAACAACAATATTTATGATCTTTATTTGTTTCAGTCAAAGCTCAGACCGTTGTAGCCGATAAGGTTAAGTATCGTCTGGAGCAATTGGATCATTTTGATGACTGTAGCATGCGTCATATGATGGACCTTACCCAACAGGAGTATATCCAACGATTTGAGCAACTAAAACAGGAACTTATCCAATCGTGGCACAGTGATCAGCGCGTTAAGGCCCTTAAAATTGCCATTCAGTGTGCTAAGATGCTGGCCTATACGACGGTGCTCCAGTTTTACCCCAGCCAGTATGTCCTTATCACTGATATATTGGATGCTTTCGGAAAGTTAGTTTATGATCGGCTGCGTGCCAAGTGCAATGGTGGAATTGGCATCTCCGCATCCTCGTTAGAGCGGGAGCGTGAAGCAGCACGAGACACTTGCCAAAATTGGTTTTACAAGATTGCATCGATCAGAGAGTTATTACCGCGATTGTATTTGGAAATGGCCATTTTTAAGTGCTATGAATTCCTTCCGACTGAACAAAGAAATTACACGAAATTGTTACAACGATTAACCCGTCAACTAAGAGGTATAGCTGATCCCTTGGTTTCTATCTATGCACGTTGCTATTTGGTGCGAGTGGGCGTGCCTGTGACACCAGATAGAACTTATATTAGGGAGAACTTTGCAGATTTGTTCATTATCTATCCTCAGGTATATATATGAAACAATTCTATCCATTAAAACACTCATTAAAAATGCTCCTTGAATATCTATTTTATAGATCTTCCGTTATGTCTCACGCTTCAATCTACATCCCGAAATCATAACCGCTACCTCGTACTTGCAGCTGTATGCTCCGGCAATCGACTATATGCTTCTCTGCTTAGTGCACAAATCTGATTTACATGCACAGGAAATAGTCCAGGAATGTAAAAAACTAAAGAACAAGTACAGAAATTGATATTTTAATGCAAGCAGAATACTTGAAATTATTTATTTCAGTGGAGCCATTCTCATGTCCATACTTAACTCCTTAAAGCCGGAATTTATAGCTGCCAATGCCTTGGATTTCATGGAAATGATTAACAACTGTGAGACTCAAGGGGTGTCTAAATCTCAACTGCTGCGATCGTTAGGTAGCTGTGTTAGCAGCTGTGCCCCATTGCAAGAGCAGCGCGCTATATTTTTAAAAGCAGCATTTGAGACCATCAATAAGCTGACCGATCCGAATGAATATATCAATTGTGTGGAAACTTGGGCCGTGTTTGTGGCCCAGTACTTTACGGTGAGAGTCACACAGGTCTCTTTGACTGTTGAGTCCAAGTCATGCATTTATTCTCCAGGTCCAGGAGGTGAATCGTTTGTTGGGTGAACTCAATGGTCGCATGTGCCTGGGTAAGGCCTATGAAAAGCACTATGCTCAACTTCAGATAATTCTCTCTAAGATTATGCAAAACTATGGCAACATAGAGTTACTGCTAATCCAGCCAAACTTTTTACCCTACGTCGATCTGTTCCACAATGAATCTGTCCGGGTGGAGGTGTGCAAAACCATTCTGAATTACTACAAAGAAAACAGTGAGGAACACTCTTCCGATGCGGTGGTCAACAATGCTCTTATGTATCTTGGGAAAATTCTTAATGACTCTGTCAAGTGAGTTCAGTCCAAAATTCCCCTCTAATCCACATACCGTATAACCGCAGTCGCTCTCTATTTTCCATTGCAGTGCCCTTACTGTGGATGACGAACGTCGCCAGATTTCACAACTCATTAATGTGTTTATTCATAAGGTCCATTTTGGCCACGATCTTGAGCAACAGCTTAGCTTCTATGTCGAGGCTAGGGGTAATTTTGGTAACCTGGATGCTGTCTATGTAAAATTAGTTCATGCTGCCTGCAAGTTGGCCAAGCGAAGCCGTTGCAAATCCACAGGCTTTGTTAAAGCGTGCATTGCCTATTGCTTCATAACAATTCCGAGTATCTCATCTGTGCAGCAGCAAATGGATTTGTATTTGCTTTGTGGTCAGCTATCCTTGCATTATCTCTGTCTGGGACAGGCCGATGCCTGTTTTGAAGCCGCATTGGATTTGGTAAACGAATTGCCAGCGGCAATCGTTGATTTGGATGGCAAGCCACGAAGTCTGGAGCGGTATCTTGTGTCATATCTCTGCAATATGTTAGCCACTTTGATTGTGGTTCCGGATAGCCCGGAGCAAGGAGTGTTGTATTTTCTGCGTTTACTATTAGATGTAGTGAGCAGACGCGACTTCAAAGCGAATAGCACGGCTCCAAGTATCATCTATTTAAACGCCCTAGATATGCTTTATGCGCAGAGCCTTGAGAGGTTTCCCTATCATATAGATGGAGGTAAAGAAGCTTAAATGATATAAGAACGTATTTTCTTAGAACTTTCATTTCCTTTTTAGTGGTTTCCAATGATGCTTTATATGGACATGACCCCAAGTTTCTAAACGAGATTAACCATCTATGTTGCCAGGTTGTAGACTCAATTCTTGTGCAACTAAAAAACTTGGGCTTGGCTCAGCAGCAGCGTTCGCAATCCGAAATCTCATTGGATCTATTCCTACGTATTATTCGCTATGCAGACTTGGAGAAGGAAACAATCTTTCAGCTGGCATTAAATCTCTGGTTTTTGGCCAACAAAAATCATACTCAACTGGATGTGAAGACAATTGTATGTAAATATTTTTATAACCAATATTTGTTTATAAGTTTCTTCCTTTTTCCCCAGCCGCAAGCACTACGCAATGTGGAATATGTTTACAAACTCATCAAAGACTCGTCGCCCCCACGTGCTAATGTTTTGGCCAAGTTGCTGCTACGCATGCGCAATAGCTAAAGACTTGGTAAGGCATCGCCGCGGTTTCTAAAATGGTCACTCTGTGCACATTCCATATGCTTAGGTTTTATTTTAATTTATACAAAGAACACCTCATTATCACTCCCAGTGTAATGAAACGACATATAAGTTATATAGTGCTTGTAAAAGCACAATTTTTGAGTTTGCGTTTATTTAGAAATTGATAAATTGCTTAGGCCCTCTTTAGTCACAGCCCACCTTTACCTAGTAGCAATTCAAGCTGTGCGTGTGGTAAGACGATTACACAAAGTTGCCTACCTGAAAGTCAAAGACTAATCATCTAAAATAAAGTTACATTTATCTTTTTTTAAACATTTAAGTGTAAAAATATTAATTACATTTGCTTTCTTTAAATTTTTTTTTGGTAGTGTTTAAAACATTTGAGGCATTTGCGTCTTTTTGCATTTTATATAAAATAAATGGCTATAAAACTATGGCTGACAAAAGCGAAAACAAAAATATGAATTATCAAATCAACAGTTAACTTAAAGAAGGCTAATCCAAAGATAGTAAATAGAATAGGAGGGGGAATATATAAATATATATATGTAATTGTGAAGATGTATTGATGCATATGTATGTGAGACAAGAGAAGAGACGAAATGTGAAAATATTTTTCAGTTGGAGACGATGAAGTATTTTCATTTTCGTAGTCTTTGGATTTTATATTGCATTTCGATCCACATTTCTTATGAACATTTTTTTTCTGTAATCTAGAAATTGGTCTCTTTGAACTCCTTGGATTGTAGCACAGGTGAAAGAGCGGCAGAGTCGGCTTCCGACTCAGGTGATGGGTCACATCCTCCTCCAACCGTATAGGCCAACACTGTGGCGTGATCCAACTTGCCGGGCAAGGCAGTGAAGGCGCTGCTATCTACAATCCGCTTGCGAGCCGCTCTATGTTGCATGCGGTTCAACTGCACTTCTTTCTTAACGCCATCCGGACCTGTGGCCAGCTTGTAGAATAGCTCCCGTTGTTCGAGTGTCTTGCGTCTCGCCGAGGTTATCATACGGACAAAATCGATAAGGAGTTGGCAAAGTCTGCGAGCGGAAACACATGGTGAAAAGGTCCCATTGATGCCATAGCTGAGCAGATCCTCCAGTCTATAAAGAGTCAGGGCGTGCCTCTGGGGACCAGTCACCAGGGGCAGTCCCGACGCAGATTTTGGAATGCGCTGCTGGTGCATCGAAGGTGGTGGCAGACCGGATCCTAAGCCCTGCCGCGGCTCTATTAGAGTCTGAGAGCGCATATATTTTGGACGACTGGGTGCCGTATTCGGAGGACTTCCAGCTTTCGTTTCACGAGCCGGCCGTGTTGGCGGAGTCGATGGATGTTGCAATCGAGCATAGATGGCCGATGCACTTTTATTTTGGCGCTTTGGAGCCAAATTGATTTTGGCATTTGTCGTTTGCATTTTGACATCTGGCGTCCACGCTTCGGCGAATTTTCCAACCACAGGATCAAAATTGTCACTGATGCCGTCCGAAGTGAGGAATACAATGTCGCCACTCTCTATGCAGCTCATTGAGAAAGTGAGATTGCTTAATTCCGGCTTGTTGCCGTCGGCGGGACCGAGAGCTCCGAGTGCATCGCGCATGTCCCTCATCGAACTAATATCATGGGAGGCTTGGGTCAGCTCTCGCACACCATGCTTCTTGGAGTACACATAGCCCAGAGAGTCACCCACATTGCAAGAGCAGACTACATATTTGCCCTTTGCTCCGTCCAGCGGAAGAACTACAGCAATAGTTAAGGTGGACAGGGCGCCTCCTACTTCCAAAATGCAACCATGTCCTTCCCAAAGACTGCGAAGTAGACTGACAAACACCTCCTGCGTCGTGGTGGCACGGCATTCCAGAGACTCGCCAAACAAGGCCCGATCCAAATAGTCAAGACATCCATGTACAGCTGAACGGGCGGCCAGTCGAGCGCCATCCCCCCAATTTACGCCATCTGCCATGGCCATGACGGCGGAATCGCCTCGAACAACCAGCCCAAAGCAATCTGCAATGGGACTTCCGATGGGTTCCTTGGTCAGCATATTATTTTCGTATAGAGAGACGGAGATTCCAAAGGCAAAGTCGGCGTCCATTTGCCAATTGTGTACACCAGCCACTATGGGCGATGACTGCGGCTGGGATTGAGTTAGAGACGCACTGCCTTGATTGCTCACCGCCTCCCGGAGAAGGCGTTCCCGTTCCGCATTGGGATGTGAATCGGCTGTGGCTTCAGTCTTGGCATTTATCAGGTTCCTATTGTTCTGATCTTGGGTGCGGCTAGAACTGCTTGTGCTAACCATGCTAACCACAATGGTGGTCGGCGGTTTACTGGGTTGCTCTGTGGCTGCCGACAGATTGGCTATGCTGCTCTTGGAGTTTTTACGAGATCGCATGCCGGACATTGCGTTGCCTGCTGCCTGGGTGCCTGTTGCATCAGTGTTGCTCTGCCTTCGTGAAGCAGCACCACCGCTGCCAACACCACCACCAGTTTGAGGGCGAGCAAATTTGTTACTCAGCCTCGTAGAATTCTGCGTCGAATTAACTGGTGTGCTTTTGCGTACTCCGTAGCAGTCCTCATTCTCCTGTTGAGTGTCTATAAAATCGATGTCATCGGCATAGCTGGCACTTAAATGCAATTTGGAACGCTTAATCCCAGTTAGACCTTCATCGGGGCCAGTGCAGGCGGCTATAATTGGGCATGAACCGGCGGGATAGCAGCCTAGTTTTAGCACAGGCATATCAGTGGGATTCTGACCATTATAGATCTCGGGTCCGTCTACAAACTGCCGCTGCATACGCCTACGGAAGTGTTTCATATTAATCCTAAGGATTTCAGATGCGATTGCCAGACTACTTACCCTTCCAGATATTTGGTTATGAAACTGCCATCGTCATCTAGGGAATGACTCTGATCGCCAGCACCACCACGTCGGCGACCATCGCGTGGCTCCGCTATAAAACTTAATTGACGAAAATATGTGGTGACCTTTTGACGAAGTGAAGGCATCTTGTGCTCCTCCTCGTCTTTTCACCCCCAACTTCTGCGTTTGACTTTTTTATTAGATTCTCTCTCTTCTAATTGCTTAAGCGAAAGCTGGTCGGGTTGATGCACAGTTCTTCAGTTCATTCACCTCGTCATCAACCTCAATTGTTGTGGGATTCCCACCAGCTACCGCTGCTTCTGCTTCAGGGACTGTAAAGAAAACAGAAACGGAGTTTCAATGAGGGCTTAATTTAATTATTAATAAATTAAGCACTTAAATGGGGCGCCAAGGAAGGAGGCCTAATATAAATTGCAGATGCAACTGTAACAGCCCCCTCTAAACCAAAGCAGCCACCTATTGCACTCTGGCTTATAAAAGGATGTTCCTGAAAATAGCCCCAAGGCATTACCACACAAAACAGCACGGTCGGTTTCTCATTTCGTTCACTGCTTCTAAAAGAACAGGCAAACATCTTGAATGAGGATTAAAAAAGATGGAGCCTCTAGGACTCATATGCCGTTTATTATTACTTTTGTTTTTTTTAACTAAAACTCCATTATCCTCCCGCAGGACAAAAGGGGAATCGCCATCGTCCTTAAAATGACAGAGTTGTGTAAAAGAAATCAATTTTCATAATCAATATTCATAAATAAAAAACAGCAAAATTTAATTTAAGCAAAAAATGTCAATAAATATATGTTTTCTCTAATTTTACATGCATTGATATTTTATTTAGACAAGCGGACCCAAAAAGTATTCAACACATTAATTTTACATAAATTTCATCAACCGTTAAATTTACATCCACGGCCCAAAAAAGTATACTACAAATTTTGATACATTTTTAATCAATCCACCTTCTATGCATTTCTGTTCGCCTGGTATTCCATGGGTTTTTGGAAATCGTTACAGGGTTAAAAAACTTAAATTTCCACTTGAAAAATTATGATTTTATAACGACGAAATTCCTACTGGAGAAATTATGAAATACCAGGCGAACAGAAATGCACAGAAGGTGGACTGATTAAAAATTTATCAAAATTTGTAGTATACTTTTTTAAGCAGTTTAACTTTTGAATTTATAACGACGAAATTCTTACTGGAGAAATTATGAAATACCAGGCGAACAGAAATGCATAGAAGGTGGACTGATTAAAAATTTATAAAAATTTGTAGTATACTTTTTTGGGCAGTTTAACTTTCGAATTTATAACGACGAAATTCTCACTGGAGAAATTATGAAATACCAGGCGAACAGAAATGCACAGAAGGTGGACTGATTAAAAATTTATCAAAATTTATAGTATACTTTTTTGGGCAGTTTAACTTCTGAATTTATAACGACGAAATTCTCACTGGAGAAATTATGAAATACCAGGCGAACAGAAATGCACAGAAGGTGGACTGATTAAAAATTCATCAAAATTTGTAGTACACTTTTTTGGGCCGTGGATGTAAATTTAACGGTCGATGAAATTTGAAATGCCTAAATAAAAAATCAATACATGTAAAATTTGAGAAAACATATATTTATTGACATTTTTTGCTGTTAGATTAAACCTTTTTTTATTTAGAAATATGTATATTAAGTTCAAAGATCTGTTTATTTGCTTAATATTGAAATTAATAACACGAACAAAATTTTCTTTAACACAGTTCTGCCTTTAAAGTAAGATCACGGTTCTGCAATATCCATCGAAGAGTTGAAAATAACACCTTTTCAAAAATTTAATGTCCTCCATGTCACCTGTTTTTTCTTATTATTTTCCGTCCCTTGGACCTGAAAAATTGCAAATATGTACAAAAAACAGATATGTAAGTCGATATAGCTTAGTTACTTCAAGGTTGATCTGGATATCCTGTGTATTTTAAGATTTTTTGTTTGGTGTCATTAGTTTAAAATGTATTGCTGAAAATCAATTACACAGGCCGACATTATTGACGTCATAAAAATGTGTTTAAGTTCCTCTTCCTATAGTAATTAGGGGGTGCTGATCACGGCCCTGTACTTAGTTTTTGTCCATAACGCCAGGTTTTGGAAGAAATGCGTTGATATTTTTTAAATTTACCTCACATGCAATATTTTGTTGTAAATATAATATTAATAAACATAATATTATACTGAAAACATTATAATCTTAATCTATTAATATATTAGGTATGATTTGAAAGCAATTTACAAAATGGTTCTAAAATAAGTAAAATTTTAACCAAAAAGTATGATAATCCGTGCTAATAATAATAATTTATTTCATAATTTGATGCTTTTTAATTTTTAAGAATTATTGAAATCATATGCATCTAACAAATCGTTTAATCTGTTTTTCTTAAATAGGATATTCTAAAATTTGTTAAAAATGTAAAAAAAAAGAATTTTAACTTTGGGTAAAAACAGAGTACGCAGTCTTCTCAGCGTGCCAGAATTAGATAGGGACATCTCTAAAATTAACGTCACAAAAAATCATGTCGGCCTGTGTTTTGTAATTAAGAAAACACCAAACTGTAATAAGCAAAATACTATAATATCATAACTACTGTCAAGTTTTAATATTGGTTTTTTTACAATTTAATTTAGGAACAACTGGGCTGAATGCAAGTCCTAAGCAATTCAGAAATAAGAAATTTATAGAGAGACATAAAGCGATTAATATAGATTATCATCTTGACAACAAACCGAAATAACAAACATGTACCCGCTTTTATTTATTGCAAATGAGTACTTAAAATCGAAGAAGCAAATGTTTTGAGTGATCTGTTAAAGTGAAAAAAATTTAAGTGTAAGAAGATACTACCTACACATTTTCCAACTGAATCATTTTATGATTATATGATGGACCGAAAAGCATTCAGGCGAACCAGCAGCTTAAGTTACATTTATTAGCCACATAATTAAGCCACGTGTTATACTAATCAAAGCATTGGCCGGCTTTGAGTTTAATTTAATGGACACGTGACTTGTTAAACAGCCGTCTTAAGTAGTCACTTCAATTACCAGATGAATGACATGAATCACATTCATTATTTTTCCTACACTATTATAATGTAAATATGAAAGGCCAAATGGGATTCATACAACCGGCTTTTGTATGTCAAGTGATGCCAGTTGAAGAGGATGATCATTATCATCATCAAACCGAAGACAGTGCCTTAACAGGTGCTGGCTGAACTGGAGCAGAGGCAATGCAAAAATTATTTAATTCGTCGACGTTCTCTACACCAAGTAGCAGCAGTATAAATGAACAATGGTCCATCTGGAGCCTTGATAAAATTTTCTATTCTTGTCAACTTAACTATCTACTTTCTAATATTAAGTGGAATCAACTAGTAAAAGAAGTAAGTTTTATCAAAATTTATTTTTGAATCGATGGAATATACCCATTTCCTTGTTTTAACTACAGGGTAGAATAACGCAAAATACTTGTGGCTCAACAACAATCATCGAGCAAATGAAAGCCTCCAGTGAGCATTTGTGGTTGAAGTTATCTCTTCTCTTTAATCTCTGATGCATTAAAGTGTACGTCTAGATATTGTGGACAATTGAATTGTTGTTTTTGGGGATGCAGATTGATTGCTCTCTACGTATTTGTATCTGGCGCGTCATGTGGTGAATATGCCGTGTACGCTTCATTGGCTTTGTTCCCTCCCAACCCCTTACATTTCGATTTGCTATATTGGTAATTTGGGTTAATTTGAATTTAATGCATGTGAGACATGCGGGTGTGGTAAAAATAGCTACAAATCAGTTCTTGATCTCACTGTCGGGCTAAATTTTCGATTTTTATATGTGCTTATCTATGTGTATTTCGAACTACTTCACTTGGTAAGTTGGCGTTTCTCCACTCTTGTACAGCTCGCATCTATGGCGTTTGACATTGATTGATTGACGCGTTCCGATCTGTCAATTGATTGGATAAGTGACATTTGCCTTGATCGACCATTTGTTAACTCGTTGTAGGGGTCATTTAAAGTCAAGGCAATGGCAATCTAAATTGTATGTCATAATTGGTCTCAGATCATGGACTAGGCCAACTGAGGATTTTTCCATGCTGAAAAGACTTGCCTATGGGGTTCCTGGAAAACACAGAAGCTATGCGTTTTGACTTAAATTTTCAATTATTTTTATTGCCGTAATCAATGCAACGTGACACCATCAACACACCCTCGGAACGACACTCCATGACGATCCATTTAGCCGATACTCTTTCACAAAACATCGATACGTGCGCCACAATCAATCGACACTTTCATTTAGCAGCGGTTCACATAAAGCCCCATCAAGATTTTCAACACTCGAAACTCATCATGCATGAAAACGAAATAGATTTGAACACACACACATTTCCTCCAGATGGAGATCTCTCGTTTACATTATAAATATCAATTTTATTAGCTGGAAATTAGCCCAACTTTGTGTATACTCGTATACATACAAAAGGTACACGACGTTGGGTCGTAAATGAAAAGGCCGAAAATAAACAAATTGTGTTTTTTTCCAACTCATATGACCTGGTATTTATAGAGCTGCCACGCAGGGTCCCACCGCATGAGATTACGGGCCTGCCCCCCTGATCCACAAATCGTTCGTGTAAATTGATTTATTTGAAAATTTCGCGAAAAAAAATACATAAATATACGGAAAACAGAAAAATGTCTTTAGCCGCATTTCCTGTTAATTGAATGAAAAATTTATTTGTTTACTTCTAGGTTAATTAGATGTGGAGCCGAGTGCTCTAACTACAAGCCCGTCCAACCCGCGCCTATGCACTCTAAAAGAGTATTCATAGATGTGTGTACATATTTTCAGCATGCATGCCACTGGCGCTCTTTGGCTTTTTCACTGAGAAAGGGGTTTTCCACTTTTATCTACATATGTACATGTATTCCATTCTGCCCCCAAATTTCACGCCAGTGGTATAAGTATCACAACCTTGTTTCCACCAGATTCTTCTATGTTTGTTTTGCTTTTGTGCATAAAAAATTGTGTTTATTTAATGCCATGCAGTGGAGAAGACCAAGACCAAGACCCCGACCACGGCCAAGAGGCCGAGAAAGCAAGAGACGTGCTAAATCCAAAGTCAACAAACAAGTCTGGGCAGAAGAAACACAAAAGGGAGCTGAGCCGACCCGAGCCTGGCTTTGGTTGCACCACTTGAAAACGTTGAAAGGGAACTGTAACACAATGTTGGGTGACAGCAAGTTGCCGACAGATTATGTTGTATGTCATCTCAAAATCTCAAGGTAAATGCTGCGAGAAAGGGAGGTGGGGGAGGAAAATGTAAATGAATGGTTTTGGTTTGGGTGGTCTTAGCATATGTC
The DNA here is from genome assembly GCA_018903935.1 of Drosophila insularis. Classification (NCBI taxonomy): domain Eukaryota; kingdom Metazoa; phylum Arthropoda; class Insecta; order Diptera; family Drosophilidae; genus Drosophila; species Drosophila insularis. The sequence continues at coordinate 732,763 of JAEIFP010002295.1, read as the reverse complement.
AAGTACATTTCGGTAAGAGCCAACAAGACAAAAGTCAATGAAAAGTGAGAAAAGTGAAATCCACTGAATGGAAAGTTGAAGGCCATAGAGATCGAGAACAGATGAGTTGGGTGTGGGTTGTGGGTAGCACTGTACCGCTAATCAAACACTGAAAAGGAGTTTCTTAAGAGCCAGTTTCTTTCTGAGTTGTCTATAAGCGCCCCTCTATATGTACCTATTAAATTTCGTATACTGATTGGTTACTAGAGTTGGATTTTTCTTGTGAATAGCATTTGCGTGAGCATAGAACAAAAAATTACATATATTCAAGCTGTCAGCTGCGTAAATAAAGGTTTGGACCATTTCATATTCCCTAAGCGCCAGCAATGCCATTATTAAATATTGACACCGAAAGTAATTAAAATTTTTCAACGAACAAACACCAAGAATAGGGAACGAGTTTCCTAACCCCAGTCTGCTTTTTAGGGTCAACGACATGCTGCTGGGATTTGCGTGCCCAGTTCGAGTTTGGGGTGAGCTCTAGTCCGTATTGCCCATTTAATTGGCATTTGAGTGAGTAAAATGGATGTGAACAGCGACGGCGAAGAAGATGGATGTTGCATGATTGTGATTATGATTGGTTGATTTTGTTGCGTGGTACATTGTACGCGCTACTTCCTGTTGCAACTATTCGCTATAACGGGGGACTTTAAGTCCCCACCCAACTGCCCTCACCCTATACACATGGCACAAGGCCCATCTATATTGCTTGGAGATGTGGATGGAGAAGTTAGTGTGTCAAAAGTGCACTTTCACATGCAATGCTCCTTTTTGTTTTATGCCTCGCACAAGAAGCTTAGTCGAAATCCCCCTTCGAGAACTGGGTGTTCCTCCTCCTTCGCAATTACAGGCCCCATTTCCGTTTGCTTGTGGTGTGCCCTCTCCATGTGGTTTTAGGTCGCGCTACTTGGCCCTGTTTTCCCTCACAATCATCCAAAACAGAAGCTAGTCAAGGAACTTGTTTCAGTAAGTGTGGAATAGAATAAAACACTACAACAATGAACTAAAATGTGGAGCAAGGCAAAGAATTTGGCTGTTTTCTGTTGAGGGTAAAAGTTCGAGGAGTGGCTATTCAATGTCTAATGGGTTATTCATTCTTTTTTCTTATTTGGCTCCAATGGCGAGCTAAAAGTGAAATTGGTTTAATGCTTTCGAGCTATTGGCCTACGTTTAATTCAATACCGAAATTGTTTAGTGAACAAATTTAAAAAAAAGAATTCCTTGGAAACCACAAAATGGTTGAATTTTGCCGGGATCTACCATCATTTGCCACTTTAACTGACAAACTTGGTTTGCATAATGTTGGCAGACAAATTGAAATCGCTTTACATGCCAGCCCAGGTAGCGACAGATGTTGTCGTTTATACATACTTGGGAGGACTTGCTTATGGAAACGAGTAGAGTCCCATTACCATTCCAGTACGACTAATCCTACATGAATAAATTAAGTGTGAAACCTCAAAACAACAACCGGATGCCAAAGATTGGAGTTGGCGTTGGAGTTAAGGTTTGGCTAACGTCTTGGCTCCGTCTGCGGCATACCAAATAAGCCAAGACAGCTACTCAAATGCAGTCGACTCCAGAGACTCTCTCTCCAGTTTAAAGAGCGTGCATAAGAATGAGGCAGACAACTTACGTATCAAAATTAAATGTTAATAATAATAACAAAGACAAAGAGACCCAAAACCAAAACGGAGTCAAGGCCCGGGCAAAGAACTCACAGACTAAGAGACAAACTCCAAGATAGCCACCAGCAATTGAAAACCAACAAGCCACTTTTCATTCCTCCCCACCCTCTGCCCCTTACACAACTGCCTCGCCAACTGGTCTTCCTTTGTCTGGTGTTAAATGTCTTTCCACTAACGGTCAACGGCTCCTTTTTATTTCGCTGTATGACAGGTACTGGGTTAAAATAACATTTTACCCCCCTTTATTGTACATTGTATTAATTTGAATTTGATTCCACGTTCTCTGTTTCTTTGTCGGTTAGTCATAGGCGCCGACTTGGCTTTTTCTCATTCGTTTGGCTTTGGCTTTGGCTGACTAATCATTGGAGACAGGGTCGGCGTGTGGTGGCGACTTGAAACCGCTTCGCTTCCAATTTCAATGAACTTTATTATTTTGTGTCTGTCTTTTTCGTGTTCATTAATTTGAAAAATGTTTATTTATTCACTTCTTTTGGTTGAGTTGAAGGTCTCGCTTATTATTGATTTCCTCTGGCAAAAGTTTGAATTATTTGATCTAATGAACTGAGTCCGGATTAGATTTCAAATTTGTCATTAGTTACAGAACTACCCATTAAATTGTCTCAATTAGCCAAATAAAATGGAAAAATGTAAATCAATATGCCTATTGAATGAATTGAATGAAAATAACTTCGTTTTATGAAAACTTTCACCCCAACTAATGCATTGGGGATAAAGTTCTCTTGGTTGAGCAAACAAACCCAATACATGGACAAACTACATCATAAAAACGGCATCGAGACAACAAAGGCTGGCTTCCAACAATGTGTCTGGGGGAGTTAGTGGGTAATAGTCCTTTACAGTCTAGACGGAGCAACCCATCTACAGTAGCATCCTTCCCTCCCCATTGCCATATGGAACACAGACGTCTGTCGTCCCCAGCAGCGGGCTCATCCTCTCTTAAAAAAGGCCGGGGAAATAGCAAACATTCCACAAATGTGACTACATCGTTCAAACAAACGCTGCAAATTGTTTGTTCTTGTTGTTTTTTTTGGCAACAAAGCGAAAGTGATTGAATTCCAACGGGTTTCATTTGGCGCCGCTTGGAATAAAGAAGCAATCTTAAAATGAGTATTTAAAAATTGAAATCTTAAAAGAAAAGTCAAGTCAATCAGTTTTAATAAGGGACTACGAATCGTGTTTTAGCCCATATAGTTGTATTGTTAAAGTCGATTTCCGTTTTTGATATGCCCCTTTTCTTACACAATCCGTTTCCGCTTTTCTTGGGCAATTTAACATTTACCGCAGTGAACTGAACTTATTTGTGGCATCATTTGATACCGGCCGACACTCGAGGGTCGCCCCAAGGTTCACAATCTATATATAAATACTTAGACGAACATGCAGATATATACATATACATATTCCTCCCCCAAATCGATTTTCTAGCATGTTTAGCATTTTATCCTTGGAGCGTGTGCCGAGAGGCTTATGTCAGGTCATCAGCATGTTCTGGCCATCCACCAAGTCCCAGGGTGGCAGGGAACCAAAAAAAAAACGAAAATTTCTTGCTGCATTTCGAAATTGCCGAAACATTGTTATGTGGGTGGAGGAGCTACTATTCCATCATCCACAATTTGGAAACATTGGGAATGAATCATTTAAATTGATTTGAATAAAGCTAAGTTTTGGCCCAAGAATTTTTTTCGGGAAGTACTTCCTGCAGTAAGAAATGACCAGCGGATGAAAATCATTTATATAATTTGCAATTGCTAGCACGCAAATTAGTTAGTTTTGTTAACAGATAACTGCCACAAAGAAGAAGAAGGCAAATAGCAATAACAAAAACAAATTTAACACAGTTTTTGAGAGACTGAAAGATAAAACAAAACCGGTTATTGCAACAACATTAAAAAAAAGCTTACGGCAGCCGCAGCTGAGAGTTTGCAGCTGTCCCCCCTTTAAAACAAGCAGGTGAATCGGACCCCAAACCCCCCTCTTCCAATTGCACGATAAAGAAAAGAAATTTACATGATACACTCTAGCCAAGCAGGCGTCAAAAATAAAACCATTCGAAAATCAATAAAACAAGGAAATGCTCAGCATAAAAATTCAATTCACGTACCGTAATTTGTTGTTGTTTCTTCTACATATGTATGTACATATGTATATGTATGTATATGTATTATGTTGGCGCCACGGTTTCGTTTGTGTTGGTGGTGGGTGGTGGGCGGTAACGACGCCTTTGTGTATAAATATTTAACAGTCCAAGGTAAGGTGGTTGTTTTTTTGTTTTTTAGAATAACTTTCCAATTTCACTTGACATTTGCCGCTCACTTGCCAATTAAAAGCTTCAAAAATTAGCCATCAATTTTATATATTATTATTATTTCTATGTTTTTCTCCACTTTTAATTTTGCGACCGCGAAACAAAAACTTTGTGCATTTTTGCTGTGTTATTATTGTTATTATTCATTTGCTCTTTTTAATTATTTGCTTTTAAGTAAAATTAAATTTCAATTATTTTATCACAAACGACCGCACAACAACCTTCCAATTGGACTTCAAAACAAAAACAAAAAAAAAACAACCGCAATTGGTGATGGAAAACTCATCGACAGCACAAAATAATCGGCTAAACTTGCATGTTATCGATAGCCGCCAGAAATATTCGATAAGTCGTCGCAAGTAATCGATCATTGATCCGAACTGCAACCGATGAGGCGAACTCCGACCGATGATGCCAACTCCAACATTCGCCGCAACCAACTCCAACATTCGCTTGCAACCGCACGGTGAATTCGACCGAGCCGTCATTATCGCCAGCTCGCGTGGGCGCCACCTAGCGGCTGAGCAGCAAACTAAAAATCCCGAAAACGCCAAGTCTAAAAAATCCATAGAGCTCTGTTCACTCGCTAGGAAGCGCCACCGGGCTTGCGAAAACATCGATACTTCCGATACTATCCGATAGATCGATTTCCAATATTTCTCCCATCTCTGTTTCTGCTCGTATTGCGCGCTCGCGGTCGTTTTTCGCGATTTTTTATTGGAAATAGCAATATTTTGCAAAAATTTGTGTTTGTTGTGCGTATTTTAAAGGATCTAACTGTTTTATCATCAATTGCGTTGAAAGCAAACAACAAGAAGTATATAAAAAGTAAGTTGCTGAATGGTCTTTGATGGCAAAATGCCTGCACATACACACAGACGCATGTACACGCGAATTTGCGAATTTCATTTTATTGGCCCGCCGCTTCTTTTTGTTGTTGCGCTGGTGTGTTTTGTATGTGCTAAACATTAATTAATTGTCGCAATTTCAGTTTCGCTATAAAAAAAAAGAAACATATGTGAAACGTGTTGTGGTTTATTTGCTTTAAGTTTATAAATGGCCAAATTGCGTTGCCGGTATCAGTATTGGTGTTTGTTGGCGCGGGCGAATGGCGGGCAATGATGTTTATGCCCTGCGAAATTTGTGAAGTAGCTTGTTTGCAAAAATGGGCAATAAGTTTGAACAAGATTGTGATTGCCAAAGAACGCAGATTAGGAATTTGGCTAACGCATAAACTCCTTGAGTGATGATAGATAATAAACGCACTCGCACAGGTGAATGAACCTTTTTGCGTTGTTTTGTAATCTTAACTTTTTTTATGTTATTGTGAGCGAATTTTTTAATTGTTTTAAGCGCGGCCAAACAAACACCCACACCAGTGTTTTAGTGGAACATGCATTCTGCATACAGTTAGACATTGATCTTCGATGTTACTCCCCCCCCCCACCATTATCGTGTAGAAGAAGAGTCCCTTGCGTTCTGTGGTCGTATTATTTTTTGTAAAATTCTCATTATTTGCGAGTTCATTTGCATGTTTGTTTAATTTTTGTTCATTCCACGGCTGCAGAAGCAGCGGCAGTGGGAACAAATGTTATTGAACCTTTTGTGTTGCTCTCAAAATTTGTCATATTCATACAATTCTTTGTAAAAACATATTTCAACGGTAAATGTTTATTAATAACCCCTGCGAAAATAAGAATAATTCTTCATTTTGTCATTTTGTTTTAATATTTTACAATTTTCTTTGGTTATTTTTTTTTTTTTTTGTTTTCGTTTTTGTTATTTTGTTTTCTATATAAGGCAAAGCGTTTGCATAAAAATACACTTGTTGATTTTCGGTTTTTGTTTAAACTTTTAGCACATGCTTCTAACTCCAATACTTTGTTTTATAAACCGTTTTCACTTCTTCACTAGTTTTAAAGCCACTCTATTTGATCTATTTAATACATCTGCTATAGGTTATCGTGCACAACTGTACAACGATTTGTTTGTATTCTTGTATTCTTTTTGTTTTTTATTTGCAATATTTGTTTTGTTTAAATAAATTTACTAGGCGAGCAAAATTGTTGTTACTAGAAAGCGCTCCAAAAGCAAAAGCCTCAATAGGTAATTTCTTAGATTCGCTATAGCAATAGTAAGATTGTTTGTTGTGTAGTTCAGTGTAGAATTGTCGAATATGTAAATGTATGTATGTATACAAAAAGTTTGTAAATTGAATTTACATTAAGGTAAATTGTAATATGTTAATTAATTAATAATCCATAGGTATAAGTACATATTGTATAATTTAAGTAAGTGTATAATATATAAGAACAAGGCAAGTTTTTTTTTTTTTTGTGTATGTTGTTTTCGCATTTTTGGTTCATTTCCCCAACATTGCTAACTAAAAGTATGTAGGATTGTAAGAGAAATCATCGTACAGAGAGAGTAGGAGGGGAATCGAAATGTAGTAAAATAACAATAAAACAAAAGAAAGGAGACTGAGGACACGGCTGCTCAAAGGATGTATTTGCCCTTACCCCGATGCTCCGCTTGCCGCGTCGACGATGTTGCGGCTGCCAGTAAGAAACTAGAGCTACCATTACTTGAGCTGGTAGTACTGCCATAGCTTCCGTAACTGGCATATCCAAAACCGCCGCCGAGCGGCAGGGCGTTTAGCTAAATCATGAGAGCCGAAAACGGATTGTAGCGCATGATCTTTGACAGAAGGATCCAGAGTACCGATGTAATGGCACACAGAACTACTCCACCCCATCCCAAATCCAGACTCCACGAAGTGAGAAAAATGCGTGCTCCCAAGAGGGGTTTGGCCATTATCGCAACTCCCCCAGGGCGCGCCACTATGCCATCGACAGTGCCATCGTAGTCGCTGTCCAACATGGGGCGTCCCTGCTGACGCTTAAAATGGATGATCATAAGCGTGAACAGGGCAAACAATGCTAATCATAAACATTAATAAAGGGATAAAATTCAAATACCTATGATGAAGGTCATGACCAACACTTACCAGCAAGGAGATACATTACTCCTGTGATCAAAATGGCGCTGATCTGTCTTTGGCATACTCCAAAAGCTCCGACCAATGCAGCACTTCCCAATATAATGAGGCATACCAGCGAGCAGGATATGGAGAGATTCTGCATTCCTATCAAAATGACAAGCATATAAGAAAAATCAGTTTTTTCTTATTCGACAATCATTTTTAGGCATTCGCTGCACAGGGAAAATATCACCAGCATTGATTGATTGAAGCCAAGCTAAGCTTATGTTGATAAATGATTGACAAGCAGTACGGAAATGCAAATGAATCACACGGTATTTTGTCTTTATTTAAATGTGCAAGAAAAGTAGTATTATACATTTTAAGTCAAAAGTCTAAAGCCTTAATGGTCATGGTTTCGGATAACTTGGTTAATTTCACATCCGGTCAACTGACATAGAATACCCACAATCCTAACACCCGTAAAACCAATTACCCAATAGACTCTCTGCCAGAGACAACGGCAATTAAATCTCATGTGGCCCAGCGCACACAATAAAAAACGAAAGCTAAAGTGGCCATTGCCTTGGCGGTGGGCGGTGGGTGGCAGGTGAGAAATAAATGAACGAGACATCCCACACGGTGACCTATTTTCTTTTTCCCTTTTTTTATTTTTTTTTTTTATTTTGCGTGCCTCTTGCAACAGAAACTCTCGACTTGAACATGTTTCATCTGCTTGTCGGTCGTTTGGTCGGTCTGTCCCATCTATCTATGATGTAGGGAAACGGGGCAATAATATAGACAATGCGGTGAGGTCGCTGGTAAAAGACTTGGCTAGTTCCTGGTGGTAATTACATTATACTACATACAATGGCAAGGACATACAATATGTACATTCGGTTTTTTGTATCCTTCTTGTTAATTTTTATCTGTGATATGCGCTCAAAGGATTTGCGGTCGCGCACAGAAATGGGATTTGTGGTAATGACTTGTGAAATGTGCGACAGCTTGGAGCTACAAATTTTAAGCCAGATGAATGCGCAACTGAATCATGGTGAGCCACAGAAACTACGAGGTGCGGTGAGGTGTTGGCGTGAAAAAAGCAATACGGCATTAAGTAAAGAAAAACAGTTGCCATTTTTAGTGGTCGTTCTACATACAGCAAAAGTGACGTCTAGGGTACAACCTACATATTGTTTGCGCTGACGCTGGCATTGGGTTTAGGTGAGGGCGAACTTGGGGATGGGGGCTGGAAGGATTTACTAAAGATGTGATTACAATAAAAAAAAAACAATAAATGTAACTAAATTTAATTAACGAAAATTCATTCATTTATACATATCCTCCTAATCCACAGATCACACTTATTTTACTGAAAGAGAAAGCTATTCGAAATGTCCGCTGAAGCTGAAGCTATTGTGACAGCGGGAGCTGCCGATGCATCTGATGAACCTATTAAGAAAAGCGTAGATCCTGTTGCTGCTGCCCCGGACACCACACCAGATAATGGTGTGTTGGACACAGAAGGAACCGGCAAATCCGAACAAGACCGAGCCGAGAAAATTCTGAAAGCTAAAGAGCTCTTCAGTCAGGGATCTCGTAACTTTCTGGTGAAAAGCTATGATGAGGCGGCCGATGAGTTGAGCCAGGTGTGCCAGATATACGAGGAGGTGTACGGCGAGTTGTCTAACGAATTGGGACAACCGCTTTTGTTGTAAGTAACTAATGAAGTTTCGGGGGCGGAGTACAATTTGATGATTCACGTACGATATATAATAACTTTTACGTCCTACGCAGATATGCCAAGTCGTTAATTGCCATGGCTCTCGATGAGAACAAAGTGATTGATGTGCCTGATGAGGCGGGCAATGAGGATGAGGATGACGAGGATATGGATGACGACGATGAGGAAAAAGCAGAGGAGTCCAAGTCAAATGGAGCCGCAAGCACAAATGACATAAAAAAGTTGGATAGCATCAAAGAGGGATCGGGTTCAGATGAAGCTGATTCCACAGGAGATGCCGAGCTACCCAAATCGGAAACTGCTAGTAAGAAGCCACCAACTGGAGTCGATGAAGTAAGCAGCAGCAATGGAGGACCTTCTAGCAATGATGACGAGCGTCCTAGTACTTCGAATGGGGAGGCAGCTGCTAGCACCAGTAATGGTGCCGCTACACCCAACTTGGATGTAGAAGATGAACAGATGGAGGATGAAGCAGAGGCTGAGGAGGGTGTCAGCGGTAGTCTCCAATTGGCATGGGAAATCTTGGAGGCGGCAGCCAAGATCTTTTCCCGTCAAGGGCTTAGTGGTCTTACCTATTTGGCTGAAGTCCAAACGGAATTAGCTAATATTGAGTTTGAGAATGGCATCTTGGATGCGGCTCGGGAGGATTATGGTAAGTACAAGTCGAAATTATTTAGTGAGACCATCTAACTCATCGGTTTTATCACACAGAGAAAGCGCTGAAAATTCACGCCGAATTGCCCACTCAGAATCGTCGTGCCCTAGCCGAATTGCATTACAAAATTGGCTTAACCTATCTTATGCAGCAACGCAATAAGGAAGGGGCCACTGCCTTGCGTAATTCCAGTGCCCTGATCGAAGAGGAAATTGGGGAGATAAAGAGCAAAGAGGAACCCACTGAACGTGAAAAGAATAATATGCTCGATTTGGAGGAAACGAAGCAAGAGATTCTTGCCAAGATTCAAGAGATCGAAGAGATGCAAGCACAGGTAAGGGTACTTGAGTTTTCTACAATTTTGAGGGGAATCGGATGTAAGAAATTCTTCAATTTTAGACTATAGCCGAAGTACGTGCCGCTTTAGATAGCTACATAAAGCCCATGAGTAGCGGCAATGGTGAGGCAGCTGCATCTTCTTCCACGTCCTCGTCGACCAATGGAGCAACAAGTTCTTCATCTTCGTCGGCTGCAGCAGGAGCGACAAGTGCTGCTTCGTCGTCGGCCATTAGTAGCAGCTCGGCCAAGCCCACAGATATAACACATCTGATCAAACGCAAAAAGCCCGAAGAGCCCAGCTCAGAGGCGGAAGCCTTGTGCTCTCCAGCCAAGCGGCCAGCGGTTTAGAGAAGACAAACATTCCAGTTCAACACTCACACACATACATCGGATACTTAAATTCACACATACACACACACACAAACATACAAACAACATAACATTTCTATACAATTATTTATGCTATTTCTGTTTTTCGCTATTTTCTACAACAATCTCTATAAGTCTGTAAGATTACAATCACAATTTAGTGCTAAGTGCGTATCATAAAAAATGAGAAATGTTTTCGTATTAAAAAGAAGAAAAGAAAAGAAAAGGAAGGAGGAATGATAACCGAAGAGAGCGTAATATATAAACAATAAACGTACGGGAATTGCCTCAAAAATTGTGGAACAAAACTAATTGCTTATCAAAGGAGGATGTTTAAATGGATAGGATCAAGGTTTGCACCACTTAATACGTACTCAGATGCGGCTGCAGTGTGACCTGTGACTCACTGTGCTGCCAGTCGTTCCGCTGCTCCTCCCCCCGTGCATTCTCCATAGAACCAGCCAAATAGTTAACACATGGTGGTGCCCCACGCGGAAATTTGGGATTGCGTCGCAGTTCCTGCAGCTGCTGCATGTTTAAGTCAATGCACAGTGTCCAAATTCCACCATGCATCGGGACTAAGAATACTGAGTCACGGCGAAAACGATGATCGGCTAAGAAGGAAATAAAAGGATATTAGTTCCAGATTTTCGAAAAGTGTGAAATAAAAGGCTTACCCTTTTTATCAGGCTTAAGCATAGCTACTTGTTCGTCCAGCAGCCACTCCAAATGCAATCCTGATCTGTTTGAATAGCGGTCCAAACTATTTCGATCCCACGTAACATGCTCCCAATGGTCAGTCATAATTGCGGCACACAGCATGGCCGTGGCACTCGTTGTCATCAGCAGAGTTACAAAAAGGAAAAGCACCGGAGGGGGACCCATACAGCAGCTGGAACAGCAAGCACTGGCTCCAGCAGCACTGCCCATGCCGAGACCTTCCATGTGTGAGCCAAGTGAAGTTGGTGAACCGGCGCCACTCCCACTGCCCCGTCGTTGAATGACCTTGGCACAACTGTTCTGACGCAGTAAAATGCTATTGCTTCTTCTGAGGCTCTCAACAGCGGCTGCAGCAGCTGCAGTCGTGGCGGCAGATTCAAATTGCAGAGAACCTCCGACCACAGATGAGGGATGCTCATAAATACTATTATGCCGGCTTGGAGCAAAATAATAGCATGTGGTTTGACGCTGTTCTGTTACCTGCTCCCCCCCAGACGGAGGAGGTAAATCCTCATTGCTGCTGGAGTAGACGATCGACTGCTTGAATTGATTTGAATAGCAGTTCTGTTTAAAAGACTGCAGGTTCTGTTGGGGCTGTTGCTGCTGCTGGACGTAGAGTGCCTCGTAGTCACAGTGATGCGGATTGCGATAAATGACTGGCCAGGATCGTGTGGTCTTTGAGTTGTGGCTATATCGATTGGTCGTTGTTGTGCTGGTTGCAGTGATTCCGGATGACTGGACAATGGCGGCGTCACTGGGCTCCTCCACTAGGGGGGTCAGCTCGTTGGGAGGTTCACCTGGGTCCGAGGTGTCCAGTGGATGCTTCTGGTCCGGTTCGATTTCCTCGTGCTCCTCCTGGCGCTGCAGGACGCTCTTACTTCCACCGGCTGCCGCCGCAGTCAAGCTGAAATCCTCCTCCTCGACCAGAGTGGCGTTGCCAACGCCCAAGCCTGGTGAGAAAATCGTATTAGACGTCGGCTGTGATCGACTGCGTAGCAGAGCAAAGTGTTTGGCTTGAGCTTGAGCATTGTTTTGGACTTGAAAGGTGATCTCATGACGAGGATGGCTACCGGCGCTCGTTGGCGATGTGATGTTCACCTCGGGCACCGCACAGCGTTGGGCCGTCACCTTGTAACGGCTCCCGCTGGCATGATGGCCACCGCCCCCGCCCGCGGCCCCAGCCCCCTTTGACTTGGAGCGCATCAGTCATAAGTCACTCGAGTCTCGCTTCTTGATCTTGTTTAGGCTCATGTGGTTCGTGGTGGAGGGTGGTGGGCGATGTGATGTCAGATGGATGTTGTTGTTGTTTTGTTTTTGCTTTTTGTGTGCGGCGCCTAAGAGTCTACTATGCAAAATGGAACTTTTTTGCTTTGTTTTTTTTGAGTTTTTGTTTTATATTATATGGTTTTTCTTTGTGGTGCCACAATTCAAAAAATAATTTCTACTAGCGGCTTTTGTTGTTGTTTGCTATTGATGTTATTGTATTTGGTTTTTACTGTTGTTGTTTAATTTGTTGTAGTTGTTGTTGTTATTGTTGTTGTTGTTGTTCTTGTTTATCTTGAAGTTATCTTTTGACTACTTTTTTAGCTTGAAGCTATATTAAAAAGGAAAAGAAAAGAAAGTAGAGAAAACAAATGTACAACATGAGTTTCGAAAAGAGTTCGAACAAAGAGCAAAGGACAGAGACAGTAAGAGAATTAAAGGCGAACCCAGAGATATGAAATTAGGAAGTTTACCCCGTTAAGTATGCAATACATTTGTTTTTTTAAGAGCGCCACAAGGAACTTTCACAATATTCTGCTGTTTGCACAATGTTTTTGGTTCTTAGAAGGTAAATTCTTCTCCCTTTCACATCCCTATGTCCGCCATTGTAGATATTATTAAAAAGGTGAGACAAATTGTAGCAAATGTGCGTGAAAAGTGCCATTAGAGTAATGTGTGAGTGAAAAATCAATATAGAACTACTTACACACATAGACTCAAAAGTAGCTACACAACTAAATATAAATGAATAATTGTTGATATATCGGAAAAAAACAATATATTTAAATGAGCTTCCATCTTAAGATCTGTAGACTTAAAGAGAAACTGAGCCGTTTGATGAAAACTTTGGTGATGTTTTTAACTTTCACGCTTTCTTGAGTATCCGTTTTTACATCCGACTAACTCCTGATGCCAAAGAACAATAGCCAAGTTAAATTAAATTGCATTTGAAATTCCGTTGTGCAAGTTTAGTGAAACTAATTTAATTTCATAGTTCCCCCATATTCTTACGCGAATTTTAGCTTATTCCCGAAATGCCTTTTTTGCTTTTGTATTTTCTTTGGTTTCTTCAAGTGCCGCCTGAATGAATGAAATTACCTAAAAAATTCAATTGTACTCGGAGCGCGACCCGAATCCGGTGGCTGGCTTTCAGGTTCCTGCATTTTATATAAGGTTCAGCGGAAATCCGCTGGCATAGTGTGTGCTACCGAGAAGGAAGGAAAGCGCGGAGAGGGAGAGAGTTCCTGGGTAACCTACTGGCTGACAACAAATTGAATTTGCTGAGTGTGCCAGGCCATTAGGAGTAGAACGATGGCCCATTACCGGGTACAGTGCAGCAGGTGTAATGTTTCGGAGCATGGTAACCCGAACACTCTATGTCATATTTGCGGTCAAGGGGCCAACCACACATTCACCCAGTTTCCAACTCCCATTTGGATGTGTTGCAGTTTTTCTCGTTGTTGCCATACCACTTAACTCTTTAGAATGGAATGGTATATCAACGAAGGCCAAAACGTGACGACAGGAATGTTTTCACAGGTATTTTGGTTTTGGCATAAGTTGGTCTTTGACTTGCTGCACGGTATTTAAAATTTGATCAATTGGGGCGAATAATTTTGTTTTTCTTTCTGTTTGTGGTCAGCAGCTGGGATTGCAGAAAGTGTGACCAAAAAAGGATTCCTCTTGGGGTTTTGCTTTTATTAAAAAATAACATTTTAATTGCCGACCCATGTAGAAAATAATTAAACGCAATTAGAATGAATCAGAACTGAAAAATAGCACAACGATATTCATTTAACAACTTTAAATTGAATAAATATTGAGGTTTCTACATATATTATACGAGTGAGGCTCCCAAAGGAACATACAAACATTTGTACATACGCTATGGCGAATCATTTGCAAGTCACTCACATCCTGTAATTCTCACATTGGCTTTTAGTCGCCTGGCACGTGCCTGGCCTTGTCTATCTGCCAGCTCGTTCATTTCTGATAAATTTTTAACGAAAATGAAATGAAAAATGGGCAAGCAAAACTGTTGCTCGTTTACATAATTGATCAGCTCAACTCTACATCGTACGTGTGTGTGTGTGAATACACGCACATTGAGCTGATTCTCGTCCTGCTCCTGGTCAGTAGGTCATTATTAATAGCCGACTGAGCTCTTAACACAAATTAATTAACACGCATGGAAAACTGTTGTTGTTGTTGTTGGCGCACAAACTGTTTCATTTTCATTTGATTGAGTTATGGGGCAAAAGAAAACTCGATGCATAGAGTTGGCGACGGAGACTGAGACCATGCCGAGCTAGAGACCGACATAATAATTTGGTTATCCAGATGAAAGTTGCCCACTTGATAGTCGACGCTTGCCTGGACCTGTCTTCAATGTCACAATCTTACGCAATGCAATTGGGAACCAACACGTTCCACACTCAAATACACACACACACACACACAGAGGGAGAAAGAAGTACACGTAAAATTGCCTTTCAGACCCCAATAAGATGCTGCTACTGCATCGTGTACGTGAGTGTTTTACGAAAAGTTTCCTTTAAATGCAACAGCATGGGAGGAGGTAACTGACTCGCCGAGCCATAGAGCTCTATCATGTTTACAATAGGAAGTTTAAATAGACAAGACCGCTCTAACTGTTTATTTTTCAAGTGGGTAAAGTGCAGCCAATGTTATTCCTGAGTTGTGTATAAAATATTATTTTTAAAATTGAAACTTTCAGCAGTTACCGATTATGTATATGTATATGTAATAACGAATACATACTCCTAGCAGATTCTTTTAGAGGTGAATTTATATTAACAATGCCTAACGTACATAATTCGTTCTGCAGAGTAAAGGGCAAACAGTTTTATCCATGTAATTAAAGGAACACTCAGTAGACACACACATACACACAGTCTTGACTGTGACAGGCAACTAGATTGCAAGTTTTGTTGTTGTTACAGTTGGCCATTGCTAGTCGCCTTGACCAACCACAGGAATAAAGCCAACAACGTGAACAACGTAAACATTTTTACCCAAAACGGGTCACCATGAATTAGCTGTCGAGCTAGACAGTCCCTCCCTCTTCCCCTTTCCTATTTCATTCTCCCTCTTTACTTGAGGCTTTTTCCCAACACTCCTCTTTTTGTTCTACCCTCACTGTCTACATGACGCAATGCAAATGAAAAATAATGCGCACACATTTGGAAACCACAGCGAAAGAAAATAAAAAGAAAAATATAACAACGGAAAATAAAAAAGAAAATAGCCAAATAGAATGGGGAATGGGCCCCATATACCCCATTCTATAGCTGGAGGGCGCCGTCTGGAAACGCCGCAAAAGTTTTCTTCTGTTTTATTTGCTTCGCAAGCTCTTTTGCACTTTCAATTTTAGTTTTGTCGAGAGTCCTTTTTGGCGGTTTGTATGCGAAATCGGATGCGGATGCGGATACGGATGCGGATGCGAATGCGAATGCAACGTGCCCAAGACAAAGTTCTCAAGGAATTTGCAAAAGCTGCAACGGCCAAGTTATTTAGTTTTCGGTGACCAAAGCAAAAAAATAAAATAAAAACAAAAAATTGAAGTTGCAAACTATAAAACTCGTAAGTTAATTAAAACAAATCGTTAACAATTTCTTGGTAATTATGGCCAAATGTCACAGACTTTACTCCCAGTGCAAAAGCCAAATGTTTTCTGTTTTTCACGGAAATTTACTCAACAATTTTTAGAAAATTTATCCTATATAGCTCTTTTATATATTAAATAAAATTGCCTGCTTATTCTTAGTGGCTTACTAATATATTTTACTTAAAGCAAAGTGAAAGCACTTATATAATTATATAGGCTGAGCCATCACTTATGGTTAGATATCTCTATCCTTCACGAAGGCGATTAATAAATTCCCAGCTAGACATGGTATATAATTTACCAACGGCCATTACAATTAGTTTGCGTATGTGTATGTGTGATGTCGGACATTTGGTGAAATGACACAGCAAAACACACTCACACACTTTCCCACTCTGGCAAACAGAAAATTAATGGGCTGTCGTGTAGTCCCATGCATATGCCGAGCGTTTCTATAGAAATAACAAGGCAAAAACAAAAACTAGATAAAAGCAGTTAATTTTGTAAAATGCCACATGTGGAAAGATGGAAAGAAGGTTGTCCTGTTGCCTTTTAGTCCCCCCCTTTCCCTTCCATTAATGGTTACTTTCGTTTGCCACAAACTATGTCAAAGGTCAGCATTCTGTACATTTATTTAGGTGATTGCATGAGCACAGGGCTGGTGTTTTAGAGGACAGTAACCCAAATCACTTACTAATTACAAACTGAATACTCCAGACATACATTTATGCATGCATGTAGATGTCAACGTGTGAGTACGCATTTTCCCAGGACTCACATTGGCCCAGTTTTCTCGCCATATTTAAGCACTTGGCCATTTGCCCAAAATCTTAACTTCACTTTCACCAAGCAATTTATTTGTCTGCCCAAAGCCTATAGGGAAGTAAAATGCATTCAAGGGCGCCATTTATACATTTACTTTAAGGTTATTTATAACATTCTTGGCGCCTTGTACTAGATAACAAGTTTTTATGCGAATTTTGGCTAAGGAGCCAGGAGTCATTGCTCAAGGCCAATGTCGTAAAGTTTTGCTTATGGAGAACATTTTTATGACAACGTGAGAATCGAGTATTTTATTTACATACTTCAGCATATATATAAATACACAAAATAGAGAGAAATGTGTTCTATGAATTAAAATCTAAAAAATTTGATGTTGATATATTATGTATACGACTAGAGGGTTTATATTTATCACAATCTTGCTGTTCTGCCAATTAAAAATTAATGTAATACTTTAGGGATAAGATATATATTCCAATATCAACGTTTTCAGCAGGTGAAATTGATCCCAAGAACACCTCATCCATTTTTGTGGCATGTCAAGTGCCAGCTCATTGATAAGGATGCCAAAATGGGCGACACTTTTAAGCTCATTAGGCGTTAAAGCTCTAAAGAGGCTCAGTGTCTCACATTCTGGCAATCAATGGAAGTTCAAGGTTCAACTGGGGTAGGCGGGTTAAGGTATAAGTAGAGCATTGAATGCACCTGCTATGGGCGTATGTACGTTGTGCTAACTCAAACGAAACCTATATAACAATTTTTGCGTTCAGAACTTTTTAAAAAGTGAAATAGTTTCTGTCAATAGAAGCAGTTGGATGTGAGGACGATGATGTCAAAGTTTGTTGTCGCTGTTGCTGCTTCTGGTGGCATTTGGGTCAATTTCAAAAATTTATGAGGCAATCGTCAAGACATGCCAATGCCAGCCGCATTGTTGAAGTCAAAGCACATAGTGGGAGATGGAAGCATAAAGAAAAAGACAGTCAAAGACAGCGGGGGAGGACGAGTGGATTGCCTTCTGGTCATGTTTCGTGTCTACACGTTTCTCCACTTTCCATTCTCATGGAAGGATTACTTGATGGCTCCCTGCTGCTTGTGCTGCTGCTTTTTCTGCTGCAGTGCAAAACAAAATTTAAAGAACTCAAGGCCAC
Organism: Drosophila insularis; assembly: GCA_018903935.1. Classification (NCBI taxonomy): domain Eukaryota; kingdom Metazoa; phylum Arthropoda; class Insecta; order Diptera; family Drosophilidae; genus Drosophila; species Drosophila insularis. Next base: position 715,081 of record JAEIFP010002295.1, on the reverse strand, counting down.
AAAATGTCAAATTGAATATAAATATATATTGGACTCAGCTTGCGCATGATGCAGCACAATTTTTGTTTTTGGGTTGATTTTTGGTAATTTTATCGACCAATCGATTGCTGGGTGCAAAGGCAATTTCGCAGTTGACTTAGGACCTAATGCCATCAAAAATAAATCGCATGTCATGCCCACCCACATAAACATCAATTTACTCCTGTCTACCCGATAAAATGAACCCCTATGAGTATGCAACACTTTTTTTTTGAAAAAAATTACTTATACGACTCGTGGACTAAATATTCCTATTGTTTATTTTCTATTTGTCCGTTGTATGTTGTTATGTATAATTTTTAACTACGGATTTTGATGCTACTGCTCCCGTCGTTGGTATTTTGAGGAAAATGTTTACTGAACGAGGACCACTCGTATTAGTATTCATATTTATGTCGTATTATATCACATGAGTGTGTGTATAATATTGAGATACTTAACTTATATTTGAAAGAGACTTATTTATGAGATTATAAGACAATTGTACTTGATATTTTGTTATGTTTTAGTTGCCCATATTTACCGCCCAAATAAGGAAAGCTGCCTCATGAATGTAAAGTTTCAATTTTGTTTTTTATAAATAAATGCATTTTTTTATTCTTTTGATCATTCACTAGATCATTCCTACATACTGTAGGAATTCCGCAGGTCATATTAATTATACAGTAAACAGCCCGGAAACTCATAGGTACAAAATAATATAAACTTGACGTCAATGTAAATGTAACCCTGACTCAAACACACTCTCGTAGCCTACATGCCATGAAAAGAACAAAAACAAGAAAAATATAACAACTTGATTTCCAGCCAAAAATAAAACAAAAAACAAACAAAAGGGAACAACAGCTATGAAAACAAAAATAGAAAATGACATAAACGCAAAGGACACGCGCCATGTCACGCGCTGCCACGCCCCGCAATGCGCCATTTCTCAAATGCATTCAAGTGCATGCAAATGCCATGATGACTTGCTTCTGACATCGAGTTATGACTTTGTCCGTCAGCAACTTCAAAAAATTATGCTAAATTATGCAGTCGAGCGTTCTAATTGTTGTCTAAAATTAAAACTTTAAATTCGCAACTTGGAACTCATTTTTATGGTCAACATCACGAAACGGCAGCCGCAAACAGCTGGGGATCGAAATGGTAGAAACAGAACGAAAATGGAAAGCCCATGGCAACAGAAAGTTTCGCTTGGGCGCCGTCATTTATCAAGATTGCCACTAATCGATTGAGATTGTCGAACTCTTGGCACTTAACCTAAACTAAAGGAATGTTTTTTTCGTCTTTTTCCTAAGTCAACTAACAATTTAGCTTCAATAAAATGTTGGTTTTTTGCTTTTAAGGAAGCTTTCCTTTAAAATACAACAACATAACGTATAACTTTAATTATTATGTGCAGGCATTGGTTTTTACTTTATAAGGTTGTGAATAGTATTTTCAATGACTTTAAAGTTTAATGTTTATATATAGATTAAAAAAATGTAGCGTGGGTAAACAAAGCGTGCTCCATCATGTATATATAGTTTACTTGCCCATTTTGTGCTATTTGCGTTGTCTGTTGCAACACAATTTAACATAATAAATCATAATACTTCATTAACAAAGTCACTTTCCCATTAATATAAATGAATACATTTTAAATGAAACAACATAACTCGCAATGAAACGCACAACTGAATCAATGAAATATTTAAGCATTTCGGCAAAGTCGATTGAACAATTTAAGCAAAATAACAATTGTTTGTCCCCTTCTGGCACATATTTGTTTGCTTGTTGTTTGTTTGCATAATTCAGTAAACTCGTATGTTTGGTCAATGGGGCATAGCGAATTGGTAAACACGTGGACATATGAAGTCAATCAATTTAAGCTGTGCAACATTTTAAACCAATTCGTCGAACACTTGTAGCATTTAAGAAATCAAACAGCCAACACGGTCAGTATATCAGGGCTTATGTTGGTCCTTTTGTCTATCTATGTGTGTAAAGTCGAAAGTCAAATCACGCCATTTATCAAGCCATGGCCGTTATTGCTATTGCCACACAGGACCAAGTTCTTTGCGCTCATCTTTCAAGCAGCTTTCGTTCAGTGGATGTTTTAGTCCAAAGCTTGGATATAAATATAGAGGACCCCCTGGACAGATACACACATATTATATAGCCGTTGTTTTGCCAATTTTCAAATGCGAAATTCAATTGAGCATTGAATAAAAAGTTTCCTGCCGAAAGCATTGGCATTTTTAAACTACAAACATATATACAAAAATACAAAAGCATTTACAAGTTTGGCTTCTTCTTGGAAGTTTTCTTTCCTTTTTATCTTCTAAATTCACAAGGGTTACTTATAAAGTTTACGGTGTGAAAATTACAAAATGTTGAAAAAAATCTATCAATATCATGACATTTACATTTGTATATATAAAATTTTGCAGAATAATTCTACCCCAAAAATGTCGAATTAAAATTTTATGTAAAACCGCATGTAGCTTGTATTTTTCAGCTAAATTATTTTCCATTAAGAAGTGAAGTTTTTAAGCTACCCCAAGTAATGGCTGAGCACATGGCGTATCTTTAATGATTTGCTTTTTGCTGACTCTATACCAACCCACCAGTCCCCATTTTCAATATAATGTACATAATTTGATATGGCCATTTTATATAAACGTATATACAGATGTCTATATTTATTCATTCATACATATATTTGTATATGTTTATACAGTTTGTGTCTTTAGCTTTTGCTTTGGCTTCGGCATTGGCTTCTTGGCGAATTATTAATGCCACTTTGCATAATGAAAAGTTAGCCAAGTTCAACATTTTCTTTGTTATTGCTAAACTTGTTGTTGCTCTTCATATTATTATTGTTGTTGTTGTTGTTGGCGTTCTCGCTGATACTTGTCGATGTTGTCGGCGAAAGCTTTTCAAATTAGGCTAAACAAAAATGTCGCATGTCTTGCCAAAATACATGTAGGAAAGGAAAATATTTGAAAACAAAAACAAATATTATATATAGACCGTGTATATTGTACCATATATTTCTCGTTGCCATCTTGCTTGGCCATGGCCTGAACGAACCGCAATAATGGTTGTGACTTTTTTTCCTGTTGTCGTTGTTGCTGCCGCTGTCGTCACGTCACATGACAATGAGAAGCAATAAATCAAAACTTGCCAACATGAAATTAATATTTACGATCCGGCTCAAGTCTATAAAAGTAATTTTGGCATGATTGTCTTTAATGATTTGTTGCCTTTTACTTATTAAATACATCTACATAGAAAATGCAGTGTGTTTAAATGTTGAAAATTTAAAAATGACTGACTGCCCAAAAATGTAGGCAACATTTTTCTTTATTTGACTTTATGATATGGTGTCGGAAATGCAAAATGTGTTGGCATTTAATCCCTTCTTCAATATACCTTTATTTATTATGTGCTATGAACAAAAGTTTGTGTTTGTAAAGCACAAGGACAACATCGTGTCAAACAATGACAACAATACGTTCTATGCCAACCCATACCAACAACCTAAAACTTCTATGGAAGCAAACACACACACAAAATTCTTAGATGCAGTTGAGCCACACACAAGCACATACCTAGGAACATGTGGGGCACGTAGCATGTAACTCTCTGGCATGTTGGCCTAATGTCAAATGCTTCGATTTGGCCTCCCCTTTTATTGAACGACATCCGCAGGTGGCGAGATATGACTGCCATGTGAGCCATGCACAATGCCTGCGTCACTGGGACCCCCGTTGCCATTGGCAACCATTAATATGAATTGTCAGCAGACGATTCTTTGAATGTAAAAAGTGTTTTGATTGGGAATCAGAGTTATCATTGCAATAGGATTTCATTAGTGACAAAAGATAAACTCTTGATCGATGGCAGATTCTTGGCAATTCTTGACAATTTGGCTTTCATTTTAGTTTATAATGCACTTTGCTCTCATAACGCCATAACTAAGCGGATGGCGGGCATGAAATAGAAGAAGAGTTGTTATCTCTTTACCGCTTGAAAACTTCATAGCATCTGGACAATGGCCAGAAGCAGAGACGGAGGCACAAGTAGGAATAGGACAGTAGAGTCTGACATGCCATAACAAAAAGCAAATTATATTTTCATATTAAACGACGTATGAGTAATCCTCTACACACACACGCAGTCATCCACATGGAATGATGTCGTCGTGTCTGACAGTTGTCCGTCGTCCGTTTCTGTATGTCAGGCAATTCTGTCTACTCTTTCTCCTCTTCCCTTTGTGTCTCCCTCTTCCACATAATTCTCATTTTCATTTATTTATAGACTTGACGGGAACTGAACGCTAATGTCATTTCCATTTGCATGACGAGATTGCCGTTGGACGTGGTCGTCGACTGACATGAGAAGTAGCAAGCGATTGGCAGACAGGATATGTGGAATACATATTCTAAATCAGAATCTTAGTTACGGAATACCGAACAACTTAAACGTAATATAAATATGCATTTGGCATTAAATTTCAAAAGTTTTTAGAATTTAAAAACTTAAAAGCATTTTCCTTTTCAAAATCTATAACAAATTAAAAAGTTTCTTTCTCACATTAGGCATTTGAGAAGAATATTGAATAAAAGCAAGTGCAAATTCATGGAGATAGCATCAGTTGACTTATTTCAATTTTAGAGATTTCGAAAGTGTGCTCAATAAAAATATACAAAACTCAACATGCTCTTGATTGAAACTTTATCAAACTAATTTTTAAAAGCTGACGTGTCACGGGTTTTGCAATGCATTCGGGTTGGGTAGGTATATAGTTATAGTGGAATGGTAATGCTTGTGGAGAGTAGGACATGATTGTATGATGAGAGATTGTATTTAGAATGTCATAATGTAATTAGCACACAGACAATGCAAGCACTTAGACTTAATTAATTAGTTAATTAGTTCTTTATATTAAATTTAAAAGAGAAATACACTCAATCAACACTTACGTAAAACTGCACTAGTAAGTCACCTAATTGGTCCTATTCAAATAAATGCAATTTGATTTTTTTTTTTTGTTTTTGATTTAGAAACGTATAAGTGTATATATTTCATGCATGGGCAACTTGTCCTGCTCGTTACTTTCAGGCGGAAAACCAACACAAACACAGGCAAAACACCAAAGATATATATGTATATATACTTATATAGTTATAAATGTACATTCGTATGTACAAACATATATACTCTTAACACACACATAGCAAAGCAACTCAAACACAAGCGTCGCCCGGCTCCAATGGCTCCAATAGTTAAGCGTAGACAAACATGACGTAAACCTCACAAAAAAATTATTGCTGTTTCTTCACAAGGCGACTTATTTTTTGGTGGAAAAAGCAAAATGATTATTAAGTTTAAGCATCCAGAATGTCTTTTGGGGAAATTTTCAGATAATTCCTGTATTTGGTTAGCTGGAATTCAAGTTATATTTGTCTTCAATATCTTCCTAATGAAAAGGCGTTGAAGCGGCAGGCGTCAGTCAAATCAGAGGTGTAGACGCAGAGACTAAGAGACGTCGCGACATCAAGGACATTCAATACACAATGGAAATGAAGCGAATAGCAATGAACGACACCACAAACAACGAATATATATGTATATATTGTTAATTTTTGAAAATTCCTTCTTTTAGATTACACAATACTGAAAAAATGCAACAGCAGGATATGCACTGTTGCCTTCACTCTCACTTTCAAAGCTGCAACTTTAGCAACAATTCCTCTGAAGTACACATAAGGCTAATTCGAGGCTGAAAACAACACTAAAATGCTAGCTAGCCGATATTAGCTGATATTTGTTGTTGTTGTTCCGATAGTTGGTTTTGTTTTTGTTGTTGGTTTTTATTATATAGTCAAATTGCTCTACATTCAGCCTCTGGCTGGCAATTGACACGTCTGAAGTGCACGAAAGCCGAGGACGGACTGAGCAAAGGACTTCGTCTTGCGATTTACCATTTCGTGTTCGCCGTTCGTTTGAGTGAAGTAAACCTTTGAGTTGAAATTTGAGTGAGTTTTAGCTTATAAATACATATACATGTAAGGATATCCTGTAAATATAAGAAGGTAAAAGAATTTGCATTCCCACTAAACAATGGTAGATCGGATACCTTTAGTATGAGAACAAATTGACCAAACAATCAATTAGTCATCTTACAAAATGTGTTCCAATTCTACTACAGCCATATTGGCATCTCCTCACTAGATACTAGGTAAGAAGAAGTCGATATCCTGGCCAAGTGCACAGAAATTGTGTGCCGCAATAATATTTGGATTTGCAGTTGTTCCCTAACCGTGCAACTAGCAACATTTCCGGTTTCCGCTTGGCATTAACGGACGATTATCAACGGTTGAAACGACTGCAGATGGTGCAGCAATGTGGGGGGGAGGTAGGAGGAAACAAACAGAGAATTTAAAAAATTTTCTTTTCACTATAAAATTTTATACAACTGGCCCAGAAGTCATTTATTTTGCATAAAAAAATTCGTGTAGCTGATCAAAAGAGGAGTGCGAAGCGTGTAAACTTGCCTTTACACCTTTTCTGCTGCCCTGCCCATGACGATAAAGCCGAGACGACTACCCTCTAAGGCATTGGGTGCAAATGAGCAAAGTTAACAGACAGACAGGCAATGAGCCCGAGACCGAGACAGAGACAGAGACAGAGATAGAGAGGCTCGTGTAGTTGTTTATGAGTCAGACGCAGTTAAGTGAGCTTGAAATGGCCAGAGGTGACTGCGTCTGTGTCGGGGCTTGTGCCGTGTTTTGTGAAAGGAAACACATGTTTCACGGAGCAACCTGTTGTTCAATGTGCGTATAAATTTACTAAGTATGACTACACACATACAAGCCTGTACTGTGTCAGCCTTGTGTTACGGGTCGTATATATAATGATTTTTAAACAATTGGCTTAAAATCATTTAATTAAACAAAAAACGTACCAAATTCTATAAATTTATGCTTGCAAAGTTCTTGAAATATTTTTATATTAAACAAATTTCGAACATGTGTTTGATAAAAATATATGATATTTATATTATTGTATTTATGTTTTGCTCAACAATTAAGCATGCCTTGCTCTGAAGGTTGCTAGGTTGTTATGGTTTTACCTTCACATTGAGTTGAAAACATTTCTATTTCCTCTTTCCCTCGAAACTATCGAACAAACATATTTGGCCCGCAAAATATATGTCTAACGTTTAAGTCACACATGAATTGACCAACTAAATAAGTATGGCCAGAGAGAATAGATATAGTTCCACTATACGGCCCACACCTGCATCGAGGGGCAGTATTAAAGTGACCAGCAAACGTCCGAGCCCAGCGCGCCTGGGCAATCTCCAAATTGCCCAAGTTCGGCAGGAGGTGAAACCGAAGGTTTTCCAAAAGAGCCTGAGTGTAAGTAGTGCTCTAAGCGAACCATCTGAATTGGATGAACGTGAGGGTTTGCAAGGTAAATCCTATTGGAATGCCGTTATCGATGAAGTCGAGTTCGCCGCCTCGTGCCACACCCAACCGCGTATTCCCGTCGTGGACTATTCGCTTGTACTACCGCCTCGTCTGCAGGAGCGTGTGAAACGTATTCAAGACTATGATTACTCTAAGTCTGATGATGATATCTATATAAGGGATGATATGCGAGAAGAAAGACCAGAGGATTACCTGAGTCCAAGCTCACAGGACAGTGAAGAGGAGAAGGATGTCCTTCTTGTGAGTAGTTTTAAAACTTGAACCATTTGTTGCAATAATTCGTCCTTGTGTGCTTCAGTTTGATCTGGGCCGTAATAAAGTCGAGGAACATTTTAACGAAAGCGACCACTCGGATATTGTTCGCATGGAACATGAGTTCGAAAAGTTTGATCTGAAGCTGGATGAGCCTGTAGGACACACACACCGTACTGTGGACAGAACCAGTTGGTATGCCAAATTTCTATGTGCCCCCAGGGACAAACGAATCTGCTGGCAATCAAAAGTGGAGCAAGGTGATCGAACACATGCCACTCACACCCTGGACGAGCAGGCAGAGGATCTAATGGATGCTGTTAGTAAAATTATCTAATCACTTGAACTAATCTGATTCCTTAATTTGAATATAACCCAGTCAGCAGAACGTTTTGTGGAGTGGCTTAACTCCATAGGGACTGTGGAAAGCGATTTAACTCCTCATAAAGTGAAAAACCTCTTCTCGATTAAAGGAGATCGCACTCTTTTGGCATCGGTTAAGACGGATCCCAAGGAAGTAAATGCCATTGCCCAAACAGTGGCCGACAAATGGAACAAACCGCATGTATACCCTTTTTCATACACTAAAAAGTTGTATACTCAGTTTTTTCCTGGTAGATGGCCATTGAGTTGAAATACGAGAAGCATATCAATGATCATGCCTCTCGCCCGACGACCAAGCCCATTATCAGTGCTTTTGGACGCACCGTGCCGTTAAAAGAGAGACCGTGGATGAAACGTTCAAGTGACACTACGATTAAAACAGTTTATCCCGAAGAACTGCTAACACGGGAGAAAATCTTTAAAGGAATCACACATCTGCGTAGTACAACAGCTTTAATTGATTTCTATGTCGCCAATCCAAGATTGGAAAGACCACAATATTTGCTCCGAGGTGGCGACTTTGAACAGTCCAATACTAGTGAGTCGGCAACGGAAGTGCCGCTATATGAACTATTGGGACTTCGCTATTAGAAATTTGTTGTTTAAGTTGTCATTAGAAAATTAAAGAAATTGCAAAATTTTAAGAAAAATGTATTTAGATGTGTTTGCTTAGTTGTTACTGCGTCAAAGTTGTTTGTATCCAAGGCAAATAGGTTCCAACATTAACGTAAACACCTGGCACACCGGCTTGGGCACAGCCGATTCCCCAGGCCACTAATCCCACAACATACCAAACACCATTGTTGGTGCAAACCAATGGCGACCCACCGTCTCCTGTACACGCATCCTTGCCAGCTTCTCCGCCAGCGCAAATAAAACTGGTCGGACTTAAGACGAACGATGAGCCTAAACGAGTGGATCGCAAGGCTGCCTGGCAATTGGCATTTGGTATCAAGGGCACATCCACTTGCCGCTCAATCGCCTGGTAAGCTCCTGTGGGACCAAAATCGTTCTTACCCCAGCCGGCAACCCAACAACGTTGACCCACAAAACTGGTGGTGGGCAGGCAAACTGTGCCCACGGTTGACTTACTGGTCAAAGATACAGCCTGCGCTAGTTTAAGGATGGCCACATCGTTTTGAAGATTGGTGGGATTAAATGAAGGGTTCACATAGACATTGGAAATGTAAACATCTTGGGCGGGTATCGGCTCACTTGTACTGGCCGCATCCCATTCCCCAAGTCGCACCTTAAATGAAGTCAGACTGGATAGAGAAGGACATTACGAATCGAAAAATTATATTAAATAGGGCCGCAGACTATTTAGAATTTACCCCAAATTGTAAACCTTATGGGCGGCGGTGAGAACATGTTGCGCCGTAATCAGTGCGCCTCCACCCAAGTAGACATCTGCTGTGGTCAACAACGCTGCTTGCCACGGATAGGCACCAAAACTGGCCTGTCCGGGACTGGCCTGAGATGCGCCTGGCGGTGGGGGGAATCGACGTCCGCATTGATAGCTTCCGGCCTGACAGCAAGCGACTAGTCCATAACTACAGGTCAACGTGGAGGCTGTTGTTGGCGGTGTGGGCTGATGAATGTCCTTACTTATGTATGCATATTTCCGACAATTATTAACCATTTACACTCACATAAACTCCTCCATTATTCACAATTCGAATGTCCAATTGACCACTTCCATCGGTAGGTGCTGTGGGCAAAGGGTTTGCGCAGGATCCAGGTGGCACACACTGACAATAACTAGTTCCAGGATTAACTATACTGGGTACTGGGGGCCAAGTGCCTGGTGCAGCTGGTAGTATTGGTGGAACTAAAGTTCCCACAACCAATTGCCTTGTAAGAACTAGACAAATATCCTCAGTAATGATAGAATCGCGCATTTTTATATTGACCTACTCGTGTGATTCGCTGTGCTGCCCACATCACTGGGTTGTGGTACCCCAGGAGCTTCCTTATTTGGTTCATTTCCAACTTGAGGAGCTCCAAACTTCCAGCTGAAAGCGCCACCAGCGAGCAACTGCATCAAGAGCAAAAATAAGCCAACCCACTCCGACATTTCTTCTCTACTCAACCCTTTGTCAACGAAAACTAAATTGTCCACGCAACACACTACTTGCCTATATAGTCCAAACATGAGTAATAAAATTGTCCAACAAATGGCCTCCATTTAGAGCAATGTAATTTTTGTTTAGGGATTTTCCGATAGAGAGAGCTGCATAGCGCAACAAAAACATTAGGTATTGGGCGACAAAAAAATGGATAATAGTCATAAAGAATATTAAAATAAAACTTAAAAGTATTGGCGTACCGAATAGAAGTTACGCTTTAAAAAAATATGGGACAAAAAAAAATAATTGTATAAAATAAGCCTTGGTAAACCAATAATTTTTATTTTGTATATTAAAAATGATAAAGCCATTTGCCTGTTGAAGTCATGAGACTCGAAGTTGAGATTCCAAAAGTATGCCCCACTGTATGTGAGCGTGGTCATTGAATATTAAATAAATTAAATTTTGAATTTGACGTTGTTTGGAATGTGGAACTGTGCTAATTTGACCCTCGCCTTTTTGTCTGTTTCCAGTATATTGTGCACATATTTTTGTTACTTTTTAATTTGATTCTAACAACTTAATAGTTTAATGGTAAAAATTGGTTGTCGAAATAATCCAAACACTTTCCGCTTGGTCGCCGCCAAATTGTGAATATCTACATAAAGGTATTGCCCCAACTTCTATGAATTAACTTTTGGAGGCGTTAAATTTCCAGAGATAAAGATAGTCGAAGCTTTTGCTGTAAAGCTTTTCCATATCAGTTGCATTGAAAGTTGACTAATCGAAATAGTTTTGGATTTTTAATATCACTTTTAATCAGAGCGTCTAGCAAATAAGCCGAACAATAGGAGGAAATGGGTAACGTAGAACTAGACTTTTCAGCTATACCCAAATTACACGGGCGTCAAAACTTTTGGCAATGGCGAATCCTTCTGCGTACCTACCTAGAGGCAAACGATCTGTGGAAAAACAACCTTCCCAAAGAGGTAAATTCATACGTTTGCAAACTGTATATACACATATGTAGTTTTATTATCTTCTTTTAGAGTCCCCATGCCAAATTTATAATTTTGGCTACCGTACAGGGCGATAAGATTGAGCCCGCCTATGACGATGAGACTTGCCAATATATATTTCAGAACTTGGAGCACCGTTTCGGGCCATACAATTAGCAACATATTTATTAAAATTAAAAAGAGATCGTAACTTAGCTTTTAAAATTTAAATTGTGGGTCGACTTATTTTTGAAGCAAGAGAGTGCAGACAATACTTTACCGTATCTTACCTCTCTCTTTCTTAGTTCCGTTATATTTGATGGGATGAATTTTTTGTGTCCCTATTTCAAATTAACATGTAAATGTGAATGTGTTATGCGATCAGCATCAACTTACCCAATCAAACCTGTGTTATCCGATTAAAACTAATAAAAATTTTACACTGAAAGTTTTATTACGTTACAAATTGTCACACAAAATAAATACGACCAATATTACCGACGCCCACGCACTTTACACTAGTGTTGGAAAATGACAGAGTTGCTCAATCGTAACAGTTGTCCTTTAACATAATTGTTCATAAAATGTGAGTTAACATAAATATGCCGATATTTTTGGGCACTCTGTGACTCTCTCCACCTCGTAATCTTCGTAAAGCCTCTCTCCCTCTTAGCCTATGCTAAAACCTTTTTACAGCCTTTAAGCCTTCTGATATTTTTATCAAAACAACTTTTTCATATCAGTGGCATTAAATGTTGACTAATTGAAAAAATGTTGTATTTTTAAGTTCACTTATAATCAGAACGTCCGGCAAATAAGAAGCACAGAAAATGGGTAACAATGAGTTGGACTTCTCAGCTATACCAAAATTGCATGGACACGAAAATTTTTGGCAATGGCGTATCCTTCTCCACGCCTATCTAGAGGCGAATGATCTATGGAAACACGATCTCCCCAAGGAGGTACATACGCGCTAATTATATCTACATTAGTAATAAATTCATTTTTAACTTCTATTCATTTTAGAATGCCCATGCCAAATTCATTATTTTGGCTACAGTACATGGTGATAAGATTGAGCCTTCTTATGACAACGAGACTTGCCAAAATATATTTCAAAGCTTGCAAAGCCGATTCGGCCCTTACAATTAAATAACAATTTTAATAAAACCTTTGCCGAAATTAAAATTTTTAATGTTCTCCAAATCATCTTAAATGAGATTACTAAACCTTTGACAGCCACTGGCCAATCTCAATTTGTGAGATTTAGAGTTTTATTTAAAAGTGAGTAATGGTGAATTTGTTTGCTTTCACTAACATGTGTTCAATAATCATCTCTAGAATTAAATCTCTTTTAATTCATATACAATGACATTTTAATTTGTTTAATATCTACGATTACATTGGTAAGGCACTAAATTAAAGCACTGTGTATCTTCCCCTGCACACACGAATGCGTCAATTCCTTGATGCACTTGTTGTGCTCTTTTTTTAATCTAGGTTCAAAACAAAAACAACTTACACTGTCGTTACATACATAGGTAAATTCTATATACATACACAAGATAAGTGTATGTGAAGGGGTGAGAGATTTTCGGGTGCGAAATAAAGAGGATTATTCTGTAATTGGACAGCTGTGATCACTATCCCATAAAAAAAAAAAATTAACTTTGACTAGCACTTTTGCGCCTTCCGCAAAGGCGCGCAATTTAACTGGGATCATAGAAGTAGACACTGGGCGACCAGGGTTTCTCCGCCCCAACCAACATTTCAGGATGAGCACTAACCACAGCCTGGCTACCGTTGCCGCAATCTTCTCCAGGGAAATCTTGACCCACAGCCTGAGCACGCAGCACTATCTGATGGGTCTTGGTAACATTTACATTGGCCACAACGGCTGCCTCGTGACGGAAACTATAGAACCGATTTGTCAAATGGCCATCCACATAAATCTGAAATAACAAACATCAGAGATATATATTACATCACTAATTAAATCATTCATAGCTTACCTCATAACCGGCAATTCCAACACAGTCTAGCACCTCCCATCGAATGTAGAGAGCTGTACAACCCAGACTGGAAACATGAGTAATGGTGACAGGAAAGCTTTCCCGAGGTGGTCTATCCAAGTCTCGTGATCCTTTAACCTTCTGAAAGTAAAAGGATAATAGTCAGTACTTTAATAATCGACTTTTTTTAATTAACTTACCTTTGGCTTAGCCTTTTTCTTGTTCAGTACATGATCCATGGCATGCAAATCGACAATAATGGAGTCAATAAAGTATTTCTAGCAAAAGGGTGTTAAAGTAAAAATCATAGTTCGAAGTTGGAAATGGAGGACCTTACCATTTCGCAAACAGGATCACACATTGCAGAGTCAACAGTCTTGGACACCGACTTGCACTCATTCTCACAAAGCAATGCTCGACAATGGCAGCAAACGCAAGGCTCTGGATGTGGTTCAGGTACACCGTGTTGTAGGCTCTCTTCCTCGTAATCCTCTTCGCCAGTGTGGCCCCCATCCTCACATTCTCTCAGAGCTTGCCTTAACAAAAGCTCGAAGAGTTGTCGCGCTTGTGGACTTAGTGGTCCATTTGGTATCAGTGTGGAGTCCTTGTATTGCTCCATCATCTTGCATGGATCTGAGGGAGGGCAATCTGTAGGACATGGCCCATTGGATTCAGCAGCCACCTCTTGCAACAACTCATCGCATAGTCCCTGATCCGCTGGATCAGGTACGGTAGTGTTGCCTACCATGTCCATAAGCTGTTGGCATAGTTCACTTTCGGTTTCATTGTGCTCTTGTAGAGTCGCCATAGCGTCATCATCGTCATCGTCATCGTCATCGTCGCAGCAACCCACAAAGACATCAGATTCGGATTCGCTTAGTTCAGCTTCGTCTTCAATTTGTGATTCTTCAGGATTCAATAGTGGAGGTTCATCCAACTTGTGTGACTCGAACGGTCTAAAATCTGGGTCGAATTCGAATCCGCCGATTTCCTTCAGCGGCAGTGGCTTTGGTTTTGATTTCTGGAAACATTTCTTCAGTACTTCCTCCAATTGTGCGAAACACTCCGAAAGCTTGTGCTTCTTTTTAGGCTCATTTATTTCCACGTCTTGCTGTCCGACCTGTTGACCAGCACAGCATTCTTCGAAAGTTGGAGTAGGGGGCGTCGGTTCATCCTGTGGAACATTGGCACATTCAGGTTCTTGGGCCAGCATAAGAGTTAACTCTCTAAATAATTGTTGTATCATTTTTGGGCGATCTTCTTCATTGCATTCACAGTCGGCTGCATTGCTCAATTGTTCGATCATGTCCAGAATCCGATTCTTGCGTGTGACTGGTCCTGGATCTGTCTTTTTAGAACTGGATTCGCATACGATAACATCGCTAGATACCATTACCGAGCGGAAGGCACTACATTGTTCACACATTGTCCCATCCTGCGCGTCCCTTCCTAAAGAATGCCCAGAAACTGGATTACAGTGGCCACTGTCCGGAATCAGATTGGAGGGATTGCAGCTGGCCAATGTAGGCTGAGATTTTGGCTGATCCTTTGCTAGGCAATCACAACTGTCCGCACCCTTAAATGCTGTTTTCAGTGATGGCTCTTTCGAAGTATAGCAACTGGTTACTATTAGTTCAGAAGTCTTATGCCCAGTTTTTACCAACATATCCTGGGAAGAATGGCAACTGGTCACAATTGGCTCAGACTTATTTGACGTTTTTGAGCAAACACAATGCGCCGAGCTTTCAGTTGTCGCTTTTTCCGATGGCTCTTTGGAAGCATAGCAACTCGTTACAATTCGTCCAGATTTCGTGATGGACGTGTTCGACGAGGACTCACAGTCACGATAGAATTCAGATGCATGTGATTTCTGATTATTGATCAGAGATACATGCTTGGATACACTCTTTCCCGGTGGTTTAGATATTTGGGTGTAGGCGCTTTGTTTTAGCGGGCAAACACATCCCGTTTGACTGCACTTTAATTCAAGCGTCCTCTCTGATACACTTCGCTTTTCGTCGCGACTGCATGTGGCCGGCTCCTCATCCCTTTGAGTGTGACACGCAGCTTTTGGATGATGGGATGAACTGCATAGACATGTAATCTTATCCACCACAGAACGGGATCTTGTGGTATAGGAGGTTTGCTCTTCGCATCCGAAAGAAGGTTGGTTATACAATTGAAAATTATGATCACTGGTCTGGCAAGGATTCACACTGTGACTACTAACACCACATGGTGGCAGGTTGGCGTCGACTTTGCTAGAGCATGTGGGAACACTGGGCTGGGACTTTACGGTTCTGACACTCTCTGCTGGATAATCCGTCTGGCAACTAAGTGTCATGGGAGGCGTCTTCTTTATGGTCGAATACGACCGGCAAGGACACACTCCCCGACTGGTCTCTGCGCACTGATACTGGGTGGGATAGTGAAATTTATCCATGGCATAAACTTGCGTCTGCGATGATCTGCCTACGTTTGTATTCTTCTCCCGATCCAATATGTACTTATCGTGAATGTATGAGGTTTCCGTTTGGGAGGTTTTGGCATTAAGTTCTCCCCCGAGAATCTCGTCGCTACGGCTGGGCGAGTGGTGGTCGAAGAGATATGATGCCTCCGTTTGTGATGGCTTAGCTAGCGAGTCGGCGTTACTTCTATCTGTTTGGCTTTTCCAGTGATCTCTCATGTGTGATTTGTCTGTTTGCACATCCTGGTTGCGGGCATTGGTGGCGGCTTTGTAGGTGATGGTGGGTTTAAATGGTCGCTCATCTTCCATATACATCAGAGCTGGGTAATCTGTGGATGACAAGGGCAGAAAAAACTCAATTAGGTGTGGTTGGAAATTGTGCACATTTTTATTATTATTGTGAAAAACAGGACGAAGTGGATGGCTGTGTCAGGGAGAATGTTTTACTTAAAAGACTACGCTGCGGAATGTTGGGGTGGTGTTTGTAATTCCTTAATCTCGGACAGGTGAACTTCACGGCCACGTGTAATATTCGGCAATGACCACATCTCACAGTTATATAGCTCTAGGAACTTGGCCTCTGCCTTCTCGCGACACGGACAAAAGTCAAAGTATGAAGTCTGACTGCAATTCTCTCTCTCGTCAAAGGTGCTAAATATGGTGCCCTTCTGCACACACTTGCACACCTTCACATTGATGTGCTCACGATTGTCGTCGAAGGAGCGACGCCGCCAAGGACACTGACAACAGCCACAATTGCCAGGACAAAACACATTGCCCTCTTCGTCCATTATGGGGCTAGGATGGAAGCGGCAAGGGGAACAGTTCGCAAAATCACAGTGCTGCGGTAAGGCCAGGTAATAATGTCTGTCTGATGAGGTTTCCGGCTCTGGTTCCGGCTCCGGAGCTGGTGACGATAATGGTGGTGATGATGGCACATCGGATATAAGTCCAGATCCCTCTTCGTCGAAGGCGAACTTTTTCCCATTGGTCACGGGCTCTGCGTCGGATTCAAGTTCAACTTCGGTTGAAGGCATCAGAGGTGGCGTGGCGACGACCATTGGCATGCGCAAACAACAAATGGATATCACATCGCGTTGCTCGTATCGATTGGGACACGGCATCAAGCAAGTGGGTCCATTTCCACATTTGCATTCACTGCAAAACCTGCTGTCACCGTAACTCGCTAAATGGGTATTAGTCTCCGCCGATACCGAAGCTGAGTGAATGGTGTCGCAAGAAAACATGGCATATTGTTCATTGGTCGCGGCATTACCTGAACATGGCTTTGTGGCTTGTAGTTCATGGAGCTGGAACGGCGGCACTCCTATGACTGGGGCAGCCGATTCGCACGGGCATATGGAACGCTGGTCCTGCTGCTGCTGCCGCTGTTGTCCTCGGCAAGCAGATGTCAGCTCGCCACTTTGCGGATCGAATTCCAAAGGCATTTGCACAGTCACTGGTCTACCGGTCATTTGTTTTTTCTGATCACTGATCAGGCGAGCGGTTATCTCGAGAGTTGCCTCACGTGGCCTATTCCATCCTTGGCCCGTTTTGTCAAAGTTTTTCAACAGCATTTGAGTAGCATTATGGGCCCTCTCCAAGACATCTCTTATAGCATTCGGGTCGTCAAATTTAGACACATGTTGCGAGTCCGAGTCCCCCACACTCAGGCAGTCGTAGTACATATCCTGATCGCTGCGAGTGGCCTGGAAATTCTCGCCACGGAAGAGTAGTCGTGTTGTTTCCGATTGCGATTGCTGTTGTGTCAGATAATGAATTCGACTGCAATTGTTTGCGTTCCTGCATGAACCAGCATCAGTTCTTTTGGAGCCATCGTCCTCCATAGCGGGTTTCTGTTTATTTCCAACTACTTTTCCTAAACTTACATTAAATTTGAAGTGAATGTGTTCTTGCCTCGAATAATTTAATCTAAATGAAACACAAACACACTGAATTTTGGCAGTATACACACATGATACCTACAACTGTCTCAATTTGGAATTTGAAATTGGAATTTTGAACGAGGTAGGCGGGAGAAAATGCGATTTACTGATTATTAGCTCTGGTCTAGGTTTTCCTCCTGGCTCCATCGCACAGTGCGACATTGCAATCTATTTGTCCTCCCCTTCTCACATAAACATTTACGAGGCGGCGCAGGCTCCAATGATTTGGGCTGATAGATGTCCACATTTACCTGCCCGTTCAGTGGGTTCAGCTCGATAGGCAATTTCAGCGTGACAGGTTCTCCGCGCAGTTGACATTGACAATCCTTGGGACACGAAGAAGACTCTTCGGCATGCAAACGTGCGTTAATCTCTAAAGTGGCCGGGTAGAAACGTGGGGATCTTTGATTGGGAGTGTTGTCCGCGTTGCCGGAATGACTGTCTCCGCCATAGCATCGCAGTAACATTTTTGTGCTCATGGCTGCACGTTCCAGAACAGTTCGTATTTGTTCCGGATCATCGAAACGTATAATTTGCTTTGCAGAGGCAGTATCCTTTTTCTTATTATCATCACTGTGTCCATCCCCCACAGCGGTCTCATGTATTTCGGTGCAAACATCCGAAAAGTATTCATTATCGCTATCACTAAAACAATCGTGAAAAATGTCCTTAGCAGCCATTTCCAGCTCTCAATAATATTTGACTAAGAAAAAACTTGGAATTTTCTTGCTATTAAACTGACTAACATGGAAAGGAATTCTAATATTAGATCTAGAATTTGACAGATAGTTCCCCAATATCCCCAATATATAGCTACAATAAATCATAATCGACACAAAAAATGTACTGAATAATTTATATCATCTATGTATATATATTTCAAGTAACACACAAAAGCAAAGAGGCTATGGCCACAATGTAATCACTCTTCGTCCGAAGTAAAGATCATGGAATTACGACGTTCTACCGGATAATAGAGAGTGCAATAGTAATCGGAATCGATTTTACGTTTATGGAAAGCAACAATGCGGCTATTAATATCTTCCTCGAGATCCTCTAGCAACGTGGATATGTTTGGTCTAAGGGCTAACTTGAGCGTTTGAATACAGTTCACTACAGAAACGAATCCTTCATAGCTTTCCCATGAGTCGCGTGATTCATGTTTCTGGCAAGGCTTTTCCGAATACAGATTCTGTAGTAATTCTATATTTTCGCGAAACTCTTCACTACTCTCCCACGCTTGGAGAAGCTGCTCCCTGAACATGTCCTCCTTGAGATGGCCCTTGACGGCATCCTGTAGCAGTTTAATAAATCTTCGAGTTCTTGTCGGAAGCAAAAGAAGACGATGCTCCACATCAACTTGCATGCCACATTCTTCGGTAGTGGGTTGCACCTGAATTGTCACATCCACGTGAGAGGGACACACTTGAACTTCACAAGACTGCTTTTCAATTGGATCGGTCTGGGCTACAGCAACAGCTTTCCATTGCTCCCATTGGGGAGCTAAAATCGCAGCATGCTGGGAATTCAGAGAGAGCAATGATTTGGCTGAATGAACTGTATGCACCGAAGCCACGGAATAGAAACTACCATTCGAAAGCGAGTGCTCAAGATGATGAAGGGCACCACTGCGACGGGCTCGGGCTCGAACTCTAAACATCCGGCGATAGATAAAACGTTGGCAACGTTGCCGCTTGCGCCGCAACGAAATGGGTTTCTCGACCACCGTTTGATCTTCCAGTTTATCGAGTGGTTTGTCTAATTTGCAAATAAGTTTATCGGAATCGCCGAACGTTAGTCCCACACAAAAGTCACCCCTATCATCCTGTTGGCTGGTGCCACCGCCTTGAGAACGCGCCGATTTGGCGGATGATCCTCTACGCCTAGACTCCCTTCGACCGGGACTCGATGGTTGGGAACCCCTGCGACTTGCCTGAGAAGCACGACGACTAGATGGCAGCGACATGGAACGCTCTGTGACGCCCTGACTAATAGTTTGCTTGCTAGATGTAGGCTTGACTTGATCCAAATCCATTTCATCGCATGGCTTGCACATTGCTTTGGCGGAGACTTCTTCCCCAGACTGACACATACATGCTGTACTCACCTCGGATGGATTCTTGGCACATAATAGGGTGTCTGCCAGTTGCTTGACACTGCAAGCTATTGTCTGGAAGTCCTTGTGAGTGGGCAGCTCTCGTTCGCGCCGCTGCAAAGAGAGAAAGGGAGAGATAGAAAGAGAAAGTCATTGATGAAAAAATGAATCACTTACCTCAATGTCTCGCAGGGCACAACCCAAGCCTTGGCTAGCTGCTTGCAAGTCTCCAATCTCATCGCGTTTGGCTCGCTTGGCCGGACTGTCGTACAGCTCATCCGCGAGACTGAATCCCTCTGGACATGCACCCAGTTTTTGTTCCATTATCTGGCATTGCTCCTCCTTTGTCCTGAGTTCGTCCTCTAGACAACGTGTTTTCTCTTCGGCATCTTTCAGTTGCAGCTCCATTTGACCAATTTTCTTTTCCAATGTGCCTACTTCTTCTTTTAGTTCGCCGTTTGTCACTTCAATGTGCATGAAATCCTTTTTGAGGCTGTAGATTTGATTGCGCAAGCCGTCAGTCTCCTGTTTCAGTTGCTCTTCAGTGTTCTGTTGAATCTTTTTCGAGAAACTCAGATCATCGATTAAAGCCTGACTGCGCCGTCGCTCATTTTCCAACGCCACAGCCAGGGGCTGTTGCTGCTCCGCCTCCAGTTCCAGTTGGGCCTTACTACTCTCCACACTACTTTGGAGCGTGTGATTCTCCTCTAAGAGGTCACGATGCTCTTTGGTTAATCGCACCAAGCAAGTTTTTAATCCATGCTCGGCCTCCTCCAACTGCTGAATCTTCTCGGCGGCGGCACGCGCATCTTCACGCAAACAATCCTGTAGCTTAGCAATTTTTTGTTTCAGACAAACTTCTTTGGTGCGATAGGCTTCCTCCCGCTGTTTATACTCCCTCTCCAACTCCACCCAATGGGAGTCGGCTGTCTCCATGGCTTCGTAGTGACGTGAATTCACTTCCTTTAACTGACAACGAAGGCTCTTTACTTCCTCCTTGAGATAGTTCATCTCGCGGCATCCGCAACCGTCAGTTGCTACATTTCTGTTAGGTTGCTGGGAGTGGATTTGCTTCATAGTTTCCTGTCCACCCTTTAAATGAGTCTGTCCACCGTCCTCGGCGCGATGTGATTGGGTGTTATTGATCGTGTCTGATGTGGTAGACAATTCGTTACCCATTTTGGCTATAGCCCAGAGCCGATAAATCAACAACAATGGCAGGGAACGCCGCAAACTGTCCAATTCTCTCTTGGCACTGCGCCTTTCTGAGTGCAGATGCTCCAACTGAGTTTCAGCCGCCCTCAGATCGTCGCGTAGAATCGCACACTCGGCTCGACAGTCCTTGTACTTGGCACACAGAGCGTCCTTACCAAATTCCAATTCCACGTTTCGCTGCCGTAGAATCTCCAACTCCACTTCGTTGCGTTGTAGATGCAAACGCGTGTCGTTCTCCGCCTCTTCGAATTCACACTTGGCCTCTTCAAGAGCGGCGTTCTCCTCGACAAGTTGATCCTGACGATCTCTCAACTCCCTCAATTCCTTTTCCAATTGCAACTCGCGCTGCAGACGTTGGGCGAGGTGTTTGGCCTGGGTCTCTCCACTGCTCTCATAGACCAGTAGCTTCCCCTCCAATTGATCCAATCTCTCTTGATAGAACTGAAGATGGGGATGTGGTGGGGGCACAGACAAATCGCACTCCACAAAGACTCCACTCTCACTCAGACTGTTGCTCTGCCAGGCACTGCCAGAATGACTGGTGCAACGTTTACTCGGTGTTGGTGGAGCACTGGGCGTGGCACTATTACTATACGGTTGGACAGTGGCTACAATACGATTGTGCCTTGTACGCTCGGATTTGCTCTGAAGAAAAAAAAGAACGAAAAAGACAAAATATAATTTCACTTTGGCTAAATTTTATACGTTCAATTGTTTCAAAAATGTTTGGGGTTTAGAGGTAGCAAGTTTATTTAAAATGTGTATTAAAAGCCATGTGAGGCCATAAATGTTGATGAAAATAAATGTTGTTATTGTTGTGTTTTTAATATTATTTTGCGGTGTATGACATTTAAAGCAGAAACTCACCTGATCAACAGGCATCCCGGCGTCCAGATCGAGTTGTTGCACACACTGAAGTAGCTGCTGAAGACAACGTTTTTCCTGCCCCTCCAATTGATTCGACGATTTTCGCAAAAGATTCTCCAAACGCTGGCAATGACCCTCGCAGGTGTCGTCCATATCCAACTGGGGGAGACAATTATTTGTTGGATTTATTTTTTGGGGAATCTCTTGAATATCGGTTTCTTAGAGTTCCATGCACTTTTCTTTCAATTTGCTCGGTGTTCGGAGGGTGGTCTATTCATAGAAATTAGCATTACACTGCAATGCTTGGCTGATTTCGTTGCAAGTATTAGGAACACACCTCCTTCACTCTATTTTATCACTATTTTCACTTTACCTATTCGCAATTAAGCGTATGAATTAGATTTTCAAGCTGAACGACTTTAGCAGCAGACTAAGGCGGTTGGAACTACAGCGTTCGGCTCTAAAAACTAAACGTACCGAAAACACAATCGAAACTAAAAACTCAAAACAGCTAACACTAGATACAGCGGTACAGATACAGAAGGAAAAGGCGTGGGGTAAACAAAGGCTAGTTTCAGATAGTGTGTCTATATATGAGTAATCGTTGAATACACAAAATAAGTAATAACCAGCCACTTAGGGCCAACCTTATATGCCATCTTGAAAGAGTCTTAGAAATTTTGGTTAAAACAACTATTTGGGCAATTCTGGTGAACGCATTCCAAAGTGGGCGATAGTTAGTTGTGAATAATTTGGTTTCAATTTGAAACCCTTGTGTAACTCGTTCGATTAACGGGGGAAAAAAACCTATAACCAAATTGGAAAGTCACACCACAAATCATTATGATTTCTTCGTAATAACAATAACAATATGATTTGCTCTACTAAAACAATTTTTTCTTCTGTTTTGTGTTTTGTTTTCCAACAAATTACTTTTGCCGTTACAATTGAAACAATTTCCGCGCTTGTTTAGCTACCAAACAAAACTGAGCCAAGTATAACTCAGCTGCAGCTAAAGCCGAAGTTGATGCTCACACTCACGAAGCTCACACTCGCACACACACTCACAACAAATATCTAAGTCTGGCTCAATTCATTCATAAACAGTTTGTGAGTCATTCGTTTTGAGTCGTCTGAGTGGCAGACCAAACAGGCTTTGAGTGTATTACCTTATCATTATCATCTTCCAGTTCCAGTATGCGAAATTCAAGCAGTTCATTCTGTTCGCGTAGTTCATTGGCTTCGTCGCTCAACTGCAGCTGCTGGTCCTCCATCTCTTTGATATGCTGTTTCAGTTCATTGACGGTAAGGACTGCCTTTTCGGCGCCCAGAAGGTCCTGTTTCATCATTTGCAGTTCGGTTTGCAAACGTTCATTTTCCTTGTGACACATTTCCGCTTCCTTTTGCATTTTATCCAAATCCTGCAACTGGTGGTTGAAGGAGTTTTAGTGGGTATTCACTGAGAGTTGGAATTAGCAACTCATCAAACTTACTGTTTGCCACATTACACCGCTGTCGGCTCCACTGGATGGCGGTTGTGGACTAATCGAAGGCGGTGCCGACGATAAAGCTGAATCTGTGTCCGAGTTGTGGTCCTAGGCAAGAGGGGGAAATTCATTTCGAGTTAGGGTCAAATTTATATGACTCAGCTTACCTTAGGCTTAGATGCTGCATTAGTCAGCAGTGTTGTCATCCATGCAGTGGCACCTTCTACACTTGTTCCTCCTCCTCCGCCACCAACACTTAATCGCACTCCTCTCATCTCGTCTTGTTTTGTTTTTGTTATTATTGTTGTTGATTTATGTGCATTCTTTCTATTGTTGATTAGCTCAATGTTCTTGAGTTGGGTTATCTGCAATGAAGAATGAAATGGAAAAATGTCGTGCTTCAGTTACATTCTCTTGGCAAAGTCTTTAACCCAGTTGATGTGTGTTTAAAGAATGGCCAGGCAATTAACAAAAGATTGTGTCTTTTATCATCTAGTCTTTGCCCCTCTATAAGTGCCTCTAGAACACGCGTGGTCGTGGTCTTGGCCATAGCCATTGCCGTTCCACTTGCTTTGCTTTTCACGACCAGTTAACAGTTATGACTTGATTTCTTGCGGCAAAATGTTGAGAACAAAAACGCCAAATCATTATGTACGATGGACAGGTATGTGTTGCTTTTGATTTCAACAATGCGTCCAGAGCATAAAAGGGGACCCACAAGTCGAGGTCGTTGACCATCGATTTGACTTGGAATCTGTACACAGACCACATAAAGATGTTCAAGGATTTTGCGATTTAACGAAAACTATGTCACATTTATTAGAACTCATAGTAATAATATTAATTGTTACGGATTGTGGTAACTTTGAATCGGAGTCTTTAATAAGAAATCTTAAAGTGATCGTTGCCAAAATTTTATAATACCTGCCTCACATGAATAGACACTGACCACATACCCCTTTTGTAAGAGTATACAACATTTTTCCAAAGTCAAACCTTAAGAAATGTCTTGTATGTCGGACAATAAGTAAAATTAACTTTATAGGTAACGGCATTCCGCCTAATCGGTTATGCTGAATGTAAATAGTTTTATTTTTACCCACCTAACCCAAATGTATACATGTGTATATTGTCTGTATGATGAAACCTTTGAGCAAAGCTTTTTCCCATGGCAATCGATTTGGTTTACTAAATAAAAACAATTTGATACATAAATTTCATTATAAAACTCAAACATTTGATGCGTCTTTCGCCACCAGGCCGTTAATTTGTCTAAGTTTATCTTATTTTCCAGCCTGCGGGGCGCACATCACCATCATCATCACGTTTTTCATGGTCACGACAGAGCCCCATTCCATCCAATCCAATCCCAATCTCTATTCCCATTGACATGTCAGGCTAATTAGCCCACACTCAAAACCAAATTACTTTCCAATCAAGCACACCTAGTTATTGTGTGTTTTTACTTTTCTTTACATTTGAATTTGTTTTTTTTTTTATTTTCTTCTTTTCTTTATATAAGCCTCATTATGGTCATGTTATTATACGCATAATGCAGCATTATGCTAATTTTACACCAAGCTGGAGAAATCATTAATCAATTGTGAAATGAGGTAGGGGTACATACATATGTATGTATGTACCTACACACACATACACAGACATTATGTACACCCAAAAGGAACCCAAAAAACGAAAACACAACCAAGTGCAATGACCAATCGTCTCTCTCATCCATGTACATCCATCCATACATTATCGTTTTCATTTCACAACAGCCCAAAGCCATGAATATCCAAACAGTAATTCGCCCTGATGGCAGACCCAAGACCAAGACCGAGTCCAAACACCCAACTTGGACTTGACGTCGCTGTCGGCGGCGTTGGCGTTGGCGTTGGCGTCGCATGCCTGCACGTTGGGAGTCACGTCAGCTTTGGAGAATTATCAGAATCCCTAACAGTTATGGTGATTTCTTGAATCGAATCCAAAGAAAGAACGTTTTATTTAACTTTATAGCTTTTCGTGATTTTTTATTGGTGTTTTGTTCGGTTTTTTTTGCGTAACGGAAAGTTAACGAACTTGATCAACGTGCCTTGCAAGTCAGATTAAGATTAGGCCAGTGAGGCAAGTCGAGGGGGAGAGATTACTTGATGGCTCTATTGAGATGGCATATTCAGATTGTGCTAAATGCAATGCCGACGTTGCGAGACGAGCGATCGAGAGACTATGGATTGTGTGTAAATCACGACATAAGCAAACAAGGCAACTATCACTTGCAGCAGCACCAGCTTGTGCTATATAAGTACATCTGTGTATGTATCAGTCTATCTATGCATCTATCTAACTATGGTGTACAGGTGTTTGTTTGCTCAAGCCACACAAACCTCACAAGCCGGGCCGAGTGTTTGTGGATGATTTTCCTTTTTGCAGACAGGTTTCAGTCGATTGAGAGAAGAGTCGACTGCAATCCGATCCGATCCCATGCCATGCGATCCGTACCGATCCGGCTGCTGTTGCGACGCGACGTTCCGGGTTCACTTTGCACGATTACGTGTCAAAGCAGGCAGCCATCAAAAAAGGCATCGACAATGCTTTTTATATATTGTATACTATATATAGATATAGGTACATATATATATATATATATATATATTTGTTCATATATGTATGTAGTATATTTACTTGTATTTGCATTTGGCATTGTAATTCAGGTTTCTTCGCATCTGGACAAAGGCTTTTTCTTTGATTTGATCTTGCGAAAGCGAAAGTTTATATACGCTAATGAATTATATTGTATATCAGAAGGCGTGGCTCCTCTGCTCAATCTTTGGGCACAGCCAAGCATAACTCCGCAGCGGGGATAAGCTAATTGAACTAATGAATGGATACTGCTCCACTGTTGACATATGTGTTATCTCATCCATTTATGTGAAATGGTAATCAATTAATCGAATGCCTTTCCCTTCTTTTTCTTCGTCTGTGCGTTTGCTATCCTATCCGTGGTAAAGATTATTAATCATTAACAACCGAAGAGATGAAGAGATTACCCCCCACATTACTTTTCATTTAAATCACAGTTAAATCTAGTTTGTTTATCAACATAAATGTATGTAGGATCAAAGGGATTATCCAATGTTTAAAGTTCAATCATTTACATCAGTTTCTTTCATTGAAGCCATGAGAAAATCAGTTTAAATAATTAGCAAATATATTTAATTAGATTTCAAGTAAACCGATGATACTTTGTTAGTTAGTTTTGTTTGTTAGACAATGAATACTTTGCTTTCCGAGTGTTATTTTTCCAACCACATTTACATTGGCATTTCCTGAATGAAGTCAATTATTTGAGTATTTGCTGAAATAATTATTGATCGAGTTGTATGAGGGAGTAAGAGAGGACGAGGGAGTGAGAGGTGTTATGGGGTTGGTTTGCAAATTACCTTAACGTCTCGCCTTTCAAAATAGTAATCCATTTCTATTGCATGTTATTTCATTATTCATTCATAAACAAAACGGCTAACAAATGCACAAAAATGACGAAGAAACAATTAACCGCAATTTTCAACTTAGTCTCTTAGTTTTCACCGTGGTAATTTCACTAAAACATTAAAATTTATAGACACATTCGCCACAATTTGCATATAGTTCAAATTTCCATTTCAAACACACCCCGTTTTTGTTGTTGTATCTTCAAGTTTGTTTTTTGTTAGTTGCTTTGTTTTTTTTCTTAGCTCTTCTGTTGTGATTACTTTGCATATTGGAAACGTCTATGTCTTGTTTTTAGCAACATCATCATCATCATCATCGTCATCGTCATCATGATTATATTAGTCGCTTCGCTTTTACTGTCGTTTGACCATTAGCCGTTGAGATGAGATGAGATGAGGATGACTAAATTTTTGCAGGCAACATAGACCCAAAACAACATATCGTATTTAAAATAGCGTTAACATTTCTTTTAAAAGCTTTTCACTGACCCCAATTGGTGGGCAGAGACCCACACAGACCCCGGTTTTTTGCTCGTCGTTTACAAGATGAGTACGAGAGTGTACCAGTATCCAGTATGTACAATATTTATTTATTGACACACATAGATGCATTTGAGCTATGCAAATGAAGATCTCTGTCTCGGCCACTTTGTGGTTGCTTACTGCCCGACTTCTGAGTGTGGATTGAAAAATTGAACCGATAAACAGCAATTGAGATTGCTCTGTGATATGCTTCGATGATCTTACATATCCAAGGCATGTTAGATGATGGCGGTGAAGTGGGATACATACACACATATGTAAGTATATTCCATATTCTCGAATTGGCCGATAAAAACAATTAGTTACTGCAAAAGGCAGGCGCAATTAATGAACTGTAAAATTGAATTCATTCATTGGAACGAACGGACGGACGAGTTTACTTTCGGTGGGGCCAAAAGGCAATTAATTTTTGCCTAATCTGGGGGGGTTTTGTAGTGCAAATTTGGTGAAATTATGAGTTAAAAAAAAAAAAAGAGAAAGACAGGGCAAAACAAAAAAACCAACAACAACAATACATAAATCAAACTGTAAACCATATACACACACATACAGGTACAGCTAAAAAGGTATAAGGTATATGGTTGTATAGATACATAGGTTTTTCGGTTGTCGATTCAAAAACTATTCCGTGGTATTGTATCATGTAGTCATTCAATGGGGCATTGTTCGGAGGTTTACATTTACTTTTTTTTTTAGTATTTTCGGCAGAGATAGACAACAATGCAGTTGGTTTACTTTTCAATTGGGTCTCACACACATATACAACAGAAATTTCACCTAATTATGCACTCGCTGAACTCTTTATATTCAACATTTGATTTGTTATTCATTATTTTTAGCCCACACTTGACACCTGACGAATTACACACGAATCACCGACCTACGGGGCAATCTCCGGAATGGCTATCAAATACGCGCGCGCACATGCGCACCTGCGAACTGAAACTGAACTTCACTTCACTTCCACTCCATTCATGCGAGCTGCGTCGACAGCCACATCCACAGGCACAACCACAGCCGCAGCCGCAGTCGTCGTCGACAGCGGCGTCGACGTCACCTCTCTCACTCTCTGCAGAGAAAGTGAGTGTGCGAGGTGCAAAAGCAACAAGAAGAAACAACAAAAAACCGGCTTCTACCTGTGCGCTCTCCATCATCACTCTCTCACACTTTTTCTCTCCCTCGATCCACTTGCAACACTTGCGCTGCATCGCATTTGCTGCAACTGGCAGGTTTTGTTGCTGTTGCTTGATTTACCCTGAATACCCTGCATTGAGTTGAGAGAAAGGTGTATTTGGACTATTCAAATCCCCTTTTATGGCAAATTCCCTCGATTTTCGTAAAGACAAATTGTTGACGAGTTCTTGATTTAATGAATCTTTATATGAATCTTTATGCTCCGTGTGACAGTGAAATTCACCAAATTCGTGGGAAATGTACTTGCCACACATATGTAATACTGCTGTAAGTATATTTCTGGTTGAAGCCCATTTAAAACATGCGTATACGTAATTTTTACTTGGCATGTGGTTTTGAAAGTGTTTCATTTATTTTCGATAGATCCTTCTGTAAATTTGAACACATGGTGCAAGGTGTCTAAAAAGTCGATTTCATTTTTTTAAGTTGGTTGTGTTTTTTGTTTTGGTTTATTTATTGCCGCGGCGATTGTTGTCTTTGGCCATTCTCATAACTAACGTAAAATTATATCATAGATCATGCCAATAGTGCATAACCAGGCACAGATACAGATACATACAAGCAAATGCAGATTGCGATACAGATACAGATGGATATCGTTTATAGTTTGCAAGCCGGTGGCACAAGTTCAAGTGCCAAAATTCCCTGCCCCTCCCCCCACCCACTGCCAAATGCAGACTCCTGTATATACCAATACCTATCGCATATATATAAGTATATGTGTGTATGTATGTAGGTATATGTACACTCACCTCAGTTGTAACTTGAGCCTGGCTTATGGGTTCAGTTTCGTTTTTAACTTTTATTGCTGTTGGTGGCCTTTTCTCATTGTTCGTTAAGGGTTTCTTCTTTGGCTTTTGGCTCGTTTCGTTCGTTTTGAATTTCGTTTCATTTGGTTTCTTGGGACTTTGCAATATCATTAAATCCTTTTTCAATTGTCCTATATTACGTTCTTTGGTCTTGATTTCCTCTAGCTGCAACAAGAAGCAAAGCAAAGCGATTAAAATTTGTGTGGATAATTAGTTAGGCTATATAGTACACAAAGTAATCCAAAACGGTATGTAAAAAGTTGTCTGATCGGTTCAACGCATTACCTCCTCCTCTATCCTATCCCCCACCCATCCATTATACCCTACCTGAAACTGAAACTGTACTTATGCGGCGCGGTGCGTAACTTACCAAACGTGTTATTTCAATTTTGGCTGATTTTTGTATGTGAGTCAATCGGTTTTCATATGCATTTTTCAAATGCCGCATATCGGCAGCCTTGAGTCTATCAGCCTGACCAATAATCTGCAAAAAATTCTCATTACACTATAATATACTGGTTATTAAGTGAGTTTGGGTCAAAAGAGCTGGAGCTGGAGCTGGAGCTGGGGCTTTGGGGGTAACAGCCATGCGGTTAGTTTGCACTTTGCGATTAGTTGGCCATTTCCATTAACCGAACGAGACAACAAGAAATAATATTTGCCTAACGTCCTTTATCACAATCACAAAGCATTAATGAAATTGCCATATTGAAAAATGGACGATGGGTATAAAAACAAAGAGCTTCCATTTCATATGTCACAGTTCTATAACTCTAGCCAAGCATGTCGGGAATCGGTTGGAATTTGTCGCTTCTACTGCTTCTGTTTCTGGCGATTACTGATGATGCAGATTCGTATCGTATTCGCATAAATACAAAACCCCATTCAAATTTACTGCATGAGGTTAGCAAGATTTTGTGTAAGGCTAAAATTAAGGTGCTTTATTCATACTTTGAGAACCAAACTTCACATCAACATTCAAGTCAGTTACTACAAGATGTAACCAAATGTGATATATCTTACATCTGCCTCAGGTGAAGAATATAATGATTTAAAGTATTTATTACTCAGGAAAATTATAGGGACACAAATTTTCTATTTTTGGTTTCTTTTCAACAGATCACAAAATCATGTACTGGAAGTGGTTAAAGATGATGGCATTCTAATGTACATGGTAATGACCATAACCAATATATCGCAACCCTTAGAGCTATCCCTGATACGCAAAAAATCAGCTGCGAAGCATTTGTCCCATGTTTTTTTATTGGTTCGAGATGCCTACAGCGTGACCCAAGCCTGGATGCGTGCTAGTTTCCGCCAATTCTGGAAAATCTGGCTTCTGAATATTGTCATTGTCTTCTGGCGGGACAAGCGGTTGCATATATATCGCTATAATCCCTTTACGGATAATTATCTAATAGCCGTTGATCAGGCTGAGCCGGGACATATTCCCACACTGTTTGAACTCTTTCCCAAGACCATACCGAATATGCAGCGCAAACCGTTCAGAATGTGCATCTATGCGGACGATGTGAGAGCATTCTATGGATCACGGGGCGAGATTTATGGAACAGACGGTCTAATGGCATACTATTTGGCTGAAAGACTAAATGCCACAATGATGGTGACCCGTCCCCAATTCTATCGCAATCACAATCTCACTTCCGACATTTGCTTCATGGAGGTGGCGAAGGAATTCGATGACGTTGCCATGAATATACGATTCTATGCTCCGGATACATTTGACAGGCAGGCGGAGGCCACCATAGCCCACAATCGTGATGACTTGTGTGTGATTGTGCCCAAAGCTCAGGGGGCTCCGACATTCTGGAACATTTTCCGATCCTTTCAGCTCTGGGTGTGGCTATTCATCTTCGGGTCGGTGTTTTTGGCCTATATATTTTGTCAGATAGTGTATCGGCATCATAACGCCCCATTGGAAGTGGGAATGCAACTATTTGCTTGCACTCTGTCATTGCCCCTGTCCCATGTACCAAATAACTATTCATTGAGGCTATTCCTGATCTTCTGGCTTATCTTCGGAATGCTCATATGTACAGCCTTTAAGGGTAATTTGACCAGTATGTTGGTATTCCAGCCATTTTTACCGGACATCAATCGGATTACTGATCTGGCTTCATCCAATTACCGTATAATGGTTCGACCAAGACACACCAAGCATATTAAGCATTTCCTGACCTTGGGTCACGAGCATGAAGGACGAATTCGAAAACTGATGCTGGAGGTGCCAGAGAAGGTGCTCTTTGATCATTTCGACGAGAACGACGTGTCCTATGCATACTTGGAAAAATATCATATTGCCAGGTTCCAGGTGCATGCTCGCAAACACTCAAACTTAGGGCGGCCCTATTTCCATTTGATGAACAGCTGCCTTGTGCCGTTTCATGCCGTCTATATTGTGCCCTATGGGTCGCCGTATTTGGGTTTCCTAAACAAACTCATTCGCAGTTCACACGAGTTTGGATTCGAGCGCTATTGGGATCGCATAATGAATGCTGCGTTCATTAAGTGGGGGGCGAAAGTTGTTTCACGTCAACGTCGCAACAATAATGACGATCCGGTCGTCCTTAAACTGCAGCATTACCAAGCCGTGTTCTTTCTTTGGGTCATAGGAATTCTGCTGGCTGTTGTTGTATTTCTCTGGGAGTGGATCATAGGCAGAATTTGGCGTGGGCAAGCAAATGCCATGCATATACAAACATAGATTTTGAGTAATTATTCAAACGTCACACTTACCTGGCTCCTTTCATCCTTAGTTCTGTTTGCTTCCTTTAGCACGGCGATTTCGTTAGTCAGTCTTTGAATTTCATAGTTAATTAGGCCATCGGCCGATATATATGTGCAGTGGCCCTCTGGGGCCAATTCGTTGGGTTTTTTGGCAACATTGCAGTTGCTTTTCTTAGTTGTCTCCAGCGTATGCTGAAGCTTTTTAATCTCACATTTCCACTTGCGACAATCCGCATCATTTTGAGCCCTACATAATGATATATAAATTCTTATAAGAACGGCCCGAATAAGCCATTTTTTTTTCACTCACCTTAAAGCACGCACTGCCCCGCGCTCTGTTATCAAAGTCGACTTTAACCCATTCACTTCCAAGCGAAGTTGCTCTGTGAGGGCATTTAACTTCTGAATTGTGTCCAGATTCTCTTGCAGCTTACGCTTAACGCGTTGTGGCGGAGCAGGATTGGTTGTGGTCACACCCCCAATAATTACAGGACGCTCTACCTTGTTGTTGTTGCTGCTGTTGTTATTAGTTGTCTTGACTGCATCTTTGGCAGTCGTAGTGACTGGGACAGTGGCCGACTCAAAAGTACGTGTATCCTTGGCATGCAATTTGCCTCTACAATTCAACTGAATACCCTCGATGCGGGTTCGTTTCTCTTGATTGACAGCATCACCAACGGAAGTTAGCGATGCACTTAACTTCTTCTTTCGCTTTAATTTGTTTTTGCTGGCGCCGACCAATAGGGTCTGCCAATTTTCGTCGTTTGGATGGTGGACATGGTAGCTCTGTTTTGCTCCATGTTCCGATTTACGCTGCATAGCTCCATCATGGGAGTTGCTCTCATTGAGTACTCTGCTAGAGGTCGTTATAATGATTTGATTTTCAGCCATTTTTATCTTGAGTAGATATGATGTATAAAAATGTCGCCGTCGTTTTTAAAATTATAAAATAAATAATACAAAATGCTGCCGAAGCTGCATATGCGGTGTTTTTTAGTCCGACCCTACCGAAAGTCTCGTTATATTCTCTTGTCGATCAGTTAAATCCTGAAACGCAGCCTTGCCTTATTCAAGATTTATCTGTGAAATAGAAATAATAAAAGAGGTTTAATTACAATAGTTACAATGAGTTTTCATGCTTTTTTTGAGAAGTGCTGTTTTCTATGTACCCTTTTGTTAAGGATACACATATATTTATGTACATATATAGATATCTAAAGAGGCTATAGTTTATTTGGGTTTATGTATAAAAAAAATCGCTCGATGTTCACCATTCTTTAGTTACACTTATCAGGCTTCTGTTTTAGCCGTTAACTTTTAAGCCTTTTGTTCTCTTTCCTTGCTTTTCTAATAATCAACAAGTACCCCAGCAACCCCCTTTATTGATTTCTATCTAGAAAAAACAGTTTTTCGCTTTTCATGTGTGGCCTGAATGCACTTTAACACGATACTTTGGGGTCTAGTTTATGATAACTAAACCATTCACTCCTTTCACATCTTTTACATGACGTCATGTGGCGCGCCTTTGAAAACATAGTAATTATATAAATGTACATATGTATATGTCTGTATATATGAAAGTGTGCAGGGGTTTTTATTTCCCCTGGGGGGCCTTTTACACGCAATAAAATCGTATTTCATGAGCACCATCAGCAATATAAGCAACTAGAACGAAATTCCTTAGATACTCGTAGTTCTTGCATCCGCTTCTATAGAAAATATAGTAACTTAGTGGCTATATATAAATATTTATACATGCATATATGTATGTCTGAATGTTTATACTTCAATGAGGCCTCATTATGACGAGTTCATCTAGAGCTCCCGCCAGATCAGCTTTATCAAGGTCGCTGATCTATATATGTATATACATATGTACGTATTATAAAAAAAAATACAGTAACTATGGGAAGATATATGTATGTATGAATGGAAATATGATTGGGCATCAAGCCATCCAATGATGCATTTAATTTAATTAAAATTTATTTAGTCACAAAAACAACGACACAATAACAAAGTGTTTTGTAAAAAGGCACGCCATGGTGACATCACTTGACGGACGCCCACTCCAATTCATTTTCGAGCATTATGGTTGGCCAGATGAAAGTTTTTTTCGCAGCTATAAATATTTTCGGACATCTTTTCAATATTTAATAGCATGGGGCAAAGAAAACATATTGCCAAATGATGATGACTCGTTAAAGAAACTGTACACAGTTCTTGGCTACATATTTCTCTCCCTCTTTTTTCACTGAATCATTCAAGATCACGTATACGCACCATTAACATTAAAATCCTTGCGCAAACTTAAGACCAAAGTTTTCTTTTTGGCGTGCGTCGCAATTAACATGAATATATAGTTTGTTTGGTTCTCACTCCAACATATTTACTGGAATTTCGTAATATAAACTTTTCATTGACTTGTTTGTTTGTTTTCATTTATTTTCTTGCAGTGTAGACAATGACGTCAATTTGGTATTCACAGTATGTGGAGCAAAGAATTTTGCCAATTTTTTACACAAATCTTTTAAAAACTTTACTATTTTCGCTATAAATATATATTATTTCTTAGATTAAACTGTTCACAGAGCTCGGTTTTCAAAAAATGAGTAGAAGTTCAAGATTTTGTTATTAGTTAGAGTTCGTCGAAAATATATATCTTTATTTTAGTGAGTTATGTTTATTATTTTAATCGTAACAAGTAATATTCTGTTCTTTTTTTATTAAAAAATTTCGTTTGCTTAGCTAGAGATCTTTCGTTTCGGCCGGACACCGATTGACTGAGGGAAATAGAGAAAAAGAGAGAGAGTTGTTCCGTGTCTCCGTCGCTCAAGTGAACGATTGGACGGCGCTGCCCCACTTCCGCGCGCATGCGTTAGTTGGGGCCACAGTGAGATGAAAATACTGCCATACCAATGCAGGCAAGGAATGGCAGAAGGGGGGTGCGTAACCCAGGGATTGCAAAAAAGCTCTTGGCACAAAAGAAATATTTGACCTGAAGCCGGAAGAGGCAATTGATTCCATTTTCATAACAAAAACAATCCTATTAATAACCGAAAATATGTATGCATGTTAAATGGCACAAACAGCATTACAATTTATTACAAAACTTGATCGATGATGGACTCAATTAGAACAAAAGATGTGTCAGTATGTCTAAAAAGATTCAAATGGAGTACGGGGTGAACAAACTGTCTGTACTTACTCTCATAGTTGTACGATTCGCCTCCGTCACCTAGCCCAAATCCTTGATTCGTTTCGTAATCACATTAATGTCGAATCACTCTCACTTGTACTCCCATTTCCATTGTCGTTGATCAGTTCAGACGTCGCTGAGCAACTAAAATTCCAATTCCACATTACCGAATTAGACATAGAAATTGTTAGCTATTTAAATATTCACATAATTGATATTGCTCTGGTGTACAACTCACTCAAGTTGAGCGATCGGAACAAAACTGAAAAAAGCAACATATTCTAAAATGGTATAACACGCGACACGCGTGTGCTGCAATGAGTGGAACATCGCCAATTTTATATAAATAGAAGAAATCTAATTTTGAAGTTTGAAGAGAAAACTGATTTCAAATAATCCGACCGCCGCCTTCCACTTGTGAGATGAAAATATTGCCATATCAACGCAGGCAAGGTGCTTTGGTTGGTATTTGGTCTGGCAATATCAAAAATGTCAGCTGTTGTCACCGAGCCGCAATTTTTTCGAGGAATCGAAATATTAATAAAAAACTATCACGCTCTCAACAAACAAATATTTGCTGTGGTTATAACTGAAGTTGGAAAGCAACAAAATGACACTTTTTCCGATTCTACTCAGGAGGAGCTGGAGGACTGTCTTATACATCATTCGGAACTTGGCACGTGTAAATTTGAAATTGGCTACAAACTACTCACAAAAAAAACGACAGAAAATATACTT
This sequence comes from Drosophila insularis, assembly GCA_018903935.1. Lineage (NCBI taxonomy): Eukaryota > Metazoa > Arthropoda > Insecta > Diptera > Drosophilidae > Drosophila > Drosophila insularis. The sequence continues at coordinate 679,047 of JAEIFP010002295.1, read as the reverse complement.
GGAACAGGGATAATCGGTAAGAGTATCACCCATAAATATTATGAGAAGTTATTATGGTGCCAATTTTGAACAGATTTTCACCAAAAAACGTACCAATGTAAATTTAACAGCGAAGAGCTGGAGGACTTTTGCGTGAGACTTAAGGATGGAGTAGTGGAAGCATCTTTGGTAGAAACAGGATCTAAATCCCGTTGGTCGGAATTTGTTTTGATGCCGAAACTTCTCAGCTGGTGCCAAAGTCATCGGGAGAAAAGCGACATAAAATCACTTGGTCTTGTCGATGTGGAAAAGTACAATAATTTGTACAAGGAACTCAAAAAAAAGCATGCCCAGACCCTATTGGAATACTGGCAGCAGGCCAATGAATCTACGGATCCGCTCAAATTCATATACGAAGATTTAGCCATTGCAGCGTATCTTATCATATTGTGGAGCGAGACGCAATCAGAGCCACGAGCTTTTGCAGATTTAGGATGTGGAAATGGTCTGCTTGTCCACATTCTTAGAGCGGAGGGCTATGAAGGTTACGGCTACGACATCCGAAAACGTAAGCTTTGGTCCCTATATAACGAACAGACGCAATCCAGACTTATAGAACAGGCTGTAGAGCCCAAGAGTTTTAGTTTAGCGAGCCCCCACATCGACTGGTTAATTGGCAATCATTCAGATGAATTGTCACCCTGGTTACCTGTACTGGCCGCCAGATTTAACACAAAGTTTTTTCTACTGCCATGTTGTGCCTTTGAGTTGTCCGGCTTAAAATTCCAAAGACGAAACACAGGCATAAGTGCTTATCAGGATTTCTATAAATATGCCACCAATTTATCAAAACAATGTGGTTTTGACACGCTTCAAGATCGCCTGAAAATTCCCAGTACAAAACGGTTAGCCTTAATTGGTCTCAGAAGAGAATCCAAAGATTATGAGAATATCGTAAAGGAAGAGTTGGAGAAATTTCAAACCGGCGATCAGCCGGGTGTCAAAATTCGGCAGAAAACTGAAACGGTCCGTAATTGCACACAAGTGGAAAAAGGCATTATCGATTCATTGGTATTGAAGATCTTTCGATTGCTTCTAAATGACAATGAGGACAACTGGTCCGGACGTCTATCCATGCGGATTATAGCTCAGAATTTAACCCGAGACGAGCTTAAAGGTATCAAATCCGAGTGCGGGGGCATAAAAACTCTGCTAAGAAACAAGCATGAGGTATTTGAGTTTTGTGAAAATGATTTAATTGGCATACGCAAACCTAAAAAGTCTGGAGTCCTTTCACAAAAACTTACAGCCAAAAAGAGGTATTGTTTTTTTAGACTTTATCATCCGTTTGGATGCCCACTCAAGGATTCCGATTGCTCTTTTATACATTAATTCTGTTTTGTATAATTTCCAATTAAATATGTTAAAATTCGTGCATATGCTCTTTATTAAGCAATATTTTCTGTTAAAAGTCTTTCTAATTGACAAATGGATATTCCAAAATACCAACTCTGTTGTAATATAATTTATTAATTAATTGTCCTCGGATTATAAATTGAAGTAAAAGTTCTGAATTATTTTGAATGCGCAAGAAATGTTGTAAAATCTAGGAGTTATGATGTCTTTAACGTGAGCTATCTGAGCTGTTACTGCGACGTCTTCGGCGAATCGGAGAGCGGGAACGACGACGTGGAGAGGAACGACGTCCACGGGGTGGGGGTGAAGGACGGCGTCCACCCCCACCACGATTGTTGAAGCGATTAAAGTTGGGAGGGGATCGCCAGCGATTGCCTTGGGGCCGACGCATTGGAGGCGATGGACGACGAACTGGTGGTCTCTGCTTGGGTATAATGACTGGGGACACAGTGATCTCTTGACCATCGATTTGACCACCATCCATATGCTTCATAGCCGACTTGCAATCTTCAGGCGTGCCGTACTCAACATATGCCACGCCACGTCCAAAATTTGGATGACAACGATCTGTTGGAAATTCAACGCTCTTCACCTCGCCGAAGCTACTAAAGATCTCCAATACGTGATCTTTGGTTACATTGCGGGTCAGTCGGCCCACATGGATGCGCACCGGCTTTGGCGTAGGTGAACGAGACCGAGATCTAGAACGGGAACGCTCGCGGCGTTTTGCTGGTGGAGTCCTGTCCCTGCGTCGTGGGGAACGAGACCGACTTGCCGAACGAGAACGCTCTCGCTTGGCATTAGTGTTTTCACCTACTGCTCCACGATCCCGTTCGTTAGAGCCTACACCGCGGCGGGCACGGTCTCTAGTTCGGGAACGCTCACGATCCCTGGAACGCCGATCACGATCTCGCTCCGGCTCCTTGCGGGCTTTACTATTTGGTCTGGGTGACTTGCTAGCCCGCCTTGGAGATCGCGAACGTGAGCGTGAATTGGCCTTATCTTTGTCTTTTCCAGATCCACGGCGACGATTTTTCTCACTGCGATCTGAATCGCTGGACGACGATGAAGACGAGCTGGATGAGTCGCTGGAGCTGCTGGAGCTTGAGCGTGAGTCTGACCCAGAACTGCTTCGTGACGAGCTACTATCAGATGAGCTAAAAATTCGTTAAATTAATCAATTTACCGGTTGGAAAAACCGCGGTTTCCCGAATTACCTTCGACTGGACTCGCTGCTGGAGGAGGCCGAACCACGGCGTTTGCGTTCACGTTCGCGCTCTCTCCGGGATGAGGAGTTGCTAGCTCCAGACTTGCCGCCGTCTTTCTCTTTTGCGTCCTTCTCTTTATTATCCTTTTCCTTCTCCTTTTCACCCTTTTCAGCAGATGGAGAACGGGCACGCGCCCTGCAATCGTTTTCCAAGCAGCCAAGTCAATTTCGGTTTCCATTAAAAGTTCAATAAATGATTGCTTGTACTTACATTTTTTTAATAGAATTTGTCTTTTGTCTCAATTAATCACCAGAGGAACTCTCTTCCCACAAATTTTGTTTAATTTATTTCAATTTTATTTTCTCTCGACTTTTTTCGTACGTCGAGCGGCGTTCTCTTTAGCATAAACAGTGTGACCGTTCCCCAGCTGTCAATTGTCTCATTTTGAGCATTCTCCGCTTTACAACACTATTACTGTGTTGAAAAATCACACTGTTTCAAGGTGTGCGAAGGTAAACTCCCATAGAAAGAAAGATACATTTCCACGCATATATATAATTTTCTTGTTTAATCAAGTGCAATTTGTATTGAATGTGGAATTGAAACAGCTCCAGCAATAGTGTAATGCAAATTGTGCTTCATATTATTAACGTATGTATATATGTTGTAAAAATTATATAAAACGCAAATTGTTAAATGCCACTTTTTCGTTTTTATCTGCGGTGACGAAGTGGTTGTCATTGTGTGTTTCCTTGTATACGTTTGCGTGTGTGTATGTGAGTTGTGAACTTGTATTGTTGGGGGCGGGGGAGACCCAGAGTTTCGATTTTCCATCCATATCTATACTCAGAGAGAAAGAGAGAGAGAGAGAACCAGTGCCAGCGATTTAGCTGAGTACATTTTACCACTACCACTACGTCTTTGTCTGCCGTTCCGTGAACAGCTCCGTCATTTTTGCTGCTCCCGAGTATGTGTATTTCTGTGTCTGTGTGTAAAATGATTAATTTTTTGCCTCTATAAACAATTTAGCAATAGCTGTAGTCTCAGTGTATTTGTTCGTGAATGTGTGTGTAAAGTGTAATTTTTTGTTTTGATGGGCAGACGACAAGATAATACATATGTAAATACATACACTTTTTACACTGTATGTAGCTATTAAAGATATATACATACATACATATATACATAGATACATGCTATGTACATATGTATATGTTGTGTTAATGCCTTAGGCAGCCCTTTAATCGCATTTTGAATATATTCTGATGTACAAAAGTACTCGTATACTATAGTATACATATTCATACATCAAGTCGAAAAAAAGTCGTCGATGAAGTTGCCTGCCATGACTACGCAATAGCAACAACAAGAGGTGGGTCCTCTCTTTCTCTATATATCACTCTCTTCCTCTCTATCACACTTCTCTCCACTTTTCTTCGAGTATGTGACTGTGTGTGTGCTTGGTGTTGGGGAGTGGGGGCCATATTATGTATGTATGTATGTTTGAATGTACGTACATATGTACATATGAGTAGAAGACTACACTATAGCACTGAGGAGTTGTCACTATAAGGAATGACTTGCTTTATAGTCAATCAGCTGATCGCGTAGTATTTGTAATGACATAAATTCAAAGCCAATTAATACAACTTTAGCGACTCACTAGATACACAAAAAATTTTCTTCTTTGTGTTGACAAGAACTTAAGAGTGTTTTCAAAAATATCAGCATGTATACATAAATATATATATTGTTTATACAACCAATACCAAGTGAAAGTTGTCAACATTTTTGTTTACATTTATGTGAACAACAGGTCGGATGATCGATATTATGTCGAGTTTTTGTTTAGTAGAGTAATACTTGTGACTAAAACGATCTATCTATCGGAAACTCTTCTTGGTACACACACATCTCAGTTAAATCAACTAAAATGGGGAAATTCAGTCCACTATTACAACCATACTTTGTCACTTAAAGGCTAAGCATTTTGTATATTTATTACTGCCTGCCCAATTTTGTTAACACGTTTTCTAGTTTTTACACATATAAATATATAACTGGCATAATATTTTTTTTATCCATTTGGCTGCAATTATAACATGGCTTTACATATATTTACATAAATACATTAATTAATAAATTAACAAACTGAAAGTAACTTACGTAAAGTAATTTACGCATTCTTGCAGTTCATCTTTTGTTGAAATGCTTTTCAATAAAAATAAACATAGTTCTTAAATTTGTACAACAACAAGAATTACTGCAAGAGTTCGGAATTAAAAACCCAATGTATTTAGTCTATCTTTATATATCTTAAACATGAATGTAATAGCAAATGTTTTCTTTTACTTTTATTTTCTTTGTTTTTAGCATACATACAAAATATTTTATTGCTGGTTTTGGTGGTAAATTTCCATTTGTTAACGGCCGTGGCCAAGACGCGCCCGCTTCTTTAACACAAAAATAAAATATGAAACAAATACACACATGTCTTTCTCTCTCTATCTCTCTGTTCATTTAGTTGTATTTATTGTCATGTAAAGCAACAAAACAAAAAACAAAACTAAAACATGTAATGTATTATACTAAGCAACGGGTCACAAACCAAAAAATCTGCACTAATTTGAATGGCTACCAGTTTTATTATATTATTTTTTTGTTCGGTTTTAAAATAAACAATTTATTATTGCAGTATTAGTGTGTCAAATACATTCGCACTATAAGTTTATAGTAGAAAACAATCAAAATGTGAAGTATACGACCCGTTTATTTGTGTTTAAAAAGTAAATAAACAGAGCTTATATATGTATTAATATTGAATGATGTGTTTTGCTTAAACAAAAGATTGTGCAGATTTTTGATTGTGACCCGTTAAAGCAATATAGGACATAAGACCGCCGTCCCCCGTTGACATTGTATTTGTCTCTCAAGTATCTCACACTGACCATCTATTAAGTACTACTCTGCAACAAGTCAAAAGCACACCTCAACCTCAAGTCCCTGTACTGCCTACCAAATCAACCAACCAACCAAAGAACTGTCTACTGCAACTGGCAACAAAATACGGCTTTAGTTTGTAAGCTTTAAATGGGATGAGTAAAAAATCATTGCGCATTTTATATGCTTTAAATAACGAAATACAGCCCTCTTCATGAGTTTCATCAGAACGATGACAAAAGGGTCATCGTACTAAACATTATATATTTTTATAAATACGCCATTGCTTTTTACTCAACCCACTCATATATACTTATATCAAAACGATAAAACCATAAAATATGTAACAATTTTTGAAAATTATTTATTTTTATCTTTTTTTTTTTTTTGGATTAGTTCACTTTGTATTTTATTTGTATTCGTCCTATGTTCTTCTTAATGGTTCCGTATATAATCTAACCCGCCCATTCATCACATTACACACTGTTTGTTATTATGTATATGCACATGTACGTTTACTTTACGCGTAGTGAATTATATATTGATATATACTCTACACAGACACTGCAATTGAAGCAAACACACACAAATTCATAAACACATACACAAATGTACGTTAAGTGTAACTGTTGATCTGGAATTATTCTCGAAATGTACTAACAGCGATAAGAAATTTGTAATCAGTCATTTACCCAAAACAAATACAACAAAAAAAAAACAACGGAAACAACTATATACCAAAACTTACACTAATAACGAAGCGTTCTTTGTTTAGTTTACAAAAATTCATGTTACACAAACATATACACATGCCTAGCATTCAAACAACCATATAATGAATATTACATAAAGATCTAATCACTTTCGTTACAAGGAGAAATGAAGGGGTCGAGTCATTCTTTAACAAGATCGTTAAATGATTATTATAAATTTTTCGTTGAATTATCTGTGAAGGACTTCCGAAGCTATATCGATACGTCCACTATTCTATATGTCTTAACCTTCACAATACTATTAAATTTGGAATTGATGATATCATCATATGTTTAGATTAAACGATATTATCGTTAGCTAACTGCGCAGTGAAAGGCCTGTAGTTTTTAAAAGTAAAAGACTGTAAAAAAAATCTAAAAAGACTGACTACACTATGGCTAAATCTAATTTGATTAAAAAGATACTTCTTGTATAGAGAAATAGATCTTTATTTTATACACATTATATTGAACATTTTATTGTAAGTGTACCTGCAGCTTTTCCGTATACATATCCACATTTATATACATACATCTGCATAAATATATACATATATATATATATATTTACCTTTATCTACTATATAGTTAAAAGACTAACCCAGCACGTATCGCTCATTTTAAAATCATATAATATCGAATCAAAACGTATTAAAGCTACACTGTTAAAACCAAAAAATCAAATATCGTTGCTGTTTTATTTACCTACTCTTTCCACTCTATCTCTCTATCTTTCTCTATATACATAGATATAGAGATATTTAACCACACACACACACACAAATAAAACTTATAAATATATATACATATGATAAGTAAGTATCGTTGATCTGAAAAAAATTATAAGTGTTTCTATATACCAATAGTTGTATTTTTTTCTATTTATTAATTGAATAATTCTTATTGAGCATGTTGGCTTGTTGGTTGTTTGCTTTTTGTTATGGAGCGCGGGTTTTGGCTTTGGAGAGAACCACCCCCACTTATAGATAATAGAACCATAGAGTTAAACAATGTGTGTCCCCTGTGTGTGTGAGTGTGTGTATGTGTGTAAAGCGCCAACATTTTGATAAGCAAACATTCTCGTTGCAGCCATAAATCATAAAGAAACAAAGAATTCAAACAAAATAGACACAACTCAAGACTCAAAGCAAATCCTAAATCCATATAAATAACAAAAAGTGCATCAAAAGTGCATACAGCACCAGCATGCTGAACTCAAATGCCAACAACAACAACAGCAGCCGTAGGCCCTTTTCACGCAACTCCTCATCGGCCCGTTCGCATCGTGGCGGACGTATGCTATACTCCCCACATCCGCATCCTCAGCAGCAGCAACTGCAGCAACAACAACAGCAGCAGCAACGTTCCAATAACAACAACAACAACAACCTCATACCAGGACATAGTCCCTGGTGCAATGTGAATATAAATCGCAATGAGAATAACAACAACAACAACCCAAATAATAAAGACGCACTCGAAGGACGAAACTTAAATTGGTAAGATTCGCCGGCTATGGAATTCATTTATACTTATGAAAAGTGAATAATGTTAGCTTTAAGAGGACATAAAAGCGAATTTGAAGTAACCCATCCACCAATTAAAAACCAAACCCTTACATTCCTGCCTCCTTACCACCCACTCCAGAGCCTTTGTATCCATTTTCCCCATAACCTAACTAGATCCTGCGCCGTTATTCCCACACCATAGTTTATAACAAAAACAGTTTCAAACTCTCTCTCTCTCTCTCTTTCTATATATATATAAATACATATATATCTATCTATATCTTCGTAAAACGACACCTCAAAAATCGCTTTTAGGTTAAAGGGAGAATTTTGTAATCAATAATACCAAAAAATATTCAAAAAAGAGACTTTTTGTATTTGGCTGTTAACCGTTGAATTTTCGAAAGCACTAAACCAAAAAAAAAAAAAAAAATAATCGAAAAACAAAAACTAAGCTTGCATCGGTACAAAATATCTAAATATATACATACTTGTTAAATCTTTTATCATCATTTGTATTATTACTTTTGTTCTGTCTCACTTTCTCTATATCTATGTTATATTTTTGTTCTGTCAATTGGCATCCATTCGATCATATTTCGTACATTTCACATTTTACATACAAACAAGAATCATCATTGTATCTATATCTCTCTGCATTCACAGTAATTTTAATTAAAATTATTATTATTATTATTATTACTTATTATACATAAATTCTATCCCTCACACTTTTCAACAATAAGAAGGAGTCGACGAATTCGGCTCCTTTATTTCATATATCGCTTCTATAGTAATCAACTAAACTAAAATTGATATACATATTTATGGATCAATCCGAATCTCCGTAGAACAGATTCTGTAATGTTCAATGTTTTAAAGACAAAACTTTACCCCTAACAACAATAATAACAAAAATCATATTTATAATTGAGAAAATGCATGAAAAGCACTTGAAAAAAAACTGACGAATAAAACTAACAAAATTAGTAGAACGTTTTCTTAAGTTTTTCTGTAGTTGTTTCATTGTCCAAATAAACAAAAGCAAGCTTCTTAATTTTTTGTAAAGCGCGTCTAAGTCAATAATACCAAAAAGCATGTTCTCTCTCTCTCTTTCTCTGTATGCTTCTCTCAATATACAATAATTCTCATATTATATTCCAAAAAGCCCGTATGGGTCCCAGGACTTTATCCCTGTAACACAGTTTAAAAAAAAAAACCATTAACTTCACATAATCTGTCTGTTTTTAACGATGTCAAATTTGTAGTTGTTAAATTACTATTTACTATATTGTAACGCTATAATTATAACGCTTTAGCTAAATGCCTTAGGCCCTCTTAATTAAACAATCTTTAGTTATTTTTAAAACGGATTTCAAATTGTGGTTTTGGTCAACAAGCAGGTCTAATTGTTTCTATACTGTAAGTATAGTATTATAAGAATTCTATTCAAGAAAGATTTGCAGGTGTTTTTCGTGCATCTTCTAAAAAAAAAATCCACATTATTTCCCATTGCTTTTAATTTCGATTCAATACATTACTTTTTACACTATGAACAAAGTAAAAAGATTCTTTTTCACAAATTCTCTCCTAAAAGTAGGCAACATGTTTGTATACGTCAGATGACTACTAACAGAATCGTAGATTGTAAGTTCTAGATAGATTTCCTTACTGCGGATCCATTTGGGTGTAATACCATCCGAAACTATATGATCCATTTCTTTTTCCCTCTCCGTTTCTGCCTTTGCTCTTCAATTTTGAAAAGTTTTTGATTTCGCTGCAAATACTTTTATCTTGTTTTTTTTTTCGTTTGCTTCACGTTTGTCTTAAAAAATAACCAGAATACAAATGCGATGATAACAAAAAGTATTTGAAATAATAATGCAACCAAAAATGTTAAAAAAATATATAAAAACCGAAAAATAACAAAGTGCAAGCCAAAGTATGAATTTAGTTACAAAATTTCCTCTTTATCCAAACCGTACAAAGTAAATATAGTTGTAATTCCTTTCGATTCAACCAATTTTCTGAATGATGCATTTTAGTTGAGTTTGTTGATTGATTTAATTGATCTCCATATTAACATACATAAGTATATTCTATACTGCATTGGTATTGAAATTCGATTATGAAATTGGTATTTATATAATAAATATTTCTTATATTATTTTGTGGCCAGGATCAATAAACTCAGCTTGATGTTTTACTTATTTATTTGCATTTTGCACACTGCGGCTTAGAATGTTTTATAAACCAAAACCAAAGCAAACCCAAAAACAACTTTCAATGTAACTAAATAGAATATGGAACAAAACAAAAAAACAAATATAGACAACTTAATTGATTTTATGATTTTATTATCTATATTATTATTATTATTATATATATATGTGTGTGTGTAACTTATAAGCCAGCAAAAAAACAACAACATCTACAAACAACATTTTAATGGTCTTTGTCACAGTCTGTTTTTTAAGTATTTAAATAGCTATTTCTGTGGCTAATAGTATAGACACCGTTTCAAATCAACAATATCCCAAAACCTGAGTGGGCCGCATGCACTTCGGCAAAGCCGTAATTTCTATACCCTCGCAAACGAAAAACGTATTCAGAGACATCATATACTATGTAAATATACGTAGATGTACTGATGTAACTCACGATTGCAGCGAATTGCTTGACTTTCTTTCGGCAATTATGCTATTCAAAAATTAGTTTCATCTTCTTCTATAAATGTCTGTTAAACTAAAGCCAGTTTATTTATTCATATAGTAAATATCTTGGTTCAGACTACAGCTATTCTGATTTCTGTTAACTCTTTGCAAGGGTATACCATGTGTTTTTATTTTTATTTATTTTTTTAGAAATTTTTTGTAATTACTACAACTAAAGCTTTTGCATTTAGTAAATACATAAATAAGTGGTTAAAGCTAAAGTTCTATGACGGCACCTCCTTCTCATCACTTTTCTTGGCGCCGTGCCGTGTGTGTGTGTATATATCTATTGCTATACTAAAAACCCATATATACTATATGCCATATAAATAAACAGATCGATTGATCTGAACTTTCAACTGTCACCCGAGTATTGTCCAAGCTTTTTGCAATCGCATGCGGTTGACTCTCCCTTTCATGGAGAGAGTTTTTCACAGCAAATTAAAACAAAACTCAAATGCTCAAGCTTACAGTAATGTTTTTTAAAATGTCGATTTTCAGTTTTAGATCTATTTGGTTCTGTTCATTTTGGGGGGTTTCCCCGATTTTCGTCTTTTATTTTCCTTATATTATTTTTGAGCATGTGAAGCACACTCTCTCTCAATATCTCTCTCTCTCTCTCTCTCTCTCTCTCTCTCTCTTTATATATATATACATATATATATTTCTCTTATTTCTCTATATACAAGTAAATTTCTCTTTCTCTCGTGTTTAGCTAGTGAGAACGGCCTTATGTTGTGACTATATTAACAGTTTATTAACCGTTACATTTTTAAAATAGTGTGTGCGAAAAAAGTGTGTGCGGTTGATTTTGATTATTCGATTTTGTTGTTTCAGTTGACTTAATATTTTACTTTATTTTAGTTACTTTCTGTTTGTGGTAAGCGTAGTGTGCATAAAGAGCGAATATAAAGAAATAAATAAATAAAATAGCAAATCCAAAACAAACTAACAAAATTTCTATCTAAAATGCATTCAAAAGTATTCAAAAATGCTGAACAAGCAAAAAAAAAAAACAAAAACGACAATCAAGAGAAATATGTGAAAGTTAATTAGTACGTACGTATTTGTTTCTACTAAATGCATATTGTGTGTATATGCGTGTATATGTAGTAGTAATTTACAACATAATTATATATATAATACAAAACAATTCTAACTGCAGGCATAGTGAGCTTCTCCTACATATGCACGCATTGCCGTTACTCTATATATAAATATATATGTGTGTACATATTGATATTATATATATATCTATATTAAACTAATAATCTAATTATTGCATTTTGCCATTTACATATATATTATTTTTATCTTTTTCGTTCTTTCTTTCTTCTTCATATATATATTACCAAAACAAAAAAAAAACCGAAAAAATCTGCAAACAATAAAAAATCCAAAAACTATATAAATAACGTATATGTGTGTGGCTACCACTACCACTCTGCATATATACACTACTAATACTAATACTACTACTACTACTACCACCTACTACTACCTGTACATGTATTATGCTGCATACCAACAACAAAAATAATAACTATTTTATATGGGTTGTGTTTATAACTACCACACACACACACACACACACGTATACACTACTGCTACTGCATTGATTTGAATTGAATCATTTTCAAATGTATCTCGTAAAAATCCGAATATTATATTATATTATATATATATGCGTATTATATATGTATTACATATCTTATCTAAATGCAAATGCAAACTTAATATTTCAAATCCAAAACCCAATCGAAAATCCAGCGATGTACAAACAAGTAATTCTAGCGGAACTTGTATCTATAATAATAATAATAATACCAACAACAATAGCAAAACGAATCAGAGCCATCACACAAATCACAATCATCGCCATAGCCATAATCCGAATCTAAATCAGCATCCGCTTTCCCCCCAATCGCCACAGTATAGTCAATATCGTTCACATGCCTCAACACCCCCAACAATAAGACATTCCGGCAATTCGAGTAACCATCACTCACAAGCCACCCATTCGATTTATGGATCGCATTCTCCTCACTCCTCCGCACAGAACTACTATGACATTTGTCATCACAATAGGTCATCTGATGGCTCGCCACCGCTTCCAACGTATGGATCCATGTCCGTATCCCTTGTCCGTCTCAATCCAGCCCGCTTATGTGTAACTGTAGCCGCCCCTGCACCCAGTCCAACATCACCCTTACCATCCGCTATCCATCCTCAACAACGCCGTCCGCCGCCGCCTCCACCACCGCCCCCGCCACCCCTGATTGTTACCTATCCCAGCGATCCCACGTCCCATCATAGTTCCCAACGTCCTCAGTATCAGCCTCACTACCAATACCATCATCATTACCACCATCAATACCAATACCAACACCAACACCAACACAATCATCATTATCACCAGCAACAACAGACTAATCGCCAATCCCTCCCGCTAACACGTACGATTTCAAATTCAATCAACGCAACAACTTTAAATTCAAATTCAATCAGTCCAACAACAAATAGTAATCTCACTGATGTTGTGAATGTAAATTCTTGTACCGATATAATTCCGATTCCCCCTGGGTCGTCGTCGTCGTCGTCCTTGCCGCCGCAACAACAACAATTTAATAATGCATCCGCACCCATCAATAGCCATAACAACCAGGGACAAGGATCACATCCACACCAACAACAACAGCAGCAGCAGCAGCAGCAGCAGCAGCAACAACAACAGCAGCAACGCAACTACCGCGGAAATGGTGGAAATAATGGTAATGTGAACGGTCCATCCGATTATATGAACTACCGTCGCGGTGGCATTTGTCCAGCCTTATCACGCGATTATGCCGGCAACAATAACAACAGCAGCAACAGCAATGGACACAATCGTCGCCACATGACAGAGAACCATGCCTCATCATCCATGATGGCCAATCAGCATATTTCAGGACAAGGTGGAGGTCACCATCAGCGCAATTACAACGATCGAAATTCCAATGTGAGTACTTTTAACTATCGTTAATTCGATTGATTTGATTGAATTAAATACACAGTCAGTTAACAGTTTACCAAACTCAATAGATTATTCCATGAAAAATGGACGGACAAATATTAGCTTGAGTACTCTTTCCATATAAAAAGAAGATTTTGGAAAATTTGTCACGTATGAAATTATATTAAACATTTCGCCAATAAACCTAGTGTTGTATAGAAGGCTCTCTTCTCAACGTAAAAAAGAATAAGGCTCTGTGTTATAATAATAATCCAAAAACCTTTCCAATTTCCTTTTAGCATTTTGGTAATTCAGATCAAGACCATCGATCTGAGAGCTCCAATTATAACTTCATGCGCAATGGAAGTGGAGGCTATGGCCGGAATGGCAATTCTCACTACCAGTATCTAAACAATGGCAATGGCAATGGAAATGGATATGGAAACAACAACAATGGTCCTTCCTCGTCCTCAGGCGGTCCGGGCTTGATGGGCGAACTACCATCTGGTTCTGGGCTATCAGGATCGACATTGTCATTGAACAACAATAACGGATCTGGCCTCAATTCAGACAGTCCGTCGCGGAAGCGCCGTCGCATCTCCGGCAGGCCGAGTCAATCGCCGCCAGCAATTTGGGAGCCAAGGCGCTCGCAACGTGTCATAGTGAGTATGGTTAATAGGGGCTTTAAGTGCAAAAAAATATATATACAAATTTGTTACCGCAGATGCAACAGGGCAGTCCGCCGCTGCGTAGACCTCGACTACGCGACGTTGCCACATCCACCCAGCAGCAGCAGCAGCAGCAATATGCACACGCCCAACAGCAGCAACAGCCCCCGAATTATCATCAGATGCACCATCATCAACCGCAGCCCCATTATGTTCCTCAGCAGCAGCAACAGCAACAACAACCACAGCCCCATCCTCAGCGATCGCCGTGGGACATGGCCGGCAATGGTCCAAACGGAACATCAAATGCCGGCAATGGTGGCGGGCCATCAAGCAGTTCAGTGGGAGCCATTTTGCAGCAGGTACAAGGACCGCCTCAGCCCCCGCCACCGCCGACTTCGTTGATGGTCGACCTCAATCTGAACCAGGTACCCGTCAGCCTAGCTCTACGCCAGGAGCCCATCTGGGCTTCGTTCTGCACGTACCCGATGCCGGCGCAGGCACGCCTGGCTCCGTGCCATCTGCACGGCGTTTACACACCCTTCCCCGCACCCCCGCCCGGCCTAGCCGCTGCCCCGCCTATGCAGGTAGCCCACCAGGTACCTACACCCACACAGATGGCAGCCGCAGCAGCTGCTGCCCAGCACATGATCGCGCAGGCCACGATCACAGCCCAACAGCAGCAGCGGGACGTGGCCGCCATTGCCGTGGCCAATCTAACACCAATAGAGCCACCGGTGACGGCCCACCATTTGGACGGCCATCATGCCGCAGCCCCCGGTCCGGTCACGGCCCAACCGCCACATCCACATGCCCACCAGTTAGCACCCGGTATCCACATAGCTTCTATGAGCGCCGCTGCAGCAGCGGCCACTCATCATCTACATTCCACGGCAGCTGCTGCTGCAGCCGCCGTCCAGGTATCCCAGATGGCTGGTCCACCACAGATCATCATGTCTTCGGAGCGCCGCACATTCCCACCTCATCGTCGTATACCGCGCTTCTGGCCCGCCAACCATGGACAGCATCGTCATGTTCTGCCTCCCCAATCGCTGGCAGCTCACCAAGCTCCCGTTCAAATCCAGACAACAGCGGGCATCATTAATCCGGGCTTCTTGCTCAACTTCCTGTAAGCACATTGACATTCCCCCCATTCGGTACCATCTATTTAATTGCTTCGTTCAACCTTTCAGCGCCATGTTCCCGCTTTCGCCGTATAACCAGCATGATCTTAACTCTGGAGACACCAACGAGACCGAGAACTATGAGGCGCTGCTCAGTCTGGCAGAGCGTTTGGGCGAGGCCAAGCCTCGTGGTCTTTCACGAAACGAGATTGATCAACTTCCTAGCTACAAATATAACCCAGAAGTTCACAATGGTAAAGAGCATCCCGTATCCATAGGAGCTTTATAACTTCTATCTTTTGTTTATAGGTGATCAAACATCGTGTGTGGTTTGTATGTGTGATTTTGAGCTGCGACAGCTTCTGCGTGTTCTGCCCTGTTCCCATGAATTCCATGCCAAGTGTGTAGACAAGTGGTTGCGGGTGAGTTCAACATCTTACTTATTGATTTATGATTCAGGAATTAGCCTATTTTCTGTATATCTACAGTCCAATCGCACCTGCCCCATTTGCCGTGGCAATGCTTCGGATTACTTTGATGGAGTCGATCAGCAGCAACAGGCCTCTCAGACTGGTGGTGCTAGTGGTGGAGGTGGTGGTGGTGGCAGCACTGGTGGGCATGCCTCACAACATGCTACAGTTACCAGCAATCCATCATCATCATCAGCAGCCGCAGCAGTAGCAGCTGCTGCAGCCGCCGCCGCCGCTGCCGCTGCTGCTGTCAATCCTCAGCAGAGTCAAGCTGCTTAGGACCTTGGCCATGGGCCAGGCGTATCCGTACCCATACCCATCATTATATTCCAATCGCATTCGCCAACAGCAGCCGTAGCAGAAGTTGCACGAGGATGGAGGTGGAGACGTAGCAGAAGGAATCGCAACCTTCACTTGATGTAACTGCCAAATTGCTAACCTTTACCGGATTCCTCCCTCACCCACATCCACACCTTCAATCTTTTAAATTAGCTTATGTAGATACACAGGTACACTTCTAGGGCGTTTAGAGTTTGTATGTGATTAATAATGGTAATCGCCAAACCACCAGGATTACATATACATATATGTAATTCCTATATGTTGTTAATAGAAGGAAACTGCAAATTACCTTCACAGAATATACTTCTAATTCCTAACCCACGCTCACGTTCCCTGTCCCCCTCTTTCCCAGCCCTCCAATTAGAACTCAAAGAGCGAGTACATTCTAATTTTTATATACATACAAAACGTAAATTCATATATACAACAAAAACATAAAATGAAAACTCTAAATGTTGTATTTTGAAATGTTGCTGTCCACACACACACATACACACATGAATATCTCTATGCATACATACATATATACATATATTTAAATACGCAGAGAAAATGCAAGAAACAAAAAAATTATATTTCTATTTGTTTTTTAGTTTCGCTTTGATGCTAAATATGTTAACTGTTTCCTCATTTCGATTTAAAAAAAAAAAATGAAAAAATCCAAACAAAAAAAAGAGAATTATTGTTTATATTCTTATAGATTATATATATACAAATATATATAGTGCATTGCATTTTATACTTATTGTACGAACTGAACCCACTGAAGAAGTTCTTCTTGCACTAACCAAAGGAAAGAGCAAACTATAATAATCGTGTTTCATTTAAATTTTTCGAAATGGATTTTTGATTTAAATCTAGTAAATACTATAAACAAAAAAAAAACAAAAAAAAAGAACTACTAACTTGAAACATATAAGCAATCTTTAAAGAACGACTAAAAAGCAAATAAAAGCCACAACACATTGAATACCGATTCAGTAACGATATATACACACACAATATGAATTTATTAATATGCATACATATACATACATTACATACATAGATACTCGTGTTTGATGGGCTTAATTAAATGTATTTGTAGTAGTATCAAAAAGTAAAAGGCATAATGCAAATATATACATACATATATGGTAATTTGTAATCCAAAATCCAGCGCAAGCTCAACTTTCTCAAGTTGTAACGCCCCCACCATACACACCATGTGCGGCTGCGTGTGTTCCTGTTCCCCAGATCCTCCCCAGATTCGAAGATCCGTAGTGTTTATTGCCGATACACAAATGCTGCTGCATCACAAATATAACAAACAAACTTATATACTACACCTAAAACCTCCTTGAATCAATGTGACTTGTCTATATTTATGATGATGAAAGAGAATGAGAGTTAGAAGAAGCAGCATCTGATGCAACAAAAACAAAAAAAAACAGATATATGATATATACATACATACATAGAAAATAGATCATTTTCTTCTACATTTACTATCTACTAGAGTTCTCTCTTTCTCTATCTCTCTCTCTCTCTCTACTAATGTATAATTGTATATTGTGTGGAGCCGTATTGATTGTATCTTGAAAATTTACATAATTATTTACATACATATGCATACTTGATTCCTTCTCGTATATGGTATGTACGCGAGTGTCCTAGTAACAAAAAAAAAACACGCACTAAGCCTGTAAAACAGTTAAAGTAACAGTAACATTTTTACCAATATACATGTACAAGTACCATACAATAATTATCTATGGATAGATGTATAACCAATAATAATTATAATAATACCAAATGACGAAATGATTCCTGCCCTCCATTCGTATCAAACCATTGAAACTAACTCAACAAAACAAAAAAAAAAGAAATACAAAAACTTTTTATATAGCATTGATTTTTGTGAGAATGGATATATATAATATATAGATTAACATTTTTCAATACCTACGCATTAATACCTATATATATATATATATATATATATATAAAACCTTCTAAAATGGGATAATTCTATGTTGGTTATAGACAAGAGAAAGTATTCATTCTTCAGCACTTTTTACCCTATCAAAAAAAAAAAACAACAAAAAAATACGATTTTCAACAAATTCGAAACCAACAATAACAACAGCAGCAACAAAAACAATGTTCGTTCTACATATATCCCTATTAACGCTATGCATTAACTAAAACCTTGATACTTAGTTGATATCTATATATATTGGTGCATATGTGTCGTTTCAACTATATGGGATCGATCGGTGGTATGGCTAGCATTAAATTTAATCAACACTTTAACTTTTTCTAAAAACTCAAATTCATGTTAGGAAACTCCATAACGGGGAATGGATATATGTATATGTATATGTCTGCCCCACTGATCCGATTGAATGCGTGAAACGTGTACCGCATATGTAAAATGTGTGTGTGTATTTACTTTTAATCCACATATAAAACAAAAACAAAAAAAAATGGTATTTCCAAAAGACCATTGTAAAGGTGTTGTGCTTTTCTAGAATTTTATTATTAGTAGGTACCATCAAAAAAAAAAACTAAAAGAGGAAAAGTTTATTTTTTGTCACAATAACAAGAGAAACAACATAAACAAAAAGCGTTATGATAACAAGCAAATAATTATATATAGAATATACATACATATACATTATACGTGAATATGAATTAAATCCTTTTATACGTGCACTGACATATGTACTTACTTAAAAGTACACATACAATATATTTACAACCAAATTCAATCAAGCGAATTAATCAGAATTTTGTTAATACACCTTTTTTTGTTTGATTCTTAAAGTTTGAATGCATCTGTATTCGACTTTAGTCAAAATAAACCGCGTCTGTTTGTCAATTTTTGTTATTTACTCGATTTCTATATCTTTCTCTCTGACCGTCTGTCCAATTAAAACAAAAAAAACACTAACTATTCAAATATCCCCTTCCTTCCAATCTAATTATATATTTTTCCCTCTAATTATTTTTCGTTTGTTTATTATAGTTTTCAACAAATCAAAAGCTTATCATAAAATATATTTATAGTATAATAAACAAAAACAAAAAAAAAAATTAAAAAAACAAAATCCAAACAAAAAAATTATAAAGTTTTGCTGTGATGTACGTTATATATATTTAATTACATAAAATGCAATAAAAATTAACAAAAAATAACAACAACAATAAAACTCAAGAAAAAAAATTATAACGCATAATTCCAAATTATTATAACAGACCTAGAAAACAAAAAGATAAAACATTTTATGCATGAGTATTTCTCCGAACAATATGTACGACATACTTTTGAAAACAACATCTACACTTGTCTAGAATTTATGCAAATTTTAAATGTGACTATTATTTTACATTTTTGTAGAGATAAACCAAAACCGAGACACACTCTTCTAGTAATTGTAAAATCAGTTAACCATAGTATTAAAACTCAAATGAAAATGAAACGTTTTTCAATGGCATTGTATTGTATAATGGTGAGCGGGCGTTTTTAATGTTAATTGCAAATTATTTTAAATTTTCGTTTTTGTATTTCGCAAAATTTCAATAAAAATTCAATGAACGTCAATAAAAACAAATTTTTATTTAAATCTTTCTATTTCAAAGGACAAATCAAATATTCAATGGGCATATCATAAAAACAAAAATACACAAATTTATTTATATTTAACAATAATGCAAAAACTATCTTAAAAATTATGCATTGCTCATACGACAAGTGAGCAATATCATTGCTAGAATTCATTTTCAAAAGATTTCCATACTTTCCAAGCACAATCAAGAGCAGGATCGAAATGCGGAAGGATAGCTGCAAGAGAAACACAATGCCATACGTTTTCAAAATATATTTCTCAAAATTTATGCGAATTGATAGGGAGATGCTGCCTTTTTTTCAATAAACTTTGCCAAAACTAATATACATAAACATACATATGTATATATATGGTCTGAAAATCATCAGATATTGCTGTCTCTCTCTCTTAATCTCAACTTCTGCCATTAATTTTTTCTAAATTTATTTGTGTCAATTAAGTCTTAAAAAAATTATCTACAATGCGTACGGTATTTAAGGACAAAGTGATAGTAAAAATAAAAAGCTTATAAAATTTTTAGACAATATTTAATGGTTATATATCTATAAATTTATTTAATAAAATTTATATTGGCTGCTATAACCTTCTCGATCCGGGACCTAAAACGATTGCAAGCCCGAATCAAATGATCCTTATTTATATTGACCATAACGGTATTAATTGCAGTCTACAGAGAAGAAACAGTGTTATGAGGATGCTTATTGGTTTCACGCTCAACTACGCCCCATACGTAATAATCCATGGGATTAAGGTCTGGGGAGCTAGGCGGCCATAAGTTCGGGGTCATGTGGTCTTGGAAATTCTCAGCCATCCAATCTTGTTTTGCCATTGCCTTGTGTGATGGAGCAGAGTCTTGCTGAAATATGCATGGGCTGTCTCCACAGACACTTTCAATCCAGTCGACAGGACCTCTATATAAGCAGCAGAATTCACTCGAAGTCCTTGAGAGAAGAAGTGTGGTGGCATGACATGTCCTTTGCTGCTCACAACACCTAAAACCATAACAGTGGCTGGAAACTTCGTGTGCATGACCACTGGTACCTCACAACACCTAAAACCATAACAGTGGCTGGAAACTTCGTGTGCATGACCACTGGTACCTCTGTAGGATTGGAACATAGCCATCTGTCAGTTCTGCGGTTCTTCTGGTCCTGGTCAACCATAACATAACATCTCCGCCGCTTCAGGGTGTTTAATTTTGTTAAGAAGGCGTTTTAAACGGATAATTCGCTGTCCTCGTGTTTTCTCCGACATAAACTGTCCTCTTCGCATAACATAGGAATTATACGGGAAATCTTCATGGGCAACTCGACGGATAAGACCGTCAGAAACATTAAGATCCTTTGCTAAGGCCCTTATTAACTTTGAAGGATGCTCATCAATAATCGCTTGCACTTTTTGAACAAACTCTACAGATCGGATGGTGTCAGAACGTTTCTCGTGTTTTGCACTTCAGAAAATTCGATATTTCTAAATGTGTGTGATTTGCACATAATGCGGCAATAACTGCGTCCTCCATGTCTTATTTTAAAAAAATTAACTGTAACATATTTACATGTCCTCAAATACCATACGCACCCGTAGCAAAAAAAAAAAACGTTGTAGTAAGTTAGTGTATAAAATGTTAGTTCTATGATTGTAGAAACCGAAAAAAATTCTTCAAATATTGACTCTCAGATTTTATTTTTACATTTGAGCGGCAGATAAATATTTAATTGAATTTTTTGCAATATTTAAAAATGTAATTCAAGTGAGCCAACCGCCAATTCGCTGAGGTGCCAATTCGCTCTGCCCTACTGAATATTCGCTCAGGCATCTGCCAATTCGCTCTGTCCTACTGAATATTCGCTCACCCAACAAGAGTCCGTTCCCACTTTTCTTTTAACCACTATTTTAGTTCGATATGCCGTAGGGCTGCAAAACTATCGATTATTGATGTTTTTACCATCAATGAGAAAAAACACAAAACGATGTATTTTGCAAACAATCGATAGTACCATCGACTGTTTTGCAACCCTAGTTTCAGGGTATTTTAGTTCGATATGCAGTAGGGCTGCAAAACTATCGATTGTCGATGTTTTTACCATCAATGAGAAAAACACAAATCGATGTATCGATAGTCTGAAAATACTATCGAGCTATCGATAGTACATTCCATTGTTTTGCAACCCTAGTTTCGAGGGTATAAAAGCAAAGAGCCCATTTTTTTTTTCGTTCGTCATGGTGGAAAATTCGAGGAAAGCGTACGAATGCGCAAAGAAAGAGCGAAGAAGATAAAGTTAAATATTGATTAAAATTTCTGCTAAAAAAAAATTATATATATATATATATGTAATTATATATTGTAAATGTCTTTAATTTAAGTGATACAAATCAAATATATATATATGAATATATATGTGTAACGTTTAATATTTTAATACGCGTCAAAGTACAACGAGAGCACACATAAAGAAACAACAAAAAGAAAACGGAGTACTTTGCGAAAACAACAATACACATACTCAAAAAACGGAAAAGAAAAATTGTAAAACTAAAGAAAAAACGCTGCAAAATAGACGGTGGTGTACATATAAGTTGTACAAAAATCGGTATCAGTTTAAAGTGTGATTTTTTTGAGCCTTTGTCTGTAAGTGAAGAGAAAGCTTTAAGCGGAATTACATATAAAAAAAATAAAAATAAAGCCAGTCGCCATTTTGAAAGTGATTTTACAAATACATACATACAATAACACACACCACACACTCAGACACATATACATATAAAAGTTCCCCCCTCATAAAATAAAAAAAAAAATCAACGAAAAATAATCCAACAATTCAACAACTTCAATCGTTTTTTAATGTGAAAATTTGAAAAGGCAACTTTTTAATCAAAATCCCGACTAAAATTAAATCATAATCACCCATAAAAGTGGCAAAACTAAGAGGAAAAAACCCCCCGCAGCTGCAAAAAGCAATCAATAAACTGCGACACACAAACTACATAAAGGAGTAAGCGAGACAACTATAGTGTAGCATCAACGTACGTGTGAAAAGGTCTACAGCTGAAAAGTAAGTCGCAATTGTATGCGTATGCTATTAAGAATGTGTGCGTGCGTCCGTGTGTGTTTTCAATTCATTAATTCAGGTATTTTTCTAGTACATACAGTGCTAGAGAGGAACGGAAAGGGGTAAAGTCTTGTATTGAGTGGTTTTTGACGGTTGTACATACAGACATAGCCCTATATATGTATCTTTTTGACGTAAATAGAAAACAGACACACACATTTGCAATTACCCACAGGTAAATGAGACAATACCCCTACAATAAAGACAGTTAGACGCCGTCTGTGGTGCTATTCCTCTAGTATCCATTTACTAGGCAAACTACTTACTCTCTTTTATCAACTGTATACAAGTGAAAAAGTGTTTTTAATTTTTTTTCGCTAAAAATTTGGTTTTCAAGGTGCTAAACGGAGTGACTAAAAATACGAAATGTACTTTGCTATCGTTAGTTCATTGCCAGTCTCTTTTGTCGTCAAAATAACCTTAAATTTCCGCATATGCCGCATAGGTCGATTGGGGTCATTTTTGATCTATGTACATATTTCACCTCTGTTGGCACAGATTATTGAAAATTAAGGGAATTTCAGCTAAAGAGATTTCAGTTAGTTTTTTGGATTGCTGTACTCTTTGTTTGGTCTATGCTTCACCATAATATTTATTTTTTGCTCAAGGTTTTTTTTTATTTCTTTAACCCTTAGGACCCCAGCCGAGGCTTCGAAAGCAGCGGAAAAGAAGAGAATTGGCAAAGTTAAGAGGAGCTAAGGAGAACAGAAAAGAGATAAATCAAACAGACTGATAAACAATACATAACGTTAAAGGTTAAACTAAATAAAAGGTAAATAAAAGCTGTAAATAATACAAAGAGAAACACAAACCGGACGCAGCTACGTGCTCACACGACCGTCGAACATCTTCGCCGCCCTTCGTTCGTTGAAGATTGGAAGAAGCTGCAAAGAGTAAAGAAGAAGGAGAAGGAGATAACAACCAAAGAGACACAACACAACATAACGACGACGACGAGAGCATTTTAGTTTCGAGAATTTGAGAAAGAGGCGGCCTTCCCCCCTCCCTCTCCACCACCACTACCCTCCACGACCGAGTTTGGTTTCGATTTATAGAAATTTGATTTAAGTGCGTGTGATATTTAACGTTAAGCATTAATTTAGCGGAATAACCAAAAACAAAAAGCAAAAAAAAATAAGCAGAAATTTTATCAGAGAAGCAGAGAAAGAGAGAGATCGAGAACGAAAACATCTTTAGAGAGAAAGGAAAGTGACGAAGAAATTACTATGACATACTCGCACAATAGCGTTAGGAACAACATCAAAATGACAACAGCATCAGCAACCAAGTCCATACGTTTAAAAAAGGGAGCGAGTGAATCCCCCCCGCCTCCCGCACCACCAGCAACCACATCAGCATCCGCACCAGCAACACCCTTGGTAACAACTGCACATTCCAACAGTATTGCCAGCAGTACAAATTTCACCAACTCCAATCACCACTCATCATCATCGCCCACCAACTGCCCCAGTTTCGGCGGGAACTCTTCCTCCATGCAGACGCCGAATAATCGCCAGCGACAGCAACAACAACAGCAGCTATCCCAGTCGGCAGGTGCCCAGCGCAGCCGCCAGCAGCGTCAGTCGCCCCAACAAAATATCGGCGGAGGCGGCGGTGGAGGATTCTTTTTTGCCAACAATAACAACAACAGCAGAAAGACTGGCGGTGGTCGTTCTCCTCCCCAGTCGCCTCCTATGGCAATTTTGGTGCGTCAATCGCCGGCCAGTATTCTCGGCGGTGGCTTTTCGCCGGCTTTAGTGGCCAACAGCAACTCCGCCCGGAAGCAGCGCCGGAGTCCCCCCTTAACTCCCTTCAGTGGTGGCAAGATCTCGCCTCAGCAGCAACTCATACCCACCGCATTGACGCATTTTGCGGGTAGCAAATGCTTCGATGCACCAGCTCCAACGGCCTTGCCTAAGCCGCCGCAACACTGGACTTCGTCCGGAGGCGGCTTGCTGACAAAGTCCGAGGAGAAACTGGTGGCCAGCAGTGCTGGTCTTTGCTTGCAGCGCGGCTTCGTCATGCGCACGGGATTCAGCACCGGCGAAAAGTCCGCCAGTAAATTCCACTTGGGACGCTCGTCCAAACGCAATCTGATGGATGAATACGATACGCACAATCTGAAACTGTTGCTCAACGTGCAGTCGTAACGCAAAAGGTGCAAAAGTTGTTAAACAATACGAAAAAATACAAGGAAACTGTGGCGAATGAAACTGCGAACTGATTAAGGAGGACCCAGAACCCGTCAATGTGAACAGAAAAAAAACAAGATACAAAAAAAAACCAAACAAAAAAAAAAAAAAAAAAAACACAAAATAAGAAAAATATAAAAAATGCAAAAATAAAAACTAAAAAAACAAAAAAAAAAGGGAAAACATTTCAACTGAAAAATTTGAACTTTTTTAAAACAAAACAAAATACAAAAAAAAAAGAAAACAAAAATGTTTGTGATCTCAAATGTGTATCATAAAACAATTAAAATTGAGAAGCTACAACAACAAAAGAAGTAAATTTTCAAGAAAACATTAAAAGAAAATCCAAGAAAAAAAAAAAAAATGCAAAATTCCCATGCAGATTACAGTCAACGCTCCCTCCCAGGAAAAATCCCATCCTCTGATCCTTCCTTCCTTTCTCCCATAAAACTACAACTATACAAACTTCAATATGCAAACTTTATAAACAAAAGAAGAGAGATAATTGGAGGCCAATCGAGACCGAGAGCGATGCAAGAAACTTATAAACTAAATAAAAACAAAAACTACCACCAGGGATCCATTCCGAAACGAATATCGGTTTCAGTTGCACTTGCAGTTCCGGTTGCGGTTCCGGTACGAATCCCTGCTACAAAACTAAAACAAAAACTCTATTCTATGTATAACGGATACTTCACAACTGAACATTGTTTTAAACGTGATACGCAAATAGACTTGAAAATTTAATTAATAAGTAAAATTATAAATATAATATTTATGAGTAAAACAAAACAAAAATAGACGCTAGAAGCGCAACATAAGTACAGTTTATGTTTATCCAAGAGCGGACAAAATGTGCAACGTACCTTAAATGTTGATAAAGAAAATAATGAAAAACAAAAAAATTAAACGATTGATGATAAAGCAAGCAGCACACAGACGGACATACAAAGGAGTACATTATAAAACAATAAATAATCAAATAAATAATAATACAAACAAAATGATGATCCTAACAAGATCAATAATAATGAAAATATAATGATGCTGATAACGATGATGATATTGATGATACACCCACCAAATCACAAAAGACTAATTCAACAAGAACTCAACGACAAACTCGACTAAAAAACAAAAAATTGTGGCCGCAATTGCCGCCGCAGCGCAAAATGCATTCAACTTACCCGCAATTAAGCAAATAACAGTAACAACAAAATACAAAAGAGAGAGACGGAGAACGAGAAGCGGAAAAGCAATTCAAATTCATTCGATTTCGGTTTTAATACCTTTAAGATGATGATAAATACCATAGGAAAAATCATATTGTAACTTTTGATCCACACACGTAGATACTTCCATTACTTTTAGTTAAACACAGAGCTATCCTTACACACACACACACACAATCAACCATATACACTATTACACACACACACATGCATATTGAATAGCTTTAAAAACAAAAACACGACAAAAACGATGAAAATTTGTAATTTTAAAACATTCTTGAATTGTATATAGAAAAAGAAAAGAGAAAATTTTGTGAATTAAGAAGAACAGGCTTTAATTTGTTAAGTTAAAAGTGTAAAAAGAAAAACCCCTACGAAAAATACGAATTGTAAACAATTTTTGTAAAACACAACATGTTAAGAACAAAACGGAGAAAAAGGGTGCAAACATTTTTTATTTATTTTAAATATATTTGATCTTGCATCTCTGGAAAACAAAGCAAAAAGAAAGAAATAAATGGACTATCGTTATACCGCAATATCATGATAATATCGTGCTAGCTCAAGAAAATTGAATGCAAATTAAGTTAATCGAATATTGTCGAGGGATTTTCTAGTATCGGAAAACCATTGAGACCCAATAAAATAATATAAAAAAGGGAAAATGCCATGATAATAGCATGATAAAGCGATATAACGATATATCGTTAATAATCTTACTTTTATATAATGAAAAAACTAAAACTTAATTCGTTGAATGATGATGCTCAATTGCAAGAAAACAAAAAAAATGAAAAGAAAAAACAAAGACGTAAAAGTAAAAACGAAAGCAAGAAGGAAACACTTAAACCCAGTACCTTATTTTCATTATTAGCATTACTTATTAATTGTTAACATTAATATGTATGTAAATTATTTAAGCAATCCCACCCACCATCACCCCATTAATTACCCCATTATCCTCGAACCCCTTCAGGCTCCAAAGTTATTTGTATTTTGCGTTGAGTGAGCAAACGCAGCGTGAGTTTTGTTGTTATGTGTTTGCCAAGTGAATTGGCCCTAAGTGATAAGCCAAACAAAAGAAAAACAAAAAATAAAACCAGCTAAATGAAAAAAGCAATGAAAATAATAATGGAAAGCAGGAAAAGCAACCCCTGAAAAATTGAAATTTAGAAGAAACACCCATACCAATTGAGTTCATGTTTTTTTTTTCTCCCACACACTCACTCGATTGATTGGACCATAGTTTATAATGTTGAAAAGCCAAAAAAGTCATGCACTATTTAGGTTTACTTGAGCCAGTTGTCATATATATATATATATTGGTAGCTTTAAAGCTTGTATCTTCAAGTTACACCCATACTACATAATATACTACTAAGAGTATTTAATCCAAGGGATGCAGGGTGCAAAGGGAGCAGTGCTTCCTTCTGTGCCCTACACACCCAAAAGAACAACAACCAAACCTTCCTCATCCTAATCCCGAAGAAGAGAAGAAGGCAAGAGGGAACTCTGAACTTGTCGCGCAGAATTTTGCATTTTTTTTTTTTAAGATATAAGCAAATACAAATTTGTTACTTGACACATCATCAGTTTATAAGCAAACAAAATTAACCATTTTATTATGAACAGGCCAAATTAGAGCGATCCATTTTTTAAAGGAACACGGTCGAAATCATTTGCAAACCGGGTCTTCTTTCGTCCATTCAAAGGCTTGAATAAGTTTTTCTAACACCAATCAGTACAAATTCATTTCTTTTACCATGTTGCCTGAGCTCTAGCCAAAGATCATAGAGCGCTAAGGGCCAACACCATTAAGCCCTTGACTGGACCCTCGAAGTGTCGGGGCGCTGGATGGTTTCTCACCATACTAATCCCATTGAAAATGTGATCCTTGGAAAATCCTCTTTAAATATTAAACGACACGACGAAAAACAGCATTTTTTTTGTATTGGAGTTCGAATATTATTTTTCTAAGCCCAAAACTTTCGTCGTTTTATTTTAAATATTAATATAAAGAAAATTAGAATTTTTTTTTTTAATTTCTCCATTGATCTAATTTACACTTTAATTTGCAATTTTTTGTGATACTTTGCTATATTTTTAAATCTGGTAATATACCCATATAGAAGTATATACAAAATGAAAACTGAAAAGAAGAAAAAAGAAAACAACATAAAACCCCTCTCCTTACACACCACACACACATACATCCACAAAAAATAAATGTAAATGGACCATATTGAAAATGTGACTACGAATTGAGAAATGTTTGTGAATTATGAAAAATAATGAAATAAGAGAAACAATTTATAAAAGCAATATTGAAATTGTGGTAAATTCAAGTCAACTTGTAACATTTGAGAAAAAAAAGAAAAGATAAAAAATCAATCAACCAACCAACCAACAAAACAATAGAAAAATAAACAATTGTACACGGCTTTTATAAAGTAATTTATTAAAGCTTTGTATAATTACCAAAAAAAAAAACCCTGAAATTTTTGTTTTTATTTGTTACTTGTTTTCCTCGTCTCTTTTATGT
This sequence comes from Drosophila insularis, assembly GCA_018903935.1. NCBI lineage: Eukaryota > Metazoa > Arthropoda > Insecta > Diptera > Drosophilidae > Drosophila > Drosophila insularis. The sequence continues at coordinate 650,247 of JAEIFP010002295.1, read as the reverse complement.
TTCGTTTATACCCTTGGCAATGTGGCCAGAAGCAGAGCACAAAAGGAAGCCTACAATGGAAATACATAAATTCTGGATCAGTTAGTCCGAAGTCTTTACAATTGCGATTTGTTTTTAAAATTGTTTTTATAAGCAACTTTGTTCGTTCCTAGTTTGGCTTAAAACTTTATATTAAACGTTATATTGAATTCGAAAGATAAATATTCCAAACTCTAAAAACAACGGCATGGCCGTGGTTAACAGTCTCCCAAGTTTTTATTTTAGATGATGGAAAACTACCCGAAGAGATAATTGGCATAATCTCTCGACATTCTCTCGCCGTCTAGTGATTGTTGTTCTCACATGTTCCCAGAGGCTTTTATTTGCGACACAATTTTTTAAACACTGAAAGGCACAAACAAAACACGCTGTGCTGGCAAAAACAGAGGCCATAAAAACAAACAAATACTATAATATAGACTTACATGGCAACAAAAACTAAAAGAGCCAATGTGTAAAACAAGAAACCAAATATTGTAGAAATGCAGTTTACTACAAACACACCAAGTCATTGTGAGTTTTCGAAATTTACACTAAAAGTTATAACAGAAAAGAACAGAACATATAATAATATAATCCACATGTAGATCCAAAAAACTCTAAAAAATCAATTAACAACTTAAGCCAAGAAACAAAAGACAGTAAAAGAATCAATGTAATCGCCTTACCTAATCATAAAATAAATCCCAATCTTCCCATAGTCCAAGCCCAACCATTCCATATCCATATCCACATCCTAAACCCCAAAGTAATGACCAAAGAGATAAACAAATTTTCAATGGTATCCAATGCAATGGACACAATATATGGAAGGATGTGGATAATGCCGAAACCGCCGACCACCACACTGATGAAGACGAAGTTATTCCATATTCCTATACAGCCCCCATCATTTTGATTTCATTTGGTAAGTGGGTGAGTCCCATGGAATGAGTCATTTGGTCAAAAATACATAGAGATACATGTTTATTCGTATTACTACTAGATCTCTCTAGAGTTAAATGGAAATAGCATTCAAAGATATGTGACTATTAGGCATGTACATATGTTTGTATGTATAGTATGTATGTATGTTAGGCCTTGCATCACCTTAGTCAACGACAAAGGTTTTATACACAAGCCGCCTTGTGGGTAAGTGTGTGTCGCAAATGGAAACGTAAAACTGGCTGGTTTTGTTGTGTCAGGGCTCCAACTTTGATATACCCTACAGCAAGTGGGTATGCGACATTTCTGCGTTCATAAACAACAGCAGTATTTTCTATACCATTTTGAAAGGCAGAAATTTCACATTTATAATTTGAAATGTTAAAAAGTTCCATTCGTACCCTTAATACATTCACAACAAGTTTTGTTTTTAAGTTTTTTCTTTATTGAACAGACACCTTTTAGTTTTTTGGGTACAGGGTATGGAAAACTGGCTTCGGTTGACTTGCTTTGCGTCTTAAAAGGTAGACAAACTTGTGTAGATACCTAAATACATATATGTATATGTGTGAGTGTATGTGCACATTGTACATAACGGGTCTAATACATAAAGATTATACCGTAGTTTTAACTAGAGGAACAAAGGAGCAAAGTAGTTTCAGAACATGTGCTTTTTCCTCTTTATTGTAAAAGTTTTACAAATTTTACTGTTCACAGTATTTTTGTTAATTTACAGTTGAGAACAGAGAAATCTTTAAATATGTATGTATGTATGTATGTATTGTGAATGATTTCAGGCCATCCCCATACACAGGCACTCACACCCACAAAGACACGAAAATATTTATGTATGTATGTATGTATGTAAAAGCGTTCAAAGAGCGTAAACAAATTTGTTTTGCCATTGCCTATTCTTTCTGTCGTTCGTTTTTATTATTTTTATTACGCTCTGCTTTTGTGTTAGTAGCTAACGCTAATTGCAAAACAACAAAACAAAACAGCAAAGGCAAAGCTTGTGTTCTCCCCTTTCCCCATTCCCCTCCACACAAACAACACCCGCAAAGCCCCCAGTTCCACCCTCGACCAGCGTCACGTCCGCCAAGATTATCGTGAGTTTTAGATTTAAAAACTTAATTAGGGTCGCCCACAAAGAGATACCCTCTATTTAAAAAAAAAAGACATTAAATTACAAAAGGTAAATTTGAATTATGCAAATCTTTGTAAATCCTGTCAGTTCTGGAGAATGGATGAAAAAGGACGAATGTTTGTATGAATAGGTATATATTTTGTAGGTAGGATAAAATAAACTATACGCTTTATGGAAAATGCAGGGTATTCAAAATTACTGAACCAAAACAAGACAAGGCAAAAAAAGACTGCTTCCACTCAACGAAAGATACACAATATGTATGTATGTATCTACTATCTGTATGTATCTGTATCTACACCACACGCGTTCGTTTCTCTCGCATTTACAAGTTTTGTGCGTTGGTCTCTTTTTACGCTTTTCTTGCATCTGTATCTGTAGCCATCTGTATCTGTTTTTGTATTTGTATTTGTATCTGTATATCATATCTGTGCGTGTGCAAAGTACGCATATACTGAACAAAAACAAATTAATAAATACATATGTATGTATGTATGTATAAAAATAAAAATCTTATACGAAACTTGAAAATAAACACACGAAAGCATTTATGTACAGATACATATACATATGTAGGTACTACAAACACACTTCATACATACATACATATGTATCTATATATTTAGTACCTACACAAGGGTGACATGTTTTCCATATGAGGAATCTAATTATTTCGGAAATATTGCCTAAACAAACGTTTTACCCATAATAATTGAAGTCCAATATTTAATATCATTTTTAAAAATGAGAGATGCGTTTTCAACCTAAGGGTACTTTAATGTATTTTTTTACTGTTACAAGGAGTTTGGATTGAAATTTAGAGAATTTGCATAATGTAAAGTCGATTACATCGGCAATCTTCATATGCATGTACATACATACATATGTACATTATTATGGAATAAATGTATCTGTATATGTATGTATTCTCCATATGAGAACGGTTTCTGTATATGTACATACATACATATTTTTTGCTTTGCTTTTCTTTTTTTTTATGGAATAATTCATTTCTGCTGCGCAATTTCTACTTGTATTTATTCCCTTATTTTTATAAGTTTTTTCTGTTAGCTTTCTCACTCACATTTCCAAAACGTATACCAAAAATTGTACAAAAATACATACATACATACATTGCTGATAGCATTCACATCTTATCGTTTTGTGGTATACAAATGTATGTATGTGTATACAATCATAAATACATCCATGTGTTTGTATACATATGTATGTATGTACATGCATACCTAGACAAAAAAAAAAACGCGTGTACACAACAAATTACACTCACATTTTTGGATTGGTTTTAACCCTTGAGAATAGCCAAAAGTCAAACTGTTTCGTAGCGGAAATAAAACAGTCAACAATATTAACAATTAGGTGAGTCATGGAATTAATATGCATAAACTATTTGAAAATAAACATACATATGTATAAACATACATGTGGCAAATACAATAAACACGTGAGTTTAATATAGTTAAATTACTTACTTTAATTCTATCAATCTAAAATTTTTTATAATTAAAATTTATTATTATTATACAGTAAGAAGACTGATTAAGATCAGTTGCATTATGACTTGCTGATTGTCTCTGTAGCGGTTATCGACAAGTCGCCTGATACTTCCATTCAAAATGAAATATAGTAGACTCTTATCGGTCAAGCCACTTGATAGTAAGTGCCGAGTTCTATCTCCCAGTTGACCCTAGAGAGGCGATGTGATAGGCTTCGGATTCACAATATTGTGGTGTGATCTGGTCATCTTCAGTCTTTTGGTTTGCAGTCTCAGAATAAGATGTCACTTCTAGTAGCAATTTGCCTGATCTTAGCTACTGCCGCTTGCTCCATTGTTCAGGCACGTGTGGGGGAATCTCTTGCGGGCAAAAAAGCCAATCTCACGTACAGATTTATTACAGGCCAATGTGTTATTTCACTTTTCTTTGGACTTTCATGTGAAGCAGCCTGAGAATGGTAGTCTCATCAATAAGACCATCATAGTAGAGGATAATCGAATGTCCCTGGCGAACGACAACGAGGAGGGGCCAAAAAGTGCTCCACAATGGACAAGAGAGGAAAACGAGTATAACGTGGTCGCCGTAGAAATGTTGGAGAAAACGAGATCATCTGTCCAACAGTTGAATTCGGAGCTTGCTCCCCTTGTAGGCAGAAGCAACGATTTAGCTGTCCGACTTAAGCAGAGCATACGCTATGCCAATGAGGTGGACGCATCTCTAGAGAACCGCGAACACAATTTAGCCCAGCATGTGGAGATGCTTCGGAAGTATATCAATCTGGTCAACAGTCTCAGAGAGCCTTCTCGAATGGGCGGCGTGCGAAGCCTGGAATATGTCCTACTCAAGTTGGCGGTGGAAAAGTACGATCTGTTGGCCAGACAGCAGGAGGTCAATGAATACTTGCAACGAATTGACGCAGTGTGGAATGAGTACAAAAATACGCAGGTGGTTCTTCTAGAGAACTCAACCTGAGCTAGAATTTCGATTTAGATTTATTGTTCTAGATATGTAATACATACATACATTCAGATACATACATAAGTAAGAAAACAAAAGAAACAATTAAAATACAAACAAAAAACTCAAAATCCTCTAAGCACTTCCTGCCTATTCTTTGGCATCGGTTCCACTGGAACGCTCAACATTGTTACAGGTACAGCAGGGGTTGGCATAAAATCCCCCTCTCCACGGTTTCTTTCTTCTGTTTGGGAAAATACGTTACACATTCTGGGATTCCATGATGAGGGCGAAGCGTCCCTATTAACAAGGATGCAGGTAGCCAGAAGCCAAAGAACAGCTGCCAGGGTCCGTTGCATTACTAAATGCCTACAAAATAAGGGTACCGACCGATCGATCGAGATGCTTGACTTGAATTCCCAAAAACCCAACAAGAGAAAAACAACCACCATGTAAACGCACTTAAGTGCATATGGATAAATTGTGTGTATACAAGTAGTAGATATTGGAATGGGGACACTTTCAATACATTTGAAGCCGACACATGTGTCAGGCAAACACTTTAGGTAAAGAAATATGTTGAACTTTTCGAAATATAAAAAATCATGAAAGACTATCCAAAGGTCCAAATCCTAAACGCTCGCGTGTTTTTTCATAATTTATTTCGTACTACTTTCTTTCTAGATCAGGCCAGATACTGTTGTTTTTCATTGAGTTTTGGCAAGTCCTTATAGGGACCAGAGCGTGCAATATAAAGCTATTTGCTGTTTATCCATACAAAATAGCATACAAATTTATTTTCCTTATATGTATGTTTATTTGCAAAAACCTCAATGTAGAAATCACATATGTACATATATATATATGTATATTTTTAATATAAAACCATACATTGGCACATACAAAAGAGAGAAAACAACGCTAAATGCAGACAAAGACAGGTTTCCTCTCTTTATTTCTTTTTATAAACCGAAACCGAAACTGGTCGAACGGCTTTGGACCTACAAAAAGAAAAAAACGCCGATACCTGATGTGAAATTTTGTCAGTTTGTGCCTTTGGTAAATTACATATTTGCAGCATAAAACTGATCAGAGTTGTCCTGTTGGATGCGAATCGGTTTAGATTTGTCTGATATAAATTTGTCTTGTTTTGTTGCGACTTATAAATAAAATTAAAAATTTGCACTTACCCGAACACATATGAATATGGCTCATGCAAATTTTGAATAATATGACATTGATGATTTGCCGATGAACAAATGAATAAAGTGTTTAAATCTGTAGGCGGTTTTAGTGCGTTAGATGATTTTTAAAATGATAAGTTTAGCATTTTTACTTTATGATTTCCTTTAATTCAATTCGGACTAAAATTTCGTAGCAATTGCAGCACTTCAATTTGAAAATCGAGTTTTCGTGCGTTACTCATTAGCTGCATGTGGGGCCTAATACTATCGAAGAAGGCTTGATCTGGATCAGGATTGTTGGAAGCAGCAAATGTGGGTTCGGAAGATGAGGTATTCACATCAGTATCACTTTCTAATGCGAACTCTATGATGGAGCTGCTACACGGATCGACAATGACGTCGGCGGCTTCCTCAGCTTCTTGATCAGGATTATTGGAAGCAGCAAATGTGGGTTCGGAAGATGAGGTATTCACATCAGTATCACTTTCTAATGCGAACTCTATGATGGAGCTGCTACATGGATCGACAATGTCGTCGGCGGCTTCCTCAGCGTCTTCGGTCAAAGGACTAAACTCTTCTATCACTGTACGTAGACTATCTGCTTGTACTGTCCCTTTTTGATGAACCAAAATTGATTCCAATGATTCTGTATTCTGTGTCTGGCTTCTTCGTTTACTTGGCGCTTTTAATACGACGCTTTTGCCTCTTTTCCGTTTGGATGGAGCTTTTGTCTTTTTCGGTGAGGTATCCTCATCCTCCTCCGTTTCTGCTTTAACATCTAAGAGAAAACTGAGCTCTTTTTCATAAATATAAGAAGCCCGGCCCATATCTTCGCCGCTCTGGCGCAGCCGGTTTATACGTAAATAACTATCCCGCGTGTTCTTCCAGCGCTTCAATAACGTTTTCACTATTTAAAAAAAGGAAACCACTGTAATCTATTGATGTAAACTGTGCACATGGCCATACTTACCAATTTCTTGCCTTTCTGTGGCGCTAGCAAGATGAAAATTATTGCATAGCTCTTGGCCAATCCGTTGCCAAGACTTATCTCGAAGTTCACGATTGTGAAAATTTGGATGCCTTCGGTCCCAAATTATTTTTTGTGATCTTATTGCGTCGATGAACTCGTACATGGAATATCTTGCAGCGGTACCCGCCGTTTTTAGTATTTTGTGATTGCCCATTTCTTCTAATTGGATTCCCTTTTGGGGTCAATATCTGTGCTGCTATTATTACTTGTTAAGATTATAATTTCCATTGATGAGCAATTTGTTAAAGTGGCGTTTTCTGACCCTGTAGACTTTAACTTCCCAATATCTTAATAAATAATTAAACTATTTAAATTATATGCTGGTTAAGTTTACTAAATTTGTTTGTAAGGGATGTATTCGATACTACTTTAAAATAATCGAATTATCGATATTTCAGATGTTGCCAGAGTTCAAAACATTTATGCCCGCAAAATGCCAAACATTTAATATTTACTTAACCTTAATATCATGATTTATGTTATGAAAATATGTTTATTTATTAATTCTTTTTCCTTTTTCTAAACATATATAAGAGGTCAGTAGAAGAATTAGGTTTTGCGAAAAATGACCGAGTAATACGTGCTTGTGTTAAATTAGGGGAGAGAAATGCCAGTGTGTGAGTGTATTTTGATGACTACTTAAGTGTTTTGCTGTGCTTTGCTTTCGACTCTCATGGTTTGTTTTACATGGGCCTGCCCATGCCGCGACCCATACCCATAGGACCACCCGCCATGGGGGCTTCGCCAGCTTTGGGGCTTTTTATTGTTTCATCAACGGAGAGAATCATGCAAGCGGCTTCGGCGGCAGCAGTTAAAGCATTGATTTTGATAATCGATGGCTCCCACACGCATTGCTCAAAGTTATCCGAAATGTCCTCCTTGGTTATGTCCACACCAAACCACTGACCACCTGTAAGCAAAACGGAAAATTCAAATTATAATATGTAACAATTTTCAGACCAGGTGGCAACCCGATATAATGCCCGCGCACAAAAATTTAGAAAGAGTACACACTATAACTCGCTTGCAGCGAATGAAAGAGTCAAAAAACCACGCTGGCCGGCACAAAAGCAGAAAATAGTTTTATTATTTGTGAAAAAAAACTACAAAAGTTGGTAAAAACAAAATGTCTTCAGCTGGACGGAAGCGCAAACAACAACTAAAACCACGCCAGGATGACCACAGGTCGCCACTGAAGCGTAGCAATGTTACCATGAAAGAGGAGCAATCTGAAGTAATTGGAGCTGCCCACTATCCAGCCCTAGCTGACTATGGAGTACGCACAGATATTAAGCCAGATTTAACCGAGCAGCAGTTACAACTGGTAGCTAAGCCTAGGCCGGTAGCCACGCCCAAATTTAATCTCGACTTTCAAGAAAGCGATTCCGATGAAGAAGGCTATTCGGAGCCAGATAATGCCCAAAAGTATGATGTGTTTTGTCCAGGTAAGCACTTTGATACATGTGGTTAACAAAATGGTAAATTGACTCGTTTTATAGATGAGGACGACATATATGATCCAAAGTGGAACGACCAGCCGGTCCATCCTCGACTCATATTTAAATTTAATCTGAACCACACTGGATTAAAAGCAGGCGTCAAAAAGTTTTTGAATCCCTCAAACTATTTTTACCAAATCTTGGGTCAGAGGAGCATGTTCTTTCCCCTGCTATCCCAGAGCTGCAATCAACGCTTGACTGTGCATTCAACAGCCGAGGAAATGGAACTATTTATCGGCCTAAATCTTATAATGAGTGAGATTGGGCTTCTGGAATTGTCCGATTACTGGAACCGAGATTTATACTACGGTTTTACGGGATTCCAGGACAAGATGAGTTTGAAGAGATTTCAGGAACTAATGCAGTCCCTCAACTTTGATCTCTTTGGGAAAAATAATAATGGAGAGGGAGTAGGAGATGCTAATCCACTGATAGAATACTTTAACAAGATTATGTCAGAGTTGTATGTGTGTGGGCAGCAGATGGTGCTTAACGACCCGTTGATGCTGTGGAAAGGCAAGTTCAATTACTACCAAGATTTACCTGAAAAGTTTCGTGCCAACTCGTTAATACTTCACATGTTGACCGAACAGAATGGCTTGATTATAAGAATCCTGCCAGAGATTCTGTCCAAATCACAGGCACCCACTTGGATACGGAATTCTCGGCAATTAGTGGAGCGCCGCAATGAGTTGGCTCTAAAGCTAGTTCAGGATTATGGTGAGGAAGGGCGTACTGTGTTTGTGTCCAAGTTTTATGGCAGTTTTGGGCTGGCTCAGGAATTGGCCAAGATAAAGACCTATTGCACTGGTCTTCTGGACAGAAATCGTTATGGGAATAGCAAGTCTTTGGTTCATCAGCAACTGGAACCGAATAGCATTGGTACCAAATATGCCCAGGAACAACCTTTAATGATGGCCAAGTGGCGACGACGGCAAAAGACTGTATATTTCTTTAGCTCCGACTGCCTAGCAATCTATGCCAAAGAGATGTCTATGCAAAAAAGTCAAGCTAAGCCGAAGCTTATTCAGGAATTGGATTGGCAGCTCCGTCCAAACTTGCAGCAGAGCCGGGAGCAATTAATTCGCTATCAACCTGGTTGGACTTCTCATCAGTGGGATAAGAAATTGTTAATTTTTCTGATAAATCTTATGGTTCACAATTCATATCTATTGTACATTGCTCATGGCCAATCTATGAGAGATGGGGCCAAGACCTATAAGGAATTTCGTGTGGCTATTATGAAATCGCTACTTAAGGAAGTACAAGGAACAACAAACACTTCAGCCCAAGAAAAAGAAAAGGATATTATTGCAAACAAGACGGGGGAGAAAAAAAGGAAGCTAGTATCACCTGAAACGGGCAGCCGTCACGAAATGATTCCTATTGAGCAAAATGGCAAACCAGCACGAAAGAACTGTCGGCATTGTCACAAAGGTGGAATGCTACAGTTCACCAAATTCATGTGCAACTCATGTCCAGATAAGCCAGGCCTGTGCCCAGAACCTTGCTTTCAATTGTGGCACGACCAAAGTGTTAAAAAATGAATTGTTTTTCAATAAAGGGTGACTTAAAGAAGTCAAATAAAAGATCAAAATATCAACTGGGATGGGACTCACCTTGGGCATGTTTCTGGCGCAACTTATTTAGAATGTTAGTAGCATCGAAGCCGGCATTGTCGCACAGCTGACGTGGTATGACCTCCAAACCCTTAGCAATTGCCGCGATAAGCAACTGTTCCTTGCCCGCAATAGTACGCGAGTAGTCACGCAAGAGCTTGGACAATTCCATTTCAATGGCTCCGCCGCCGGCCACAACCGAGTCGTGTTTAATGGTGCGTCGCACGATCATAATGGCATCGTGCAGAGAACGTTCCGTTTCCTCCAAGAACTGTTCTGCTCCGCCGCGTAGAATTAGAGTACTGGTTTTGGCATTTGGGCAACCTAAAAATAAATAAAAATAGTGGTTAGATCTTGTGCGCGAAGGTTGATGATGTGTAATGCTCACCTTGGAAAAGATTAAAACGCTCACCGCCTACCTGGCGCTCTTCGAAATGGTCGCACAAGCCAAGGACATTCGCATTAATGTCATTGGCGGTGGTCATCACAGCTCCACCGCAGGCCTTCATTGTCCGCTTGAGATCCTCTTCGGGCACACGGCCTGCACAGAAAATATTACGATCTGCGAAATACTGTGTAGCCACATCGCCAATGGGAAGCTTGGACAACACTACATTTGCACCAGACTCATGGATTTTGGCCAATTTGTTGTAGAGGATTTGCCATTCGGCATCTACCACCTTCTGGTATTCCTTGACGTTGTTCACGCGTATCTCGGCATTGTCCCGTTCTGCCTTCAGCTCCAATTCAATGTTGAGCAAGGCAATCTTGCACTTCTCATAGGCTTTGGGGGCCATCTCGAAACCAGCGTAGGAAAAGGTCTTTTTGAAAGCTACACCAGATACCAACTGGGACTCTTCGAGCGATCCGCCCGTTACCTTCTTAATGCCAATCATATTAAGGGGAAGCAACTCATCTAGGGAAAGAACGGCATCCACGACTATTTTGGAGAAGAAATCCTTTTGCTGATGGATCAATTTTGAAGACATAGCTGTGGCGGCACATTTCTCGAGCAGAGCACGTTGCTCGCTCTTAGACTGTTTCTCAATGCGAACAGCCATTTCGTTTATCTTATCCATGCAAAGCTGGAGAGCTTTTCGAATGGCTTTAATAACGACACGCGGATGGACACCCTCTTCTACAAATGGCTTCACTTGCTTGAGGAACTCTCCAGCCAGCAGAACCACTGAAGTTGTACCGTCGCCCACCTATAAATAAAAGTTTAGCCCAAACCAAACTCTAATAAATCACGTGCCCGTCCATTACATACCTCAGCATCTTGTGACTTGGCAATGTCTACCAAAGTTTTGGCTGCCGGGTGAACAATTTCCAGAAGCTTCATTATGGTGGCACCATCATTGGAGATCGTGGCTTTGCCCTGAGCGTCAACAATCAGCTTGTCCATACCCCGAGGACCCAAAGTGGTCCTAACGGCATCCACTATCGACTGGCAGGCATTGATGTTGGACACCAACTGCGGCTTGCCCTGGGACGTGTCGGTTCCCTCCTTCAGGAGCACAATTTGCGGTTGCTGTGGAATGCAAAAATGAGAAGGCTTTATTAGTCAGCATCTGCAGATGTCGACGGCTTCGGTTTTGCTAGAAGCTTCTTTGCAGGTTATGTATTTATTCACATTTGACTCGCCGGCAATAGCGTAAATCGGATTCATTTTACCCTTAATCGTTTATTTACAAGCTAACTTACCATATTTATGTGATGGTAATTGCCCTTTTTGATCTAATCTTTCTTAAAACAATTGATTTCCTCACAGACAGGCGGCAACTTAAACTTTTTTTTTGGTTCTCACGTTTTCCGCAATGAGTAAGCGAAAGTGTGACCAGGCTGACGATAAGGCAATTTGGCCTCACTAAATTAATACTTATCGATAGGTTATATGATGTGTTGTTTGCCATCATTAATACCTGTTGCGTAATCAGCTGGGAATCGCAGTTTTGTTATTAATCTCTGTTGAATTCTGTTTTTTACTGTTATTGCATTTATATATTTTTGTTTTCTCATCATGGCATTAATCCGAAAGAGTACAAAACTATTTCAAGTACTAGGAAGACTACAGAATATCAAACTGGTTGGTAAATAAAAAAATTGAGTTTGAATAGTTAGAGTTATTTGTTGTAGTTTCAGCTTTCGCCAACGATTGCAAAGACGCAATTTCCGCGATCATACTCCTCAGAGTTTGCCCAGTTTCCTGGAGCCAATGCTCCATTTGTCAACACTTTAAAACTAATTCCGCCTGAGGATTTCGCACCTATACCAATTTATCGTGTAATGAATAGCGATGGCTACATCATCGAAGAAAGCCAAGATCCCCATCTGGATAAGGAGGTGATTGAGAAAATGTTTCGCGACATGGTGCTTTTAAATACCATGGACAAGATTCTGTATGAATCCCAAAGACAGGGTCGGATCTCTTTCTATATGACTAATTTCGGAGAGGAGGCCTCCCATATAGGAAGTGCGGCGGCCTTAGAGTTAAGGGACATCATTTATGGCCAATATCGTGAGGCTGGAGTGTTGGTGTGGCGAGGATTCCGTATCGACCAATTTATTGATCAATGCTATGGCAATGATGATGACATGGGTAGAGGCAAGCAGATGCCAGTACACTATGGATCCAAGGAGCTGAACTTTGTTACCATTTCTAGTCCATTGTGTAAGTTAATAATAAGCGAATACTCGTTTAAATGAGTAAATCTATAAATTAATGTACCTTAGCCACTCAGATGCCACAGGCCGTTGGCGCGGCTTACGCCCTAAAACAACGCCCAAATAATGATGCCTGTGTTGTCTGTTACTTTGGTGAAGGAGCTGCCTCTGAGGGTGACGCACATGCAGCCTTTAATTTTGCCGCAACGCTAAGTTGTCCCGTCATACTTTTCTGGTTGGTTTACCTTAATTCTATTAATGTCATTCACCTTTCACAAACCTGTGTTTCTCTTCTAGTCGTAACAATGGCTTTGCCATATCTACACCATCTCGAGAGCAGTATCGAGGCGATGGTATAGCTGGACGAGGACCAGCCGGATATGGAATTACGACTATAAGAGTTGATGGTACCGACGTTTTTGCTGTCTATAATGCCATGAAGGCAGCCCGTGAATATGTTCTTCGAGAGAATAAACCAATACTCTTTGAAGCACTCGCCTATCGTGTGGGACATCATTCGACCTCAGATGATTCGACTGCATATCGTCCGGCGGAGGAAATTGAAGTTTGGAACTCTGTAGAGCATCCCATTTCTAAATTAAAACGATATATGGTCCATAAGGGCTGGTTTAATGAGGAAGAAGAGGCCGAATTCATTAAGAATGTCCGTAAACAGGTTCTCAAACAAATTTCAGTTTCCGAGAAGAAACTTAAGCCAAATTGGCGAGAGATGTTTGAAGATGTTTATGCAGAGATGCCTGAACATTTACTGGAGCAACGAAAGGAACTGGAGCAGCACATTGCAGACCATAAGGAGTTCTATCCTCTAAAAGAATTCAAGCAGTAAATGGGGAAATCGAAAATGAAGTTACTCAAGAGACTTGATCGAAAGTGCATTTATTAACTTTAAGCTTAAACAATAGTTTCTGTGTGGGTCCAACCCCAATCTTCAATGTGTTGTAAACAATTAATGTTTAAAAAACCAAAATGTTTTAAATTTCACACAATAGAAATCTACATTTCTGAAATTGGTTAGTCTTTGCTTGATCACCCAGAATGATGCGAACAGTTCTATAAAGAAATATACATCTGCCAGAGAGAAGAGATCTTAAATATGTGTGAAATTTGCTGAAAATTGGTAAAATTTATTTGCTTTTTTTAATTTACATAGATTAATAGATAATGGGGAAAAAACAATACAAATACAAATATATAATTATATACTTTCGACTTAACGCAACTCAAGCGTGAACTATGTGGGATAATCCATAGAGGACCTCTGAACTTTACTCTGAAGTTATTCTTAAAAAACATACTAAAACAAGGATCGTTCGCTGAAGCTTGGCTGGAATGATGTGCGAAGGTGGATGGGGCTATCTCACTTCTCTACGTTACCACTTCTATAATATTTTCTTTGATTTCACTTTATATCTTATCTCGCATCTCTCAGTTGGTGCGCAACTGATAGTCTCCGTTTTGAGTGATGTAGCGCACCCAGGGAAGCGCCTGATATCCGCTTTTCTCGATAATCTTGAGATAGCGCACCTGAATACCAGATGTCGTGAAATATGGTATTTCGAAGCGTACCTGAATCGGAGGTTTACCTTCCGTATTATCCTCGCTCTCAACGCTGGGCAAACCGAAATGTGCACGCATTAGATATTCCTTGCCACCGGGAAAGGACTTGATGGTCCAAATAATGGCATTTTGCTCGGGAGCATATTTGCAGCTTCCAATGGTGGTCTTAAATTTCGGTGAATCAGCATCAGCCGGCACTGGTATGACAATTTCCACATTATTGGCGGTCGAACGACGTTTGAATTGAGATTTTGCTTTAATCATATACTCCACCCGTGAATGAGCATGTCGCTCGATAACTGATTCGATCCAAATCAAAGGTTTTACCTGCCACATAATAATCGTAATATATATAAAGTTTAGTTGTTGTTGCAAATTAGGATTCATTAATGATTGACAGACTTACATGCGTGTTCAGGCGATACGACATAAGCTCGAATTCACCATCTGGGGGTATAAACGAAATAGTGCGGTCATTCTCAAATCTCGACAGTCGCACACATTGGTGGAATTTGACGTCCTCTAGCTCTACTGACTTGGACTTGCCGCGTCCCGTGCTTTCGAACAGCACTTTGTCGTTCAGACCCAAACGCAATTCCGGCATCCCCGACAGATAAACTCGCATTTTAATAGCTCCTACAATCTCACTGCGCAGCACATTGCCATTAGCGTTAGCCAGCAGATTAACCGATTCAATGACATCCAGGAAAACTTCATTCTTCCTGTACTTTATTCCCTCCGAGCGCCAAGACACGGCGTTGGTAACTGCTACTGGAATTCGCGGCTGCAATTCTAATTTGTGACCCTCTTGTGTGATATACTCCTGAAGAATTTTTGAATCCGTCGTCTGGGGGTAGCCAAAATCGATGAGCTCATCAAGTAGCTCGTATATAATCACAAAATTGTCCCGTATAGACTCCTCCTCTAGCTCTTTAAAGTACTCGACAAATACTTGGGCAATCTTGTGCAAAAATACAAAAACCAGGGCAATATTCACATTCTTATTTCGCGGAGTGGTAGACACAATATACAGGTTGTTCGTCTTAATGTAGGCGAACGTTGTCTCCGCAGTCTGGAGTATGGGCGTAACGAGTCCCTCTTCTTCCCGCTCCATAAGTAGAGGCATAAATTTATCAATCACCGCCATGTCGATGTTGTCCCCGCGATAATTACGCGATATCAACACCTTGCCCTTTACATCCAGCACGAATATGGCCGAAGATGACATTTTAAAGCTCTTTTCCAGCTGCTGCTGGACACTGCCACTTGTTATTGAACGGCTTTCGGATACCTATTTATGAGGATTGCTCTTTTCTTGCGGAGGATATCAATTATTTTAGTTGCTGGACAATCTGGACACAATAACAATGAATTACATGCTTCTTTCCATGACCAAGTATATTTGTGAGTCAGTCCAAAATGCAGGTGAAAATGGCAAAAATTTTCTTACGTTGACTTTTTTCTTACGGCTCTTGGGCAAACTGTGCTGCCAACTCTACTGACTATCAAACGATAAGTCCCCGATAAACTTGCACCCTAACCAACACTAAAAAATGTTCAGTGTTAGTTAGACAGACCTCAGACGCTGAATTTTTTTTTTTTTTTATCATAAGTTGAACTAAATAAAATATTTAATTAAACCTTAAGTATGCAATTGAACCCAAGCGTAACGATTGAACGCAAACGCGTCGATTGCACTGCTTTGCCAAAGGGATGGCAACGTGAAGAAGTACGCAAATCGGCGAACAGCAGCAGCGCACCCAACAATAATAACAACAAAGTGGATGTCTTTTACTACAGGTAAGGACACCGACCACGACTCCAGCATAAAGATAAAACCGATCATGCACGTTAAATCCTGTAAAGGATATTGCAAAGATACTTTTAATCACTCTCACTTTTCTGTTACACACACAATACGCGACACTCACACAAACCCACAACTTTGTACATATGTATACATACAACACCCCCGACTCCGTCACCATTACCACCTCCACCTCACCATTACCACCGTCCACAAATGTGTTGTTGCTTAAACAGTCCCACAGGCAAGCGAATTGAAAGCAAACCGCAATTAGCCCGTCAGTTGGGCAGCGAAATGTTTGATATTGGAAATTTTGATTTCCAATCGGGCAAAATGCTGCAGCAGCAGCAACGTTATTTGCCGTCGCCATCTATATCGCTGTACCGTTGCAGTGTCATGCCTCCACTACCCAGTGGAGGAGGATCTGCCAATGCACTGAAACGAAAATATTCTAGAGGCCAGCCACAGGGCCCACAAGGAATGGATAAGGATGTGGTCTTCGAAAAGGATTTGATTGGCCAAGCACCAGGCTGTACTGTCATCACTACATCTAACTCTTCTTCAAATCTTCGCCAGCAGCAGCAACAACAACAGCATTTGGAACTCAGGTAGAGCCACGATGGATGAGTTGTCCTTGGCTCGAAGCTCGATCTCTCCTGCATGTCAAGTGTTTGTCTGTAGCCTCTTCTATAACAGGCAACAAAGTCCGCAGCAAGCAAAAAAAAGAACAAAATTTCGATCCCAAAGTAAAGTGTCCAGATTCAAATATTTTGTTGTCTGACCATCGTTACATACATTTATATATACAGATAACAGTTTATGTATATAGAAATGTGACTTTGAATCTGAGAATTGTTAAATCACACCTTAATTCGGCCATCAATCTCATATTTCGCTGTAACTCTGTGCCACAGTTGTTTCTGAACTTCCGCATGTTCTTTTTCTCTATCTCTGTTTTTCTTTGTGTGTTGTTTGTGTATGAATTACGAATTTATATTTGCATATCAAGCCATCTGAATGTGATAATCCCATCCATTTTCCAGTCGTGCTCTACGCACAGATGTCTCCCTCGTGCCGCCTATACGGCAGACTGCCTCTATTTTCAAGCAACCCGTGACGGCAATTAGGAATCATAACCAGGAATCCAACAAAGTCAAACACGATGCCAAACACGGCGCACAGGAGAAACCCAAGCAATTGTTTTGGGAGAAACGTTTAGAACGATTGCGTGCTTGTCATGACAATGGCGAAGAGCTGGATGACATTACATTGCCCAAAACAATACGCACTGTGGGCCCCAACGTTAATGAACAGACCGTTCTACAATCAGTGGCCACTGCCCTGCATATGCTCAACGCCGGCGTTCACGGACAGAGCTCAACCAAGGCTGAGTTAACCAAAAACGCCATGGCCTTTATGAATCCCGAGCAACCCTTGATGCATGCGGTAATCATCTCCGAGGATGATATACGAAAGCAGGAGGATCGGGTTAGTGTGGCAAGACGAAAGCTGCAAGATGCTCTAAAAACATGAGATGACAATATTCTAATGCTATCAGCTAATAATTCATCTAATATACCTATTCCATTGTAGTTTTTAACATCCTCTTCTTTAACTAACTTAACAACCAGATTTCGAAATTTAGTGTTAAGCTTAATGTATGTACGTAATTATAGGATCAAAAACAAATACAAACAACTTGTCCAACCAAATATTTGACTCGCAACTTTCAAATAGAGATACCCAAGGATGTCTCTAAATTCAGTCTAAAGATTAAAAACACAATTTGTTGAGCAAATTATAAAACATTTTTCTAATTTATAACAACGACTATCGATCGGTCTAGAGGAATAACAAACATTTGCATCATAAATATATCCATGAAGTTTTGAATTCAATTTGCGATTCACTTTTCAAAAAGAAAAAAGCTTATTACAAAATGCGATTAATTAGTATGGTTTTA
This sequence comes from Drosophila insularis, assembly GCA_018903935.1. Lineage (NCBI taxonomy): Eukaryota > Metazoa > Arthropoda > Insecta > Diptera > Drosophilidae > Drosophila > Drosophila insularis. Next base: position 632,319 of record JAEIFP010002295.1, on the reverse strand, counting down.
AATATATTAATAATGCTTTAGTGGCTTCATTTTTAAAACATGTTTCCACAATAAAACAATTGAAAAACGGCTCCGTTCATCACATATAATATTTTGCATTAAAGGTGACTATTATACATATTTCTAATTCACGCGATTTGGACTTTTTTAAATGTTGTGCATTTTTGTTTTCAAAATATAAATGGATTTTTCTTTTTACATGCTTACAAATTTATATGGTTAGACGTGCAAACTAATCCAGGCCCTCCTCCAACTCATCATCCTCGTAGTCAATGCCAACGTAGTCCCCGGATGAGCGTGTTGTAAGCTGCAAGGGATGAGACCAATCGGATTTAATGCCAAAATTTATCTATCTAGACATTTTGTACAAGGTTTGAAGCCAAATGAACACATGCAGCCAAAACTAATGCAGCGACTGGGTATTAACTTATACTATGTCTGATGTATGAATAAACGTTCTCCTACCTGATTGTAAACCCCACGCCATGCTGCGAATGCACCCATTGCCAGGACGGCTCCTACACCAGCCACAATTTTGGTATTCAGCTCAGACTCGAGAAATTTACGCTCCGACGGCGTCAGTGTGTCATTCGTGGTATTGGCAGTCTTTGTGAGTTTGGTGGAACTATAACCCTCATTACGAAATATATCCCTGGTAATGCGATTGATGAAATTGACCAGATTGCTGCAACCTTTAATATGGTTCTGCAGCGGGTTGTTGGGCAGTGTAATCTTAAAGATAATAGCCAAATAACTATAGACAATGGCATCCAATTCACTGTAGGTATCGCCAAAGAACCAGACCTTCCTGCCCAACTTGCTGGACAGCAGATTAACACATTTCTTGGCATTCATTACCAACTAGAAGATTAACATTGTTACTCACAACTAGTGCATAAAGACAAATTCAAAATGATCTTACATATTCTGCCTCGTGTGTTTTAATGTTATCGTTGATATCGAATCCTCCTAAAACCTGAACCACATCGATGGCTTCTCGTTGATACGTGGAGGGATAATAGAAATTGAACGGAAATGGCGTTCGCTTCGCATATAACCCACGCGTGACCGTATCATAGTTATTCGGTTCACCAAAGAGGAAGTAATGGTAGTATGCATGAAGATGTGTAAAGACCCAATTGGCGTATGTGGTGGAAAGGTGCTTCTGTTTCTCATTTAAACGCACATCAATGGGATAGCCCTGAAAGAGATGCCAAAAATAGATCATCAGCGTCATTTAAGTTCGTTCACCCGGCACTTTTTCTGCACTCACCTCAAGATCAAGCACGCACTTTATCTGCCTGTAGCCCACAAACTTTTCGTTGCCTACTTGCAGATACGGCAGTTTGCCGGCTCCCGAGCGCAAAGGATTCGCGTTCGTCTCGACATCCATCGGACAACGGGTGAACCGAAGCAGGCACTGATAAGACATGTAAATATAATGATAATAATGAAATATATTAGCAAATGTGTGTGCGTATGATGCAATTGAACTTACCAAAGCACGCAAACAATCATAATCTATTGACGGCAAACCCCACTCGCCCTTGTAGACATGCAGCATGGCCCCTAATTGCATTTCCATCTGATTTGTACTTTCTTTTGGATTGTTGTTTTGCTGCTGCTTGGTGTTAACAGTGTTCTGGCATCATCTCCAAGTCAAAAAGATCTATGTATTCGAAAAGCTGATTTTTGACTCAATCTGAATTTGGATTTTTTGTGACAGTGTCATAGTGTGACCGTAATCCCATACGATACTTATCGATATACCGAACAGTGGTTTTAGCGGATGATAAAAATTTGCTTTTATTAAACAACAAACATGGCCCTTGTAGAATATGGCATGAGCAGCTCCAGCTCCAGTTCGGAAGACGAAGAAATCCAAACTATTACAAAGGATCGAGCCAATTTAAAGAGGTAACTAAATTTCTCTCCATTTTCCTGTCGATTTCATGAGTTTTAATCGCGCCAAGATCTCGTCCACCTCTGCCGACAGCCGCTAGCTTATTAGGACCCAAATTGGTCAGACTATATCAGCAGGATAACGATGATGTCGAGGACAATCCAGATTGCCATGGCGGCCGTATACGAAGCTTTAAACATGAGCGTGGAAATTGGGCTACTTATGTCTATGTGCCGGCAGAGACCTGTGCCGAACAATTGGAGGATTTTCAAAATGAAGCCTTGTCCCTTCTGGAACCACTCCAGTTAGGCATGCAGCCCAATGAACTACCTTTTCATTTGAGCCTTAGTAGAACTATTGTCCTGCAGCATCATCAGATCGAAGAGTTCTCTAGATCTTTAAAGGATTCCTTAGAGAGCCAGTGGGGATTCTCTGCTTGCCTCCAGGATCTCCGCATCTACACAAATGAGGAACGCACTCGGACATTTATAGCAGTGGAAGTAAATGCAGCATACAAGGAGAAACTGTGTTCGATCCTAAAGCCAATTGATCAGGTGATGTTGGACTATCGCTTGCCACGGTTTTATGATCCACCTTCGTTTCACGTTAGTCTACTTTGGTGTGTCGGCGATAAACAAAATGTACTAGATGAAAAGTTGAACGATCTACGTAATTTGTTAGAGACAGAGGACACACTTCTGCTTAATGTTAATGAACTGCACTGTAAATGTGGTAATAAGCAATTTATTTATAAGCTGAAATAGCAAATCGGAATTCGAAATTGCCATAGAAATCAGTTTTGTCCTTTCTTTTTGTTGCCATTTCCCTGCTTGGCTGCCTGGGCCTGTTCCTCGATGAGACGCTCTTCTTCCAGCTCTAGAAATCTTTGACGCCGACGACCCAGCGGTGTTTTGGACCACCACGACTCAAAAGCTTCTTCCTCCTCGCGATAAACGGGATCGCGAGAGCTTAACGGGAAAATTACCAATAATGAAATGGAGCAGAAATAATCATCTAAACTGCTTACCAAAGGACATTAATAAGTTCGGCATTGGTCAACGGCTGAGTTCGCAATTGAAGTTTCCGTTTGCATGTCATCACTTCTTTGAGACATGCATCAATGGATCCAATAGTATATCCATCAGATATTTTCGCCATAGCACTGGTATCTAAATTCGACTGGCCACCAGAATACTGCCTGCAATGGCACAGCAATTAAAAGACTTGAATTTTGAATCGTTGCATGCATTGCTTACTGAAGCAACATCTTCCAAGCTTGCGACATGGCTCCATAATCCGGACGTGGTATATAAATGAATCGGTTATAAACCGACTGCAGAAGTTTTTGATCAGCTTCCCAAGGCAGATTTGTTGTACCCACGAAAATTACGCGATCTTCGGGAGCGATATTTTTAATTAGCTTGGGCAAATCCTTTTTTAGGCGCTTGGGATCAGTACGATCTGTTTTCGGTATTTTCTTCATAAACGGACGCTCTGCATCGCCCATGTAGATGACGGCTGGTTGCAGCAGTCTTGAGACTTTTAGAACCAAATGGATAAGCATGATCAGACCAGATTTGCCAGGATATTTGCCAACAATGTTTGCAGGTGTCAGGTCAAAAAGAACAGCACCCACCTCAGTACAAATGGCATGCAGAAGGGCCTTCTTTCCCGATCCTCGTGGACCGGCCAGCAATATAGACCGGATTAATGGGGTGGAATTATGTATGGCTTCCGATCCCATTGGTAGGATGCAGTACTCGGTGAGAATCTGACGTATATCCCCTGGCGATGGATTGGTTCCGTTACGTGCCGTTAGGGCCTTGTCACCGAGAAATTGTTTTAAGTTTATCTCAGGATATTTGCGAATGATGCCATTGGTCACTAACTCCTCATATAGCGATTCAGTAGTACGATCTGGAGTCAAATCCTTCTCCTTTTTCTTCTTGTTCTTCTTGCCAGAACGTCGCGTCTTTTTGCTGCTTTTTTTTATCTTTTTACCTACAGCCGTCTGGAGCAACTCAATCTCTTGACGCATCACATCATCCACGGCCCGTCTAAATTCCAATTCGACTTCTTGATACTTATCAGAGTAAATCATGTCCTCATAAGCTGCCTGGCTGATCACACCCGTCTCGTCTTTGTCTCGCCAGGTGTCGTTAAAGCTGTTAAAGAGGATTAAAGCTGTTTTACACTACCTAAATGGTATACTTACAGATCAATTTCCGACCGGATGTCGGGCAGGACTACTGAAGGAGCCGGCTGAAAGCTTATTTCCTCCTCTTGGTTTTCGTTTACATTTAAATCTCCACTGCGGGCCGGCGACTTGGATTTATCTTTTGTTTTTCGCGATTCCTTTGATGAACGAGCCGAAGACCGACTATGCTCACTTTCTGTCCCAGGTCTGCTAAAGATGTGCAAAGAGCCGCCCTGATCTTCCGAGGGAAAATCTGGCAGCTTGCCCGTTTTTTCATAGCAGTCCTTGATCCAAGCACGAATCTCATCGGCTATGTCTTCTTTTATGGATGCTCCATGTTTCTGCCTAATCTCCTCCAATAAGACCTTTTGCCGTGCCTCGTATTGCTCTGCATACACAACCTGGGCTTCATAGCGCTTCTCGTTGTGTTGCAATTTCTCAAGCTTCTCAGCTCGCTCCCTGACTACTGCAGCCGGTGGTGGCAGCATTCCAATTAAAATCATCTCTTCCATTTTTCTGCGCCGCGTTATACGTCGTGCTGTGTGTCCACGCCACATCTTTTGTATCTTCATAGCTGCCAGAAGTCCAGAATCACTTCTTTCCTTTTCGCTACGCTCTTCCGACTTGCCCTTCTCCTTGAGTATACGAATCTCCTTCATAAAGTGCGCGCGCAGACGCCCCTGTCGGGCCCTTTCATGCATCTGGAGCAACCGAATGGCCTCAATTTCCGTGGTCACAGTCTCCTCCATCTCGTGCTCCTCCAGCCAACCCAACTTTAAAAGGATTTCATGCATTGCCCGCTTACGGATTTCCAATTCCTGTTCCCGTTCACGCAAAAAATATCTTGGAATTTTTAGTTCGGTTTCCATAGGAGTTAGACGCAATCGCTCTACCACATCATCATTGTAGCTAAACTCCATCAAGTCAATATTAACCAGATCATGCTTCAATTCTATCACACGACCCAAACAGGCATCCAAGAGCTTTCGCACTAGTTGCCGCTTTTGCGGTTGTATCATCTGAAATAAGAGAAGGAACCATTAGATTCAAAAAGATTAGGCAAGACAAACACTCACATTATCGTAGACATCCTCTAATCGATTGCTGAGACAAATATAACGCAAATAGAACTCATAAAGACTAGCCTGGAGTAGAGCCTTCGCATCAGCATCGGCGGCTACAGATCCCACAGCGGCATTAATCGATCCCACAGTTGTGTCCAAGTCCTGATGCTGTCGCTCATAGTCGATTGTACTCAACAATTCGCATTCATGTTGAGCCTGATGCCAAATCTCATTAAAATATGTACTTGACATGATTATGATTTTAAAAAAAGATGCATTTAGAAGTTGTTGATTTCTTACAGACCCACCACCATGCGGTTACCAACGGAAACTTGGTTGCCATGGTTCTCAATAGAATTAATATTAATTGGATACAAGTTATCTTCGCATATGTATGTATTACATGGGGGTAATTGGTTTTGTAAATAGTATAACAGTAGTAAACTTAAAATAATTATGATGGATACAATTTGCATATAAATAAGTACATACATCTAGATGTACATTGGATCATAAATAGTTAACAATATAGTTTGGTAGTTATCTTTTCTTACTCTCCACACTACAGATTGTCCGTGGAGCAGTATTTAATCATAGATTTGGTATGCTTAAACTGTATGCCATTGGTAGCGCTAAGGACTTCGTTGATAAAGGTCTGGGAGTTGTGAATGGTGGTGCCACCTAAAATTATTTTGTAGCCAGTATTGTTTAGCTGATGGACGGCCAAGGCTTCTTCGTATGTGGCGCCGCCAATGATGAAGACAATCACCTCTTGTGGCGGTCTACGGAATGGTACAAGCTCTGAATTTATGGCCGGATAGACAGGATCCAGTTCGCGGCCTTTAAAAACATCCTCTAAAGTTTCCTTAAGTAGGGGAGTATGCTGGGTGAAGACATTCTCTACTCCTTTCAGGCCCTTGATTAGATTTCTCGTCAACTTGACCGCATCCGTAATGCGCACCATATTGAAGAGATCTCCTTGACGAACATGTGTGCCGGCATATTCTATCAGAGCGGGCACAATTTGCGGACATCCACCGCGCGTTTTAATAATTTGTAACAAGCTGGAGGTGTCACAGTTGGCATGTCGTTCGTAGCGCAAGGCATAGAGACATACCAGCTTAAGGGCGTCTTCAATGGTCACCCGGTCGTCGGCTATAAGCTTTTTAATGCGCTGCAATTGGGCTGAATGCTCAGCTTTGCAAGCCATTTCCTGTTCCAGCTCAGATATCTCAAAGAGGTTGCGCTTATTGGATATCGCCGATAATTCTCCAATAACACACAAATGCTTCTGTACCGTGCCTGACATTTTTTTGAACTGGGGATACGACTCAATAAAGTTCTTCATATCAGCTATGCTTTCCACTTTTTTATGATCATTAGCCTTGCGCTGAAACTCTTCCATTAACTGTTTAATGGTGGAGCCAATTTCACCATAGTTTGCATACATATTATTTCCATAGAAATCTTCCTGATCGCCAGATAAGACTAATTCTTTGAAGTCCTTGGGCACATTGGGACGACCGGAAAGGTCCACACGGTTATTTCTTATCTGCAAAAGCTCATGCACCATGGCCTGATAAGTCCACTGATGGAGCAATGGTGTTACTGGATCGTCCCGTCGATCCAATACCAACAGTAATGGAGGAGCAGCACCATCCACATTCGACCTAAAGTCGAAAAGAGTGGACTCTTTGGTAATTTGGTCATAAATCATCTTCGCAAGTAATTGGGCCGCTTGTGAGCCAGCACGATATCGTATAACGGGGTTTAATTTCAGAGAGAGCAAAACAGCTGTTATGCCCTGCATGCTACGTGTTAATGCATCCGGCAGCCAATTTAAATTAGCCATGCAATGGGGAATGTTAAGTGAGAATAGATTGGGATTGACGCACAAATAATCCGCATAGAGCTCTTTAACCTCTCTTACTGACTCTGATTCATCGCATTCTGCCAAATACTTGATGTCGGTTCTTGGGATGATATTGCTGAAATCTACAGAATAAATCTTGTAGATTAGCCTGTGATGATTAGACTGGTTAACCACTTACATATGTAATAGGCGCTATATCTGGGATTTCGCAGCTCATTAGCTAGGATCTGGATATTCTGTTTTGTAGGGCGGACAAAGACAATACATTTCAAATACTTCAGTCGTTCATTCGAGCGCACAGAGTCAAGAAGCTCGAACAAATATACTTCGCGCTGTAGCATGTCCGATTGGCTAAAAGCCATTGAAATAATACTAGTCTGCGGTGGAGAAAATATAAGTAGTCAACATTCTGATTGTTTCGGGTGTGGGATATGGAATCATTGGCTTTCGTCCACCTACCGTATCCTTGTCAAGCAAAATGATTTTCATGCCGGGACCAGACTCACTGCACATCTTTTCAATGTATAATTTGATGCCGCTGATTAGATTCATTTTGAAATAATTGATTTATAAACTATTCAACAATTATTTTTTTTTTCACTTTGTAGACAGCTGTTTGCAATTTTACTATCGATATTTTTCTTAAAGACATCGATTATTCTCCAAGTCGAACAAAATACAAAATTTATCGGCCAGCCTTTTCCAAAATTAGAGTGACCGTTGTTTTCTTAACTAATAACGTTTATTTTTTCAAATGTAACGTTGCGACAACACATCAACCGCTTAATTTTTAATTCTTTGCTACATTGTATTCTACTGCTCGGCCTTTAACTGCTCCTGCTTGGAGGCTTTCAGTTTATTTTGTTCCCACTGATAGTTGTAGGCTCGTCCCAGTTGAACTAATTGCGTTATGCTTACAAAAAGATTCACTGCAAATAAACTATAATTCTTAGGTATAATCACAAGCGAATACCGAGTCCAAATAAGATTTGTAAGGCCCAAGGCGGCACAAGCATTGGCAGATATTGTGTCCGCAGGACGTGTTAAATCACTTAGACCAGCTATTACAAGTCCCTGCAATGAAAATAAGGATTATGCTTTCATAGAAGATTATAACAATCTTTATGGTATATACGTCAATGGAATCTGGCAAGTCATAGTCCTTATCAGTTATCAGAGTCAACGCTCGTGTGCTCCGACAGAACCAACACACTTATAGTTCTAGTTTGATTCCCAACACGTTGTATCAGAGTAAATAAACAAATAATAATAATAAAAAAGCAAAAACAATGCAAGTTGTTGCTTTTAATCACAGAAGCAGCTGCACACTAACACACAGATTTTTATATCAAAGGCGATAATGAATATTAACGAAGGTCGTGGAGCTGTCAAAGATTATGTAACGTACCCATTTAAACAGAGGTGCCCAGAAGAATATGGTCTTAGGACCTAGGAAATGGGAAATCAAAATAAAGAGAATAACGATGAACTTATGTATCACATACCTGCTGGATGCATCCATAGAGGACGCATTTTAGCTGGAACATGCTTATCGGCGGCCCCAATTATGCTATTGTATACCTTGGACGAAATGCCCAGCCGAGTAGTCGTCGTTCCTGTCTGTGACATTTCCTTTTTCTGATAAATGTCCACCTATGAATTATCACGTCAAGTACTAGATACTTATTTAAAAACCAACGTAGTAAGTCGACCGGTCCAATCAAGCTTTCACAGGCAACTAAACAAAATATACTAATTAGTATAAGTTGTTTGGACCCAGCTTATCTTATGCAATAATCGACATATGTTCTAGTCCCATGGAGAGAAATTGTGTGTTATCTATCACGACGAATAGTTCTCAACAGTTTTAATTTCTGAAGCATCATTTGTGTAATCAAAAAAATCAACACCAATTTGAATTTTTTCTATATTGTACAGTCTTAAAATTTATTTGTTTGGTGATTTGTTTGTCACAAAAACTATAATTATTTGCATTTGATTACATGTAAATAAAATATGATTCATACTTTAAAGCCTCAAAAGAAATTTACAAAACTTAATCAATAAGAATCACGTTCCATTAATAAGGCAATAAACCACAAAAAAAAACTGGTCGTCCACTAGTCTACAAAACGCTTTCGTTGTGCGCTCTATGCATATGTAAATAATGTATAGCACCTAGCACCATTCAATACACAATAAATCTACTGCTTTAATGCGGGCGTTTCCTCCTGAGTCTGTGTCTTTTTTAATTTATCCTGTTCCAATTGGTAGTTGTATGCTCGAGCTAGTTGAACCACCTGCGTTATGCCTACAAAGAGATTCACAGCAAAAAGGCTATAGTTTTTTGGTATGATCACCAGAGAATAACGAGACCAAATGATTCCCGTGGCAGCTAGAGCAGCGCATCCTGAAATGGAAATTGTATCGGCTGGTCTTGCCAAATCACTCAATCCGGCTGCAACGAGACCCTGGAACAAATAAACAAATGGGGCTTAGAATTAGAATGTCCGGAAATTTAACTAGTTAGTGTAATTTAATCGGTAATTTGCATCCTCACTCACAACACAACTGTCAACTGTTTCAAGTTTGCATACAAAAAACGAACGTACAATTGAAGCGACATAAGTCATTTTCATTATCAATTTTATGCCAAAATATTCCCACTATCAAAAAAAAAAAAACGATTACTACAGAAAACATTTCACACACAGGCTGACACGTATATGTATGTATACAAAGCCCAACCTGGTCGCAACAAGTTGCGCCAGAATAAACAAATAATAATAAAAATATTATAATCGTCGCATCGTTCCCGCACAGATTTGTATATGGCCTCTTTTCGATTTATATATGTATTTGGCTGTCAGTGGCGATAATGAAAATTTTGCCAAGGTCGCGACGTAGACCGAGATTATGTAACCACCTGTCCGCAGGTAACTCACCCATTTGAATACAGGAGCCCAGAAGAAAATCGTTTTGGGTCCTACATAAAAAAACAATTGGTTGAGATATTACGATTTCATCAGCTGGAGTATCACTCACCAGCTGGATGCATCCACAGGGGACGCAGCTTGGCAGGCACAAATTTATCGGCAGCTCCAATCATGCCATTGTAAAGCTTGGAGTGCAATCCCTTTCCTGCGGAAGCAGCTGCTGTAGAAGGTGGCGGAGGTGGAGGTAGAGGTGGTTGAACGGCTGTCGACATGTTCCAGACTTTGTTGTGCTAATAAAACGTCGACGAATTAATTAAGGGGACACCTCCAAACGTACTGGGCAGCAGAGAGAAACTGAGAAAACGAAATAATATCGTTAAAACGTGGAGGTGGGAGCTTTGTTAACGATGTGCGCAAGAGCGATAGAGAGAGGGAGAGGAAGAGAGCAGTACGAAGATAGAGCACACATCTACAACCATACAGACCAGCTGAGCAAGATACTTTTGCGTGTGTATGTATGTGTGTACACAACTAAAACATCATTAATTCTTTTTTAAACACTTACATACAAGTGAAAATTGCACTCAAATTGGCACTCGCTAACGTCCTTGACCTTCAGTTGCAGCAAACATCTGTGCCAATATAATCTGCTGGGGCGGAAGCATACTTTTGTTGACGGAAGCAATCTAAAAATAAACCCCTAATTTGTAGTGCAATGTAGTTGCAGTTGGACGTTACACGAACTCTAAATTTAGACCTACGCGATGCAATTGGACGTGGTTCCTGTTTATTTAATGGCTCAATTTTGCTCTCCCGACAAGGAAATTAAGAAATTAATTAATAAATTACTCCAAAGACAACAAATTAATTACTGTCGATAGTTTCCACCTGGGCGCCAAATCGAATCTTATTTATCGCACTGCCAGATGTAACACCGAAGTATCGATATACAATTCTTTCCAAAACTAGAGAAGGAATATGGCAAACTGTCGTTGTTCAACACTAACAATAATTATGAACGACCCAAACAAAGCAATAAACGTAAATTTATCCTCGCTGCTAAGTTTAAAAGCCGAATTATTACGAAAGCAGCATGAGGTTAAGCTGGCCAAGGCCACCAAAGGTGCATCCAGCGAATTTAAGCCCAAGGAAGTCTCCAAGTCAAAATCAAAGAAACAGGACTGTGAATACAAAGAAGTTAGCCGCTCCGAAGAAGCTGCTGTCTATGAAAGTGAGGATTATGCCCAATTGGCCAAGTCCCGTCGTGTGCTGGAGGCTAAGAGCAAATTTTATGAAAAAATGAGTCGCAGTGGGGGGAATCTGAACTCTGATGATAATTGCCTGGTGATGTTCAACCGAAAAAAACAGGAGGAGGAAGTAATGCAACCTTTCAGGCAGCAGCCTAGGGAGAGGCTGAGTAGCAGCAGTAGCAGTGTCAACAGTAGGGACGATGAAGATGATGAGGAGGAGGTGGAGTATGTGGACTGCTTGGGTAGGACTAGAAAATGTCTGCGAAACGAACTAAAGGAGGCCAAAAGTCGGGATAAGCAATTGGCCGAAAGTATGCCCGATCGTCTGGACCAAACAAAAGCAAATTGGCTGATTAACGTTCCCATGATGCCATCTAAAGACAATAGTGATTCTGACGACAATGAGACTAGCTTACAGCCTCCAGCGCCTCCCCAGAGTGTCTTAAGTGAGGCCTTGTCGACAATGACCAAACATGACGAGCAGCGCATGAATTGGGAGCGCAAGGCGCAGGAGAATTTCGACAAACCTGATGTTCATTATCAGGACGTATTCTTTGATGAAGCCCGGACACACGGTGTGGGCTACTATGCCTTTTCCACAGATGAAAAGGAGCGCAGAGAGCAACAGCGCGAATTGGAAAAAGAACGTCAAACCACATCTGATGAGCAAAAGCGACGCGAAGAGATGCGGGCCAAGAGAGACAGTATAGTGGCAGATCGTGTATTGGCAGCCAAGAACCGTATACGAGCTAGGAATGGCTTGCCTCCTATTTCCAAAGAGGATGTCGCCAAGGAAAAAGAGATATCAAACATAAAGGAGGAACGGAAAAAGGAGAAAGTCGAGAAGCAAAAGAAAGCAGAAGATGAAAAGAGAGACGAGGAAGAGGCGGAACGTGAAAGGATACGTAAAGATTATATACGAGATTGGGATAAGGAGAAGAAAGAGTTCAAGGAGCGAAGGAAATCTTCTATCGATGATCAGGATGAAGAAGTTACTTGGGAATACAAAGCTGAGCGTTTGCCAATGTCTCAAGAGCAGTGGAATGAGAAACAGCGTGCGTTACGACCAAAAGAATTTGCCCCTCCAACAGAAATGGATTCTTCAGCACCACCCAAGCGAACCAACTTCAGTAGTGTACCTCCCCCCTTGCGGACATTGTATGACCGAAGTGAACCCGAATTTTCAAATTTCCATTCTACCAAACGAGAGAAGCATATGCAGCGACGCAATTATTTAGCAGCCACAGTAGAGGAAGAGAAATACAGCGGAGCATCGACATCCGATCAATGGGGTGCTGCCATACCGCCTCCAGTAGACCTGGATTTTGAACCATCTTCATCAAAGCGTCACAAGACCCAAGACGACTTGGAGCGCTCCATTGAAGCTGGACTTCGATTCCTGCGAAATAATTGCGACAAAGACGCTTTAAGCAACAAGGTCACATGGACAGCTAAGGCGGACTATTAATATCTTATCGTTTCTCATTTTATTGCTTTCTCTGTAAACAGTATCGTTCGAAAACACATTTTACTTACTACCTGGACAAGCATTAACTATTGTCTTTGTCTGGGTATTGAATGAGCTAAGTAGTTAATTCATTTAAAGAATAAAAATATTGTTAAATACATTAACATAATAGTATCAATTAATATAAATCTAAAGCATTGCGATAAAATACATAGGTGTAAAGCCAATTAGTAGAAAAATACTGCCATGCTAATGCAAACAAATTCAAAAATCAGTAATCTTAAAGTACCATTAACTACTCATAAAATGAACTTTTGGCTGTTTCAGATAAATTTAACAAAACGTTAAAACATAAATAATATTACGATTACATGATCAAAAATTTGTTTACTAAATTTTTATATAACTAAGTATGTTAAGAGTCCAACCAGGAATCGGAATCTATAGTAATTGGTGTTCTAGAAAAATATGCCCTTCTAGGAGTTGGAAATAAACCAACTCTAGAGCATATCGCCATCGACCATATCAATGACTATCTCGGACATTTTTTGGCGACACAAATCGTTGGGGGGGAAATTCAAAGTGGGTGCCCCTTCATCTTCTAGGGTTTGCTGACTATTCAAATACATATCCGGAGCATCTTCAGAAGAGCATGTACTAATAGGAATAATATCCAAAGCCAGGCCCAAAGCGAAACGACCATAAGTTTTTAACTCTGCGGCAAAGCTGTAAATTTAATATATGTAGGTTAAAAAGAAGACTCTTAATATCTAATTTACCCAATGTACTCACAGATCCTGAAACTTTTCTAGCGTGTTGCAATAATCCGGCAAATTTGAGCACAATAACTCCAGCCACTTAAACAATTCCTCCGTGTAGATTTTCAATAAAGACTGTAATTGCAGGTCCCTCATCTCTTTTGTGGTGCAGCAATATAATAGATTCGCCACATCCAGAGCTATCGAACTGTGGCGTATAAGCTGGAAGTCTACTAAAGCCACCTCCAGCACATGCTGTGGATCCTCTTGATCATACCGATAGAGAAAATTATTCACCCAACAATCGCCATGACAAATGGCCGATAATTTTGACTGGGCACTGGCTAATTTAACCATTTGGCTAAAAAAATTTCCCTCTTCGGCGAAATTTCTGAACTTTACAACATATTTCGAGTCCGAGGGTAAGACATCCGATACCATTTTAATGGCATTCTTTGTAAGACGTTCATAATAGTTGCGATACCAACTCGTATTCGCTGTACAAAAGATTCCCTCACTGATTAGACTGCTCAGCTTGTTGAATTCCAGAGGATGTTCAAATTTGTAGGCCAAACTTAGCGCATGAAACTGGGAAACTTGCTTTAACACGGATTGGGTCTCCTCCATGCTAAGTCCCTTATGGCGATCAGACATTTGAAACCCGCGCTCGCGTAGATCCTCTGCAAAAACATGGAACGATTAATAACGGTGGCATTGTTGGTGGGTGTTCTCCTTTACTAACCCATAATTAAAAGATCATGCCTAGCTGTATAGCATTGGGGTATTGCCTGGAATAAGCCTAGTGAGGACGATGAGGACAGTTTACTATCTTGAAATTTTATGAGCTCTGGCATTATAGCTGTATAGAACTCAACCTCGTTACTGAAATGGATTTAATGAATAAAATTGACATTTAAATATCCATTGGCGACTCACCGGAATAATTTATCACTCTTATACGCCTCCCGCTGGACGGCACTCTCTGGCATAACCTTGCAAATAACATTTTTTTCCCATTTATGTTGTTTCATTTGGACACCCCTCAAATGGATTCGATATAATGCGGCCGTATAGTTGTCACCACGGTCGGATCCCTGAGCAAGCTGAGCAAAATAAAAACGTTAAAATTTGCCTGTTATTTCATCTCCTCCCTGCCCCAGTTAGTTTGATACCTCAAAGGCTTCGATTTGTATATCCGGCTTGAATAGCTCTTGGAATGTGGCCAGGGTTAGAATTGATTGGCCACCCTTGGCTGCTTCTGTTCCAGTCACTCCTGTAGCGGATGCCGTTGTTGTTGGTGTTTCCGTTACGCCCATTTTGATTCAATATTATATTTTCAGTTGAAGCTATAAAAAATGTTAACTTTTTGTTATGCCACGCTTTGCACTTTTCTCGTTCATTCATCGATTTCCTTTCCTCTCCCCATTTCCACAGTCCTTCGTCCTTTTTTGGTCCTGTTAAAGCTCTAGAGTCTATCGATAAATATCGACAGACTTAAGAAAGGAACTAGTCCCTTGAATTTGAAGTTACCGTTCTGTTTTTGATTTCCTCCACCAATCGGACGACTACTTAAAAAAAATCAAAGTTTTAATTACTTGAAGCCGAATGAATAGTCATCATAATACATATTTTATATATACATCTCTATATATTTGGAATTGGTAATTTTTATACATGGTATACTTTTATTTCGCTATATAGAAAAAGTGTAAACAATTTTTAATTGCTGATGAGAAAAGCAAGAAATAGAGACAATGAAAAAGCGCATACGCTTTGTTAACATTTTAATTGATCACTAGTCAAATTATTGACATTTTATGGTTGCTGATGCTCTTGTGGTTTTGGCTGCATTTCCTCCTGCAACCTTAACGTCAGTGGAAGTGGCCTCTGGGGCCATGTCCGCCGCTGTAGAAGCATTTCCCCCAATTCCAATTGACGTTGCAAAGCTTCGATTTTGGGATAGATATGCTGCTCGACAAATTCTGATACCGTGTACTCATCATAGACCTCCCACATTAGCTGCTGAGCCTCACCAACCATTGAACGCATCTCCTCTATTAGTCGGGGAGTGTGCAAGATAAGATCCCTAACCCTGAGGGGCGAACTAAAGTTATGCCGCACATTGTAATCGGAGAGCCAAGCACTATGCTCTCGTGTCTGTTGCAAGTAGGAGGAGATTTCTTGCAGCTTATCATATAGCCGTAGGGCATATTTAAAGATCAGATGTCCTGGATAAGTGCATACGGCAAATAATTGACTGTGATGGGCATTGGGATGGAGTTCCAGCCATGGACGACCTGATCGCCGACTATCTGGTTGGAAGACGCACTGCAGGACCCGCAATAGATCATTATCTCGGGGATTAGTGCTAAAGTAGCCCTTGGCGACAGTCGATAATGAAGTCATCAGGCTTGGCATTGCAACGGGCAAAAGCTCACAGAGGGTGGCAAAGTGATCGTATCGCTGCCATCCTGTTAAAACTAGTCCGCGTAATCCTTTAACAAATCGACCGCCTTCTTTTGCCAGAACAGCCAACCAGCGGAGATTATTCTCAAGATGCTGCTGCAACGGTGGAACTAGCAGACTCTCTCCGAAAGCTCCTTTATATGAAGAGGCCACCCAAGCTGTTGGGAAGATCTTGGCATAGGTATTCCACAGTTGCGGCTGTATGAAACGATATATATCGTTGGCATATACCCATATCATCGGCTCCACATAGCTGCCAATTTGAGAGTTTTGCAATTCACTCAATGCCATTTGGCGCAGTTGATCGTCCCAAATAACCACCTGCAGCTGGGGCCATCGTTGACGCACAAAATGGGCTAAACTTATTACATGCGACAGGAACAACTCGTTTGGCATCCGCTGGCGACAGGCAGGACATTCGCCCAAGCGTTGCACCTCATCGCAACCAAGATGAAGATGTGTCAGCTTACTGGATAACGGCATATGGAACTCAATCACTTGGGTCAACATGTGCTCGAGCAAAGCCATTCCCTGGGCCTGACTTGGACAAATCGATTGGGGACTTTCCTGGAGCTCACGTAAATGCTCGAAACCGGCCAATTTCAGGACATACTCTAAATGACCAAAAGTCTGCACCAGGGGCATCACACTGAGGCCATGCAGAGCAGCAGTCTCCAGAAAGTCCTGAAAAGGTAATAAAGAATTCTGTGAAAGAAAAGTTCTGCATACTATCATCTAATCCAATTCACCTTTAGTTCCTCCTCTTTGTAGGCATTGCGAGCAGCCAAAGCTTCCAACGCTCCACTATAGGGAAACATGTCCTCGTACTCTATCAGCAATCCAGTGGCCCCTAAAGTTCTAAGGATGGGCAACAGTTGCTTTAGGAAACTCAATTTGGGTGGAGCGCCTTTTAAGTCCAAATGTATGAAACGTTCATTAGGTGGCCGTGGAGCATCAGGCCCTATTCCAGCCACCACAGGAACACCCATACGTTGAAGTTCGTGTTCATATTGAGTTTGCCTTTCCGCTGAGCTAAGCATACGCTCATCTTCACCTGCATTAGCATTCAGTTCCTCCATGCCGCCCGCGTGTCTGTGCCTCTGCTGCTGTTCAAGAATTTTAAGGCGTTCCTGCTCCAATAGTAAACTTTCCGCTAGCGGCAATCGAGGAGCCCGCTTTGTCTGTTGGGTGGGTAGGAAACGCACGTTAGCCAATGACTTTTTTTCCTTCAACTCGAGTAGGTTATCCTTTTGGCGGTCAGCTCTAAGGACACGATTAGCCTGTGCAATTAGTTTCTGGATGATGTGGACCTCCTGATGATAGGATGCAGCATCGGACCGTTGCGTCGTAAGCAACTGCGGTGTACGGGTACTTGAATTCTCAATAAATAGAGCCCACGACCAAAGAGCAAGCAAAACTAGACCAGAGACGACCAGCAAAAAGGAAAGTTTACGTCGCCAAATAAATATCAGGAGGTTCGAGTGCATCTGCAACGGCAAAAACGAAGAAGATGAGAAATACGGGGCAGAAAAGTTAACAACAAAAACAACAAAGTAACTCCTACTAGCTGCTGACTCAGCCCCTTTGTACCATTCATAAATATTTGAAGATCCAACAAGTAGCCCCGGGAGTTATGCTATAAATCTTAACCGACGTTACTCATACGCCACGAATGCGGGTAGCCTCATTGGGGTTAAGTGTTGTTGCTGCAGCTGCTACACAGTGACTCAAAGAGATTAAAAACTCCAAATGAAATTATTTGAATAATTGATATCAAAGTAATGCTTTCCCCGAAATTCAAATTATATTAAAGTCTCAAACGAGTTGGAGTAAAATTATTAATTGGGAACAAAGAAATACTTTTTAAATTGTCCCACTGTGCTTGGCCTAAAGTAAGATTTTCTTTTACCTTTGTTCAAGTTTTCAACTAAAATTCAACTCATTCTCCTGGCCACAAACTTGTCCCACCCCTTTCCATTCTATTCGTTTGAATAGGCCCAAACTGCCAGCCAGAGAGCCCATTTAAATGAGTTTTCTCTGTTCCAATCCCAGCCTGCACTTACTTGAACGTCTGTAACTATTATATACATACACACATATAGTTTATATATGTATGTTTGTGGAGGTGCCTGTTTGCAGATGCTGCTGCAGCTGACAAAAGAAATAAGTAAAAATAATATGACGCGAACATGACTTCTTCCGCTGCTAACCAAGTGTTCAAGTGGAAATGTGCAGCTGTGCAGTTGTCTAAGAGGAAATTGAATTCACTTATCATGTGGGTAAATGCAAGGGCAGCAAGGCAGGGGCAATCGGATGGGAGATTAAGTTGGAATTTGTGTCATGGGAATCCTTGTGCATTTCTTTAACGGACACCCTAGAAGTCCATTATTAATGCAAACCCTGTCAAATACTTACTTCAATTGCCTAAATGGGCAAGTTGTCGTTGGAATAAATCATTTAAACAACAAATAGATAAAGATATAGTAGGTACACACATAAGTGTATTATTTTTACATATACAAAACAGAAAGTGTACGTATTTCTTTAAATGAGTATCATGATGAAAATCGAAATGTTGACCTATTTTGTTAGCAATTCCCTTGCCAAGATGTACATGCGTCTTGCCAAAAAAATTTGAAGGCCTAGTTGAATGTGTGCTCTTTCTTTTTTTGTAAACCTCAAAAACAAGTTTTTTCCAGTATATGCAGTGAAATACATACACCACACGTAAACTAACTGAGTCAGAGAGGCTACGAGAGAGTGTTAGAAACTGTGGCAAACCCAAAAGTTTATGCAAGGCATAACAATGGACCCAATCTCTGTGCACTTTCTGTGACCAGCTGAAGTGCTTTCACTTTTGTATTCCTCGCTGTGGTGTCTCGATGGATGGATGCCTGGCTACTGTCTAATTGCATTCGCTTTTAAATGGAAGCAGCTAACGAAAGCATTTGCAGATAGTTTTTGTAAATTAAATTTAATTGCTCCACAAGCCACCGGGCCAATTTGCAGACCGATTTATGTTCATGTTCGTTTCGCTCCGGCTCCAGCTGTGACTCGAACCATCGACTTCATTCTCAATGCCCACCCTGTCACCCACAAACCACCCACTTAGTCGAAACACAATTTGGCTGCTTGCCACAAAAATAAAAATAAACCTCAAAATTTGAAACTGCAACATTTTTAGCCCCCCTTTAAAGCTTTGAAAGCGGCTTTGATGGACTTGAAATGCAGCCAAGCATTCGTTATGATTCCAAATTCCACGTAAGGTAACCAAACAAATTCTATGGTCCTATTTAAAGCTCTTTAAGAAATTGCCCAGTTTCTCTCCCTGTTTCGATAAAACACTCACAATACTTTCTCCACAAACTGATCTATGATTGCAGTTCTTTCGTTTAAATATTCAGTAAAGAGCATGTCGTGCATAATTTTTAGCTAGATCAACTGCAGCAGATGCTCCATGGTTAGTTGTGGGCATTCCCTAGCATCATTCACTAGCCCCTCCGCCTCGCTCTCACAGATACTCCCGCTTATATTGCATTCTCAGTATTGCGGAATGCATTAAAGAGCAGAAAATTGGTTTGACGCCCAACGTGGGGTTGAGCAGGGAAAGGCTAAACTTCCTTTTGGACCAGTTTAAAGTAAAGGGCTGCCAGCCGAAGCTATATTTCACGCTCAAGTATGCAAAAGAAGAAAAAGACGATGAAAAAGGAAGGAGAAAAGGCAAATGCGGAGAGAGGATGAATGTGCAAAAAATAAGCTGCTTGTTTGCCATTCCTCCAGCGCTGTTTGTAATCGGCAATTATGCAATTTGACGGCTTATTAACGTCCATTAAGACCATTGCAGCTTAACGTAGCGCTTTTGTATTGACAATTATTCCATTCAACAGTTTATTATCTTCCTTTAAGGTCATTGTTACAAGCAAGAATGGATTAAATCCAAAGCAGGAAAAGTTTCATGTATTGTGGTTCTTAAACTGGATTTTAAAATTCTAAAAACTACAAATTTAAGGTGAAAATCGCTGCAAACGTTGTCTTTTTTGGAATAATGAAAGTTTGAATAGCAGTTTATTAAAATCTGGTCCTAGGTCCTAGCTGTTCATGAACTGAACTAACAAACTCACAGACTCCATACTGCATAAGTAGATTATAACTGCAAAAGTTTTAAGCAACAACGTAAAAAATAAAACACAGAGAGAAAAAGAAAGAGAAAAGAGAGAACCAAACAAAATTAGAGCATGACGCCTATAACTATGCAACACTTAGAGTTTGTCAGCCAGCCAGAACCAACAACAAGCAAAAAGCATAACAGCAAAAAGCACCCATCATACATACACACATACATACATATACATTATATATACAAAAGAAAAAGTAAGCGAAAAGTAACAAAAATAATCTCAGCAAGGACACGTTCTGGTGCCATTGGTCTTGGTCCTGGCCCTGCCTAAATGCTGCAGTCGACACTAGAGCTCATAATTTGAAATGATTTTTTCGTGCTGCATTTTATTGCACTTAACAAACGGCGACCGACGTATAACATGTCTGTAGGTACTTGTTTATGTGCAGATGCTTTTCCTGATTTCATATCGAACACTCAACTTCACTTCTGTAAAATCAAAGTAGAATACTTTATAAAACACACCTGCATTTTTGTTCTCCCGACTGCACCTGTTTAAAAAGTATCAAGTAACTTCCAAAAGGTAGGCAATAAGTTAATAAAAGCACACCCAAGAGACCAAACAAGTTGAAGAACACTAACTATAAATTTCTCTCTCTGTATCTCGGTGTCTAGGAATATCTCAAAGGGCACTAAAGAGTATAAAGAGAGAAGTAGAGTATGATATAGAGAAGTTTGTTAATAATTCATAAACATCAATCAGAGCCCAGCTCTGGAGTGCATTCCATCAGCATCTTCTTTCGCCCTATATCCTGCATCTAACTGTCAATGTGACCAAGCAAAAACATCAACACTTTGCTCTTCCACCAACTCCCTTTCCCATTGCACGTATGTAGAAGTGTGTGTGTGTCTGTGTGTGTCTGCATTAGTAAACATTTTGTTGTCAACGTTCGTCATTTGCCTGTCATCAACAAACAGGACGAGATGAAATGGACAAGGGAGCTGCATGAAGAAATGCAAATGGAAAATGGGACAAAATGCAAATTTGTAAGGCAACATTTACATAAATGCCATACAAAAAATGTTGAATCCTTTGCCATTTAGTGGAATTAAAAGGTTTTAAATAAAACAAAAACAAAATGTGGGATCAGGAGAAGTATAAAAGTTTGTGTGGAATTTGAGAGAATTTTAAGTATTTTCTGGTTCTTGAATTTTGTAAACATTTAAGAATTATAAATTGGCCAGATGCATCAATGTCGAATTATGCAGTTCAACTGCAATTTTATCTCTTTTATTGTTTTCATCTTAAATGCTTGAAAAATATTTATTAAGCACGAAAAGAAACAAAGCTCTGCACAGCTCAAACTAATTTAAGTTTAAAAATTCTTCTTTGCATCGCTAAAATGCAATTAAAGTATTTTCGTTAATTTTTGTATCAAACAACAAAAAGAAAATTGCTTTAAAAATGGAAACGATTTCACTTCTTGCTCTGAAAATTCCGATTATTTTTTGTTGAAACTTTTTGAGAAACGCATAACAAGCAGATAAAAACAATTATAAATGCAATAAGGAGTATATGTTTAGCTTGGATTCCTTAAGTATCATGGGCCGCACGTTTGTCAGACGGAGGCCAGATAGTTTCTTTAAAGTCTAGAGTCTAGACAATCCTGTGCGCAAAATTAATCGGGGATCTGAAGAGAGTTGGGGCTTGGATTTCAGCGCTAGTTGGCTTGCTTACTTTGTATGCGTGAAATGCGGTTCATTTTGCGTTGCTACCAAATGAGATTACTCCCTGTCAGCCTTAATGCTATTGTTGCAATGTTGCACATGTCTCTCACATCTGCATACAACATGTTCCTTCAACTCCTGCGCTCCTCTTGGCCTACGCGGGTGCACACATCCACATACACACTTCTTCCTCACATACACATACTTGTGCTGTAGCTGCTGCACGTACTGTTCGCCTGTTTGCTTTGGCATGTTTTCGTTTTGGCTGTGACAGTCACCTCCCTTTTCGCATTCTGTTCGTTTTACAGAATGACCACGGCATTGGCATCTCTTCGGCCCTTTAACCCTTCAGTCCCCGTTCTGACTTCGATACGCACTCATGCAAATATAATTTGTGCACACACATCCCCAAAGTCATCATCGAATACAACACAGCGAGGCTTAAAATAAACTTCAATTTGAAATTACAATAAACGAAGGAACTACTTTAACATTCTACCACAACCTATATTCGTATAAATTGAAAAATAATATACATATTTTCTCAAATCAATCTGTTTTTTTTTCTCGCTCATTTGCATGATCACTTCTTTTATGTCCCGAACCAGGACCAGTAGTTCAGGCTTCGTGCAGAAACGATTTTACACACACATTTACACATTAAAATCCTTTTTTCTTCTTCTGCCAGCATTTATGAAAATTGTAAATTTTTTCGTGTGTCTTTTGTTTTCATTTTCCTCCCCCTACTTTCCGTTTATGAGGTTTCCAAAGTGTCAATGTGTGAATATATAACTGTGAATATAAGAGTGTAATAGGAAGGAGTAAAGAAGAAGATAGAATGAGTGAGCGAAGAGCGAGTCCCCAGTCTTATTAATTATAGAGCAGTGAGACAATATTAATTAAGAAATAATAAATTTATAAAGATGGAGATTACATTGGGACTGGTATTTATTGGTATGTATATAAATTAAGGCAATTTGCAATTTTGAATACCATCAAATGCAATTCATTTCAATTAGCTTTAAACACTATCTAAAAGAAGCAAACATGATTTCCAACACGATAACAAAAAATGTGGCTATACCTGGCGTATACTTAATTATTTGTTCCTAATATGAAAATGTTTTAATGGCAATTTGGTTACGATCTAAAAATGCTGGTAAATTTATATTTTACCTGCATTTTGGACATGTCAGATAGTGCACAAAAGGAATCACCTCATTTGAAAAATTATTAATCTGACACGCCAACCACAAAGTGAGCTTAAAAATGGAAAGCGGAATCATCATCGTGGATTATATATTTGCACTAGTTACGTTTTAATAGTATTTGTTTATTAATTGTGTCTTTTTTCTTTAAAGTCCGCAACTGGATAACCGCAATGCAATATAATGAAGAAATCATAATGAAAATCCCATTTTAATTAAAGCATTAATACGATTTAAGTCATTTATCGTTGTGTTATTTGGAAAATGGAACTTCTAAATTTCTTGTTTTGTAACCATTAAAAATCACTGAGCCATCAGAGAATCAGTTCCAATTCCATTACCATTGGTTAAGACCTTCAGAGGCTTGAGTACGATTTGAAGCGATTTTAATTGAATGCTGCACATGTGGCACAAAGTGAAACAATTCTATATGTATCTATATATGCACATATGGACGAGGGACGATTTGTAAGAGAGAAACAAACCTTCCCTGTATGACTATGTGTGTGTTCTGTAACGCGAAACCAACGGAGGTACATAGCAGCAGCATGGAATCGACTACTGCCGGATTTAGATTGACAAAATCACAGACAAACAAAAAATACGGAAAAAAGCAAACCGAATTCGTAGGCAAAGGGCGCCTGCACAAATACTGCCCTTGGGAATGAGAGTCCTCCATAGTGTCTGTCTGGCATAGTCCAAAAACATTTACAAAAAATTAGAGATGCAAAAAAGGATTACCCAAAACGATTCGCTTCAATAAAATGTGTCAACTAAAAATTGACAAAGGGGTATTATAGAATGATGAATAAAAGAAAGAGCTTTAAATGTAACACTTTGCCACTCTGAAAATTTCGTGTGGGCAACTTAAATTTATTTATATTCAAATGGACTTAACTGTTAGATTCACCAAAGTGCCAATATAATATATACATATATATTTGCAGTACTAATAAAGCATCCCTTTCATAAACGTCGTATGACACTAAAATACGAAAAAAAAAATATATATATTTAAGTAACAGAAACGTGCGGAATTTCGTTAAAACAACAACTAAACTTTACGCAATTTTCCCGCAAAGAACGCGCACAACTTCCGATGCTATGAACAGTTGCAGTTGCACTGCGAAACCACAGGACCAGGACCCAAGCACAGAGCAACACAGGCACAAGGACTATTCTCAGTTGGCGGCAAGCGGGAAAGCAAGGAAGAACAAGTAAGTGTGACCAAAGGATTGGCTCTTAATTTAAATTTTTGATTCAAAGCTATCCTACTATATCGGATTATGTTTGCGTGATTTGTAAAATCAAATATATAGATACTGTAAAATTACATATTATAAAAAACACGAAAAATGGGGAAAAAAGCAAGTGGCATTAAGTCTCTGATGGATTTAAAATTGCACTAAATTATTTCATAATGTTTCAATTTTAGCTATATTTTAAAAACGGGAAAAATTATGGTTTTCATATCTAAAGATTCTGGCGCGCAAACATTTTGATCGAACAATTAGTGCCAGCGTCGAGCCGATGCGTGCAACTCCAACGATGAATCGATGAGGCCGAATATCGAATATCGATAATGCCGATTGTAATTGTTCACCGTTTACCATCTCTAGAAAAGTGCTGCCACACAGCAATGAAAGTGAAAAATATAAAGAAAAATAAAATTAACGAACAATCAGCAAGCTTTTAATAAAGAAAACATAAATAAATTGATTAATAACGATCAAGTAACTTTACGCGCAGTGAATATTTAGAAAATATTGATATTTGCAGTGAAGAGCCGAAAAGAAGAAGAAGCAGACGAGTGAGAATCGTGTGAAAAGAGAACTGGCAAAAATTACAGCAACAGAAACAACAAAAAACACACATGCACACACATATACACGCACCCACATATATAAAGCGAATTGGTGCGAAGGAAAAAACGAAACAAAAGCAAAGTAGCGCGCGGTTTAATAATAAATAATTATATATATATATACTTATATATGTATACATTCACATACATACTTAATACATATATGCGCGCAAATCATTGAAAAAACCGGGGGGAGCCGCCGCAAATAAAAATACGAATGCGAAAAATCAATGAGATTGTAATAAAAATTCCGTATTTTGTGCTCTCGCTCTCGCTAGCTAACTCTCTCTCATTCCATCGCTCCCCCACACACACACATACGCCACTCGCTGGCTCGCGTGCTCTCTCTTTTTCTCCCCTGTATCGCAAGCAGCAGAGACCTCTCAATTTTATAGGTGTTTGTGTGTGAGTGTCTGTTTATCTTGTTGATTTTTTTTTGTGATAAAATTGCAATCAACAGCAACACCAACAAATATGTATTAAATTAAATAAAAGTCTCTAAAAAGAAAAAACAAAAAAATCTTAAAAGGTGCGTATGCAAGTAACATTATAAAAACAGCTACAACAACCATCTGTGGCTATGCTGTGCTTTCGTAGTGTGCGTACAACATGCGAGGGAGGCAGCAGAGAAAAGCCGCCGTGTCGTATCAAAATTTGATGACGTCTTCAACTAGACAAGAAAAACAAATAACATAATCAGTAGCAATAATCACAACAACAAAATCATCAACACTTGAACCAACAACCAACATCATGTAGTTTTCGCAGCATAAGGGGGACGGACCGGTATTTTTTAGTCCACAAGAAGATTTAGTAGAACGAGTCTCATCAGCTCCAACTACAAAACAACGTGTACTTCAAAAAGAACAAGTTAATGAATAGAAACCAAAAGGTTTTCTCAATATGTATATGTAGATTATAGAACAACGATGGGAATTGCAAATGTAGTTCGCTCCTGTAAAATTAACTTTGATTCAGCCGGTTCCAACTAGTGTGTATAACTAAACCAGTAGAAACACTACCATCCACAAGGGTGGTGAAACTTTTACATTGTTATTTGTTTACTTCCGAAACAGTGATACGATACCGTTATAAATAAGACATTAAACAAATTCTTGGCTAAGTTGCGTCTTCAACCGATCGTATTTATTGATAAAATCTTTTGAGAGAGTTATGTACTTCCATATGTAACAGTATTCAACTTGAAATGTTCCAGTAGCAACCTAGTAACTAATACACCTGCCAATTGGGCACTTATCGCCACGCGCTTTGTCTCCATATACTAGTGTTGTTATTGTTAGTGCGATTGTCTTTAAAAAAGTACTAGAAAATTGAGAGTGTAGAAGAATTTTGACAGTGGCGCATGAGGCTCCACCAAATAGAACTATACTCTACAAAACAAGTCAAGAGCATCACTCACTATTCACTCACCTGGCGGAACGACACAAAGTCTAAGCAAAAAGTTGTTTGCGGGGTTTTGAGCTGCATTTTTATGCTGCTGCAGCCCGCTGCCCCTTAAACCCCCCTCCCACTACACACTAACCACACACACAAACACACTTCGCTCTCTTTTTTTCCAATAGTTGGTACAGGAAAGAATAGGAGTGCACCAGTATAGAAGTTTCTATGATTTTCCAATATTGTAGAGCTAAATTAACCGCCCATTGATTCTTTAGGCGCATAATTATGACTTCAATTATACATATGTATGTATTGTTCTTTGTATGTGTGTAAAGGGGTGCAAAAATATGCGCATGTATTTCTTTGCGTTTTCTGCGAAGTGATCTCCACACTGCCGCTGCCGCTCACCCCTAAAAGCAAAGTCGCTGCTGCGGACGATCTTATCAGACGGCGCCAACTCAGTGTCCCTGTCAAACCAGTACTGTATATTAACCAAAGATAGCTAATGTTTAAAGGGTGGAATAGCGAAGGTTAACAATCGAACTACAATCAGCATTAAACATAAATTTTACTGACAGTTTAAATAATTCCGCACAACAAATGCAACACAAAAAAGCCACAAAATATCAGAAGAATTTCGGAAACAAATCGCAAATGGCAATAAAATAAAAAGTTAAAGCTAAATATACAGCAAAAATCTCAAATGCAACAGGTTGAACCCAAGAACAATACGAGATTAAATTTGCGCCCACAAACGAAAAAAAATAAACGAATTTTGAATTTTATTGGAAATATGTACGTATCGAAAATTTAAAACAAAACTCCCTAATTGAGCTCTCTAAAAGTTAAAACCAATGTTACTTTTTTTAAACTGATCAATTATCACATAAGTTTTCTAGTTTTCTCTAATGCTTTCAAAACACCCCTTCCAATTACTTATTAGAATTATTATTAAATTTAAAATTATAATTGTTATAACTTTAACATGGAATCATATTTTCCAATTTGAACATGGAACTATTTTTTCCTTTTCCGCACAAAACTCTCCGAGAGAGATCAAAAAAACAAACCAAAATGAGAAGAAAACCCTAACCCTCTCTCATGGAATTGTGAAAAAACCCTCACGCTCTCTCATCCACTGTTAAGTAACATTTTGTTAAAATTTTCAGGTTTTGTGTTTTCCTGTTGGGCCGTCGTGGCTCATAAACATGGAATTAATATGCATAAACTATTTGAAAATTCGAGCAGAAATATGTATTTTTATCGCAATTTCTACAGAATTAAAAAGATTATCTGTTAAATAAAATTTTTTAGTTTGCAAAAAAATCTTACTATTTTATAGTTTTACAAAATAACTTGAAATTGCATTTGCATCCATCTCACAAATGTTCCAACTGGGTGGCAACACGCTAACACAAATTTGCAACACACACACACAGATAAATAAATATATGTATGTACATACAGACTCACTAATTTTTGCTCTCTTTCTCTCTCTCTCTCTATTGCTCTCTCTCCCTTTTGCTTTTTAGTGGTTGTGCAAGAAGAAGAAGCAACAACAGCAACAATCAGGCAGAAAATACCTGAAAAAAATAAACGGTAAAACGAAGAAGTGGCTACACACACACAACGGCAAGAGGAGAGCGCGCTAAAAAGTTTATTGTAAAAAAGAAACCAAAAAGTAAAAGCACACAATTTCTGTTAAATTTTTTGAGCAAAAACCATAAAAAATTAAATATATACATATATATAAAAATGGTGGAAGTAATAGAGCGGCGGAGAACGGCTGCGTGAGAGCTCCAAGCGCGGCCAATTAAAAAAAACAACAACATTAAGGAGAAGAACAAGACAGAAAAGAAGTAAAACGAAGCAACAAAACAGCGGCAGCAACCAACAAAAAGGAAAAAATCCAATTTAAATAAAAAAATATTAAATCGACAGCTAAAAACTAAGCAAGAAAATCCACCACAACAGCAAAAGCAACAACAATTCACAATGTACGGTAAATCAAAGACATCAGCGGTCCCCTCCGATGCCCAAGCCCGGGAGAAGCTTGCTCTCTATGTGTACGAATATCTACTGCATGTGGGCGCCCAAAAGGCTGCCCAGACATTTCTCTCCGAGATCAGATGGGAGAAGAATATTACCTTGGGCGAGCCACCGGGATTCCTTCACACTTGGTGGTGTGTCTTTTGGGATTTGTATTGTGCCGCGCCCGAACGACGGGATCAGTGTGATCACAGTTCGGAAGCAAAGGCTTTTCATGATTATGGTTTTGTCAGTTCGGGATATGGTGTAAATGGAATTGGACCCGGCCCTGGAGGTCCACACAATGCTGGAGGACCGGCTCCTAGTCCCCTGGGTCAAATGCCGCCTGGCGGAGTTGATGGCGGTGGCGGTCCAATGGGGCCAGGCGGACCAATGGGTCCAAACTTTTTCCCAAATTCATCAATGCGACCATCGCCACCAACGCATGCATCGAGTCCGCAGCCGCCGCCGTCACAAATGATGCCCGGTCAACCGCCGTTTATGGGCGGTCCCCGATATCCGGGCGGCCCTAGACCTGGCGTACGTATGCAAGGAATGGGGAATGAGTTCAATGGACCGCCAGGACAACCACCAATGATGCCGAATAGCATGGATCCAACCAGGCCGGGCGGAGGCATGGGCCCAATGAATCCGCGCATGAATCCTCCTCGCGGACCCGGCGGAATGGGACCAATGGGCTACGGTGGACCTGGAGGCATGCGAGGACCGGCTCCAGGACCAGGTGGCATGCCTCCTGGCATGGGTATGGGTGGAGCAGGTGGTCGTCCTCCGCAGTGGCAGCCAAATGCATCGGGACCAATGAATGCCTATTCATCGTCATCGCCTGGAAACTATGGTCCTGGTCCCGGCTCAAATGGACCACCGGGACCCGGTACGCCTATTATGCCGTCTCCGCAGGATAACACACAAGGCGGACCTGGCGTAGGTGGACCTGGCGATAGCATGTATTCCCTAATGAAGCCTGAATTCCCAATGGGTGGAGGCCCTGATGGCGGCGGGGGAGGAGGAGGTGGTCCTGGCGGGATGGGCCCCATGGGAGGCGGACCCAACTCGATGGGCCCTGTATTAAATGGCGGAGGCGGTGGTCCCGGAGATGGCTCTGGTCTAGATGGCATGAAAAACTCACCAGCTAACGGAGGGCCGGGAACGCCACGAGAAGATTCGGGCAGCGGTATGGGTGATTATAATCTGGGAGGCTTTGGTGGTGGTCCTGGTGAAAATGATCAAACCGAATCGGCGGCAATATTAAAAATCAAGGAAAGTATGCACGAGGAGGCCAAGAGGTTTGAAAAAGATACAGATCATCCGGACTACTTTATGCCATAACAACATCCACAGCAGCAGCATCTCAATAACTCCTCCGTTGGCAACAGCTCCTCCTCGACCACCAACACGACAGCTGCCTCCCATATGCTCACCAATGGCAACAACAACAACAATTTCTAAATATATTGAAAATGAATACTGTAATCAGAAATCGCGGTAGTAGAAATCCTTTTTGATAAGCATTAAAGTAAAATAATTATACTTATTAATTAAAATATACTAAAATCTAATTATATACACCCACACACAATTATATATATATATATACATATACAATAGAGTAGTAGATCTAATGGAAGCACACACACACACCGCATCATTAAATAGAAATCTAAGGACCAGTTCCAAATTCCGATTCGTAATGCCTCTAATCTTTCAACCGCTCTGTCATTGATTAATGTTAAATTAAAAAATTTTGTTTTATGAGAAAAAGATTTTGGTTTGAAATTCGAAAACCGTATTATAAAGTATCATCTACAGTATCGGTTTTGATTTGACGGCTTTACGAATCTGAATATGTGAGAATCCCAGAAAAGAATATAAAACATTACAATAAATTAAGTCGAAACGTAAAGATTTTGTATAAAACATTGGCCCATAGAAATGAAGATAAATTCGAGAATTGAACCCAGAACAAAAAATATTTAGCACTTTAAAATCGAAGCAAAAGAAACTTAAGCAAGATCTACTTAACAGAAGGAAGAAAATTTTAATACGTTGAGTTAAATGCTAAGGACCTGAATATTTTAAATAATTTAATGCGACTAATTCTATAAAATTCAGACTCGATCTTTAAAAAGTATTTTATATATATAGAGGCACAGATTTTCTGAAATTCGATTTGCAATTTAATTGTAATTTTAACTTAAACTTTAAAAGGTATTCAATGGACAATTGTTAGTTCTAGGTTTAACAAATTTTAGTTAACAAGGCTTTAAGAAACCAAACGGGAAAACCGTTTTAATACTTGTAGCATACTGAACAAATTTATTTCAAGTATATACCTGATGCATGAGAAAATTTTCAATGAAAATGTATAATTTATCGTATTTAAAGCTAATTATTTTCGGACATTTTGTTTAGGTTATCCAAAAGTATGATGAAACGATTTTCGGCTTTCAGAAAACTCAAGTATCTAAAGTTGTTCAGGTCCTTAGGATTAAGCGATTCGAAAAATTAGTTTTTTCATTTAAAATAAATTTATGCTTTAAATTATATTTTAGTTAAAAGCCAAACTGGACTTTCCATCTCTGCCTATAATTCTCTTTTTACTTTCCCCAATCACAAGTTCTATATTATATAAATGAAACGAACTATGTATACAGATCTTTGATTGTGTGATTTTTGAAAAAATTCATCTTTAATCTATTACATGATACGATTACTAAAAATTGAAGCAATGTCTTAGAGGCACAAAAATAAAAAAAAATAACAAAAAATGGCTTCGAAAAAAAAAAATCTTAATATATATTTATAATGAAATGTTTAATAATATCATTGTAGTCGAGCTAGCATTATTCCACGGGATGTATAAGCCTGTGTGAGAATCTATATATGGATACAGTTTAATTCTCTTAGCTGTTCATAATTAATTGTAAAGAATTTGCGGCAGCTATCTTGAAAAATTATTCAGTTACAAGATACTTTTATCATCTATTATACATACTTCTATTCAATGCTTTCATAACGTCAATTTCGGAAATACTAACCAAAATATGGTGTTTATTGTAAATGCAGCTAAGCGAATTTCACTGTATATAGTATGTAGTATGTATAGTCTCAAAAATTTTTAAAGAAACTTTTTATTGATAATGTTCTTATCGGTTTTCGTTTTGTTTCGGATAAAGTATCGTTTGACATTTTATATTTATACTATATGTTTGTAAAATCGTAGTGATTCTGATTTTTTAAAAATGTTTCTCATTGTGTACATTGTTTAATGTCTGTAATAAGTTCCTTTATAATTTCTCTTGTTTCCAATGTATCGATATATATATATATTTATAAAAATGCAAATTATTATAAAACAAAAAGGGAATAGCTACATTTATATATAAATTAGATGTTTTATATGCATATTCAAAAAATTGTAGAAATCTAACTTTAAAGCTGAGTTTACTTCAAAATATCGGAAACTATAATACCGAGAATAATATGCTGTACAAATGTTTAACAAACAAAATAAAGTACATCTAGATTATATATTGTATATGTATATGTGCTTGAATCTTTTTAACTTTACTCCCGCTCCGCTAACCTCCAAGTCCCACTCCAAAAAAAGCACATTCACATAATATATAAAAAACACCCCCTTACATTAGTATTAGACGATGAATTGAAGCTAGTTCATAAGAAGAAAGCAAAACAAAAAAGAATATATATATATACATTATCTATATACATATATACATATTAACAAATCAAAATGATGGGAAATTGAATTGAAATTTCTTCTCACACAGACACAAATCAATTGATAACATAAAACAAAAATCTATTTTAAATATTTGTATATGGTTAATGTGCGTCGATCGGAATATACATAAGTCGGAATTATATATAATAATATTAATAATGGGAAAATTGAAAAGAAAACACACACAAACCCAAAATGCGAAAGAAAACTTAAATAGTATTTAAGTTAAATTTATTTCCCCCGGCGCTTTAGTGTGTTGAGCGTTTCTATTGCTCTGGATCTACACATATATCTATATCTATGGCAATGATACCCAATCCCTACTCCTCCTCCCATTACCTTGCCTCCCACAAAAAAAAAAAAAATGATAAGAGCGACATAAATAATACACACAAAAAAAAAAAAAAAAAAAAAAAGATAAGAAATTTGAAAAGAAAAAAACTTATTGAATATAAAAATATGTTTGAAATAAGTATTTTAGAGTTAATTATACAATTTACAACACACCCACAACACGAAACAAAAAACAAAAAAAAAAACAGAAAAAAAGCAAACAGATAAAACAAAAACAATATAATACAAAATGAAATAAAGTTTTAAAACAATATTTGTAAAAAGTATGACAAAGATTTTTAATTTTAGAAATTGTCCTTCTTGACTATCAAAAAATTAGATTCAAAAATGTTTTTCATGTCTGTAAATAAGTCAAACTAAAGGTAATAATGATAAAAAAAATACTTGGAGAGCAGAGTAGAGATTCGTGATCTCTCTTTCCTTTGTGTTTCTGGGTAATGGCTTACTGGCTATCAACAATTAGGCTGTACAAATCGTATATTACCACTGCCTCTGGTTAATAGAGCAATTTGATAGCCGAAAGTTGTATTTTTCTCTTTGGAATTGTTCACGGAAATCGAACATCTAGAAACTACATCGACATTGGCAGACAATTGGTCCGGCACACGCACACCGACATGCACTTAATGGTGTTACCTAGACAACGCCGCTAACTTAACTCAGTCACCAACAAATGTCCACCGCGTTCATTACCTCAATTGTACACTGACATTGGACACACCAGAGCGAGAGGCAGTTTCTAGTGTGTTGACAGGTTGCACTTTGAATATATACATATATGTAAAATCAATAACCCATTCGGGCAGAAAAAAATGCATATCCTACAGTGTATATACATACATAGGACATCAATTTAAATTCGGTCAGCGACAATAATTGAATTTCAGCAAATGCAACAAAGTGGCGTCGTCCTGTTTCTGTTTTAAAGCTTGTGTCGAATTTGTGAGAGGCTCCAGCATACAGAGTCGCATGGAGAGAGAGGAGCGAAGGGAAACAATAACCATAGCTCCTATAACATCCCTACCCAATTGTCTGACTTATCGCCAAATCCAGGGAACAGGTTTTGGAGCTGCTGGTTCCGCGCCAGCTAAGCGTGTTCCAGTCCTCTTCTCCACAAATTGCGGTCTATATTTACGTCTAGCCCAGCCGGCAATGCATGACCAGGAAATCAGTGGCAACAACCAGAGATATAATATCACATTCTGTGATCTAGAACGTTGGGTGAGTGAGTCCTATGAATCAGATAATCCATCAGCTTGCTCCAATGTTAAAATTTTAGAGCACAAATCGAGCTAATGTCGTCAGTTTGGAAGACACGTTTAATATTATATCCCCAATGCCTGGTGACAATCAGCAACGTCTCTGGAATAATTATCCGCCTTATAATCATCATTTCGAACACAACTAAAATTCTGAATCCTATAAAAATGTCAAATATAATATACTAAACCCTGTCTTAATACCAGAACTGCAAAAAAAAACTCCGTTTATTAAATCATAAAACTACCATAATGAAAGAAAAACCTAATTTTGTGGGGAAAAGTAATTCAAAGAATGAGCAGTGAAGTGCAAACTTACCAGAATTGGATTAAGAATTGAAGATAATTGTGATGCAATCTTTAGCTTAGCCATGATAGTAGATATTTTTAAAAGAGTTGGGTTTTTGACTTGGTTTGCTATTTCATTCGCCCATTTTAAAATATCACTGCGAAATTAATATTTTAAAATATGTATAATAGGTTTTATGATTAAGAATTGTTTTAAATCTACCTGAGTGTTTACCAGTCGTGCCAAAGATTCTTAGGCAATTAGCTCTTGCCGATCTGTCTGCAGGAAATTATTAAAAGGATCGCTTAGGATCGATACGCATCAAAATAATGCCAGTTATATTTATTTGCGTTTGAAGACATTTTGTAACTTAATCTATACAATAACATTAGATAAACTAGGCCGTATTACTAGTCAGGGAAGCCATTAAGAATTCCATTTTGTTAAGAAAACTTTTGCCCTCTATTTTATCGAAACGCACCTGTAAAAAAGGTAATGGTCAATTAATTTGTCTTGAATAACAGGTTTTTTTGTTTGCTTACCTCTTTAAAACTACCGCCCAAGTTCTCCCAAAGCTTTTCGGGAACGAGGGGATTCGGAAAGAAATCCTGTCGCGGACTTTTGGCTATGTAAACCTTGACATCTATTTGTGGATCGCATCGTATTTGCACCGCGATCATGCGATCTCCATTTGGTGAGGCCAACAAGCAGGAGCTAGCGTTTCCCAATGGCTCCACTTTGCCTATTCCCAAATGATTACTATTCGATAGGACAGTCCAAGCCATGCAACGAGCCAAACTCACGAGGCAAGTGATTTGATGAGAATTAATTTGACAAAGAATGAGATCCCTTAATTCTTGTGGCTCATAGGACAAACGCATGACACGACCGTCACGACAAATGCACTTAAGTGAGCGCTCCTTGACGTGAATAACCAATGATGTTCGTCCAATGGCATCATAGCCATGAGTTACTATGTTTATCTTGACACAGGACATCGTTGGGCTATTCATTGCGTTCCAGTGGGAAACAATTTGGGGGTCCTTCACGTCTCGGGCCAATGTGTCAAGCACATATTGGGTACGTTTTCGCATAAAGATATGTTGTGCTTGAGCTATGATCTGTTCCAAAATGGTTTGAGATTTGGTCATGTCCATTAGAGTTTCTCGATCGGCAGCCATGGGCCCGGCCATCATCCGCTTCTTACTGGGGCCAAGTGGAGCACTAGATGGATGGGGGAAAGGATGGTGCGAATTCTTATAATGGACCTCTCTGAGCAATTGATGCAGTGAATGCTCCAACACATGATCATGATCATTGATGGGGGCAGGTTGACTGGAGTCAAAAGTCGTAGAGTGGCAAAGGGAGATAATTAGTTGGATGTTAGGCAGTAGAGTTGCACGTATCTGATTCCCGATAACAACATGCGGAATGGGAGCTTGGAGCTGTATAGCTTCGCGAGCCAATTGTGCAAAGAGCTCCTTGCAGAACAGCACATTTTGGGCGAACTCTAAGGTCTTTTGCCAAACACCAACTTGGGCTGTTATGTTCGGGCCATGACCCATAAGATTGACTTGCGCCGAGCAGAGATCTTCTTGATCTTTTTGAGTAATAACTTTTATGTAGGCAACTCCTTGCAGCTCGGCAGGGACAATAACCCTTAGAGCTGAAGCAGCCTTTATTGGCATGCCATTTGCAGTCGATGATGACGACGATGAGCTGTTCTGTCCCTGCAGCTGATCTTCATCGGCAAGCTCTTCAGCTTTTGTTACCTCGAAGGTTCCACTCATAT
This sequence comes from Drosophila insularis, assembly GCA_018903935.1. NCBI lineage: Eukaryota > Metazoa > Arthropoda > Insecta > Diptera > Drosophilidae > Drosophila > Drosophila insularis. The sequence goes on along the minus strand of JAEIFP010002295.1, from coordinate 596,601 downwards.
TAAACTTTGAGCCGGCCGTGCGATAACTTAAATCACCTATTATAGCATTCGAGACCTTCTTTAGCCTCCAGTTCTGACGTAGGCGCAATAATTCGATATGAAAATCTGAAATATTACGGCTTCTTTGCTCGCTGTGAGCATTTCTCAAGCGCTCTGCACCACCCAGTAGAACTTGCGCTGCCTGGGATATAGCCTTTTTGCGACTGTATACCTGTACTATTGGCTTTGTATCGTCGCCTTCTTCCAGCAAAGGATCAAGTACCAAATAACGCTTGTCCTTGGCAATGGATATCACATCGGACAGAACACAAATTTCAGTAAAAGCATCCTTCAGCTTATTGCGTACTGCGTCCCAGGGCCAAAGACTTTCCTGGAATTGAGTGCCATCTTTGTCTCTGCTCTCCTCTGCCTCGGCCGCTGACTTTTCCTCTTTTTTTAAGTCGTCAAGTGATGTTTTGCTGAAATCAATTCGAGCCGCACATTTGGCCAGGCTTTCGGACAAAGTCGGAGGCCTAAACAGGAAGAGGAAGAGAAGTACTTGTTAAATCATTTTGCATTTATTTAGTTCAATGCTAGGCTTACGGTTGATACAGCTCCGTTCCATCATAGCCAATCTCTCGTATTTGGTTTTCGCAAGTGGTTTCCACCGAAATATTTACGGAGTTTGCAGACATTTCCGAAAATAAAACCGGGACAACATTAGCACGAAATGCAAATCTGGACCAGTGTGGCTGTGATATTTGATATGTAAGACCGCATATTATTCTGATTGCGGCATGGCAACTCTGTTGTCGCAGCTGTTTTTACGCGTACTTTTCATTGCGTTTCACGTTAAGTTATCGAGTTATCGTTGAAGCATTTTACAAGACTGACAACATTACTTTCATATTTTTAAGTTTTGATTCTAATAAAGTTTTCCAATCCCAACCTTTATTTTGCTTCATCATGTTACACCTAAAAAGTAAGAGTAAAGAGTTAAATGTAACCGACTACACGGTGATCATCCCCAGCATCTGCGTGGGAAATGCAGCACAACTGGCATGCGATTTGCTGATTGCTTCCAAACAGCTAAAGAAAATAGGAAGTTTGACGCATCCAGCCTTAATTCCTGTCTACGGGCCCTCGGCCTACCAACACGAACCCAACGAAAAGGTGACATCATGCGAACTCTACGAGAGTGTGGAAGATAAGCTCCTGGCAGTACAACTTCGGGCTCCTTGGATTTCCCGACACACAAGAGATTTCCAGAGTCAACTTGTGGGTCTTCTAAAAGGAGCTCGTCGTGTGGTCATTCTTAGTGGTAGTTATGGCTTTGAGCGCCGGGTCATCGAGGAATCGCCATGGGCGTACCGGGCTAGTGACAATTTTAAAACAGCCCATGCAGAGCAATTGGGAAATCCTGAAGTAATCAAGTGGAAGGAGCATACCGGTGACCTTATCTATGGCGGCGGCAATGGGCTCCAATTATTCAATGCCTTCAATGATGCAGGCGTGCAAGTAATGTTGTTATTCCGTTACCTCCTCGAAGGAGACAATTCCACGGATGCTTCTTTAATTGTTCGAGAATTGAATGAACTGTGTGAGGATTTCCTTCAGCTACGCAGCGGAGGCGATGGTAGCTTTAAGCTTACAGTCCCTAAATCATGGAATCTGCTTTTTGGCAATGATGTGACCGAGCTGATGTTTTAAGGCGAGGAGGAAGTAGTGCAGTCTATTGATTATTTTCGTAAAAATCTCCCTTTGGTTGGGCCAATAAAAATAAATTAAATTTGTTTTGGTGTAGGAAACGAAAGAGATTGTTAAATTTTTAGGGGACTGAAAAGGATTCCGGCATCTAAGCAAAATAACCACGCAATTTTTAAAAGTTTTGCATGTAGAGTTGCCATCACGCATTCAGACTAAAATATACGGTCTCACATATCTAATAAGAGGGGGTGCGGACACCGTTTATCAGAAGAAGAAAAAAATTGTTGCTGCAGTCGTTTGAGCCGTGAGATCGTTAAACAAATAAAAATAAATTTTTTATAGCAGTGGACAAAATGGCATCTGCCATGGAACCCATTGATCTGCAGCGTTTAGAGGAGGCTGTTGTGGTGTTCTATCGATCAAACTCCCAAGAGCAGGCAATCACCCACGAGTTTTTAACGGAGGCTGAAAAAAGTCCTCTGGCTTGGCGTTGGGCTTGGGAGCTCATGCAACTAGGCAAGGTAAAGCAACAACAAAAATGACCTGCGCATCAATATGTATACGTTTTTCCAATTCCTGTTTCGCAATCCCGCCCCCTTACTAAATGCAAATCTCACACACTCCCCCTCCTTAGAGCCAGGAAGTGCAATTTTTTGGAGCCATAACCTTGCACTCGAAGCTAATGAAGCATTGGCATGAGGTGCCCGCAGAGAATCGCGAGGAGCTGAAACAGAAGATATTAGAGACACTTGTCCGGTTCGCCGGTGGACCCAAAATTGTTTTAAATCGACTGTGCATTGCTTTGGGAGCGTATATTGTGCATATGCTCAAAGATGATTGGCCAAATGCAATCGAAGAAGTCATCGATACTTTCCAACAGCATCGGATTCCAAACGTGAGTGCCGATATTCAGCTTTGGATAATGCTGGAAGTGCTTCAAGCAATACCAGAAGAAGCTCAAGTGATACACACATCGGTAAAGCGGGTTACTCTTAGGGCAGAGCTGGCTAACCGGATGTCTGTAGTTCTGCAGACTTGTGAGGGATATTTGAACGCACAGATGGGCCGCCAAATTGAATGGAAAGACGATGCCGAAAGCTACAGCAATATGATTCGAGCCGTGAAATGCGTGGGCACTTGGATAAAGTGAGTTTTTGTCTATTCCGAAATAATAATGAGTCTCATTAATGGAAAATTCATTCTTTTAGGAACGTTGGCTTCTCAATAGAAGGTTGTGTGAACATTACAAGAGTTCTCTTAGAGGTGGTCAATAAATGCTATTGGCCTTGTATAAGATCAGGCGATGGATGCATGTCCTCAGATGAGAATGAGCTGGCTGAGACCTGTTTAAAGACTTTAATCAATATCATCATTCAACCGGATTGTCATAATTTTCCCAAAACGGCCTTTCTATTGATCAAAATGTTTCTCGACTCTCTGACAGAAATTACCAAAATGGAATGGAAGCGAGATAATAACAATGAGGACATCATTGTACACATTTATATGCTCTTTGTCTCAGCTGTCGAGCGTCATTCAACTTTATTATTGAGTGGTGTTACAGCATCAGATCCGGAACTTTCGGTATTAATGAACCGTATGATTCAGGAGATACTAAAATGTACAGATAAGCCTGGAATTTATCCAGTGGAAGAATCTTGCAGCACCATGGCTTTGGCTTTTTGGTATATGTTGCAAGATGAGGTCTTTGCCATGCCCATTGAAGATCAGAAGCTAAAATGCTGGGAGTACATAAAGCCACTGTACGCACATTTGACAAGCATTTTGGTGCGAAAATCTGAGCAACCGGATGAAAAATCGTTGGATAAATGGAGTTCTGATGATTTGGAATGCTTTCGCTGTTATCGCCAGGATATATCCGATACCTTTATGTATTGCTATGATGTGCTGCATGATTATATTCTTGAAATTTTGGCTGCAATGCTAGATGAGGCCATTGCTGAGTTACAAACAAATCCCACACAATGGACGAAACTGGAAGCCTGTATATTCTCCTTTCAATCGGTGGCCGAACACTTCAGCGGCGACGAATGTCGTCAAATTCCCAGATTAATGCGAGTCCTGTCCGATATACCATACGAAAAATTGAATGTCAAACTCCTGGGAACCGCTTTGGAGACGGTGGGCTCATATTGTTCTTGGCTAATGGATAATCCGGCTTATATACCATCAGCCATAAATCTTTTGGTACGAGGCCTCAACTCCTCCATGTCAGCTCAGGCTACATTGGGGCTAAAGGAATTGTGTCGAAATTGCCAGTTGCAATTAAAACCTTATGCCGAGCCGTTGCTCAATGCTTGTCACGCATCTCTCAGTACGGGACGTATGAAGAATTCGGACTCAGTACGCCTGATGTTTAGCATTGGCAAGTTGATGAGTTTGCTGCCAGCTGAGGATATACCAAAATATTTGGATATCATCGTTAGTCCCTGTTTTGAGGAACTACAGGCCATTTGTCAAGCGGAATCGGTGAGACCATCTAATGATATTATTAAAACAATAGACTTTTTCATTCCAAATTACAGAAAACTCCCGCAGCTCGAATACGTACAATTTTCCGACTTAATATGATCTCTACTTTGTTCTCATCCCTTAATACGGATGTGGATGATGAGCTCAAGGATGTACAAAAGGTACAACCTGTTCTGTTGGTCATGCAGAAAACAATGCCCATCTTTCGGTCAATAGCCGAGATGTGGGTGGAAGAGATAGATGTGCTGGAGGCTGCCTGTAGTGCTATGAAGCACGCCATTATGAATCTGAGGAGCGCGTTTCAACCTATGCTACAGGATTTGTGCTATTTTATAGTGGCCAGTTTCCAGACTCGATGCTGTGCTCCCACACTTGAGATATCTAAGGCGGTAAATATACCTCGGTGTTTGCCTTCTCAGACATTAATTGTATTTACCTGTCTACTTAGGCCATTGTAATGTTTTATAAGGATGAAGGGTGCAAGCAGCTAATGCAACAGTTGCTTCTGGAATTTATTCTGCACAGTTTCAAATTATTCGAAGCAACGCCAGAGCAGAATTTTTCCAATATTTCGGATACCATGGAGACATTTTTCGGATGCTTATCGCAAATTATAAAGAAAATCCCTCAAACCCTTGAGGACAAGACATTGGCTTACGATCGCCTCATCTATTATGCGCAAAGGGCTATGACATTACCAGAAAGTGGAGCCATTCGCACTAGTATCCAGTTTATAACAAACTTTGTAATGCAATCGAGAAATTACAGCCATATAACGGAAGTGGTTTTAACATCGGGCGAACAGATTCTCCACACTGCTCTGCTTTGTGTGGGATATTTAACTCCCCGTTCTCAGGTTGATAAGTTTGCCGATATATTTCTGGCGCTCAATAAGAAATATCCCGCGGAGATGGCCGTCTGGATGAAATCCCTAATGGCAGTCGCAAATTTTCCCACACAATTGATAAGTCCGGCGGAAAAGACACGTTATGTTAGCCTAATTGTTAAGTAAGTGACGTAAAAGTTCCATATCTAAAATCAAAAATTCTAAAGCTTTTTCTCTTAGGGAAAAGGTCAACAAGCGTCTGCTGCAGCAACATCTGAACGAAATGGCTATTAAAACACGTGGCTTGGCCGAAAAGTTGCAGTAAATGTCTCTATATATATACGATATATATATATATATATAAGTGGATCTACAAGTTTATTAAATTGATGGTGTAATTATTCATTAGGAGTTAAAGTCAATCTGTACATGTTCCTTTTTGTTCATCCAAGGCAGCACTCTGTTAAACTCTCGTATCCAATTCTTAATTGGATGACCGTTTTTTTTTTGTTTGTTTATTTATAGTTTTACAAAAATTACATTTATCATTTACAATTATACTTGCTTTATATTATTAATATATATATATATGTATATATATATATATATGTATTTATTTATTGTTATTTGTATTTTCTCCTTTTGATTTTTCACCATTTCCTGTATGAAAACGTAACCTCACCCTTAGCTCATTCAGGTTTTATTATTATTATAGTTCAGCCCCTTCTCTTACCATATCTCCTCTCCTTGTGTCTGTGTATGTAACTATAATGCCAAAAATATGTAAATACATCTCTTTATAATTATATATATATATATATATATTATATAAATATGTGTCTATAACTATCTGAATCCTTTTGTGTTTTCACTTATTCGGATCGGAGCTGTCTGCATCAAACTATGAAAACAGATTGTTTCAAATAATTTTTGGGATTGATCGTCGGAGTGGGCAGAAGTAAGAGACCGATTCGATTTAGTTATGACTAAATACCAAATCTTGGAAAGTTGACATAGATCTTATGATTTATTATAATGTAGTTAAAGTTTAACTTATCTGCCACGAGTTACAAGCAATTTATGATTGGAGCTATAAATTGGAGGATAGTAGATGCCTATACCTTGAATGTAGGTCTAATTAAAATTCTCTATTGGTAAATATCTCGAAAAACCCGATTTCGTCAAGTCATGAAAACCACTCCTATTTTTCTGGAATTGCTTCAAATTTGTTCCACATTGCCTAAGCCACTCTATTCTCCTAGAGATAATTTTTAATTAGAATTCCTCATAGCTTTGTAACAATTTTAACATGGCTACTGTTTTATTTAAAAAAAAATCGAAACACTACATGTAAAGTTTCCAAGTCTATGGTTGAGAAACCCCCAATTATTTAGACTTCAGCTGAATCCTATTGCATTAATAGACCGAACTGAGTCTACGTGTATTGCCAATTTTAGGACAATAATCAATAAGATCTAGGTTTTTTTTTTACTTTCAACTTGTGTTTACAAATTAGAACTCTTGAAAGTTCATAACGATGTTTAGACTTTCTTCTTTATATACATTTACATACATACATATATAGACGGATAATCGGGGTATATACATACACAATATATATGTCGCTGTATATATCCCCATCAAATTCATGTTACACATACAAAAATACACACAATTTACATTAAATACAAACCACAAACTTGAGTTTTTTCTATGTATGGTTTTTCTAGTTCATTCTTTTGTTGTTATTGTTTTTTTTTTTTTTTTTTTTAACAAAATACGGGCTATATTTATATATGTATGTTGTATATGCTAGGGATAAGCAGATCGTTATATGATAGTTTATAAATTTGTAAACCCCTGTTACTGTAAAATATGTATGCATTCATAAATGTGACTTCTTTCATAATATAAATATTTATATGTAAAGGTGTGTATGTATATATGTATTCTCGTAGATGTGTATTTGAATGATGTATATTTTGTATGTCGCGAAATAAATTATAATATAAGTAGGTATATATAGTATCAGTGGCTTTTGCAGTTATTGTTTTAGGTGGATCTGAATTCGCACCCGCTTAAGTTTTAAGACAATTTGAGGAGAAGCTGTACAAATTCGTTTACGTTTTTACTGAAATGGTAAGAGGAGAGAATATTTATAGAACACATTGTAAATTATGATTATTCAGGAGCCATGCAGTAAGAAACAACCATGCATTCTAGATATACAAATCTTCAAAAAATCCAAAAGCATTTGCATCATAACATTTCGGGGATTTATTTGTTTTATAAAGCATATTTATTTATTTGATAAATTGTATAATCTATTAAATTGTTTGTTGATGTGTGTGTGTGGGGGTGTTTGTATATATTTTATTTTTGCAATCCATTGCCAAGCTCCTGCCATAAAGTGACCCCTATATAACATGCAAAATATGTTGATCCCTTTTCTCAATAATCTCTTGATTTCTGATAGGAGCCGGAAGGGAGGGGCAACACCAGGGTTTTTGTGTTGGTCTTGAGTGCACAATGGAGTAGCCTAGTTGTTCGCAGGATCTGACGGCGGCGTTGTCAGGTATTCATCGGTTCGCTTATGCTCAATGAGTGCCCGCACAGTCCCGCTATCCGAGGGCAGATCTGATTTTCGTCGCATTAGCGGTTTATCCTTGTTCCGTTCGCCGCGTATCTATTGTAACATTTGGAGTAGGAAGTGTAAAACGAAAACGGCCGTAAAATTGTCCCCAAAGACAATATCACAATATCAATATGTACAGAGGAAGGAGGACAAAATAAAGTGCAATGTTTGTGATGTTGATCGAGTGAGTTTTCATTGGTTTTTTGGGTAGAATTGTTAGATAGAAAATCACAAATAACAATACAGCACTACGTAATGTATATATGTGTATATATATATATATATATATATACATATACATCAGAAACTAACTGATGGACCAGGACGCGTCAAAACACAATTAAATAACACTGTGGTAGATTGACATCACTTCGTTTTCGAGGTGAATTCTGCCAATTCTTCTAATGGCCAATAGTTGGTAGTAAAATCTCACTATATGAATAGTTTTATGATACAATTCAATTAGCATTGTGTTTATTTCATAATGTAGGTGATTAGAAATAATTAATATTGATGAGTGGACTACTCCATGTTCATATTATGTGATAAAGAAAAACACCAAAATAAATAGAGTCTAATTTATATATGTACATATAGCAAGAAAGAAGTAAATAGACAGAAACGAACTGGAGTGCTTTTTGCATGGCGAAGAAGTGTTGTGGATGTGGGGTAAATAATAGCTATACATAAGTGGAGGATTAGGTTAGATAACCGATAGTCAATAAATAAGTAAGTACACACAAATAACAGATATACAGATTACAATAAATGTATTTGGTTTTTTTGTTTTTTTTTTCGTGTTTTATAAATGACATGAGTTATGCGATTATTATTAATTCTTGTAACAGACATTCTTTCGATTAGGTTTAGATTTAGGATTAGAATTAGAGTTAAAGTGGGATGTTTGTGTTGTGTTGGTGTTGGTTGGTATTGCTCACGAAAAATCGATCTGGCGATCGATCGATCAATTCATGGCAAGCAGTTTAGTAGTTGTTAAGTGTTGTTAATGTGGCTAGCGCTTGTCTCACCTCTCTGGGTTCCTGCAGCCCAGTTTGCTTTTGGGGTGGTGGCGGTGGTGGCTGCCGGCCTACGCTGGGTTGTTGTGGCTGATCGATCTTATCATAGGTTAGATCACAATTCTCATTGTACTGATCATAGTGGGGTGGTGGTTGTTGTTGTGCTTGACTAAGGGAGAGCTGTAATTCATCATCATCATAGAACCGTCTAGAATTTGTCCATTCAGGATTCGTTTTGGCCAGGCTCTCCACCTGCTGCCACAATTCCTCGCGCTGCGAGAGCTTTTCTCGTTCCCTTTATTAAATAAAATTAAACAAGAATAATTATTCAAATATTGTCAAATCAAGTTCTAGTCAAATTCATTTACATTTGCTTCTCCTTTTGGTGGTTCTTGCTGCATTCATCGAATAGCCGTTGATTCATTTCCATAAACAATTTAAGAGCATTATAGATTAGACCATGAATGGTTTTATTCCAATGCGTTTTTGAGTTACGATTTAGCGCCGGATACATTATGGGCAATATAACTTGCGAATTGTCCGCTATTAAGGACATTATATACTCATTGTTCCAATAATAAAGAGCCCGCTCGGCCACCTGAAAATGCGGCGAAGACACACATTTGGCTATTTGACGAAACAGCGGGACCATTACTTTTTGAAACTCAGCTGGCTCAATAACATCAAGAAGCTCCTCCAGTTCATTTAAGAACATCACCTCTTTGGGACTATGGGTCTTGGGCCAGAATTTCAAAAGACTTCTGTAATAATTAATTCTTAATTTCAATAATGTTTCAACACAGTTAGGATGTTATACTGACTTGATCACTGCCTCAGATAGGCTGGGATCTTTTTCCAGGAACTGCACCACACAGTAAGTCAATTGTGGATGATAGACCGATAAACTTTTGGCTTTGTGCAATGGCAGCAGTACCTTAAGTAAAAATTGTTTGTGCTCCTCTTTAAGGGGCAGGGCAAAACCATTTATAATGCTGCCTAAAATCTCCAATAACTCGGCAATGCCATTATGATGCTCAGTTTCATAAATGAATCTGTAAATATGAATGTAATTGTTTTTTTGAAATGGAAATATTTTCGTTCACATTTTACCTGTAAAAAACATTATTGATTTGCTTTCTAATAAATGCTCGCAAGCCCAAAAATTTTCCATAGATGCGATGTAAAACAGTCTTTAGGAAATCACGTTCGCGTGGATCTTCCGAATCGAATAAGTCCAATAATTGTAATACAAAATGATGATCAATGAAACGTTTAGCAATATTTGGTTGAAAATCTGGCGATTCTAGGAAACGCAAAAATAATTCATAGACCAATTGTAAATGTGGCCAAGAGGATTCTAAAGTGGGTTCATCCTCTTCAGGATCGAATTCAGCACCATTGGGGTTTGATGATGGTGGCAGAGTGCGAAACAGATTGACAGCGAACTAAAAATATAAAAAAAATTATAGCAAGTAGTTTAATAGATATGTATTATTTCTAACCATATTGGTGGCCTCTGGGTATATGATTTCCGTAATAACACCATTTTGGTTCGATAAAAATTCGACCATTTCGTGTAAGGCCGCCCGTTTCACCTCCTTCCATTTTAGATCGCTTAGCGGTTCCGAAAAGTCGAAGAGAGTACAACATTGCCGAATTTTCTGTATGAAAAGCTCTTCACGTTCACTAGGAGCAGTTTCTAAAAAAATACAAGAAAGGACAATTTGTTCGAAACATTTAGAAAAGTTTTTATGTATATTGAATCTATTTGAGTTAAAAGGTAAACTATAAAATTATGTACAGAAACTATGTATTTTAAATGTTTACAAAATCAAAAAAGCAAAGTGTAAATGCAACTTAATATCATTAAGAATATGAAAAAATAAACTGCGGACCAGTTGACTATCTCAAACTTGGCAAATCATGACTAAATGCAACATAAAAAATCACATTACTATTTATCAAGTTTTTACATAAATCTTTAAGTCTTCATTCATTTTAGCAAAATATCTTTAAAAATCTTCACAGAAAGACTAAAATATTTTTTGTATTTGTATTATGCTGTTCAATGCTCGTTGGATGATAGTCAATCTAGTTGAGTAACTAAAAATTATAATCGAATCGAACGAAAGAGGAGAAAATCATGGGAACATAAACCTCGCAATGGCGGCAAAGCCAAAGCAACCGAAGCTGTCGGTGGCAAATGAAATAGATTCCGATCACGCGCCCTTCCTGGACTCCCCGTCAGCTGTTGCAGAGTTTGGGGTGATGCTAGATTTGATGTAGTTGTAGTTGTACTTGTAGCTGGGTTTGTGGTGGATATATCACCATTTTGCCGTAAGCTACCACTATTTGCACGCTGGCCAATCCCCAAGGTGATACTAATACCACCAACTATATTCTGAGCCACAGTATTATTGGGACGCAGCAGCGACTCCTCTGCATGTGAAGCGGGTTCTGCAGATGATGAGGTTGATGATGTCGATGATGATGTAGTAGTTGTTGTTGTTGTTGTTGTTGATTGATTGCCGACATTTTTGGTGGCACTCAATATATTCTTAATGGCAGCGGCTGCACTCACTGGAGACTGCAGTGGAAGGAGGAGGAGGAGTAGTAGGAGGAGGAGGAGGAGGAGGTAAATGAATTTTGAAATGACGGAAATATGAAAAAGAGTTAGGATTTGACATTTGCTTATAAAACGATTTGAATATCCAATAAACATATACACATTGGAAACGTTAATAACTGAATTTAACGGTTAACGGTTTCGGATGCGTAATAGTTGGCAGTAAATTGTGATATTGTGTGTGTGTGTGTGTGTGTGCGTGTGTGGATATATGTTATGGGTGTTATGTACAATATGTAGGTAGGTATCGTGTTGGTGGTGTCGGTGGTGGTGGTGCTGCTGATACCTTATTGGTGGTGGAAGCCGACGCCGAAACAGAAACAATAGCCACGGAGGAGGTCACAGATGAGAAATGCTGAGCCAAAGTGGACACAATGCTACCACTTATTGGGCCAGATGAGGTGGCTGCTGTTGTGGCTGTTGCAGATGTCTTGGCCATGCTTCCTGAGCCAGATCCGGCTCCTAATCCCGCTAATCCACCTGCATTTGGGTTGGAGTTTAGCGAACCAGAGTGAGAACTCGAATTGGAACTGGAGCTGGAGGTGGATGATTGCGAACCAAACGGCGACGATGATGCTATTAAAGCAGCTGCCGCTGAGTTGGCTCCCCCTCCATATGTGGCGGCCGATGATGAGGCCGATGAATTCGCTGCTGCCGAAGCAAGTGAGGATGAGGCAGCCTGTGATAATGATGACAGGGCCGAGGCAGTGGCCGATGAGTTCGATGAAGTTGATGATGATGAGGGAGATGATGATGATGTAGTTGCAGTTGCGTTAGTCGTGCTGGATGTTATTATAGTTTCGGCTGGAGGCGTTAAAGGCATGTTACGATGCTCAAATTTAGCTTTTAATTCCTCAACGCTGGAAAACTTAAATTTTGATGACGACGACGAGGACGAGGACGACTCCAGATCGGAATTTTGTCTCGTATCCCCCGTTTGGTCCAAATGCTTTTGTTGTTGCTGCTGCTGCTGATCGTCAGCCAATTGATCTAAGCCACTATGAAATGAGGGAGATTTGGGTATACGTATGCCCAAGGCATAATAACCCGTAGGACGACGATTTAATGTCTGCTCTAATGGTTGATCTTGGCGAGAATTTGGTTGCTGTAGCTGTTCCTCTTGCTGTTGCTGCTGGTTTTGGGTTCCGTTTATCTGGCCACCCGTCAGCAACATGGCACCACCGAAAACCATTTCATTAGTGAAACATTTGTGAAATTCATTTATTCTGTATTATGTTTTAACGTATTCTCATTTAACCCAACCTTAACAATTACTTTAGGAATATATAGTTTTCACTCAACTAATTGTAAGAGCTAAAGTTCTTTCTATTCGCATTCACAATGATTAATAAGCAAATATTATGGCATCTGTAATGGTAGAGATATAATGATATTAATGACACACTCCCACACACACACACACACACACACATACTCATACACACACTTGTACGTGCACCCAGACAATATTTAGATGAGGAGAATAAAGAATAAAATATAAAAATAGCAGATTCTATGACCCCTTCTCCTACCCAGTTTTAATCACTTACAATAGATATGTGTTTGACCGGTTTAAAAATTGGCACAAAATGGAGTTAACAACAGAAACGAAGACGAAGACATTCGAACAGTTAGCCTTTTTTAAAAATTACAAAAACCCAACAAATGGAATATATATTTCTAACTACTCAAAATAATAGTAAAATAGTAATAGTAAAAAAAGGGAAATGTGATTGATTTATTGCTTATTAGTAGAAGTAAAGAAAAACTATAAACTTTCGCCGCCTATCGGTTTAATACTCTGCTGATTTTCACGCGCAGTGTGGGAGAGTGCAGGACTAGGAAAAATCAATATAGGAGAATAAAGAGAACCAACTTTTCAAAAGAGAGAGAGAGGAGAGAGAGATTCTGAAAGAACAGGTGCAAGAGAAATTTAATCCAAAAATTGGGGAAGCAGTGCAAAAAAATATGACGATTTGTTCATTAAATCATGATAATTAAAAAGTTTAGAATAGCTAGACAAATTGACTTAATAAATTGGTAAAAACTGCTAAAAACAATTCAACGAGAGCGCCCAGCAGGGAGAGTGGATGTGTGTGTTGGAAAAAAGAGAGCAAGAGAGAGAGAGAAAGTTTCAGCTTCGCGCAAGTGTCAAAATGCATTATTTGGAGGGTTACCACCCTCAACGAATCAGATGATTAGAGCTAGTCTCTCTCTTTCTCATTTTCGATCTCCCCTTGACCTTTATGTGATGAATAGAAAACAAACATAATAATAAACAAATTAACAGCTGAGCGATAATAATAAATAAATGCAATATTATAGAATTGTTCAATTATAGTTTTTCAATGCATGAATAATATTTTGAATTGAAAAGGATTAAGAATCTTAATTAATTAATTTAAGATCTTATAGAATTAGATCTTAGATTAGTCTTTTAATCTAATTAGTTGAGTTCCGATAGCTGCTTTGACAATACTTAAGGCATTATGTCGCATCACAATTATGTAAACAATTTGAGAAACAACCTCACGAAATGTGTAAAAAAATGTCTAATCAATAACATTTAATCAATTTAGCTACTCACTCTCATTTAGCGGACTCAGTGCCGTCAATTCACAATTTTTAGAGACATTGTAACGACCGCTGGATTGACGTTTCTCCTTGCGCACTAGTGGAGTGGTGGTTAAATTTAAACCCTTCGTGATCGGTGTTGGCGGTGGAGCATCCCGTGGTGTCGTTGTGACGTCCTTGTTGTTATCTTTGCTAGCCTAAAAAGCCATTAAGAGAAAGTGTTACAGTTTAAGTAGATAATAAGTCAGGTCAAACTAATTGTGGGGTAGAGGGGTTTTCTTTAATTAACCAAAAGAAATACATGAACCAAGTAAAAAGAACACAAAGAAAAAAAAAACGTACACTTGCAAAACCAAATCAACTCGTGGATTGCCTTCTAAAGGTTTTCATTTTCTATGTCATTATTTTACCTTGCTCAGAGCAAATCCTTGACGCTTAAGACGAGCTGCCTGTTGGGGGTTAGTCTTTATTTTAGTAATGCCAGCACGAACAAAATTGTGTGCACACTATACAATAGAGTGAGAATGAGGGAGGAAGGGAGAATGCTACACAGTGCATAGGAAATATGCCGCTGACTTATCTTAACATCATACATAGGGAAACATTGCTTGTGTAGGGTTAGGCATTTGTCACGATGATATTTCTAAATTTTTATTGATGTCAGCAAGCCAAACCAATGGACAGTATGGACTTTCCTCATAAAACTAGAACAAAAGGTTTGCATTGATCTCTTTACCGCAAAATATCATCAACTTTAAGAATTTTCTTTTTCGCAACGAACAAAAACTATACCTCAAAACAAAGCAATATTATTAAAGCGCTTTTTAAAAACCAATGCTAAACTGTAAAAAACTATAATGGAAGCTCTGATCATTGAAGTTATATTGGATTAGGGCGTTTTAATATCTGTTCCGATTAAATATTGGAGTTATGGTATTTCTATATATACATACATATGTATGTATGTATATGCATTCACTTCACAACATACAAAATCTAATTGAAATTGGTCATTTGGATTGTACAATGAGGAGTAATTTACACGCGATTTTGCCAATGATAAGATTAGATAAAATTTTGTGTTAAGGTTATAATAAAGCTACAAATTTTGCTAGTGGTGGGGTGGTGGTTGGAGGGGTCTTATGCACATACATGTATGTCATCTATATATGTATGTATATATGTATATATATTAATATAATTTGTTTCTAAAACACATTAAGGCATGCGATGAAGGGGACTAAGGGACTGGGAGCAAAGAAGCCAGGTAAACACGCTGGAGTCAATCTGATCTGGACAAACAAATTCGCACGCACACACTCACTACTCACCTCGCTGTTTGTGGTGATGGGAACAGAGCCGCTGGTCACAACGATTGGTATGCTTGTTGTTGCTGTTGTTGTACTAAAGTTACTGTTATTTTCTTTGATACCGTTAGTTACTGCTGCTGTGACTATGCTGCTGCTGCTGCTGCCGCTGTTACTATTGTTGTTATTGTTAACTGTGGCCGATTCAATTTTGGCCGACACTGTTGTTGCTGCTGCGGTTGTTGTTGCTGGTGTCGTTGCTGCTGCTGTGGGTGTAGATGACGCCGACGTATTGACCTCTTCTGCTGCTACTGTCGTTGATTCTAGCGCGTCGTTATCCATAATACGCTTTCAGCTTTAAGCTTGAGCTTTTATTATTGTTTTTCTTATTAACTTTTTTGTTTTAATTATATTTAACTGTTTAAATATTGAGTAAAGTTTAAAAAACGTTATAAAAACAATCACAGAACAACCCACTCGGTAACCCTTAATTGAATTTCGCCCACAAAATGTTTGGAATTCAAATAGAAAATAAACGAAAAAAAATTCAAACTTTAACATCATGCGCACACACACACGTTGAAACATTAAACGTACATAGATACCGTAGACCAACTCTGATAAACTTAAGGAAACTTTAGTTATTTGCTTCCAATTAACTGGCGCTTCCTGCAGGGTGGGATAAATAGAAACCTAAACCAGGCACTTTACAAAAACCGGAAAATTAAATCAGCTGCAAATTTTTCATTGCCCACTGTGCGGTGTACAAACACCGGTAAAAGGGGGTAGAAGCCAGGAAAAACTGTTTCACCTTAAAAAGTTGTCACAAGAACTGCTCTGCCACAGCCGCTGCGCTGTTGTGACCGCAAATTAATGCCATGGAACTAAAATCCGGTTCTAAGTCGAACTTGTTTCAATCTTGCATTGACTTGCCAGAGTTAGAGCTCTGGAGATATTATTAGGTGTATTTTCTATTGACAATTTTCTTTGCAAATATATTTTTTATAGAAAAAAAAAAGAATAAAATCGCACACACACACACCGATTCACATTAGCGCAGAGATAGAGAGTTCGAACGAGAGAAAGAGCAACAAGTTACAATGGCCGTCAAATCGGAATTAAGGTTGTTGTTAGTGCCTCAAAAACAGAGTTGTCAGGTTTATTATGAAGATTCTGATTGGAAGGGAGAGAGAGCGAGAGAGAGAGAGAGAGAGCGCATTCCTTTAGCATATAAGAGAGAAATGAGTAATATTATATTTTATTTAATTGTGTACTATGAATAATTAATAGGTCTTGCTGGCATTCAACAAAACTAAACACATACCATTAATAGATGTGCAAAATTTTAGACGCACACACACACTCACAGGCAAAGGTACAGAGAAATTGGTATGTAAATATTTTTCGATTGCGAATGTCAAGGGGCGGGGCGGGGTGGACTTGTGATGCAGAAGGTAGCAATAACGAAGGGGACCTCTTCTATTTACCGCTAGCAGCTGAAAGAATTTGTTTAATTTGCCTTTGCGATTTAAGTTTGAGAACATCAAACTTTTTTGCTGATAAAAAGATGATCTTTACGTAAAATGCGAAATTCTAATACACAAACACACACACACGCACAACGCAGCAGCTCACTCGCACGAACATACACACACATACACCGCCTGTGTAATTTATTTGCGCTGCAATTTTTTTTCTCCCGTTTGAATTTGTATTTCGCCTTCTTTTCGCACAATGATCACAGTAAAACTTACAAGACGTATTTCTAATGTTTTAGTTCTTATTGCTAAATCACCAACCATAAATGGCTAATTTTTATTCTTTTGTTTTTAATTATAAATAACTAATTGTAGAATATTTTTTCCCGTTTGCTTCAGTTCACGCAACGTTGGCCTAGAGCTGGAGAAACATCGATGGCAGTGCTGCCAGTTTAGCAATTTAGTTGCTAGATCTGGCAACTTTTACAATTGCAATTGCAATTTTAAGAAATTGAGATTATTGATAAAATACATTTCACAAAGTAGGCAAGAATCAATTTTATGGCTTAGCAAAATTCGCAGTAAAAAATATTTTTATTTGTTGTAAATGAAAATTTTGATGATTTTAACAATTTTCCTTCCCAAATTTAGCGTTTTTTGCCTAGAAGATTCTGGCAGCACTGATCGATAGTATCGATGTTCAGTTCACTGCTTGCAAATTGATTTATGCACATACCCAGGTCGATATACATTTGTTCGATAAAACAAATAACTCGCGGTATCTGGCAGCGCATATTCGCGGCATCTCCAAACCTGGAAAGATTGGAAATTGGTGTGTCTCGCTAAAGCCAAATTCGATGTTTCAACTTAAAGACCTGCAAGGATTAACGGACCTATGGTCAGAGGTGTAAAAGCTGCTGCGAGTGCTTTAAAGTGGGCAATGTTATCGATATTTCGTGACATTTCAAGACACTTCATTTATTATTGCAGTGTCATATGACTGTAACCATTGGCAACCCTGTCACTTTGGGTGCTGATTAAAATTTGTTTTATTTTTATTAAGTAAGTACGGAATGCAGATTACAATAAAAGTCCTTAAGGGCCAAGATTGCACGCTAGATGTGAGTATAACTGGCTTTATTGCAAATCTTGGCATACAACTTTATATTCCTCATAAATATGTAGGTCTTGCCCTCATCCACCATTCTGGATGTAAAAAAACAAATAGAATCTGCGCTAAAAATACAGGCAGCGAATCAGAAACTTCTGCTTCTTGGACGACCCCTGAATAATGAGTCGACAGTTGCATCCTATCCCAATATCAAGAATGGCACCAAATTAAATCTCGTTGTAATGAAGCCGGCCCTACGAGACTGCGTTTATCGGGCGTTTCGAAAATTTTACACGGAGCAGCAGTCGGAGATGCTGACAAACCAATTTATTGCCGATTTCGAAAAGAGAACTAAGGAATTAAGCCTGGACGATTTGGAGAGGCTGTCAGATAACATAACGAGTGTTTGACGTACATTTAATGTGTAGATTTGAGTGTGAGGCGAATTGTAATACTAGCGGATATATAAAATAAACAGGTATATTAACCCTCTAATGCTCGTGAGTTTTTAATCGATTGTCGTAAAATGGAACAAACAATAAAAGCTAATACTGTTTTAAGTTGGGAATAAATAAATGAACTATGTTATCAGAAATTAATTCCCCAAATGATTAAAAAATGGGCAATATTAATGATTTTGTAATTTATCGATATGTGCCTAGAGCCACTCTCGGGCATTAAAGGGTTAAACAAAGTCAATATACATAGGCTCAATTAAAGTAAAATACAATTTTGATTTCCCATAAAGCAAAGTAAGACAACGCCAGACTATTAAGAGGAAAAAATCAAAGCGTATGTGTCTTTAATATCTGTTACAAAATAAAATTGATTGTTACGAATCGAATTCGCTAAATTGACTATATTTTATCATCACTAATCTCCCAAACTCCTCCAGTTTTCTGTCATATCAGCTGTTATATTCAGTTCGTTAAACCCTGGCAACCCTGCCATATTCGCTCTCACTTTTTGCACAATTAATTAATTTTTCTTGGATATTCTTGGAATGTCTTACAATTTGCTTTGCCGTGCAGTAGCTAACTCGATTAACTTAAATTCCAAGCGATTATTCTCAAAGACAACAGCGGCAATGGTGAAGGTACATTAAAAATATTACATTACATAAGGGATAAATAACGATTTAAAACAAAACAAAAACAACAAACAGGAAGTAGAATAGGGCAAGCGTATTTGCATTTGAATTCAAGGTTAAAGTTTCTTCATAACTTTCTCTTAGGTGGGAGACAAGCTGCCCTCGGTGGATCTATTTGAGGATTCGCCAGCAAATAAAATCAACACCGGCGATTTGGTGAATGGCAAAAAAGTTATCATCTTTGGGGTCCCAGGAGCGTTTACGCCCGGCTGCTCGAAGGTAAACGATGGAAATATATGAAATACAATGATCTAAGGCCAACCTTAAATATTTTCCAGACTCATTTGCCCGGCTACATTTCCACATCGGATCAGTTGAAATCCCAACAAGGAGTCGATGAAATTGTTTGTGTGTCGGTCAATGATCCCTTTGTGATGTCTGCCTGGGGCAAAGAGCACGGGGCTAATGGAAAAGTGCGTCTGCTGGCTGATCCAGCTGGTACCTTTGCCAAGGCCCTGGATGTGACTATTGATTTGCCACCATTGGGAGGAGTTCGCTCAAAGCGGTACTCTTTGGTAGTGGAAAATGGGGCTGTAACCGAATTGAATGTTGAACCTGACGGCACTGGACTCAGTTGCTCTTTGGCCAACAATATTGGCAAGAAATAGGAATTGAATAAATAAACGCACTATCTTGCATCTAGGGATGCTGCTGATAGAGCGAAAAGGGCAACCAAATTATATCACATTAAATAAAGTTAAACTGTGAAATTGGAAATGGAAATAGTACTTTACTTTACAATCTAAATGAAGTTACAACTTATAAATATTGATTAACGGTTGTCAGTATTGGGAGCAATTTTCTGAGAAAGCAGCTTGCCATAGCCGCCACGACCAGCATCGTAATCTGTGCGATATTCATCACGTACTTGGCCACCTGTTTTTCCTCGTCCATATTGACGGCCCTCTATGAAGCCGGCATCCCAGTCCACTCGTATGAGGCGATCATCTAAGCGGGTGCCATTCACAAATCTGCAAGGATGAAAGCATGAAATGTTGCTGTACTCTTCATACAACTCCATACGCACCGCATGGCCGACTCGGCCTCCAACCTCGTATAGTATTCCACAAAACAAAAGCCGCAGGGTGTCTTCTTGTATTTGTCTAGGCCCATTACTATTAATCGTACATCACCGCAGCGGGAAAAGAGCTCATGGATTTGCTCCTCTGTAGTATAGAAACTCAAGTTTCCTACATATAAAGTGCACGATTCCTTTAAAGAGCGTTCCTGTTCTGAGCGGGAACCCTGGAGAATTATCGAATTATACGTCTATCCATAAATGAAAGAACAAAGTTTCTTACTCACTTTAAAATGCTGGTCTCGATAGGAGCTTAACTCAACGGAGTTGCTCATTTTTGCTGTTTGTTTAATTTTTGATTCTCTTTTTTTTGCCTTTTTTTCTTAAAAAATGGAACAAAATAGAGATGTCACTGTTTCCAAGTTGCACCACCAACAATTTATCGACAGTTTGCACCGATGACGTCGATAACGGGAGAGCTGCCACTTTGGTTTTTGACCAACTGTTTATTTACATTTTTATGGCCGTCCTTTATTAACAATTAAACTTTGATTTGGGAATTATTAAATATTTGATGCAATGCCTAGCTCAATAAATCAAAATTCTGGAGCCAGCAAAAGACACCTTCGATTTCGAGGCGATATCAGTGGTCCCAGTCGCATTGCGGATCTAAACCAATTTAATCAAACGGAGGACAAGAAGTTTCAAAAGTTACAGGACGATGACGTTGCAGCAGAGGCTGCGACAGCCACGCCTCCACACCAGGAGACTCCCACAAATACTTTCTATGACTTCTTTAAAGTAGAATTGACACGCGGCTATATGCTGGAACATGACGAAGAACGGTATTCGGCCCGTCGTCAGAAGATTTATAGCTTCATGCGCATTCCGCGGGATCTGGAACGCTTTATGGTGTTTGGACTAATGCAATGTTGTGATTCATTTTTGTATATTCATACCTTTTTGCCGGTACGCTTTCTTTTAGCAGTATGGTCTCTCCTCACCCGAACAACAGCTCGAATTTGTCGCCTGCGTCGTGGCGGTGGCGGGCAGCGTCTGCTCTCTCCGGCTGAAATTTGCGACTTGCTCAAAGGTGCCATTTGGATCACGGTTACCTTGATTATGTTGCTGGTCGATACTAATCGGGTGTATCATATCATTAAATCGCAGTCGATCATCAAATTATACATATTTTACAACATGTTGGAGGTGGGTGATCGATTACTTTCTGCCTTTGGACAGGATACAATTGATGCCCTCTTCTGGACGGCCACAGAGCCAAAGCAATCAAAGCGTGAGCACTTTGGCGTTCTAACGCACATCCTTTTTACCCTAATTTATGTGGTGCTGCACAGTGGACTCATCATGTTCCAGGTGTGATTGTGTATGTATTGTAGACATGGCTGGATATTCAATATTTGCTTTTTTTTAGGCTACTTGTCTTAATGTGGCGGTCAATTCAAACAACAAGGGGCTGTTGACCATAATGATATCTAACAATTTCGTCGAGCTGAAGGGATCAGTATTTAAGAAGTTCGATAAGAATAATTTATTCCAGTTGACGTGCAGTGATGTAAGGGAACGCTTTCATCTCTCGGTTCTTCTATTTATTGTGATGATACAAACGATGAAGGAGTTCGACTGGAGTATTACCCAATTCTGTGTGATGCTGCCCGATTGCTTTGCAGTGCTTTTTACCGAAATTCTGATCGATTGGGTGAAGCATGCGTTCATTACTCGCTTCAATGAGCTTCCCGAGAGCATATATCGGGAATATACTACGAGTTTGGCGTATGATATGACCCAAACGAGGCAAAAGCATGCATTTTCGGATCATTCCGACCTGGTGGCTCGGCGAATGGGATTCATACCTTTTCCATTGGCTGTGGTTTTGATCAAAGCCATATATACAGCGGTTTCATTTCAAAATGCGGCCGCCTGGTTACTATTCTTTTTGGCCTATTTGTTCACTCTGGGATTGAGAATTTGCCTGACCATCTGTGCCCTAGGCAAGGCTTGCAAATTGATGAAAGAACATCAGACGGAAAGGAATAGCTCCACACCAAGTAGCATGACAAATGTACCAGTCATTGGAGGAGTGGTAACCGTTCCGGTCTCTCAGTTTTCGCCCCCTGTCACATCTATGCAACAGAATCAATACAACAACAATAATAATAACACGAATTTGGGAGCAAAGAGCATAAACATGCCCGTAGTATCGCCATTTGTAGTAAATCCGTCACCGCAATCAACTTCCACCCCCAAAAAAGCAATTAGCCAACAGGAACTGGATGTAACCAATTCATTAGAGCTGGGAGCAACAGCTCTATTCTCTAACAGTGATGTGGATCTTGATGATGTGTGCCTGAACGAGCAGGTTACGAATATTCAACAGGATGTGGTCTACCAAGCCAAAGTGGATGTAGATCTGGCGCGCAGCGAACCGGACTTGTTTCAGATCACAGAAGGCGATGGTGCAGCATCTGCTAATAATGGTACTGGAGATTTGATAGCCATGGCAAAACAGGCTGCTAAACGACTACCCAAACGTACTCATAAACGTTCAGAATCTGAACCTGGCATACAAACTCTATCGGAAAAGGGAACATCAATTGGTCTAACCGGTAGTGGTCCTACAGACAGAAGCTAATAATTATTGTAATAATTGATATAGAAACGATTTGTCCATGGCGGCCTTGAAACTTGATACTGGCACAATTTACATCTAAGTTAAACGTATTGTAATTTTTAAAAACTATGTATGGCGTGGATGCCCTCTGGGAAGAGTCCCACCCTCTAGCACTTATTCTCCCCGTCTATTCTTAAAAAAAGGTACAGTCTGCAACCCCTGTTTGCCCTTTGCTCATTGAGTTTTATTGTGTTTAATTTTCCCGTAGCCAAAGATCCTTTTCCCTTAGTTGAAAGAGAAAGAGATAAAGTCTTATATATTTAGCTCCCACCATATAATTAATTATAAACCAAATGTTGATTATAATAAATATTTTTCAGCTTTTAAACGTTGATAAAACCATCATCGTTTTGCCCTTCTATTTCAAATCTGGCTATTTAAGGAAGAATATTTTTAGAATTGATATAAGTATTTAAGATAACTAGTTTTTCAATAAAAATACATAGTAACTTTATCGGTCGATAATTTCTTAGATCAATTTGAGCTGGATCGCTTATGCGATAGTTTCTCTTATAATCCTCTAATGCCCAATAGTGCCTCTAGGCACATATCGATAAATTTTAAAATCATTAATTCTGACCATTTTTTTTTACCATTTATGGTAAAAAGGTTCATTTATTTATTCTCAACTTAAAAAAGTTTTCAAAGTTTTCAAAACATTATTAGTTTTTATTATTTCTTCTATTTTATGACAATCGATAAAAACTCACGAGCATTACAGTGTTAAGATTTTAAGCTTTAGAGCTGGTAACCAAAAATTTTATCATATTTAAAGAGCGTCATCAAAACGCGGTTGGTTTTCTTAATTTCTTTTAAGTGAACAAAGTGTCGAAAGAAAGGATCAGCCTGTGGGCTATATTGAAAAAATTAAATGAAAGAACTAATTGTATCCCTTTAATACATAGAACATAACCGTATTGGAGTACCATATTAAAATAATTATCCGCGCTTTCACTCGTTCTAACTTAATTGCAGCAAAAGTGTAATGTGTATTTAATTCCGGCCATTGAAAGGCTGCTATTAGTAAATACCTGAATTCACATCCATACATAACTTTCTAATGGCAAAGGTGCGTTTTACTGGCTAAAGAGCATCATTTTTGTTTCTTTTTTTTTTGAGTGTATGTGTGCTTGTGTAGGTGTGCGCTCAAAATTTTTCAGCGTTGTGTTTGTGCGTGCGTTGTAACGCCGTTATACCGATAAATGGAAAAACTTCTCGCATTTTAAAATTCGATCGCAATGTATTGGGTAACAGGAGCTTTATTATTGCCAAGCTAATTCCCGGAATCTTTTGGATAAAGCAAAATGACTAAGGTTAGTTTTACATTTCATATATTATTTGATATTTTTATATTGTTATTATAAAGATAGGATATAGTTGTATAAACTATCAACCTAACTATTTTTTTTCAAACACTGGCAAATAAGGTCTTTGGCTTAGACATAACTAGCCATACACTAGCCTGGGATTCGAACCCGGATCCTCGATGTTCGGTTCCCTAAATGACTGGGCCACTTAGGCAACTAACTCATCTACCGAGTCAAATTTCAAAGGGTTGAAAAAAGAACTTTGTTTTCAGGAGATCATCATCAGGCTGTGAAGTTAGACTTTAGTGGAAGTTATAGTTATAGATTATAAAATATACATAAGTATTTTGTACATCATGCATGTTATCATCCATTTATAAATACATATGTACATATATGTAGATATATCATATCATATATAGGCGGAAAAGGAACGTACATATATACATATATAAACATATATATACATAGAATGTATAAGATGTATACATTTAATGAATGAAAATGGCTTTTCCGCTTTGTTTGTGTTTACACGCGTAGAAAAATCAACAAGCCGCAAATAAAGCGCTAACTTAACCCACATCCAAAGGCCTGCTCCTGCTACTACTCATCTCCCTGCACCCTGTAGAGCTGACACGCGCGTGTACGCACACAAGTATATATACACATATATTTGTTCTTGCTAAGGGCGTTTCAATTTTATGAATGAAATTTTACGCTGACCTTGGAAGGCATCGCATCATGTGGTTGCGTCAGTACCTTGGTCAGGAGAATTGGCTAATTCGAATATTACCCCATCTCTTCCTTATATCCCTTCGCCCATGCCTCGCTAGATTGCCAGAGATTGCTATTGCGCGTGCTCACCTAAAACTAGAATTTCCCCTGAGCCCTGAAGAGCTTCATTCATGAAAATTTGCGCTCCAACATTTTAATGAATGGCAAAATTCAACCCGGCTTTCGACCTCCCTTGCGTTCGTATTCAAGGACATTCGGTTCCCGCTGTTTTTTTTTTTTTCTTTGGCGTCCATATCGATTTTCCCTTCTCGTCTTTTGTATTTTTGCGTTGGCGTTTCACATATTTTATTTTACGTTATGTTATTTCCTTTTTAAGACAATACAACTTTTTCAACTTAGATATTTGCAATATACTAAACAGAAAAGCGATACACAAGAATATGTCTTCTTACCGTGAAAGCGTAAAAGTATATATTATATATACTGATTACGACACGTGCCAAACTGTAGCATCATAAAGCCAACTTTTCCAAGTAAAGGAAAATTCAAACATTTCACCACCTGCAAAAATGACAAAAATATTGCCTACTTTATGGGGATGTAATAGAAAGGGTCAGTTAAACAAACAACTGATCTATTTCGATCTTGCCTTTGTTGCGTTAATTAAGATTTGCTTAAATTTTTTCTTGTATGACAAGCCTCTTTAAAAGTGATTAATGCTTTCAATATGCAACTGCGTAACTGCATACTAGTGCGCAGAGAATCAGATTCAGGAAGCAGCTAAAAATAGCCTTGAGTAAGTCAAACATTATTGGTTAAGAGAGCGAGAGATAGAGGTTGGGTGGGGAGAAATAAAACTCGAATAACTGAAAGTGAACGCGTAGTTTTATGAATGAAAACGCATCGCACCGCACCCAATACTCAGGGTCAGCCCCAGCCCTACCCCAATCGCCCCAACCACTAAAAGCTTTCCGTAGGGCAATGCTTTGCCTTGCTCTTGACTTTCCGTTTTACCCCATAATTTATTGATTTTTTCTGTTTCATTTTGTTTCCTACGACCAACAGACCAAAAGCCGGCACATGCGCTTTATAGAAGGAGTCAGGCGCTCTATTCTCTGCCCTCCACATCTACTTTGCTTATCATTTGGTTCTGTCACTGACATTGTCGTCAATGAGTTTCTTTTCCGTAACTGTTGCTGTTAACGGCGACATTCGCTGACGTCATCAAGAAAATATAAAGTGATTGAGTGGACAAAAAAATGCTATTCTATGAAAACTCTATGATATATCTGAACTTTTGTTGAAAATGTCTACATAAAATATGTTTCAAAAATAAATCGTAGACTAAAAAGTTTTTAATTTGTTAAAGTTAATTTATTATGATCATTGATCAGTCAGCATTATTTAAATATTAACGGAATATGAAAAGTTGGCCAAATATCTCACTGTTAAAGTCACTGTACATCTCTTAAGATCAAGTAATTTAATTTTTCGCAGAAAAGTATGCAACACTTACTGTTGGTCTATTTGTAAAATGGCTAAAAATTGTTTAACTGAAACGATGCAAAGAAACCTAATTTTAATCATCCTTATCGTTAATGTCTAAATTACATATGTACATATACATATATTCATAGATAAACATATACATATATCTATATAAAATGAAAAACCTATTTTGATTTTTTGTGTATTAAAATTTATCTTAACACCACAATTAAATTTCATTGTGGTATCTTATGGAGGACTAAAAATATTTTATAGGTGTTCCATAATAATTGGTCTCTATATTTTTGAGCCGTCTTAGAGGCCTGGGCCATTATGACTAGATGCGAAATGTTTACAATTAAATTTTAGGATACTTTCTTCCATCATTTGGCCGAATTTATAAAATGTATGTGCAACTAAAGAGTAAATGGCTTTTATATTCTTCGTACTGACGAAACTATTATAATAATTGATTACTTGGATCTGAAATATCCGTTCTGGATAATTAGAATGTTACAATGTGGTATAGACTAGGCTTTTGTGGCACTATCGGACTGCATATGGATAGCACACTTACACATGCAAATGAAACATATGTATGTATAATATAACAGACAAATCTCGCCCAGAATCTCTGACAAGACACGCTTTTGTTCAAAAGTGCTTGGGCTCATCATAATAAAAACAAAATGAAGCAAAATAAAACTACAAAGCAACTACCAGAAACCTCTTCACATTTGCCTTTATTGTTGGTGGTGTTACTGCTGCTGGTGAAGAAACAGTAGCAACGTTTGCTTGGCAGTTTGATGCCGTTGAAGGCCCTGTTGACGGCGATTATGTTGATGACGACGCGCCAGACCGCAACCGCAACGAATTTACGCGCAATTCCCTCCTCATACACACGGACAAGACGGACAATCGTACGTACGGGATGGATGGATGGATGGATGGACGGTTGTTTTGTGTACTACTTCAACTGAAGCTTCAGCCGACGACTCTCAAGACTCAAGAAGTCCCGAGTGGTAAGCAGCATATAAATGCCCAAAAACACAAAAAAATACAGTCCAAAATGAAAATGTTAGTATACGGCCTCCTTTTGATCTTAAATTAGATTTTCAATAACTTTACACAGGAATACCCCTTGCAAATAACAAACAATTAAATCTAGAATACTTTTAACTATTAGAAGCACATACGGATATACAAATATCAAATGGGTATAATCAATTTTTTTTGCATTGGTGTAAACTTGGGTAGCTTTGTTTTGTTTGGGCCAAAACCGCACTCAATTGTTGTAGCCACCGTATTTTGCATGCGTGTGTGCAAAGTAAAAGGGTTAATTCATTTGGCCACAAGCCTGGAGAGCCGAGCGCTGCGTCATCTTTGTGGTGGTGGCGGCATTTTAGGCGGCCTGTTGCCGGTTGCTGCAATTTTGACAAGCGAACAGAGCGCGCGTTAAGCGAGTTTAAGTGCTGCTTGGAGCGCAATGAGGAGCGGAACAAAAGGCCTCCAAGTTGAAATTCCAGGGATCACAAATGAAGCACAGCAAGCGCAGTAGCAGCCACTGCGCACAGTAGTCAACCTCTTCATCATCATCTCCAATCCGTAATTTGCAACTCTTCTGATCGTCATCTTTAGGCCAGGGTTGGATTAATTTAAAATGTGGGCCAAGAATTATTTGTTAAACAATTTAAAACTACTTACTCACTTTCAGCAGGTGAGTATTCCCTATAATAATTTAAAAATGTGCTTAAAAGATTACTTGATGCGTAGGGCCCCTTGGATCCGGTCATGGATTGGCCCGCGTGTGTGCCTAGCTTTGTTTCTTTCTTTAGATCAGGGAAAGGGCGTTGGTGTTGCTTTTCTTGTTGATTAGGGTTGCCTCGTGACACGTTATTCGTGATCACGCGTAAGTCTTTGGTTTAAACGAAGGTGAAAAACTCTTGTGTAATCGCTTTGCTTTAACCAAATTGCTACCGTTACGCCCACACTAGGGGGCATGGCCATTACATTCCACTAAATGCAAGTGCATAAATAACAATTACAGCTGCTGCAGCAGCCGGCATAACAGTTTCAGGCGGAGCACCAATAATAATACCGCTCAGGTGTCAATTGGGGGCCGTTGCTCATGTCCGGAGGCCATTTAAACAGTAATCTCTTCTATCGGCATATAATGTCTGTTGATTATTATGTTTACACTATGGCTTTTGATATTTTCTAATGATCCCCAATCCCAAAGAGGGGCATACTGAGAAAAAAAGAGAGAGAAAGAGAGACCTCAAATCGAAATCTCAATGCAAATCAAAGACAATTAATAATTCATCGCCCGCTGGGGCTGGGGCTGGGGCTGCGGCTGATTCCGGGTGCTGGCTGGCATGATGGCAATTATGGATCAATGTATAAGCGGGGAAAGGAAAGGAAGAAATGCCAAAATGCATACAATATATGCTTGAAATCAATGCGAGGGTGGTTTTACCAATTTTTATCCCCAAACGAGCGTCTATTAAGAAATATTTGAGAAGTATTCTATAGGCAAAGAATTCCAATTGATTATCGCCAAAGTTGCATCAATGCCTGCTCAGTATTGGGTGACCTCCTAAATCATGAAACTTCTCAATATATCCTCGAATATCTGCCTAGATCTCTGGGTATATTCAATAAAATAAATTTAATATGCAAAACAGCCGAGCAACAACTGGGGCTAGTGGCCATTGGCTGGTCGCCTGTCGTCTGTCGTCCAATATCAGCAAATTTGCAATAAAATATTTGTCTGGTTCGAGCAGTGGGTTGTCGTCTAGTGGCTGGTCGGTCGGTCGGTAGATCGGTTGGGTGATCGGTAGGTAGGTTGTTTGGCTACTGCAAATTATTTATTTGCACCTCTCGCCGTCATCAAATGATATCCCTCTGGTACTTCTCTTCACCCTATTGGACTTGTTTCGTTTCGATTTTGGCTTATCAAATCGCTTGGATCGTCGTCGTCGTCGTCGTCGTCGCCGGCAAAGAGAAATGCAGGGCAAAATATAAATATTAGTTTGACTGGCCGACTATTGTCGGGCAGAGGAAACAGAGGAGGAGGGGCAGAATTAGTCGCTGTTACCAGCTATCCGCCGCCAGCTAACAATTTTCATAGCTGTCCGAAGCAATGAAAAGTGTGAAAACGAATTAGAGAAATATATTGGCGAACGAATCTTGGATACCTGAGCAGTCTATCTAAGGTCGTCATGAGGTCGCTACCTTCATTTTTAGCATATTTTACGAACAGCATTATAGAGGTAATCGCTAATTCGATTCCATGTACCAATCACATCCATTGTCTGCTTGGTCTTTGATCATTGGGAGCAACTTTCAACAAATGTGTTCTCTCTAGATGGCAGCTGGTTTTTTGTGCGCTTGTTGGCTGCTCCAAAAATGCCAAGCGAAGTTAAATTGTCACTTGCATATGGGCGCCCAATAATTATAACAATGGGTGGGCCGGTCCTCTAACAATTTTGACGTCATGTTCACAAATGTGTTTGCATTCCATGACGATGGTGGCCGAACCACCTAACCGCCGTACCTCGGACTACTGAACTACTGACAAAACGTTAAAGAAACAAAAACCGCAGAGCCGATCGCCGTTGGACATTGTTAAAGTAAACCATATGACAAATTTTGTTGTTGAAAATTGTGTTGAGCATGCGTATGCGTGGAGTCTCTCCCCAATGCGTTTGACAAATCGCCACATGGCAGGCGTCCAATTAGCAAGAAAACTGAACTGGTTTGTTGTTTTTTTCAGGTAGTAGAGGAGTATATATTTGTAATTTTCACTAATATATCAAAGAAATATTTCCGAATTGTCCTAATTGTCATTGAGATGAGTAAAAAAAAAGTCAATTGAAATGATTATTTTTCTCGTCAGTTTTTAGTGTTCACTGTACTTTGCTTCTTTGGCGGAACAGAAACTGTACATTCTCGTTGGGGCAATACGATCGCTGCAATTTTTCCACTCTCAAGACATTTTGCTTGCGTGGCCAAGTATCGATGAACTGTATAAAAAATATGAATAAGAAAAATACTTGATCTAGGCATTATGAACGACAAAAGTAAAGAATCTATAGCTTCAATTAGTACGTACATTGTTTTCGTAATAAGTCCAGAGATTTGGGCAATTGTCAAGTTTAATTATTAAAGGACTGGTGGTGGCACGTTCACTGCTGCGGATTTTGTAGATTTCGTCGATTATTCGTTCGGTAAGAAGAGGGCATTTAATGAGAAGAACCTCCCTTAGTTTGGCACACGATGACTTGATAAAGTCTATCAATTGATAATTCTTAAGATCGGAACATTGACAGAACACAGCATACCCGTGAACGGGAGGCAATTGCAATGCACTAATGTCCATGTCGTCGAATCTACATTGCGTCAATACTAGACCACCGAAATGATGACAATGTTCACTGAGATTCAGCTGGCCAAGACATTCGGATAGCGGGGAATCCAGAAAATGACAATTAATCTGTAAACTTTTGATTTGCTGGCCGCTTGTTCGTACCACATGCGAAATGGCCTCAATTGTTCGTTCCACATTCTCACTGGGTCTGAGTTCTAGAACCAAAAGCTCAGGTAATAGAAGTATCTCCTCCCAACTAGACAAGAATGTTTCAACAGTGAGGACCAAATCCTTCAATCGGCTGCCACACTTTGATACGCCTTGCAGTTGATGGTTCGTATGTTTGCCCAGAAAATGTAAATGTTTTAGCCTTTTACATCCACCCTCCAGTATGGCCCGCATGGCTATCGTATTCACCTCATCGTACAGCGTCAGGTATTCCAAATTCGGGAATTGTTCAATGAAACAAACCTGAACGGGCGAATGGACTTTTAGGCGACGCAGGCCTCTTAGTAATTTTGGCATCGCGTGCAATGGCCACTGGGGTGGGTAGTAGTTTTTTGTTTGCTCTCCGTTCCAGCTGATTTCGGCATATTGAACTCCAGGAAGAGAATCTATACCGGCACTCTCCAAAATATTCAACTCTTCCTGCAATCGATCACTGTGGAAGTACACGTGATGAAAATCTCGCCACATGGCTTGCAGGAATGTTCTCAAACTATTTCCACTTAATTTTCTTTCGATATTTCGTAAATCCAAATGATTTTCATGGGCACGCCAAACTGAAGTGCATGTTTTCGGTATATCGCGATAGTTTTGCTCTAAAAGCAACTGATCCCTAATACTCAGTTTACTGAGGACATTACGTATACGACTGAGATCTTCAGCTTTTCTTTTACTTTTTGCTGCTGACAGTGCGCTCCTCTTCGGGATGCTCGCTTTCTGCTGTTTTGCATTCTTTTTCGCTTGAGACATTGTCATGGATGTTTGGAAACAAAAGGAAAACAAACAAAAAGGCTAAAAACAAAAGAAAAGAAAATTTTTGTTATATTATGATTATCTGAACAGAGAATACTATATATATGATATATGCAAGCATAGGTGTAAAAATGATTTACCAGACACCCAATATAGTCTTACCAAATTCCAATTTGTCAAGAAGTTTAGTGAGCCGTGATCCTTACAAAATATTCAATTTCAATATGAAATAAGTTAATTTCAGAAAGGCGACTCTGTGGCTTAATTACCCAAAAGTTGTTTCAGATTCTTCACATGATTGGAGGCCCGATGCACCACCACCCTTCTGCAGGGGGTCGTCTTCTAACGAGCCATCGGTTATGTTTTTATTTTAAACGGCGTTTGTCTGATATTCTATGTGATCTCCCCTATCGGCGGGGACTCCCTGGTTTGTGTCGTCTATCGCATGAGTTTTCTCCGCCGCTTGCTAATGAGCCGCCGCCACTTGGCCATGTTTCTTTTGGGTCTTATTTATGGCATATGTCTGCTCATATCTATGCTTTTGTTTCCAAAACATTACATACTGTGGCATCAATTAAGTGGCAGAGACATACATAGACGAAGATGAAGACAGAGACTTCCTCAGCAAAGCTAGAAACGAGTTTACCAAAAATCCGTGGAATTAAAAATCAACTTGTTAAACGGCAGTCGAAAAAATGCATTTGATTTCATTTTTTTTTATTTTTATTATTTTCCACCATTTTTTTTCTCTTTCATAGGATGAACATGAAAATTGAAATGTTTTATTAATATTTTTCAACAGCTTTGGACACACAAGTTAATTAAATATTTGTTGACTACCGTTGCAAATGTTGAATTCGGTGACAGTTTGGACATTTCGAAATGGGAAATTTGTATTTCTGCCTTCTTGTTGGGTGGTGGCTAGCTAAGAGGTTTAGCCAGATGTGGTGATACATACATAGCCAAAGTGTTTGCATTCGATTTGCACTGAAAAATACTTTGACAATAGAATATTTAAATAGAACCCGAATTTGTGGGCTGGCCGAATTTTCGGTCCAGTTTTTTACTTCGAAAAAAAAATCGGGTTTTGGCAAACTTTCATTTCACCAACTGAACTGCATGATTTTTCAATTAATGGTTGGCACCTTCTCATTAGCGGCTTATTAGTGCAGCGAATTGACGCGAAAGTGAACATATCAACGCGCTTTTAACAATTGCACGCAAGCGCACCTTTAGCGTTAGCTAGTTAGCCATCCAATGCTCCTTGATGACGGCGAAGATCCATCGTCAAGAGAGACAATCGACACTCTAACCACAGAGTCAGTGTTAGCAATTATAGGCACGCAAATAAACAATTCAAAAAACTTCGCAGGGCGTTTATCACCGGCCAGCGGCAAGAGGAATACAGAGATAGGGGGATAGATTGGCCAACATGACGTTGGCGTTTAATTTTACGGCTTTATTAGGAGCAGAAGCATGTGTTCCTGGCCCCCGGAGACGACGACCACCGGTAGCTGTCAGTCATTCATTGGGCAATTTGACGGCCCCCGGGTCAACACTTGCCATTGCTACTCTAGTATGTGCAAAGTGAAGCTTCTGAGATTTATAAGCAAGCGAAGTTTAATTCGAATATTATTTTCAAAATACAAACCTTTGAACTTTTCGAGCCAGTTTATTTTTTCACAGATATTATTTCCCATTCCCTCTCGTTAGTTGTGTGATTTATGAAGCACTCAATTAGCAAATTATTTAAAACACGTAAAACTTACTTAAGACTCTTACGAAACTGTTAGTCGACATTACCAATGGAAATGGTTGGATACCATTTTGTTGCCTATGCGCACATGGACAGACGTAGGGGACTAGTAATGATGATCTGATCATTGATTTGGCTAGTTTATGCCAACAACAAACCAGAGCCAACATTCAATAACAACCAATAATATCAACTGCAAAAGCATCGCTCTCTGATTTTATGACGCCCAAGTATGGAAATAGACAGAAAACAGAAACGTAGGAGCCACACCACAGGCACACACCACTTCACACCGTACCATCACATGGTATACGACGAGGCAGTTATGTCTAGTAGAAGCGTGTGTGTGGCATGTCACTTATGCTGTTGGATGAGACGACAGCTCTTAAGTCTAGTGACAAAGTTGCCCTCCAACTTCTTTGTTTTCCTCACTCTTCAGTCTACTCATCTATTAACTAATTGCTAAGCTCGTCTGTCATAGTCCTTCTTACTTTAAGATTTTTTATTCGTCTTTCACTGCCAAGTGAATTTAATAAATTTAATAGATTTTAATCCGAAACACCGAACAGAACATTTATGGTCTTTTATGGCGGAGATCCATCCAATCAAACTCTAAATACCAGAAAAACGTTTCGATTTGTTAAATATGCAAATCAAATAAACCAATTAGCTTATTCCTTTTTTTTTTTTTTTCTTTTAGAGTCTGTCTCTCCCCCTCTCTCTATAAAGGCAGACAAAAGACAAAGCTTTAGAAATTCTTTTGCCAAGAGCAATTAATAACAATTTTGCGATAATATCGTAGCGATTGTAATGATCGATAGTTAAACTTTTTAATGTTCGATTATAAAAATCGATAGCCTGCTGGGTTATTGGGACAATTATTCCATAGAAGCAGAGAAAGAAAGAGCGATGTAGATGGAGGGAGTGAGCGAGGGGGAGAGATGGTTTACCTATAGTCTCTAATGAACACATTACATAAAATGTTGAGTTTTATGCCCCACTTTAAGTTAAGTCCGTTTTTTCCCTCTTTCTTTTATTTGAACCTATGTATGTCTCTATGTGTATGTATACAGATGTGGCGATACTTTACTTGCCCCACCAATTAGAAGGGCCACGAACGTCGTCGCGCCGTTTTAGTAGTGTCTTGAGAGATCTCGCTTGGTCTTTTGGTTTTATAGTCCCTCGCTACTGATCTGTATCTGGATCTGTGTCGTCCGTCTTGTATTACTCATGTCTCAAGCAAAAAAATAAATGGAAATGTTCCATCATCATTTTTTTTTTGTTTTTGGTCATCAACTGATTGAACTTCATTTTGCGGCCCAGTTTGGAATCGTCTGTGTGTGTTGGACAAACGATTTGATGTGGTAAAATGATAGGTACCAAAACTAACTCTCTGGCTAAGACAGAGTTACTGTGCGGATCGTAAATTTTCATCTTTATATTGACATATATCCTACATTCACCTTTTTTTTAATTGGACTACAAATTGTTTGCATCTAATTTCATCAATATTTGATGTGTGTCAACATAGCAGATATTTCCCCCATTTGCGAGTGTATAAGAAATATAACGATTGGGTGATAAATGCCTACTGTGGGAGATTAATTTCTCTTTCAAATTGTTCCTCTCAGGAAAAACTGCATTGAAACTTAACGACGCATCGTCAAAAATACCCACAATGGGTAGATGACCATTAACTCTTATGTTAATTCAAAGTTTACGTAAGCTTTAAGACATATCATGTGCAGGCTTGTACATGTACATATGTATACTAATCCAGCCTATCCTTTTCGGTTACCACATTTATTCGATCCCATCCTTTGTTTGTCATTCTTTGGCCTATTTGCTGCTGTATACGGCCATCAATCAACTGTGTGTGCTTTTCAAAAATCAAACATCGATTTCTTTCATCTTTTTTTTGTAGTTTTCATTTTTGCTAATATCGCATAATCTTGATTACTCATTTCCGGTGCACATCACCAAACAAATTGTCAAAGGCAATTGCAAAAGTTGCTACAATCAAAACGACTATCCGATACTCTAAGCAAAATTTATACGATTCTTTCGTTTATCTTAGTACTTTCTAAAACAATGGTATTTCAAGTAATCGCCCAAGTATTACAATTGAGCTAAAAAAAAACAAAAATTGCCTTGTCATTACGCTAAGCCAACTTACAAAAATCTTACGAGTACTCAATAATTCACAAAACAAAAAAAAACGGAAAGAAACATTGAAAATCAAATGATCAATATGAACGACACGAAGGGGGCACAAAACAAGAAATTGAAAAGGCACAAGTCATCTCAGCTGGTGGTTTAAAAGGCGCGTGCTAAGCCATTCATATCCACATAAAAGAGCCTCCAATATCAAAAACCAAGACGCGCAAAGAGAGAGAGAGAGAGAGCGAGAGAGTGGAAAGTCTGCACCTACAGATACCCTTTTTTATTCTGTGAAGTATTCGTTTCAATCAGACATTCTCAAATTCCCTGCCAATAAGTTTAAGCGAATTGCATCTGACTGTGGTTCGAGTCGTATAACTATTTATTAAAGAACTCACTCAATATACCCATTCAAACTAATGGTTAGAGGGTATGGATTAAGGATTGGCAGGCCAGACCAACTCAGGGCGAAACTTGTAGTGGGGGTGTGTGTGTAAAAAGGAAGGCAGCAGCAGACGGAGACAACCTAACCTCATCTACGCTGAGGCTGACAAACTGGACCTGATCTCTGTGCAAAAGACTTAAGAGACAGACTTAGAACAGGCAACGCGAAAGCTTCGCTCAGACACATATTCTTCTCCCTCTCTCTGCTTTGGTTTGGTTCGGTTCCAGTTCCGCAAATGTCGCCAGGCGACAGCATCTCAACATCAACTCAACGTGCCTTCTATATGGAAAGCATTGGACAAATAATACGAAACTAGAGGACCGAAACAACTTTGTTCCACACTGAAGATTAAATGCTCTTTGTGGATTGTGTTACTAAAAAGATAAAGATAAAGATAGTCTTAGCTATCACAATTGGAGAAGCTTCCTTTTGGCCATTAGAAGTTCGTTGCAATGGCATAAAATGGAGCAGATAAAAGAGTTAAACTCCATTTTTTTTTTTTTTCACTTTTTGGTATTTTGAAACAATATATAAAGTGGCTATAAAATTAACTAGATGGCATATAAAACTTAAATCCTTTTTGAATCGGGCAAACGAATAAACCAATAGACAAAGCGAGAGATCTATTTTTGGATTGATATTGAATTAGTAATATGTTCCTAATTACAATTTTTGATCTCCATTTGAAGTTTTTACATTTAGGGTATACAGATCTCATCTGTTGATATCGTTTTTCTTACTTCGTCTTTGGGTTGCCTTTTTAGGGATGGGCATATCCGATTTTCTGTTGTTGTTGTTGCTGGTTTTGTTACAGCTAAAACTTTACGTTGAGGTTTGTTATTTATTTTTTTTTTTTGTTTCTGTTGTTGGTTGGTTGTCTGTGATTGTTGTTGCTGTTGATGTTTTTATCTTGTAGTCAGTCAGTCAGAGAGTCACTTTGAGAGTTGTTGCTGCTGCTGCTGTTGTTATTGTTGTTGTTTTACCTTTTGCTTAGCTTTAGCTTTTGGGGGCTTTGTGTGATTTTACAGTTTGATTGATTGGATTAGGTACTTATGTTATTAATTTACTTCTATTTATAAAACCTGCAAATGGACAATGGATATTATTGTTGTTGTTATTGGCTTTGAGAGGCTGTTGCTGTTGTTGTTGTTGTTGTTGGTGGTGGATTTTTTCCTATTCAATGTTCAATTTTCATTCATGAGAATGCTTGACAAATTGTGACTAGAAGAGACCCAAGCAAGACGGCTGAGCTTGAGATTCTCTAGACGAGATTAATGCTTCACTTCCGTTTGGCTACAGAAGGAGGAGGAGGAGCAGCAGCAAAGCTGTGCAACCAGTGGAGGGTACTGGAGGAAAATATGTTCGTGCCTAACTAATTTATGCAGTTTCTTGTCAAGTGTAAACAAATTAATATTTAAAACATTTTCAATTTGAGTTTTTCTTATCAGCCATCAAAAAAATATATATTTTTCACTCAATTTCTCCTCTTCCTTCATTTTGTCTGAGGCAATCAAATCAAATCAGTTTTCAACACTTTTCGATAATTGTAAGTTATCTCCCTTAAAACATTTGCATTAATCGGTTTCCATTTTGGCAGATAACAATCGCAACAAAAACCAAAAAACCAAAAACAACAAGAATGTAAAGATAGGCACACTTTCATTTAAACAAATCACCGACTTAAAGATACCCTGTACTAAGTAGTGAAAACTGTAATACAAACGATTTACTTGGAAAACGAAACACACGAGGAAAAACTTCGAGATTAGTAATGAAAAGATACAGAAATTATTAAAAGAGGCTTAGCCATTTTATCAACACTCTGTCTGCAGGGTATAAAAGTCAAAACTAAAACAGATTTTCATTAATTGAGGCAACGGGACAGGTCCAAAGTCATTCGCTGCTGATAAGCATCGAAAAACAACACCAAGAAAGAGAAGAGAAAATCAACAAGACGCAGTCGCGGCTGGTGGTCTGATCAACCAAAAAAAAAATAATGTCAAACTCGGCTCAATCTGGCTCATTAGCGTTTCGACTTGGTCATGGAACTGGACTATGTAGGCACTAGCCACATAGTGTTGCTAGTGGAGCAGCAACGCCTAACCTGAGACCTAAAACCAGAGACCAGGTGTAAATGAAAATAATCTCAAACACTCCAAGATCTTTGACACTCCACAGCGGGGGAGCAACCAAAACAGAATCGTTAAATCGTTAAAACTCGTATTTTTAATTAAAATTTTTTAGTTTTTGGCTTAAGGATTTTCCATTTTCACAAATGAAAAACTTGAAGGAAAGGACAGGAAAACACCAAAAGCACTAATTTGCAACCATGGTCAATGACAATTCCTTCTAGACACTTTCAGTTGGTTTGGTGTCACGCCCAAAAACAAATCTCATTGCCAATCCCTTTTGCTATTTCCGCTTTGAACAGACAACAACAACAAGTATTATGCAGTTTTAAAATGTCTGACTAGTTAAAAAATTTTGTAGATGGTCATTAGCCCAGTGGACTATTAATATTTAACCATATCGCACTGGCTTTACATATTTGATTAATTACGAGAGAGACTGCCATCAGCGAAAGTTTGATGATGGCTGCAAGGCGGTTGACATTGAAAAAATGTATGTAAAATGCTGGACCTGGGACCAGGTCGAACGTGTGCTTCTGTGTCTCCTCTTCTCTCTGTTCTAATCACAAACTAATTCATCATGAATGCTGCCGAATGCATTAGGGCCTCCTAGTACGGAGAAAGGAGGAGGCAAGTCAGACCAGTATCAATGGCCACATATTTCATCGTCGTGCACAGAAGCAATTCCGATGGAGAACAGCAACGAGTGGTCCGCTAAGCAATAAAATATACCCTAAACCAGATCGATTTCATAACTTTTAATGCTCTTTGGTAAGTAAATAGGGTGCTAAGAGTATTTGGATGTCGGTTAAACTGGCTAAGGCATTCCTTGGAGACATTTTTGCGGAAGCTTTGCCGCCGCCACCACTTAGTCAAGTCTCTCTCCAAGTGCATGGATTATTGTTGCCGCGGGCGGGCAATCCAA
This sequence comes from Drosophila insularis, assembly GCA_018903935.1. NCBI lineage: Eukaryota > Metazoa > Arthropoda > Insecta > Diptera > Drosophilidae > Drosophila > Drosophila insularis. The sequence continues at coordinate 557,700 of JAEIFP010002295.1, read as the reverse complement.
AAAAAAAAAAAAATAAAGATGCCGACTATTTCTAGGCTTTTGGATCGGCTGCTGCTTAGTTGTGGTATGTCTGCTGATTAATGCTAACCAAATGGAATGGAAGTCACTCTCTTTACCTCACTTTCTGTGTATCTCTGTTGGCTTTATCAGTGTTTCTGTAATTAGCGCATTTGCATTAAAAATAGCAATAATTTCGTATAAAATGAAGACCCCAAACACTGATATATATTGTATTTGGATATATCTATTCCCCTCCCTCTCTCTCTTTCGAAATAAATATGGTGCCAGGAAGTGCTGGGGAATTAAAACCAAAACATTAAATAGATAGTCTCAAAAGCCGCTCCAAGACACATCAATTAAGTTTCTCAGTTGCTCTTCTTTGACCATCTCTGCCTGGAAATTAAATTCTTGAGGATGGCAAAATATTTCGGATTCGTTTCCCTATGGGATCGATCGATAGTTTGACTAGTTTGTTCACATCTCTAGTTTTGTGTGGACCAACTCATTTGACTTGTGGCCGTGTGCAATTAGCTGAGAAAATTTATGATTGCCGTCCCGATCGCCGCGAGATCACCATTGGCTGAGGGTGACTCCTTTCTATTGGAGTTGTCACAGTTTCGAGATCTTTCATATCTTCATATTCCAATTAATCTCAAATCATTCTGGTGGCAATTATGCACACACAACTAACTAATTAATGGCATTTTAAACAAACTTGGCAACGCATTTTCCGCACACATTTGAGCCAATTATCCCCGCCCCCTTCACCCCATACTTCATGTCGCTCCATGCAGAAACAGGCGTGCCATTTATTGATTTGATCATTACTGTTGGATGATCATGATCACGATGATTCGCCTCTTTGGAGAGCGGCACGCCCCAATTTACAACAGCAGGTGCAGCAGGAGCAGTAGTCGCTGCTATATATATATATGTATGTACATATCTCCCCTTCTCTCTTTATCTTTTGGAATGACTTTCTCAGCGATTTTGGCTGCAGTTGGTGCTCGATCATCACAAATTCAGTAGCCGTTTTGACTGCCTAATGATAACTCCCCATTTGGAGGGAAGTCTAAAGCGGACAAGGGGGTGCGGTATGTAAAGTCTATGAATTATTACGCTAACCACCAGGCATGTTAGCGCACAATTGGTCCACAAGTCTATTATTATTTATGTAAAGGCTGCCAACGGTTGATCGCATGTCGATCGCTTCAATCGCGAGGATAGTCTCTGGATCGACTCTGCCGCCGCCGCGCCGTTAACTGAAGTACGCGTGGTCCATCAATCTTGAAATTATTGCCGCTATATTTTCGAATGGGATTTGCATTTTGACGGAATAAAGACGGAAATATGAAGATGCTCCGTGGCCGGTGTGGCTGCCTCTATTGTGTGTGCGTGTTTCATGCCTTCCATGGATTTCTTTCTCACATTTATACTACATTATATAATTAATAAATATGCATATAATAGAAAGCTATTGGATATTAATAAATAAATTGCTGACACTAAACATAAGAACTATTCCATTCTGAAGTTAGGAAACTGGATAAAATTCCAACTGTACTACCATTTTCAATTCTGGGTTTCTGTCACTTCTTTAAATTTGCCTTTTGCATTCAAAGGAATGGAAAAATTAATTAATGGTCTGGTTCAATTAAAATTGCAACAGCCAATCCGTGTCACACAGCCACAGCAGCAGCAGCAGCTCGATCCACCTCATGTACAAGTTGTAGCTACAACTTGCGTGCGAAGTTCGCTGATGAGCAGGAACAACAGCAACAACTACATGTGTTGGTCATCTGCTAATCTGCCCTGAGAGGAGAGTTGGTGTCGGTCTTGGTCTTCGTGGTCTTGGTCTTGGTCTTGGCCATGTGAAGTGAAGTCTGTGTGTGTCCTTAGGCCTGTCGACCATCACGTCCTTGGCAAATTTGTGTACTTCAGGTGGAAAATGGAAAATTGCTGTTCAATTTGTTGCTGGTTGTCCATGAGCGGTGACAAGAATTATAATAGCTTGCTCAGGGGCCCTCTCTAGCTCTTCTGCTCCTCTTTCTCGTATTTGTTATCTGTGACCATTTAGCTAGAAATTTATTTAATGCTTTTGTTTTGGTTTATGGAAAACCAATTAGTTTTTAGTCAAAGACCACACAAGCGTTTCCCTTGGAACAAAACGAAAAAGAAAAAAATTTATAAAAAATAAATTAACATTTCTTTACAAATTTTCCAACGGTATTTAATGTAAAAGTTTATAGATAACAAAATTGCTCTAAGGTAATTATCACACAAACCAAAACAAATACCAAATTCCTACATATAGTGTTAGGGCTTCAACTTTTTAATACCCTATTATTTAAAAACGATCCCTTACTCTAATATGTATTTAGCTACTTCTTCGCAATGGAAAACCCCAAATTTAAGGCAATTTGATGCTGCAATGAGTTTTTTTTTCGATCAAAACTTTAGATTATGTTTAAGCATTTTCTAGGATTCGTGTATACCTGCCGTGCTAAGACGGGTACAGGGTATCTTAAAGGAAAAAAATTCAAAACCGAAATTAACATTTAAATTGTCGAGTTTTTGTTGTTTTGGTTTTGTTTTCTTTTTTGCCCCGATAAGAAGCCGAAAATGGTGCACTTATTGACAACTTTAACGAGTTGAAAAAAATCGGGACAGCAGAGAAGGGAAACGGGCTTAGATACATAATTGGTTTCTGGTCAAAAGTAAGCACCACCAGCATATCAAACCAAAAGCAACCTGTTGAAACATTTCAACAAACCGAGCCCTAAAATGGTAAGAGAATCATGCAAATTAATGAAAAACTCTGATCGCCCAAACGATCGACCGATCGACAGACTAGTCAATCGACCTCCCACACCAACCGAGCAACCAGCAGCATTCTTCTTGACATTGATTAACTGCCGTGCAGACAAATTTGAAAATTAAATGCTTCACTGATCAATCTGGGAACTCTAAATGCAAGTGGCTCTATATGCTATGTTTTATATTTATTGTTCCATTGTCTTTTTTAGAGAAAAGCAAACGAATTTAACGCTTCAATTGTCCTCCTAAACACTAATTATGATGATGATGATGATCTTCAACCTGAGACTAAAAACACTACGACAAAAACTCATCAAAAAACTTGGACAAGTTCTCAAGCATAAAAACATTTTTATGCGCATTCCATTCGTAGCGCAAGAACAACAACAACAACAACAACGAAAAAGAGATCAAAACATGACAATAAAACTCAGGACTGTGAAACAGGTCCAGATATCTCTTGCCTTTTGTCGTCTGCCCTCTGCCTTCGCCTGCAATGCCACGTCTTGTGTCTCGCTTTTATTCCTGCTCGCTCGCTAAAACTCCTCCAGCCCGGTCGTGTGCCTGCCAGGCTGCCTTTTTAACGCCAAAAGTGTGACATATAATTTTGAAAATGACAACCAACAACAACAAAAAGAACAACGGAGACGATCAACTACAAAAGCCATAACAACAACTCAACAGCGTGAATGTCACCAAAGACCAAAAAGGGAAATAAAAGCCCTATGGACCTTAGCTCTCCAGCTCCAGCAACGAGGCGCACCAGGTAGTCATACCATGGGCGTATAGCGCAGAGAGAAGCGCCGGTAAGGTTATCCCTCTGAGGATAATGGAAAAGCGCTATACGCCTATGATTGGATCCGATGCCAACATTGACCTTAGCAAGTATTTTACGACTGCCTTATGCTGTTTTCGATGTTTCTTCAATTTCTTTTTTCTTTTCTTTTTAATTTTATGCTCCTCTTTGCGTCTCATTTACAAATTGAAGATGGCAGTGAAGCAAGAGAGAAAGAGACCGGAGAGAGCGAGAAAAGAAAAAGGATAAAGGTATTTATTTTAGTTACTAGCTCATGACTCAATTGTGGAGAAAATTTGATTTAAAATGGAAACTTGGAGACACTCTCCTCTGTTGCAGTGGCAGTTGCATGTGGCATGCAAAGTTATCTGGTTGTTGCTGGTTCTCCTAACTGCCAGGCAATTCTATTTATTTAACAAAATAAATCACTAACGGCAACTCATTAGCAACTAAGCAAAGATATTATACCAAGGCTCGAAAGAGATTGCCTGCATGACATTCCATTTGAATAGAGTCCGGTTTCCACTCTCCTCTCGTTGTGTCTTTCTCTTTGTCTAACTCACTCGCTCACTCACTTACGGCATGTGTTATCAATCCCATTTGACGATAACTGACAATATGGTCGGCCATATATTGCAGCTACCGAATGGCAAAAGAAAACTAAAAACTAAAGAAAATCAACTTGGACTTTCTTATCAAAGTGAAATCAATTTTCGTGCTCATATCTAGGCATGCCATCTAAACACCTAAACATGTCAAATAGACGCACTTAAGGCGACATCTACACATGATTGCCTACAAAGACAGCTAGAAAAAGAGAGATAGAGAGAAAGAGAGCAAAAGAGAGACAGTTCATCATCTGGCATACTAGGAGATTCCAGTAATCCTCCTCCTCGAAAACTCTACCAAGTTGAAATTGACTTAAATAATTTTGTTTGCGCCTGTCGCAAGTAGAGCCAGGAACAGGAACTGTCTATTGGAAGCTGCTACCAACCACTATAGTCTCTCTCACAGCTCGCGGCTCAAATTGTACCGCAAGCACACAAATCACAAAACGGACGGACCTCCAGCTCCCGCTCCAGTTTTCGCAGTGGCCTCCTCTCCCTCCCTTCCCCGCCTACAGTGTACCTCCGTTATCCCCTAACTCAATGATGATTGCTCTGAAGACAAGAATTTCTAGTTCTGAAACCATGAAAATAAAAGACGCAGAGAAGTAGTGACTAAGAGGTAGAGAGAGAGAGAGAGAGAGAGAAAGAAAAAAGCGAGAGAAAACCTTAACTATGGCAGCAGCCATAGAATCATTTTGCATTTTCTTATACCCTATACCCAAAAAAGATCGGCAAAGTTACATGATTCCTATAAAACGACACTGAACAAAAGAAAATTGGTATTGGCATTTGTGTTCTACACGAAATATTTTCCAACCTTCCTTGATACCATTTTTAATCAGAGTATTTGAATATTCGCTTTTTCATTTCATTTTCTGTATATTTTTACGATGGAGTTGCGCTCATAATTTTTCACAGGCCAAAACCTTCTCAGCCCCCTTCTGGCCACTACCATATACCATATGTATGTGGATTGGCAGAACCGAAGTCAGTCCGCCTGCTAGCCTCTGCTTCTGTCTTTTTATGCAGAGTGGAAAAACTGAAGAATTTTCGACTACGACATGAGCCTGTCGCTAGTGGCTGCGGGAGGATGGACGACAGCTTGGTGATATGCCAGAGGAGGATTGCATGTTGCAGGGAGGGACAGGAGCAGCAAGTAACTGGCTCTGTGGCCGCTAGTCAGTCGACTTTCCAGTGAGCGCGTGTGGTGGTTGCAATCGTTTTGGCTTTGGAACATTTCATTAGTTTTGAGTGCTGGCATATATCGTCATGATCATCATCGCTGATCGTCATTATCGTGCTCTCTGTTGCTGTCGCCGTCTTCTGCTCCGCTTTGGCTATTATTTTGAATTTTATTGCGCTTTTTATTGGTAGGCCTGCATTTCATCGTCTTGGTTTCTATATCCACTCTGCAAGCCCCCTCGCCTAATTCTCATTCTTATAAACCGAATACCAAAGTAATTTATATTGGTTTATGGAAAGAGAGGGGAGGAAACGAAAGAAATCAAAGACTGTTCATATATAAATTTCAAATTTTTCCATTTTATATGTTCAAAAAGTTTTTCTGTTGCCAAATTCATATAGATATATGTACATACATATATGTATATACATACACTATATAGATCAATGTATACAGTATTTATATAATAATTCGATTATAGTTAATGACATCAAAATATTAACTTATGCTTAAGTATGTTAATAATAATGATTAGAAGGAGCAGGAGGTGGAGATGTAGGACAGGATATACACACTTATGCATATATGCATGTTGGAAAACTCTGATATATAGTTAAAAACCAATTTCTGATATAAGGACATACCGATCGATAGACTTATAATATAATGAATGCTTAGCGTTAACACAAAGACAGTCTTTGGAAATAATTTGAAATTGGAATTGAAATAATTATCTCTTAAAACCTACAACATTATAATTAATATAAAAACATGAATTACTTGTAACAAACATCTAATTGAAGATTGAAAGAAAACCCACTAAAATGTTAATACAAATCCAAGCATATTTTTTTTTCCTTCGCTTTTTTCCGTGCGTTTTTCTTTTCTTTGAGCATTAATACTTTATGTCTAACTAAGAATGCATCAATAAATACATTTATCCCAAAATGACACAATTAATTTGTATCGGTGTATGGAAGAAAAAACTGTCCATAAGCAACGTGACAATATAAACCACATTAATATAGTTATCTATCTCTTTATATTTACTGTACATTTAGATGATATTTTTCGATTTTAAGTTTACTTTTGTGATTTTTTAATCGAGGGCGTTTAAGCAACGACTTTCCCAATATACAGCTTAACTAAGCTCAGATTGCTTTCAGAATCTAAGGATTCTTAAGTCACTTAGCTTGTTTTTGAATCTGATAAGGAAATGCTTTAATATAAATTATTGTAAAATTTAACATAAAAAATTATTGAAAGCTTCTTGCTCGATATTATATACCATATATTGAGAAATCAGTTTTTTATTTAAACATTTTGTTATAGTTCTTTAATAAATATTTTTTTTTGTGTGTTTTTTTTTCATTTTTTTGTTTTTTTTTTTTGTTTAAGAACATTGAATCATGCATTGAATTAAAACCCATTTATAAATCACAACGTTTAAAAATTCAAAAGTTTTCTATACTAATTAAGGATTTCAATAGTGTGCATGTGTGAGTGAGTGGGTGAATGTGTCAATAGTTGTAGATTGTGTTTTGTCCTTAAACTCGTTTGTATCTTCAATTTTAATTTTGATGGCACATTATTTTCACGCATTTTGAATGTTTCCACATGTTACATTTTATTTTTCTCCCCCTTTGTATATAAGATATTTCTTTTATTAATAACCTTCGTTTTGTTATTTATTCTACCTAAACGTTTTGTTTTTATTGAACTTGCACCGAAATTGTGTTGTATGTAGTATAAATATATATATTTATGCGGTTTATTCAGCATTTTTGTGTCCTGGCACCGCCCTTATCCTAGTTGCATATATGTATTTTGTGTTTCATTGAAGCGGCTACGCAAAATATATAACATCATATATATATATATATGTATATATATATTATTTTGCTATTAAAATAGATTTGCTTTAATCAAAAAGATGTATAGATGCATTTTTTTTTATCTAAACACTTTCCAAAAATCCTTACTACATCGAATACCAATATGTAATCCAAACCTTGTATTTCGTTTGTTCAGCTATCGTTGCTTTGTGTGGCACTAAAGTTTCATATACTTGTAGTTTTTTTCCTATTTGTGTTCATTATAATTTTTAACTATATTTTGTGTGCTTGTGTGGTTAAATCTTAAGGCTAAAATTTGGCTCCAGTATCTGTGCACAATCAATCATTCAATCCGAAACCATCGCTCTCGTTATTACTTTGCACCATTTTTCCGTATTTAGTAAATAAACAATAACACAAAAATATAGAATAGAATAGTAGAAGAATATGAAATTGAAAAGTATGTAGTTTTTGTTTTCAGAAAGGCTCCGTAAGTCGTGTACGATGTTGTTTAATTTAAAGATTCAATAACTTTTCATTACACTAAAACAAAGATTGAGAATAAAACTATTCTATATAAAAAGGAAAAAGTAAAATTAAAAAATAAATCAAAAGTTTCTTAGTATTTGTTTTGTTTTTTGAAAAATTGTTATATATTTTCGAAAAATAAAATGAGCTAATTTATAGGTACATATATAAAAAATATGTGTGTATGCGTGTGTTTGTGTGTGTGTGTTTTGAACGTAAAACATAAATTAAAACTAAATTATCATCAAGAATTTTAAATAAGTTTTTTGCTTTTTCATTTTTTTTTGTTTGATTTCGAATCAAATTAAGGAAGTACAAGGGTTTTTTTTTTGTTACTTGTTGTTGCTGGTTGTTCTTTCTTCGATCGAAAAAATGATATGGTAATATTGTTTGCAATCATTCATAAAATTATAAATTTATACATTTATAGTAAAGTTGTTAAAACCTAAAATCTAAAATCTGATCAGATTTCAAAAAGCGGTGAATAAGTTAATTATTTTCTTTTCTTACTTAAATTCAATAAATTAGTGTGTTAAATTATAAACAATTAGCTAAGAAAAGGAGGTGAATTTTTTTCGTTTGTTTGTTTGTGTTTTTTGTTGTTTTTTTTTTTTTTTGTAATAATAGATACATACAATAATAATAATAATAATAATAATTATAATTTTCGAAATTATCTCTCTTAAATAATAATTAATTGTTGTTTAGTTAAAAAAGAAATTAAAATTAATAATTATTACACATGAGATCACAGTATTAGAGATATAAGTTAAATATGGTTTTGTGTGTGCGTGTGTATTTGTTATTAGGATTATTTTTCAATTAGGCATTGTTAGTAACTTTCTGTTTGTCCGTGTGCGTGTGTCTGTGTTTGTGTGTCCGTGTGTGCTATGCTATAATTAAAGATTTAGTGTCTTGCATACACATAAAAATAGGTGTACGTATATACATATACATTTAGATTACAACCCGAAATTTCAACAACATTTAACTCTCTGGCTTATATCGATTTTTTATGCTTTTAATCAGATTCAGCATCTACAATTGATTCCTCTTCCCCAGTCCCCTCTTGATCCTCCCTACAGATGAATAGCGGCTGGCTATCCTCTGCATTCTGACTAACAAACACGTATTTAAACTGCAATCGGGGGCTGTTTAACGGCGACAAAGTGCCATAATCTGAGGTTAAGCCAACCTCTAAATGCTCCAGATTGAGATCCAGATATGGCACCTGATGATGTTGATGATGATGATCATGATGAGAGGAATCAATCGTTGATGTTGAATTCTCTTCGGTCTACATGGACGTTGCTGCTGCTGCTGCCGCAGAGCTGACGATTGCCAAGTCGGCAGCCTGCAACAAATGATGATGGGGATGCGGTTGATATTGAAGATGCTGTTGCTGTTGCTGCTGTTGCAATTGTTGTTGCTGTTGTTGTTGTTGTTGCTGCTGCTGCTGCTGCTGCTGTTGCTCATTTCTAGACGCTTTGCTTTCCTTCTTGATACGCTGTTTTAGATGAACTTTGGCATGTCGCTTCTTCTCATCCGATCGGGCAAACTTCCTACCACATATATCACAACTAAATGGCTTCTCACCCGTGTGAGTGCGTATGTGGGTGGTCAAGTGATCACTGCGACTGAAGCTACGCATGCAAATGCGACACTGGAATGGCTTCTGGCCAGTGTGAATGCGTATATGGCGGGTGAGTTCATCGGATCGGGAGAAGCGGCGATCGCAGTTTTCCACCGGACAGGCATAGGGTCGCTCATGTACGGGCGTCTTGCTCGGACGATTTGGATATTTTCGTGGCTTGACCGGAACCAATTTCAAGGGCATGGTGCTCTGTTGATAGACTTGTGACAATATCTCATGACCCTTGCTAGTAGATGGACTATATTCAGCTAATTGAACTGCTGTAGCATTGGCATTGGCACTGCTCCCGGCGCCAGACGTCGCTGAGTAGCCGGTGCCATTGGAACTAGGCTCTGGATAGGATTGTTCCTGTTTGGGTATCAGAACACCTAATGCTGCGTTGCTAGAGCTGGCCGATGAAGTAGGTCCCGGCAATACCAATGTCTGTTGCGATTCCGCTAGGCTGGTAAAATTCGCTAGTGGCAAATAGGCAGGAGCTTGATGAGGGGTCAAATATACCGGCGATTGATAAGATTTTTCTGGTTGATTTGCTTGAGGTGTCAAATGAACAGGAGTTGGATAGACTTTTTCTGTTTGATTTGCTTGAGGTGTCAAATATGCAGGCGATTGGTAAAGTTTTTCTGGTTGAGTTGCCTGATAAGTTTGATAAAGTTTTTCCGTTTGAGTTTCCTGTGATGGCAGATGAACAGGTGCTTCATACTGCTGACTCTGTTGGGGGCGGAGAATAGATTAAATAATTAAAAAATAGTATTTAATGATGGTTTTTATAAATATCGGTTAACTTGTATGCATATTTTATTACTAATTTACTACTATAATAAATATACTAAATCATTTAATAATTCTAAAACGTCATTTCGTAAAATGGATAATTTGCCTTGTGTAAGTGAATCTTGTTTAACAAAAATGGTAGGCATTTTCCAGCAATCGATCGATTAATCCAATTTTTTTTTATATAATTTGAACAATATGTCTATAATCATATATAAACGTTTTCTCTGTAAGTGTGCGAGCCGCAAGTTTATTAATTGAGTTACTATCACAAACAAATCCTAGAAATTATTTTTAACACCACGATGCATATTTCGAATAATTTATCATTGATCTAAATTAAACATAAACTATAAATGTATGGTTAATAGTTTTAAATCATCCACCCTTATTCCATCATTAAGACGTTTCAAAATCAAAAATTTAAAAAATACAAACATAGTATATTTTTGATTTTAAACTTTACGTTATAACTTATAACTTTTATCTAAGGTTAAGTAAAATGAGTGTGTCAGAGGCTTACCAGAATTTGTTGCTCCTGCTGCTGTTGCATAGCATATTGTGCGGGCAAATTAAACATGGGTGGTTGTTGGAATAAAGATTTGTCGGGGCTAGGTAGGCCCCAACTATTGCCGAGACTATTGGAGGGTGGTGACATTTGGCCGGGCAATACGTTTAGTTGCTGCGGCGAGGCCAATTGCTGCTGGTGTTGCTGCTGTTGTTGGCTCATGTGATTGCTGTTGTTGTTGTTGTTGTTGACGTTGCCTGTGGTGGTAAAAATGCCACGATATGAGATTTTGCCAGTCTGTTGTTGTTGCTGTTGTTGGAGAGCATGCTGCTGATAGTGTTGTTGTTGTTGTTGTTGGTGTTGTTGTTGTTGTTGTTGTTGGTGTTGCTGGTGGTGATTGTGTGGATGATGGTGATGATGATGATGATGGTGATGATGATGTGGCAATTGTTCGTGTAATATTTGGTGTTGTTGTTGGTATTGTTGCTGATGTTGCGGGGAGCTCATGTGTTGTTGTTGTTGTTGCTGTTGTTGTTGTTGTTGTTGGTGTTGCTGCTGATGACTGTGGTGGCAATTCGTATTGGTATTCGTGTTGCTATTGTGATGCAGCTGTTGTTGTTGTTGTTGTTGCTGTTGTTGTTGTTGTTGTTGTGAGTGTGAGGCTGTTGCTGGCGAACCAACGCCGCTTTCATTTGTGTGATCACTGTTTTCACTTGTATTCTGTTTTGCCTGTGTTGTTGTTGTTGATGTGTTGTTGTTGTTGTGTGAATACATATTACAACTATTATTACTTGATTCTTCCTTAACAATTGTCAAAATCGGCGGTGTACTACGCTCCTCCTTCAATGTACTGCACGAGGACAATACCGGACTGGCCACAGAGACAATTTGTGGCTCAAGAGATAAGTCCTCTGATTCAATGGAGCCTGCAACAATAAAAAATTAAAAAAAAAAAAATTTAGAAATAAAGAAAATTTTCCAAAATAAAAGAAAAGAAAATATTGGCCCAAGAGAAAAGTTGTGGCTTTCATGTCGGTTGTTGCAGTTCAAATTGAATGGAACTTGCTTTATCTATGAGACACTAATGGATGCAGCTGCATGGAGACAGGCGAAGGAGTCACATCTTAAATAACCCACTAATCCCTTGTCGGACTACAGTCTTTACATAATTCAGTCTTTCCTTCTCTTTCGCTGAGGTAGAGCATACATATTGAACTCTATTTATCTTTTTATATATTTTGTATATGTTTATATGTACATATATAAAAATTTGTATTATTTACTCTGAATATTATTGAAAGTAAAACTCTTTCCCTTTCGCTTCGTCTCTTTCTGTGCAATGTTGCTCTGGTATATGGTGATATGGCTAAGTCTAAACAAAAATAACAATAAGATGAAAAAGCTCTTAATTAATCTAAAGCAACAACAACTGCATCATGATCATCATCGCTTTCGCGCATGTATTAAACATTTCCGTTCAGTGTCAATGTTTCTCAAGCGCAATTTCCCAGCAGATACGACAAGATGACGTCTCTCATTCCCATTCCAAATCCAGACATATCAGACACACACACACACTCCAACATAGTGTAGTATAATATGTGACTGCTCGACACATTTCTAATTGAATTAAAGGCAAATAAAGTATACTGAAACTAGATTTCTCCTTCTCCCCATTCACTTCGACTTGCCTCTCTCTCAATTGAGTTTAATTGTTGGCATAATTTTGCCCTTAGAGTCTGAAACAATTGAAGAAACTAAAAATCTGAAATGATATATGTATGGTATGTACATACATATCTATCTATCTATATATATTTTATGTTCATTTAATTTTCTAAGCCAAAAAACTGTCACTCATAAATTTTTGGCTTCTTCATCTAATCGTCCCCCACGCACTGCAAATAAAAAAAAGAAAAACAACAACAAAAAATGGAGAGCAAAACAATTTGCTTCAAAGATAGAGAGACACAAATGATAAAGCAGCTTTTAATCGCTATACTTGGCAAGCCATTCAAGTATAAGAAGAAGACATAATTTATACCAAAAAATGCATATCTATCTATCTGTCGAAATGTCTGGCCAGGGTCCATATCTGTCATGGCTAATATAGAAATTGGACAATTGCACTTCCTGGAGCCTGTCAAAATATATGTATGTATTTTGTATATGGCATTGAAGTTCTCTGAATTCTCCCTACAATCCCCGCACCCAGCGGGGTCCTACTTCTCTTTTCATTGCATTCGCTGAAGCGAAATTGATGTCGCAGCACATTAGCCGCAATGCAACTCAATCAATACTTCAAGTCCAATGCCGGCATTAATGATGATCGTGGAAAAACAAAAAAAAAAAAAACAACAACAAAAAGAAACAAATCTTGGACTGGGACAGGCCTGGGTTTCTTCTGATTCTTTCTTTCTCTCTCTCCCTCTCTCTGTCGCGTAATTAGTCTTCTGGCCGACACTTTTGCCTTTTGCAGCTTCTGCATCTGTCTCCATCTCAGCTGCAGTTGCAGTTGCTGTTACAGTAGTCTCCGTCGCCGTCTGTGGTCGCTGGCGACGATGAGCGATGATGCGACCTCCCGTGTTGTTCGATTTCTGCGAAACTAAAGCGTGCCCAGCTGCAGCCAGCCGGAGAGGCAGCTTATTCAAGCGAACTGTGATTGATATCGTCGCAGAGAAGGAATGGGGTGGAATGGGGGAACAGTGACGAAACTAAAGCACAAAATTAAGACCGATTGTGTCCTTCTATGCAAGCTAATCTAAGCTAACTAATGACCAACTTTATCAAAAATTCTTAGTTAAGTTCCATATAGCAAACTTACCGGTAATTGGGGGTGGCTCCACCACAGTGGATGGACCAAAAAACGACGGTATATCTGTAGATGTTGTCACCGGCGTATTAAGATCACCGGGCAGAGCCTCAATCAGCGGATGCTGCTGTGGGTGATGCTGCTGAGGATGATGTTGTTGTTGGTGGTGATGGTTATGCTCTGCACCCTCGGGCTGCACGGGACTATGCTGACTTGTGTTCAATAGACTCAAATGGGAGGCCGAGCTGCGGCCACTACTGGCTGCAGCACTTGGCTGTGCTGCTTGGGCAAGGCCTGGACTACCGCCCTGAGTTGGGGTGGTTGTTTGATTGCGAGCCCTCAACACGGAGTTGTTTGTGTTGCTGTTTGATGCCGCTGCTGATGCTGCGGCCGCTGCTGCTGCTGCTGCTGCCGCCGCCGATACGGATGAATAATGAAGCAATGTTTGGGAACTGTTTGAGCTGCTGGCCGATGAACTGGTGCTAGCACCTGGATTGCCAAAATAGGCTGTGGAGGCCGCTGTCGATGGGCTGCTGCTCTGAGCCGCAGTGCTGGTCTTGAAGAGGCACGTATCGAAGCTCAGGACATTGAAATGGGCCGCAGCGGCCGTTTCGGTTAGCAGGAATGCGTGATGCGTTGGCGCCACCAGGGTTTCAAGCCCTTCCATGATCATGGTAGCTGATTGGGTTCCAGGGGCTACGCCGCCTAAAAAAACATAGAAGAAAACAGAAAACGCAAAGTTAGTCGAGTCTCAAAAGCTTAAAGCATAGGCAAAGTAAAGGTTATTGTTTTTCATTTTTTGTCTTTCAGTGTAACAAGAAAAAAACGTTATATAGCCAATGCAACTTCCCTTGACCATTCAATTAAAAAAAAAATAAACATAATGACAAAAAATCTTGTTTACTCAGTCTCTCGATGGTCACCGTAAAACCAGCCGCCTCTTTCGGTTTCGTTTTTTCAATTGATTTGCCATGACAGCTGTTCAATTGCATAACCAATTCCCCGGGCTAGTTCCCCTCTTGTTGGGTTCATGAAATTTGACAATTTACTAACCACAAAACAATTTAATTTGTCACAGAAACTTTCGCTTCATCTACCAGCCGCGACAGAGACCACCACCCACATGACCCTAGGCAATTAAATTAAAATCGATTAAGCACTTAAAAAACTATGAAACGAACTTATTACATTTGCTGAGAAGTAGAACAATTATGTTTCCCACACCTTAAGCCAAAAGAAGAAGACAACAGAGGACAGAGCGAAACTGTGCTGAGGGGGAAATGGGTCAGCGTTGTGACAATTGTAGAAGAATTAGTTTCTCTCAGTGTAGTAGGTTCAAAAGTGATATTGTGCAATATCTTTCTTCATATCATACTTTGTTGAATTTGTTATTTTTGCCATGTGTTTTTTAACGGCGTCTCGTCTCTCAATTAAAGCCTGTCTAATAAACTTGGCTTATTATGTCTAATGATTTCTTGATCACATCTTCCCAACTCTAACATTTAGGCATATGCAATCAGCTAGCTTCAAACTCTCGATCCGATCCGATCCGATCCGATCCTCTTGCCTCATGCCATGGCGTCATCATCATTATCTTAACCGTCATCATCGTCATCATCATCGTCGTCGTAACTATCAAGTGTTTTTGGCGGCCGCTTGACCGCGTTGATTTGCATTACAAGTGCACTCGTGTTGACAGGCAGCTATGCGCCAAAATAACTACCGTGGCGTGTCCCCATCTCCCCCATCTCCCCCTAAACTCCTCTATGCCGACCCCGTTGCTCTATGCCCTTAGTTGTTTTTGGCACTTTTGCTTTCTTATTTACATTTGATTTCACGCATAATTTCCATGGCAAAGTGCACTCCAGACTTCAGTGCAGAGTCTCTCGACTGGCGGCGGCCAACAATCTCGGACCGCTCAGTGCCATCAGCCACACAATGAACCACTGGCAACACCACCAACAGCTTCGAGCAGCTCCTTTCTAGCTAGCGCGCGTGCTGTCTTTGGTTTTGTCTCTTGATTTGTGGCTGTGTGTGTCTCGCTTGGTTTGGTTCATTCATAAAATTATGCGCCCAGAGTCAATAATTTTTACAGTCGATCAAAGATTTGTATCTTGGGCTTTTTTGAAGTTTAAGTTGCCATATGAATCATACACACAGACACTAACACATTCACATAAAGCGCAGACACAACAGAAATACACTCTCAGATAACCTGGAACTGGTCTTGGGTGCTGGGTCTTTGGTTTCGATCTCTTCTTGACTTCTTCTTGGCTTTGCGCTTAATAACTTGGCTAACAATTGACACTCCCTTAAATAAAATAAAAAATCCAAAAAAGAAAAAAAAAAGAAAAATACAACAACAACACACACACACACACTATCCACGATCAGAGAGCTCTCCAAGTGGTTGCCTACAGAGCTGCAGGTCTACAGTGAATATTGCCTAAGTGTAATTAGTTGAGGAAAAACCTAAAAAGGTATCTCTTATAAATGTTTCTGATGATTCGCTGCAAAAATTTATAAATTGATGATTAAATGGCTTTTAGCAGTTGATCTAACAAGTATTAGTATCTCTCTGATTAATTACCTGAACAAGTTTAGAGAAGCAACTTTTTCAACTTATTCTTAAATCGAAGGGTTATTATCTGGTAGTTCATTTTAAACAAACTTTACCGTATAAAATCCATGTATTTTGTAAATGTTGTGTCTCTGGTCTTCATACACACACCTAGGTATATACACACACTCAGCCTTCTTTCACTCTGCATATTTTTGCATAGCATTTTGGTTTGCTTTGCTTTGGTTGTATGGAGTAGAAGACGGACGGACCGAGAGACAGACAGACAAAGAGATACATCGAGACATGTCAAGATCTTGCCATGAATGAATATTGGCACACAGCTAGCTAGATACATCGATAGATAGATAGAGAATGAAAGAGACAGCAAGAGAAAACAAGAGAGAGGTAGAGTAGAGTAGAGGGGAGTAAACGCCGGACTCGCGACTCGATGAGGAAGAAGGCAAAAAATTGTTATGTTGATATTATTTTAATTAAGTTTGGTGCAAACTGGTTTGAAACTTTGTTTTTTACCACACCATTTAGTTGTAGTTCTATACAGTTTTCAGTTTGCGTTGTCTTTCTTCTTCTTTCCTTGCCGAGAGTGTTAACATTTCGATAGATAGGCGACAATTTGTTAGGACGGCAAGTGGCAGCGAACGATTGACCTACAGAAAACATTCGAAAATACATTTTATTGAGCTCCTGTATATATGTGCATATGTACATATGGATGTACCCTGTATCCTAGATCTCAGGTTAGCAAGAGGTATAGCCAAGTCGGTGCTGCGATTTAATGATTTAAATTTGTATTGTTTTGTTGTTTTTATTGAGGATTAAGAGTTGAGGTGAAGTCTTCAAGTGGTGGAGGCTATGCGAAGCGAGGCGACCTTTTACTATGGCTACTTAGCCAAACCAAAAATAACCCAACGATTGTTGTTTTTAGTTTTTTCCCTGTTTTTTGAAATGAAATCTTATGCAACCTTGGGACAAGACAATACAACAACAATGGCAAAAAAACAAAAAGAATTCTCAATTAACAATAATAATAATAATAATATGACTTTTGTTGTTGTTGTTATTATTGTTGGCTATTAGCATAAAAAGAAATTGGAGAAACCTGGCGAAGGCGATGCCCGAGTCCAAGTTAAAGTCGAAGCATCGGCATCATTAGTCAAAATGCAAAAGACTTGATGGTGTTTGAGGAGTAAAAGTATCTTGCAGATACACATACATACATAGATACAAAACATGCAACTCTCTGGTCTCTCTCACACTGACGTGGAAGGGGAACAACAACAAAGTCCATCATTCACACAGCGGGCAGCAGGCAACAAGTTAAGCATAACAGCAACAGCAACAGCAACACCATCCACCAGCTATCCCATGGACAACGGCAACAACGCTAACAAAATGTATCTTTTGCCGACTTCTCTCCTCCATCCATCCATCCATCTATCCATACATCCATCCTCCACCTTCTGTGGATGCGTAACACTTTGTCACACTTTTCATGCCAACAGCTTTTCGCTTCGTTGGTGTTGTTGTTGGTGTTGCTGTTTCTGCTGTGTTTTCCTCATGAGAACAATTAATGAAAATAAACAGCCGCAGGCCTACATATGTCTGCGTATGTATGTGCATTTAGGTATATTTTTATAAAGTTTTTAAAATCATTTTAGTAGGCACTTAAGAGACAAAAGCCAAAAGAAAAAAATAAAAACAAAACAAAATAATAAAGAAAGATTCGAAACCGATTTTCTTGTTTAGCTTGGCAGACATATCCGTCGGCGGCAGCCATCGGCGGAGGCGGCATCGGCGTGAGTTTGTCAAAGTTGTTTTTGGCTGTTGGTGGAAGGAAAAGTGTTAAATGAACTTTTGCCACCGTCGGCATTTTCATTTTTGATCTCATAATTATTTTCATAAACATAAACGTATGTATATGGTTTTACCGTTTCGGGAAAAACCTTTAGCATAGTTTTTCCATCTCTTTATTTAACAGCCCTCTCTTTCCATTAATACTCAACTTTGGGTCATGGGAGATTGCCTGTAAATCATTTTGCTAATTATTTTTCCATCAAACCGAAGCAACTCACTCGATGCCAGCCGCCGCCGCCGCCACACAAAAATGTGCCATTAAATTGTAAATTAAATTTTTTTTTGTCAAAGTTCTTGTTGTTGTTGTCATTTGTTAAAATTTGTTTAAATTGACCGCACTAACAAAATGTTGTCTATAAATTAGCAAATGTATATATGTGAGATCGTCTCATACATACATTTTCTAGAAACATTTCACTTGCTCTGCTACATAGTTGCAATTTTGCCGAACGATCCCATCACATCACATATATCTCTCTCAGGTGTAACGTGCAGAAATTTTTATTGGGCGTTAAATGAATTTATATACACATGTATACTGTCTGTTGAATTCAATTTTCACAAGTTTTCATAAAGAAAATTTATAAACTTAGTGAATTGAGAATTTTACAATATGAATTTGCAGAAAACTTAAAGGGTCATAAAAATATATATAATTTTTATCTATAAACTAAAATGTACCACATTTTCTATAATTTCTTGTCGTATTCTTCTTATCAACATATTGTTTTACTTCTAATATTGCACTCAAAGTTCATGTAAAATTTAATGATTATGTAAACTTTGTTTAAATTATTGTACACTTAGTTAAATGAGAAATTGATTCAGAATTATAACTTTTCACCCACCTGGATCACAGTGGCACGTGCAGAAGAATTCGAAGGGGTGTAGGAGCAAAAGTTCCCTTCCTTTAGGATGCTTTAGTGGGTTTTCCACTTACTAGTCACATACACACTTAAATACTAAACATATAGGACACATACAATCGCACTGTCAGGCAATCAAAAGCACTTTGAGTTCTCACTTTTGCTTTTTATTTTCTTTTTTTTTCCAAAAGAAAATCAATAGAAGTATTCCTTTTCTCTTTTGATTTTTTTTATGTTTTTTTCCTTCTCTTTTTCGGTTAACTTAAGCTAACATCTTTTTCTTTTGCGTGTAGATAAAATTTTCATTCATTGAAACTTGAATGAGCGGCTTTTGGTTTTGTTTGAGTATGGCCAGAGAGAATCCTTTCACTTTTGCAAATATTTGCATTATATTTCTTAGCACAATTTGTTTTGTTTTTTTAAGATGTGACAACATATATTTATATATTGCATTTAATTGAATTTTGCTTTTAGTTTTTACTGCTTTGCTCTTTTTTTTGTTGTTTTTTGTTGCTTGCTTAATAATTTTTTATATGCTTTCAGCTTGCTGTATGAGAACTGTTTCTTCGCTTTGTTTCAACCGTCGCGTTTGCTTGTTCGAACAAAACTGAGGCACGAGATGCGCACTCTTTCGGGTTTTATGAATGAAAAACTCAACATCAGTAAAACTATATAATAGAGGAGGGATTGCCCCTACTCGGGGCCCACTGCTTGGCGGTTCTCGGCACGCGCCCCACAAAAGCCACCAGCGGCAAGTTCGAAAGAGAGACAGACAGAGAGGGAGAGAGCGCAAGTTTGGTGTTTAGTGGGGAAAATCTTCGCTGCTCCGAGTCCGACGTCACTATAGCCGGCCGGTTTTCGGTGCCTCTGGCCGATTTGATCCAATCGTAGCTCTTGTTGCCTCCCTTTGCTGCAGCCATTTTCATGGCGCAGGCGCAGAGCAGCCAATCAACAGTTTGCCAACAAGACTAACCGAAGCAATAGCTGTTCGGTGTGGCTGTGTGTGTGAATGTGTGTTTGGATGGGTAAGGTGTGGTGAGTTTTAGAGAGATCTCTCTCTCGCTTTGGCGTTGACTCTCCGAGGTAAAAATAACACAACAGGTACCCCAGCAGAGCAAGCCTCCACATATTCCACATAGATATACACATAGATTATACATATACATATATTCTCATATATGCATGTAGGTTCAGTTGTATATTGTTGATAATTTCCCAAAATACGTCATCAGTCCGCGCGAAAATTTGCGGCCCATTAGCCTTTTTTCCTTTTCATTCCTTCTGCATCTACGTAAATACCGTAAACACATTGTTTTTCGTTCTTCGCTTTTCGTTTGTTGGCATGAGGCAGCCGCCGAAAATGTATGCAAATTTTAAACAAAATGATTCACTTGACCATTTATGGACAGTTCGAGTTCAGTATTTGGCCAATGTCTGAGTCTGAAATATTGATTCTTGTTTGTTTATTCAATAACAATAGCGCATCATTCTAACGCAATTCTTTGAGGTCATTGTAAAATAAAACTTGTACGCTCGGACCATTTGGCCAATTAGAGAATCAATTAAAATCTTGACACATTTATTCACTATCGAAAACATTTATCTAAGAATTTTTAGTTCTTCAAAAATATTTTATTTGGAATATACTGTGTATCCATATGTATTATACATTTGGCATAAAATAGAACTTTATCAATCTTATAAAGAGACTATAAACAATGTTGTTTATTTTAATAGTTTAGCTAAAAATTTCAAAAATATCTCTTTGCAATACATATTTTAGTTTTTACATGATTTGTATGTGTCAAATTTCCCACAAGTTGACTCCAAAACTTGTTCATTTTTCGCACACAAGCTGTAAACATTTTTCATGTGCTAAGGACAAGGTTAGACAGGCGAAATTGCATTCCGCATTGTTGAGAAGGAAAATCAACAAAAAAAACAAAAAAAAAAAAGAAGAAAAGCATAAACAAAATGCCACATAAAATGAAATTATTGAAACGATGCCAGGAGGCAATTGAAAAGAGCGAATGCAATTTTCCGACTATGGACAATCGCGAAAGAAGAAGAATAGTCTTGTGGTTGGTGGGTGTTCTAAGGAGAGGTCGGGTGTATGGCACGCGTGTCCAATGACCGACGGACTAGCCGGCCGGCCTTCTTAATAACGGTGAGAATGATGATGATGATGATGATGAGCAACAACTATAAACACAGTCCAGACATCGATATTAGGTGGAGGGCAACACAGCCGCAGCAGCAGCACGCCATGACCTAAAAATAACACCTTGGAGAATTTTCCTTTCCCTGTTCTGTTTTGTTTACGGCAAATAGTCGGCAAAGTTCAACAGACAAAGATTACGTGCTCGTCCGCCAATATCTTGGCAGATTCACCGATTTGCCATAGACCGCTCGACCGCTTCCTTCTCCTTTGCTCTCTCACTACACCCAAAAATAGAACTTTGCCTCATTTTGGCGTTGTTTTGTTTTTACTATTTTTAACCTTCACATGATTTTTGAGAGGGATGTTTGATGAGCTAGTTGCGGGCGGAGCTTGTGTGGTCGGGGGAATCTAAGACGTACGAACTGTGCCACCTGTAGACAAACGTTCGCCAATGAAGCTGTTTAAGCCAAATGAAAACTCATTACGCCAGGCATCCAAAAATAACTAAGCCTACTCACTCTATATTTTTTTTTTTTGACCCTTCTATTGGCTACGGGCGCTCTATGACGTAGTCCCTAATCGGAAAAAAATAGAGGGAGAAGCATTTTTGGAGGGGAAGAAAAAAATCAAAAATATTGGGCCCAGCCCCTGACAACACCCACGAATAAATATACTTATATGTATGTATGTATATGTGTCTATACAATTTTCACTTTAGCAGGCAATTATTAAATTGTCTAATATAAAAATTCGACTAGTCGATGGGACTTGTTGTAATAAAATGTCAGCCATAGATGGACATGGACCCCGAGGCAGAGCTTTAGCGGTTTAGAGGTGACTAAGATGGCTGGAAACTGCTTGACTGACTGCACCTTTTCCTCAATTGAGTGAGTTCACACCCAGTCTTGAGCATTCTAATTAAAGTCTATAGATGAACACCAGTAATCGAAATTGCATAAAAGATGCTGAAAAAAACTACAAAATAAAGTACATTATGGTAAATTCATTTTGTTTTACCTTTTTTTTATATATTGACCGCATTGAATCTCATTATAAGCTCAGGTTAGTTGCATTACATTACATGATTTTAGATTACAAGATTTCAAACACTTCATTATCCATCACAGTAAATATCTCTCAATATCCGTCTATATGCCAATTTTGTGTATTGTGATTGTATGTGTGTGATGTCGTCGTGTGGGTTGCCAGTTGTTTTTATGTTATCTCATTCAGAACGTGGCATAGTGTGTTCGTTTGTTCGTTCTGTGTCTGTCTGAGTGTGTTTTGTGGATTTTCTGCGTGGGTCAATTGAGGAGACGCTGATGAGGCAGAGGCGTTAGATAGTCGCAAGTCGCATGACACATGGCACGCGCCTCAAAAAAAAGGAAAAAAAAACAAAAACAGACAAAACAAACCACAAACTGACAGACAAACAAACGAACAAACATACTTCGAGAGATCTCCGAACTGCCAATGCTAAAACTAGTCTCTAGTTGGAGCCCAAGGTCTGCTGCCTGCCCATAAATGGTGAAAACTTTTGTTAGGGCAACTCTTGAGACTTACGACTGGAGACTTACGAGTCCCCTGTCTCTGTCTCTTTACCTCAATCTCTCTCTTTCTGAGACTGATTCGTGTAGGTTGTAATTAAAAGCATATTGATTGCATTGCAACTTGTTTATTGCCATCTCTCTCTTTCTCCCAATCTATGAGTTATATATGTACCTACATACATATATGTACATATACATATATTCAATATGTGTGTTTTTTTCCATCCATCCTCCATTCACTTGTTGTTATTGGTTGTTGCGATGTAAGAGACTCACTTCCCCGTCCCCAAGAAAACACGAATGGGGTGGGGAACAACAACAAAAAGTGTTTTGTTTTCTATTTAGCCAAGCGGCCAATGGAAACATTGTAAAGTTGTTCCTCCACCTTTGGCCCCTCTATTCACTAGACTCTTGAATGTTAACCATTTACCAGATGCTGCTGCTGCGCATTACGCAAGTCGTCAACTTCATTTTCCTTTAAACCCCCCAATTCCCTTACCCCATTGATCTCTCGATATGGTAGAGGCTATAAACCCAATGGCCAGTGGGCGTCCTCTTCATTATATTTGGAGTTAAGGTGCGAATAAATTTATATATTGTATTAGATATCGAATACACATATATGTATATACATACATACATATATACCGATCTGTATATGTGTCTGTATGTTGGGTATATAAGTAGTGTAAATTGTCTCTTTCTGTTGGACATTCATAAATAATATTGTTTTTTTTTTCTTCTGTTTTGTATTTTTATATATATTTTTTCATTTAATTTATGATCATCATAATATGCTTTATGATCTTGGCATGTTGCCGTAAATTGCTGCAGTCAACAAAAAAAGCAACCAAATCCAAAGAAGACACACAAATTGGAAATGAAAACAGCAAATATAATTGAGGGACAGACTGAGGAAAAAATATTCCATAAGTTTAAAATGGAGCAGAGACAGAGAAAGATAAATGGGGGTGACTGAAGGGCCATTGAATTGGTAAGAACACAAAAACAAGGTGAAAATTTAATTTAAAAAACAGAAATAGAAATTCGACCACTGTCAAAAAAGTTTAAACAACTTAATGTTATCGTAAATTCTACAAATTATGTATTATACTCTATTAAATAGACAACAAGGATACAACTTGTTGTTTAACGGTTAAATGAAAAAAATATCAAAGAAGCTAACTTCGGCTATGCCGAAGTTTATATACCCTTGCAGTATACTTGGCAATAATATTTTTCCTTTTTGAAATTTCTTTCCCTGCAACTCAATTCATCAATACACAAACAAAATATTATTTCTCTTTTTACCACAAGTTTTTCTTCTTCCATCATTTTCTAAGCAAAGCACGGCACGCATACACATACAGTTCATGTAGCGTTGCGTCTGTGTGTGTATGCGTGTGCTCTGTTGATTTGATGATGGCAGTAGTAGGCAGCAAGCAGCGCTGCCGGCAGCGTTTGAACCGATTTATATTGACTGTAACTTGTGTTCTATTTATCGGATCAGATTCAAATTTTGGGATCTGAGATTTTATATCTATTACTATCATATTGGTAAATTTCATGGGGATACTCCAATTTTTGCAAAAATGTTTCTTCTAGAGCTATATGATATAGTGGTCCGATCCCAAAGATTTTCATACTTTATCTCACCCGGGTAAAAAAAAGCTCCCAAAAAAAATTTCATCCCGATAGCTCTTAAGATGGCTGAGTAAAACGCATACGCACCGACGGACAGACGGACAGACGGACATGGCTATATCGACTTAGCTTCTCATGCTGATCAAGAATATATATACTTTATGGGGTCGGAAACGTCTCCTTCTGTGCGTTACAAACATCTGACCAATTTTATAATACCCTCTGCAAGGGTATAAATATCATTATAGTAGAGCTAGTAAGCTGTTATCTGGCTTGAGGTGTCTGCATCTAAAGTATTTTTACATTTCTTTTACTGCAAAAGGCAAGTAGTATCGGTCTATGGAAAAACCCACACAGACGTCCAAGACTTAGGCTCGTTGGTTAATTACGAATTGTATGAGTTTTGGCATAAACATGATGGAATATTCAAAAATAATAAATAAGTATGCCCAATTTTGGTCGGATGGTAGTTGCTGTGGGGGAAAGTGGGTCAAAAATTATTAAGTGACAAATAAACAATAATGCTCTATTTGTACACCATTGTGAGATTGATCTTGCTTTCTTTATTTTTGGTTCACAAAATGAAAAAGCTTTCACTGCATTGGCAAATCATCTAATTATAAAACGCGTGGCTCATTGAACTAGTTTTAAAAATAATTTGTTGAGGAACATATATAGCCTAAGTCACCAGAATGTTCAAAATTCTTACGAAAAGTATCCATTAAGTTGGGCGAATTATAACAATCAGGCGTAAAGAAGAACATGGGATTAACGGGAATCTAAAAGTCGGATACTCGAGTTTTCCTCGTTTTTCTTCTTTGTGTTTTTCGCTGGGAGATTGACAGCAGCAGCTTGTGCTAATCAGCTGAATGAACAGCGTACACCCATCGAAAGACAACAAGAGAGAGTGAGGGAGAGAGCGCACCAAACGGATCGGGCCTAAATTGGCAAATATTCATGGCTGCTCTTTTAATTTGTTCTCTTTTCTTTTTCTCTCTGACCATTTTTATCTCTAATGACGTGAAAAGCTTGGCAAAATAATTACAAATAAATTTTCACATCAAGTTCATAAATTCTGTTGCGCTTAATCAGCTTTCCTCGGGTTTTGGCAGTGCTGCTCGATGCTGCCGACGGTACACAGGATTCTATTTATAGGCAAATAGATTTTAGTTTTCGTAGCTATTGGTCAAGGTGGATAATTATAGGCAATTGATGACGGCAATCAAATACTTTGCAGTTTTTCATTTTCCTTTTGGCTTTGTGTTCTGTGTCATTTTTGATTTGGATCTTTCTTTTGAGTCTTGGCCATCTCACACCTCCAAATAGCGCAGTTTAATGATTTTATTTATGACTTTTCATTTTCATTCTTCTTTTTCATATACATATATTTATATGACAATGTCGGCCACAAAAAGTTAATCTCACTAAATGCCGTTGATAGTTTATATTACGATTTGTTGTTGGAGGGGAAAACTGACAAAATGAAATAAAAAGAGAAGAAAATCAAGATATATTCAAGCATTTTTATTAATAGAAATGAGACGACAAAATGCGCAACACATTGGAATTTTCTTTCGATTTTCAAATAACGCATTGTCTAAATTTTCTGTAAATTATTCCAAAGACTAAAATGGTCTTAGATCACATTTCCAATAAATTGTTGAGATACTTGCTAGAAAAATTATTAGATAGATAAACTTCGTTAGGATTCCAACAAATTCACATAAAACGATTTGGTCTTAAGTTTTCGTTTATTAAAATATCAGCTGGCGAATGCTAGATTCATGTAATTCGCCACGTTTATGACCTTTGATTCTATACTATGCTTCTTCTTTTGTGGTGTTTCTACGTAAATTGGCAAATTTACTTATCAGTTTTATCGTCGTTTGGCCATCGACGTCACAGATTGCAGCGATATCGATAAAGATACAGAGACAAAATCACAGATTGTATCTATCTAAATGTATATATTTATTATTGATAAGACTGGATAGCGTCACAGTTCGCTCACATTGTGCGTCAATCAGCATAATAAGTATGTATGTCGCCCTGTCTAAATTTAGATATAGTCAATCTGAGCACATATACCTATATATAATATAGATCCTATAGATACCTACCAAAGGAAAAAGAAAAAAAGAAAAAAGAAGATATATATGCACATTTGATTAAAAGCCAAAACCGAACTACACAGTTAGCCGAGTGTCGGTTGGTGGATGATGCGGGTTGAGGGGGGCTTGAACCAATTTTCAAAAAAAAAGAGAATGTGTTAATGAATATTTTACATTGGTGATTCTTTTCCGTTTCTGTTTTCTGGTCGGTTTTGGAGGATCTCGAATACATGGGCACTAGACACCACACATCCATGACACACATCCAAAGTTACATCATTAATTCACGTTGACTAAAGACTAAAACAAATTTTTGTCGTGTTTACGCCTAGACAACGTTGCCATTAATTTTCTATATATAAGAGTTTATACATATATGCACATATCTGATGAAAAATTCTTGATATATCTTGTAATTTTTATGTGTTCACAATCTTGCCTCTTCTAGCTCTGCTGCCAGTTGCATCTTCAAGTGTGTCACGTCTTTACATTTCCATTTTCATTTTTCTTTTTTCCTTTTGATTTTATTGATTTAGCAACGGTGGAAAATCACACAGCTGTCGAAATTTGAAAACATTTCGAAAATTTCCAAATCGGATTGGCCCATTTTCCTATAATAGTTTCTCCCCCCTTCCACATAATGCATGCCTACACATACATACCTTCAACTGATCATCCATGACGTCCTCTAGTATAATGAGAAAAAATGATTTTTCTTGGTGTTTTTTTGTTTTTGTGCAAAAAGCAAAAATCTATTTTTAAATTAGGAAAAACAACTAACTACCCTATATATAGACTGTACGATCCTATAGATAGATATATTTATTTGGTGTGGGAGTCTGTTTAGATTTTCACGAATGAACATCTCGAGAACGTCATTGTTTTCTCGTGAACTTGACGTCGGCAAATAAATAAATAAACTAGTTTCGGGGCAAAAAAGTATTTTGTTTATAATCAACAACAACAACAACAACCGCAACAACATCATCAACAGAAACACAAAGTAAATGTTCGTTACGTGAAACGATAAAAATAGCTGACTGAGTATTTAAAATTAGCAACAAATTATGGTGAATATAAACAAAGAGAGAAAGAGAGAGGCAATTTGGAAGAAAAGCGGAGGAGAGAGCAATTTGGAAACTAAATTGGTTATTAATTAAATTTACACATACCTTTTCAAAATGTAGCTTTAGATCGATGCATTTGGTCTATGTAAATAACAATGCAATTGATCAGAATCACCTAAATTTAATCAATTTATTAGAAAGAGATAACCCTTTTGGTTGAGATAACATTCTGTTTCAAGAATTTGTAAAAATATATGAGGTCTGGCCTGCCGGAAAGTTCCTGACCAAGAAAGGGAGGAGTTCGTTCGTTCATTTGTGGCCCGTTGCTTGATGCGTTTGTTAGTTTGTCATAAGATTTGTAACCATATATAAAAACATAAATCCCTACAAAAATGTCACGACATGTAAATTTTTCTTGCTACAGTTGGAGAGCTGCAGCTCGCTTATAAAATATATAATTTCATATCCACATACTATATGAAAAATGCAAAGTGACAACATAATTCGCCAGTTTATCATAATCAAAAAACGCCTACATTATTCGGTCCGAGAGACTTTGGGTGACTTTGCTCGACTGCCTATCCAGGCAGTCAGGCTGGCTGACTGCATTCATATTGTATAATAAAAGCGACAGGCCAACAACCAAAACACTTTACACTGGCTGGCACGCTCCAACAGCAACAACACATTAAATGCAGCAACATGGAACAATGACACAGAAGACACACTGTCAGGAGAAGTGCAAAAATAACTTCAAATAGTTGCATTTTTGTCTTTTTTCACTTTTTCTCTCTAAGCAAGCCAAGACATGGACATTTTCACAATTTTGGTGACAACGAGAAAAACAACAGCAGCAATAGGAACAACAAAAAATGTTGCTGCTGTTCATTTGAAATGTCTAATGAAGATAATCTCATGGTAAATTAATGTTGAACACGTAAAACGAAAAGTGCATCACTTTTAATATTCTGTTTAATTATGATAAAATGCTAAAAGAAACTAAAATTTTTCTAAAAGACTTAAGCAGATATCTAATCTGCATATAAGTTTGTATCTATGTATAGGTATATCTTGTCTAGGTAGACAAGATCTGGCCTAAATTGAATATGAAGCTTTTTGCTTTTTCTGTTTGCTTTTGTTTCCAGATTTCTTGAAATCTTTTGCATATAATTTTCTTTCGCTTTAAATATGCACGAAAACGGGTCAAGTAACAAAATGCCAAACTGAAAAAGACAAAACCGAGCAATAAATGTCCAACCAAATTTGGTCAAAAGTATATGCCACAAAATTTCGGCCACATCATCATCATCATCACACAAATTGTTGTTGTTGCCCTTTGGTTTCTGTTTCGTGCTATTGTTGTTGTTGTACTTCCAATTTTGGTCAAACTTTTGTGATTTGTGCTTAATTACGGTGTTGTGGTTAAGTAAGTTTTGTATTTGTTTTTTTTTTTTCTTTTTAAGACTCTCGAACCAAAAATGGCAACATTTTGAAGCTGAGCAAAAAAAAACAAGTTAATAATTTCATCATGTTTAATCATCGACAACAACAGGGATACATATATATAAAGAGACAGCAAATTGTGAGGGATAGAAAGAAACAGACATTAAAAAACTCGGTAACTGATATTTGAAAATTGAATTGAAGAAACTGGCATGATTTGGCTCTTAAAGCTCACAATAACTGTACACGTCGCATATGGGAGGCTTATACTGGCTGTTGCTGTTTTGGGGCTTCATTATTATCATTTTGATAGTCATCATTGAAATGATTATTTACGTCAGCAGCCATTGGAGGAGTGAAGGCAGAGGGAAGTGGTAGGGAGGGAACTATAAAATGTTGAGAACTTTACTCTGGCAGGCAATAAACTTCCACCTGTTGTACAATTCAAGGACACATTTGTGCTTTGCTTTCGTCATAGCTCACTTCCGCAATGCACACACACAAACACACACACATGCATAAATATAACGCAGGCGCCCTGTTAAGTATGCTATGGTTTTTCCTTCTACTTTTTCATTCATAAAATTGGCCGGGCAAACAATTTACGCAAACAGAGAGAGAGAAAGAGAGAGAGAGAGAGAGAGACAGAAAAGGGGAGGGAAAGGAGAAATATACATATTGTACGTTAGAAATTTTTAGCTCTATCGATTTTATCACACACACATATACATGGGAAAATTGCGAGTATTGCCTCTTACTTGCTTGCCACCTTGACTTTGACTGCAAGCAAACAATGCTCGACCTCTAGTGCGTAGTGTCTGGATCCGGTAACTGTTTTATTATTAAGTCTTAACGAGTTGCGCAACCGGCCAAGTTAAATCAATTCAATTCAACCGAGAAATTACCAACCAAGCAGCAATGGAATTGCAGATCGGAGTTTTGCATATGGTAAAGAAGGCGTTGAAAATTAAAAGTCGCTCAATCTAGCAAAATGCATTGCGCAAATGCGGCGAATACGAAAGATATTAAAATGAAAAGTTTGCCAAGTAATAAACTGATAAAGAGGCGACAGCGACAGCGTCTCGTCGTCGTCGTCGTCGTAGTCGTCTGACATATCGCAAGAAGGTACAACAAACACGTACTTACCATACGTACGAGACTCTGTTACTTATTAAGCAATATGGCGGTGCCTTTTCGCATACCCTGAGAAGCCCAAAGAGTCTACACCATATTTTAACATGATTTGTTATTTTGAATAGTTACAAAATATCCTAATTATTTTCACTTGAGGCGGTGGTATAAATACAACCCCGTTAATAATGGAGCAACTGATCAGCTGCTAAGTAAGCATATTTTGTACGTCAAGGACATTTCCAATTCGACTATTCGAAAGAGGCAATCAAAGTTGATACACGCACACAAGTAAATATTTATATGGCGATCAAGTTTGTTGTTATTGCAGTTGGCGCTGTGGCAGATAAATGTAAATTATTATGTCGTAAATTTGTTGACTGCCATGTTGCAGCAGCTTCACTCACTCTCCTGGTCTGTGACTGGCTCTCTCCCTCTGTCACACGCAGTCTCTATCTTTCTCTCTTTCTCTTTACCGAGGAGTTGAATTGGCCAAAAGCATTGTCGGTTCGGTTTGGTTTGGTTTGGTTTTTGCAAATTAAAACCTCGAAAACAGTTTATAAAGTGCCTTGATTGAGTCGCGGTATTCATAATGGAATCCAAAATGATATATGTATCTATATTGTATGTATGGAAAAAGTATGTTTAATAAAATTAAAGCCTGGGCGAACCGGATGCCTTTAGATAGGCGAAAACATGTTGATTTATTTGAGTCGTCGTCGTCGTCGCTGCGGCACACGACGACCACGTTCGCAAATGGACAGCAAAAAAAAGTGCAAGTTCCTCCAACATTTCTAAAGAACGTGGGCCAAAATGGCGACGAGGCGTTTGATGACGATGACGGCGATGGCGCTCAGTTTGAAGTGTGCCAAAACTGAGGTGGGCTGTATGTGTCGTGTGCCAAATTCAAGCCAAAAACAAAATTAGAAGAAATAAGGTTTAGATACAGTCTGCCCTTGAACTCATCAAAAAGCATAGAAATAAGAAACCAAAAACTGACCGACATTTGATCACAAGGCACAGTATCAGGTGGGTGTGTATATGGGATGGTTCTACTGTTGATGCTGGCCAATCGGTCGGTCATACTCAACCCGGTCCGGCCTCTTGTTGTGTTTTGTCTGTGGGCATGTGAGAAAAACAAACAACCCCCGCAAAAATTGTGAGTGTGTGTGTTTTTTTTTTTTTTTTTGCCACCAGACGCTACGACGACGCGTCCCCTACACTTGTCGATGCCAAGAGCACGCAGAGAATTTTGTGGAGGAGGCAACAACGACGCGATCTGGTCGGAAAGTCGCGTGCCGAATTGTCCTACACAAAATGTTGGTGGTTAGTTGTTGGCGGCATCGGGTCAGTTAACTGAACTCGCTCCAAAAACAGATCCAGAGATCAGTAGAGATCGCCAGATCGTCGGATCGGGGGCGTCGCCACGCGACATTATTTTGTTTTTAGTTTTTGTGTGAGTGTGTTGGCTGTTTTTGGCAAGTGAAAAGTGGGTGCACTTTTCTGGCCAGGGGTCTCTAGTCTGGTCTATTTATTTCTGGGGTGTGGGTGTGGGAACTGCATTCGATCGTGAATCGCCTTTTTGTAAATTATGCCACATAAATTTCACAAACCTACTTATGTATACAAAGTAGTCTAAAACATCCACCCCCCCACACTAACATAATGATTTTTTTGGACTGATCGCCTCTCACGAGAACGTCTTTAATTTAATTAGTTGCGCGTGCATCGACCATAGTCAGGTTCTCTTCATGCTTCAGTGGGAAATCGCTCGGTTATTTATGCGTTTGCCCCACTCGCCACCACCCAACCCCGCTTTCGAAAAGCCGCCATCGCCGCCGTCGCCTTTTTTCTTTATGGCTTCCCATATAAATTTTCATTCTGGTTTGTCATCATTTATGTTTCTCGGTGTTTTTTTTCGGCACTTTAAATGACCATCATTACAATGTTTTCAATTGATATGGAAAATTATGCACTTAAAGATGACTGAGAGAACTGTTAAAATGTTGCTTTGAAGAATGTGTTAATCAGATTCGTGTTCATTGTCTTCTCTGAAAGGACACCGTATAGTGTGACTATATAAAATATTTTTTTAGTAATTCAGATAAATTAAAAAATGTAATACTTCAATTTAAATAAAAGTATTTCAATTCAATTTGAAAGATTGATGTATGCAAATATTTAAATACTGTTGTGAATGAGTAAATCATTTACCCATTAAGCAGGAAATGTTTATCAGAAATAATTTGTTGAATACAATTAAAAGGAATTGTAAATGAGTGAATGAATCAAAATAGAAAACGGCCAACAACAAGCAATAGACACGCAACACCTGAACAGGTCACAAAGGCAAAACTAGCCGCTTGAAAGTATCTTTTGGAGTAGTGTCTGTCTAGAGATGTATACGTATGTATTTGTATCTCTTACTGACTGAGACTGAGTCTAGTCTGTCTGTGTTGTTGTTGTTGTTGTGCTTGTAATGAAACGCCCACCCGGTAAATGTCTTTTTCTGTAATAATTTATTATCACATTTACGGCTTTGGCATCGCCAGCAATTAATATGAAAAGTAAATGGGAAAATGAGAAAATTAAATGAATGAATCAACAAACAGAGTGAAGGTAAATGTCATACAAGCAGCAAGAGCAGCAGCAGCAGTAACCGCATCTTAAAACATCAATGGATCGATCACAATGGCAAATCGTCTAAGTATAGTTTTTGTGGGCGTGGGCAGTTTTACTTCTTTTTCGATTTTTGTTTTGTATAATTTTTTATGTATTTATTTATTTTTTTGACTGGCAAAGCGTTTGGCAATTGGCAAGCAATCGAATTAGCCGCTACACAGTCGCAGTTTGTATCTGTAAGATACTTACTATCGAGTGGGCAGACGGACGACTATTGTGCGTAGGCAGTTGCTTAGACTCACAACATTTCGTAGATATGTATGTATAAATATATGTACGTATATATAATAAAATTTAACAATTTATTGCATTTGCTGTATTAATTTGTTGTTGTTGTCGACAAAGTCGAAAAAAAAACCGAATAATAAAAAAAAAATACTATAGTTTCATTCACAAAACGGCCGCCGTTGTATGCAAATTGATTGCTGTCGATGTTGGTGCTGGTGTTGCCTTCGTTGATGTTGTTGTTGTTGTTGTTGTTGTTGTTGTTGGTAGTGTGCTTACTTTATATTTGTGCAGTAGCTGCTGCTGGCAATGGCAACGATGTAGTCTTGGCAAGCACTGACGATGTTCGCTCAATGATTGCAAACAGCCAACATATGAATGAATCGGAATTGTGCCTTGGGCCAAGTCAAGCAAAGCAAAGCCAACAGGGCCCAAATACAAGAAGTCGGCAATGGTTTTCCCATAACTAATGCGTTTCATTAATACTCTTCCTAGGGAAGACTCAGACTATAGTCTATTATATTCCTTCATGAAATCGAATATTGTGTAAACTGTTTATCGGATAGGTTGGGGTTTAAGAGGACTCCATGAAATATTCAAAGGAGTCTTTTATAATTCATTTTTTTTACCATTTTCTTCGAAAGAGTATGCAAATTTTGAAAGATTTGCGTTTGGTTGATTCCAATTTTAGTGACATTTTGCATATTTCATGCAATGTTTTTGCATTTATTTATTTAAAGCATTTAACAAAGACACAGAGACATATGTTGCTGTTGCTTTGCCTAGTCGCAACTTTGGCGACATGCGACAAATGTTAGACATTCAATTTGTTGTTGACACTTCATTAGCAACAAACAAACAAACACACGCACACACATACGCACACTTACAGAACTAGGTTAAATGTTGCTAAATTTAAGCAAGGCAAACGGACAGAAAATCTCCTCTTTCCCCCTGTTATTGTGTGTTTCTCCCTGCTATAACTTAACCTAATAAAATCAATGGGTAGACTCATATTAAATTACCCAAAAGATGATCGCTCTGTCTGTCTTGCTGGGCATGCAGGGTTTTGGGCACGCGTTGGCACGGGTTTTTATGAATGAAATAGTCGTCGTAGTAAAACTGCGCCCACATTTTTAGCCACAACTCTGATGAAATCCCCAATGAATGAATGGAGGAGACCCAAAAAAAAAAAACCAAAAATCAACAAACGAACGAAAACCCCTCGAAGCCAAAAGGGCAAAACAGAAACGTGAAACGTGGGCAGCAGCGCAGCAGCTCGTTCGGCAGCATTAGCAGCAAATGCAAATTTATGGCCCTGAGTTGAAAGAGCACAATGAAGATGACGATGGAGATGGAGATGGAGATGAAGCGATGTCGATGGAAATGAAGTTGACACCGGAACCGCATTAGCATGTCCGGAAAATACTTTTTCCTCAAAACAAATTAACTGTCAAACTGCTTTAACATCATTTGGAAATCTTCTTATGAATGAAACCTTTTTTTCTTTTAGTTTGTTCATTTTGGTCAGCTTTCTGTTAGCCAACCGCGCACAGTGGGTGGAATGGCTTTGAATTTTTTTTTTGGGAAAACGGAACCCTATCATATTTCAACACATCACTTGGGCCATTGTATTTAGGAATTGATCTAATATTTTCAGAGTCTTTTAAAGAATCGACTGCCTCTATTTCACTCTCCAATCTCTTTCTTTATTGATAAAGCAATCTCGAGAGTTTCGTTTGGGTCATCAATAGTGACCAACCTATGAGTTGTGAAAACCATCTTTATGGCAAATGCAATCAGAGCTAGTTTTAATTTATTTATTGTTATTCTTTTTATTTTTTTTGTTAACCACGACAAAACTGTACACAAAGCTACTTACTTTGGCAAGTAGCCCCCGCAAATTTAAAGAAAAAAATAATAAAAATAAAAAAGAAACCCAAAAACTGCTTCAGCCATGGGCAAGTTTTTCCAACTGCTGCGACACGCGTCCTCCTCTGGCATCTCCTCCATACGTTTCTCTGGTCTGTGGCTTGTGCTTGGTAGAAGCTGCTTTGACTTCCTCGAACCTCTCGCTTGCACTCACTGTGAGTGTTTGTGTAGTGGAAGGGAATGCGCGGGGGGTACCTTGCATTTGAACAGTGGAACAAATTTGCAGCTGATTTATGTAAATCGCCGAGACAGGGTTTTTTGTATTTCGTTTTCGGGCTTCCCAATCAGCAGTGCATTTCGAGTGCTTACCTTTTTCTGCTTTTCTATCTCTTTCACTCTCGGTCACACTCTTTCTTTCTATGTGTATGTATGTGTGTGTGTGCCGTTATGTGGCTTTAGTTAAAGACACAAAACTGCAATTCATTCAGCGCAAAATGTTGCTTATGAATGAAGCAACCCACGCAGCAGCAGCAACAACAACAGGCACTGAGTTTGACTGCAATGGAACGGATGTTGCTGGTGTTATTGTTGCTGGTGTTGCTGTTGTTCATTAAGAGATTTTGTTTTTGGCAATCTTTTACAGCTGCTCAATAAGTCGCTTACAGAAAATCGTTCAAATCAAATCGTGACAAGCTGAGAGCTGAAAAGTAAGGCCAAGCTGCCAGACAGTTGCTGAGACTCTGTTGCAGTTGGCCAACATTTTGAATGCAATTTATGTCATCGCCAAGTTTTGCATTTTTATGCATTTATGACGTCAGACATCGCCTGACCATGGCTTATAGTGTTTTGCCATAAAAATGCTCGCAGCACGCTTGGCAAGAGCTGTGCGAGATTTTTTGACACATACGGCAAAGAGCCTGAGGTTTCTATTTTCCATTTTCCAATCTAATGGATGAGTTAAGCCTAATTAGCCTGCTGTTGCTCGTCTACTTCTAGTATTGTTTTGCCCAGCCAAACAAATCTTTGTCGTATCTATCAACATCATTGACATTAACAGAATGCCAAAAGATAGATTTCGCTTTGTGCTAACGATCGCCAGCAGAAGCAGCAACAACACTTAGCAGCAGCACCTTCAAAAACTTGGCACCACTTTCTGGCCAAACGACTAAGAAATCTTCTTAAGTACGAGGGCAGTTCGAGAAAGTAGTCCACAACTTAGAAATTTTCAAATAGCTTATTGATATGGTTTTCCATTGGCCCTCGTTTAAGAGGGGGAGCAAAAAGCATAAATCTTGCTTCTCCACACGGTCCACGTTCATGTCAAGTCAATCTCTTGAGGGAGGGAACCATGGTAGGGGCAGCAGGAGTAGACCATGGCAATATGTGCCATGCATGAGCTCATTAGAAAATATGCGCGTAATTTGTGGGATAACATGGGCCGATGGAAGAGGGCGTGGAGGGGCGGTAGGCCAAGAAGAAGGCAAGGAAGCATATTTTGGATCTATTTTTGATTTGCTTACTTGTTGCTGGCTGCCTTCGAAATGTGTCAAGAGGCTTGGAATCATCGTGGCCAGGCATTGACCACCACCAATCACATTATTTCAGTATCTCTCTCCATCTCTCTCTCTTGCCAATGTCCAATTGTACGTCTGTTTGTTTTATCGTCGGTACTAAAAAAGGCAACAAAGTGTGGGCAACAACAATTGAAATGCTAGAGAGCTAAGCGCGCGTTACGCCCACTGAGAAAAACAAAAAACTTCAAATCATGAAAGAAACAGCCCGGTAGAAGAAGCAAAAACAACAAGAGGCAACCAAGAAACGTTGATGTAAGTTAATTTTTTTTTGTTTTTTTTAACCAACCATATACCTACCATATTTAGTTCTTTTTTGGAAATTTGAAAAACAACAATATAAACAAGAAGTAGTTAGAAGTGAATGCCCTGATAGATGATTTGAGTTTTATTCACCATGCCTTCTTTAAGAACAAAATTGTCCTTTTTGGAAGTCTCATAATTACTTTTAAAAAATTTAAAGGGTATTTAGTTTTTAAAAAAACATTGAACATCTTCAGTTTTTCTTCGAGCTCGATCTGTTGTGGTCCCTGATCAAGAGCGCTTTAATAATCTTAATTAATTTTACTTTTTATTGCTTTACCTTGTGATCGGAATCATCAGTTTCTAGCACCACTTTCTCTAAGCTTTTGGTTAAGAGTCAAAGATGGCTCTTGTAGTCGCATACAGAATGATAATGGCTACCGCCTGCCGCTGCCAACGCTTAACCAACATTTGAACCATCTGAGCCACAGCAAATCTCATGCTCAAGTTGACTTACTGACTAAATGACTGAGTAGTTGACTGACATTTCGCTTTAAAATGTCAGATGGTGGGTCGGTCTCCTCTCTGCCTTGTTGTTGTGTCTCTCTCTATCTTTCTCTCTGTGGCATGACAGTTCAAATGTTCAGACCATTTTGGTTGGACGCGCCATATTTGCGGCACAAAAAGAACCGAAAAAATAAAAACGAGCATGATGAAGTGCAGCTGATGGAGCTCGAGTTGGAGATGGAGATGAAGGAGGTTTATGTTTATGCTGCCCTGAGAGAGAACGGTGGTGCTGATGCTGGCTGATGCTGGGTGGTGGTGGTGCGGGTGATGGTAGTGTACCGGAAACCTCCAGCGACAGCCTATAATTTGCAAATTTAATTTGCAACACACGCCAACATGTGACCCCAAAACAGCAAAATGTTATAAATAATGTGCAGTTGCAGGCTGCAGCTCGAACTGCAACTGCAGCTCCAACAGATCGGGCCGATCAGATTGTCGTAGGTGTACGTTGTTCAGTGGCTTACCTTAAACTAGAAATGTTTGCTTTATGAATGGAGCTCATGAATGAAATCATTTGAGGGGTTTGGTTCAACCATTTTTGTTGTTGTTGTTGATCTTTATGCAAATAGTATAAAACACACACACACGCACACACTGAGAGAAACGAAAACTAAAAACATGAAAAATGAACAGCAACAACTTATAACGATAACCGACGTCTATCAACGAATTCCTCGAACCATCCATATTTAGCTAAACGCCTCTCAAACCATTCGCCCAAAACATACAATTTAACAGGCATTATCAAATCGTTTGAGGCCGCATCATCATCCACATCATCATTATCCAAATCGAAGTCAGACGTAATGTGGTCATCATCCGCCTTGCTCAGTAAAAAATCCAAGACTATGGTAAAATGCAGCAAGTATATAGTGCCACAGAGAAGGGCACAGATCGATTGTCCTCGCATAAACATATAAAACGGATGCGTTGGTTTCTCGGCCTCGTTAACAAGAAGGACCCAAAGTTCATTTTCGGCATCTCGCATTGTCATTATTGAGATAACTATGTAACCAATGGCTCCCACTGCACAACGATTGATCTCATTCCAAATGTATGGTGTGTTACCAGAACACACATTAATGCTGGCAAATAGTGTAAGAACCGTCAGCACATAGAACATAATTAAGTACAGGTACTTCTCCACTAATATGAAGCCTTCGAAAACCGCGGGAATGGCAAGAAATCCCTGCACATGATAGCCCATCAGGATGATATTCAGTATGGTTTCCAACATATAGAAAAAGAAGAGGAAGGGTCTCATGGCAGGCATCATTTTGAGGCAGTTTAATTTTTGTATTATTTCTAGTTGCTACTAATACTTATTTTCGGTGTGAAAATATACCTCGATTGGAGAATAAAATAATCGACTAAAAGGTCGATTACTTTGATCTCGTACAATTTTCAAACAAATCCCAAAACCTTCACAGTTTGGTTTGTAAAAAGCAAGTTTTTGTATTCTCCACGAAATGAACTTTTGATTGACATACAAATCGGTACGATCGAACAAAATTGTAACGTTAAACACAGCCAAGTTTATACTTTAAGCATTGTCTGAGCTCTTTATCTATTTTTAGAGCCATGATGGCAAAACTTGTTAAATAATAATAATAAAATAAAAAAGTAAAATACACAAATTATAACTTAACTCAAATGCAAAACCTAAACCACAAAAAGCACAACTCAAACTGTTGC
The DNA here is from genome assembly GCA_018903935.1 of Drosophila insularis. NCBI lineage: Eukaryota > Metazoa > Arthropoda > Insecta > Diptera > Drosophilidae > Drosophila > Drosophila insularis. The sequence continues at coordinate 518,925 of JAEIFP010002295.1, read as the reverse complement.
TTTTGGCTGCTGGTGCTGCCCACATGCTGCGGTTTCAGATATACATATACATTTATATTTTTTGATTGGGTCAGAGACTGGCGCCAACTCTAAAATTCATGTCCGATTCTCCGGCAGACGACGACGACAACAACAGGTGACAATGCAAAAAAAACTAGACTACAGCTGCTGTTACTGCTAACCCACACAAATTATGTTAAATAATCAGCTTAGGGTTAATTTACGATTATTTAAAAAAGTGTCCATTGAGGAGAAGAAACTGTGACAAATTGTCATCGGCTTGTCCGATGCCGTCCAGGTGGCCCAAGTCCTCAGATAAAATGGGCAATTCATCAACTGCATTGTGCCACCAACAAAGTTGAGGCTAAAGCAAAAGGCAAATCTAAGCAACTAGATGAAGAAAGAAAAAGAGAGGGATACAAGGAGACAGACCCGGGAGCAATTCACAATCTGATGTTCATGTAAATGGCAATTAAGTTGCCGTCGCCATCGTGAACTTGTGAACCACCAGCCTGGGCATCATCATCAGCAGCTTCCCAGTATCCAGTATTCACCATCTAGCGTCATCAGCATACAACCAGATGCAGATTGTTTGGTTTAAAGTTGTCTCTAGGAGGAAGTGAAGCTTCCAGAGAGTGAAGTCAGTTTCATTTCCATGTCTGTTCCCTGCAATTAATCGCAGCCCAAGTGGCTCGCTGATTGCAATTAATCTTCATTAAGAGTGCTCCTAAAAATGTCCTTTGGCATAGGGATTCTAGTGGATTCTATTTGTTCTGTCTCTTTTATCCTTACAAACCAATTTGGGTGATCGTGAGGTGTGCGATCAACAACAGCAGCAACAACAACAACAACAACAACAACAACAACAACAAACTGCAAACAAACAACGAAGCGAGTCAACCGACAATCGAGTGACCGCACAGCAATCACCTTAATTAAACATTAGGCAAGCCTCGCTGAATGCCCAAGCTTCTGTCTGTGTTGAGAGTTGCAACTGAAAGTTGGAGATTGTGCGGCTTGGCTTGGTCTGGTGTGGTCCATGTCAGCGATTTCCGTTGCACAAGGCACAAAGGTTGTCCCCTTCAATGCCATCGGCACAGTGTGTTAAGAATGTGAAATATTATTGTCAGACAAGTTTTATAGTTTAATTCTAATAACTTGGCTTTTGTATTAAAAAAAGCCTAAAAGCGCTGGTGGGATAATATACTAGATTTATATGAAAAAATAAGTTCAGTCCAAATCTTTCATTTTTTAACCACTGTGCTTTGCTCTCAATGTTAGTTTGTTTGCTGTAATTTCCTTGCAGTTTTCTTAACTCTTGCTGGCTGTCGGGCTGTTGCTTTCGTGTTTGTCGTTGGCGGTGTCAAGCCGCGTCGCCTCGTTGACAAATGCTGAAAGGCTTTGTGTGTGATTTTCATTGGAAAACTCCGTCCGTTGCCGTCGTCGTCATCATCGTTGTTGGAGTTGCCTTACCTCTCTACGCTGTAAGTGCGGTTCGATCACCCAGGTTGATTTTGATTTTCAAATAGAAAAAGAAACTCAAAAACGGGTCACGTTATTAATTGGTGAACCCTTGCCAAAAGATTTATGAATATTGATTGCAAGTGAAGTGCAACAGCAACAGAATCAGCGACAGCAGCAAAGAGCAACAGATTGAGTCAGCTTCCTTTGTCGATTAGGGTCAGGCAAAAAAGAAGTATATTTAGTCAGCTGAGTGACTACTTCTCGGTCAGTTGGGGTCATTTCCTGGCTAATTAGTGGCCATGAGAGATTTGCTTAGTGCTGACTGCGCCTGCAATTCTGTTTCCACTATTGCTCCATCTCCTCCACCACCAGCAATTAAGCTCAGTTGCATATTTATGAAATTAATTAATTAAGACGAATCCAATGTCTGATTGTTGTTGCAAGCACAAATTACTTGAATTTAGTCTCTTTGGTTGACACAACTAAAAACATTATCAGAAAATGCTTTGCTACGTTTCCTGCCTTCAGTCTCGATCGAACTGTTGCTTATTATTCCAAAAGTATCAATATAAACTCCCAATATCAGGGCCAACATTGACACACTTTGGGTGGTCTTAATTTTGGCAAACCTCAGCAAAAAAAAAAGAAAGAAAATGATTATAAAGAGTAGAGCGAGCGGTAAAAGACCAAACCCAACGGTAACGCCATCGTCACGTTGAATCAGTCGAGTAATCGATGAGACGTGCCCTGGCGATGACGAAGACCAAATGAATTCTCATCCAAGACAGCGGCGTCGTCACATGCATCCCAAACACCGACTACGACGTCCCGGCACACACCTGTTGCATTGCAGTCATGGGCGAAACGAAAAGCGAAAGGGCACACTCAAGTGGCGGGCCGATGCACTGCATCATTTGCAAATTCAATTTCAAGTTTTTGGCAACATTTCAACACACATAGACACACAAACACAGATAGATAGAGAAACACAAATAGTCCGGAGACTTTGACTAGCAACGGCGGCGCCATAGGGGACACATTTTAAAGGCGCCATCAAAAATTGTGCGAAATATTTTTCAGTTTTGTATTTATTGAGCCATTAGACGAGGAGACGAGGAGATAGTGAGGGTGCTGGAGAGAGACGGGAGGGAGAACGGGCACTGTCAGCTTATTCACAGATTAATTTTGGCAATTTATAGCCGCTGAGATAGTTTTTGAGTAAGTGCAACATGCGGCATTTGCATTGCCGCCGCATAGAGGCCCAAAAGCAAGAGAGTTATGATGTAAGACGGCGAAAAGGGGAAACTATAAAAGAGGCGGTTTTGTGGGAATAATCCAAAATTGTACAAAGGAAATGAAACCCAAATAAGCGGCACCACATCTCATTTGAATAGTTCACAATGAGTATTCACAGATTGGTTTTTATTCTGTTAGAAACTCACCTGTCCCATTGCTGCCAAACCAAAGGGCCACAAGGTCCTCACTTGGCGATGTATGGTGATGATAATGATGATTACCGTACAAATATGGATTTGGATAATCAAGGAGAACGCGTCGCGATGCTGCTGCGGCGGCTGCGGCGGACACAGACGATGAGGATTCGACTAAAGAAAGAATAATATACATAAATCTATAATCATTTTCAATATCCGATGTAGAATTTTAATCAAACTCACCCTGAGCTAGTTGTGCGGCATATTCCGAAGTCTTTTGTAAATTGATGCGCGGACGTGGCTTGGCCACTAGTTGTTGTTGTTGGACTTGGGGCTGCTGCAGAGATGGTTGCTGTTGTTGCAGTTGATCTACTGCTACTGCTGCTGCTGCTGCTGATATCGGGGGATTGTTTGAATTTTGATTTGCTGCCGCAGCTGCTGCCGCTGAAGAGTCTAGAAGTAGTTGCTGTACCTGCAATATATCGACGTATTCGTCTAATTCCACACCATGATTCGATGACTCCCTGACACCATCCGATGCACCCGAAGCAGAAGGTGGTGGAGGATGCGCACGTATTGGTAGTGTAGTTGTTTGTGTGGTTGTTGCACCCTGATAAAAGCCAAAAGTGGGCGCAACTGACGATGCCGTTTGCACAGCAATGGGCGGAGCAGGCGCTGTAAATTGCAGGGGATTCCGACTAAGACCCAACTGGGGAGTTGTAGGTGTATTAAGTGAATCCTGTGGGGTAGATGGAGTAAGTGTTCCTGGTGATGGGGCTACCCCACTAGTAGTCAGGGGAGTATGTGGCACTAGACTAAGCGTCGGATTGGATGGCGGTGGAGAAGATGTGGCACTTGTTGCTGCTGTTCCTAGTTCATTCTGACGACGCATTGTCAGCATCATTTTTGCAAATTTTATTGTTGGTAGCAGCAAGGGGGAACAATAACAAAATCCAATTAAGAAATAAAACAAACTCAAAGCAAAAATAATAAGAAAAAAAACACAAATTCCTTCTCATAGACTCCATTTGATTAATTCAATTTGGGAATCAGCTTAAATATGATAACAATTCTCTTTTAAACACATTATAATCTTTACGTTTAATTTGTTTTGATTATGTTTTATTGATGCACTTCACACACTCTAATCCTTGTGTATTGTATTGAATCATTTAATTCAGTCTTTTAGTTAGGTCGATTTTTAATTTGTAGAACGATTTTTTTATTCTATTAGAAGAGAGCTGAAAGCAAAACAAAAAAGTCGAAAGTTTATATAATGGATATATTAAGGGAATTATAGATACGTATATTATTCAAGTTTTTAGTATCTGTATCTAGCTTAGTCATCTATCAAGACTGTGAAACTTTTATTGAATTAATAATAATTTTTTTTGTTTTTTTTTTTAACTTTCATATATAAATTAAGACTATCAGTTGAGACGTTGTTACTTACCTTTCTCTTAAAGTATTTAGCTAAGATTTCTGATTGATTTGCATGTATTTTAGCTTTATAATTTGATCGAATTTCTTTTCACCTGATCCTTTAAAAATGCTTTTACGACAATATTTGAAAATTGATTTTGTTTTCGGAATATAACTACAGTAAAAACACTCTACATTAAAAAGATCACATAGACAGACACTCAGACTTTAACTTATAGTAAGACCATAAAAAGAGGTAACAACATTATACACATGTTAATCTAGAATCTAGATGTATGTATCTATTATTTTTCTTAATAAATATATGGACACTTTATATCTAAACGTGATAATTTTTCCCACATATGCCGACGGTATTCATTATTTGCTTTTTGTGAATTATTTTCGCAATTTTTGTTTTTATTTGTTTTAAATTTTAAGATAAGTATTTTTTTTGGCACTTTTGTATTTTGGTTAATAGATATATAAATTTTTGTTTGGTTAAAGATTTGCGTAGCTCGCGATTCAATTTGTTGATGCAGTTTTATAATTTGTTTTGATATTTTTCTTTTTATTTTGGCATAAAGAAAAGTAAAAATCGAAAGCTGGCCGAGACGAGCTGTTGAGCCGTCAATGCGCTACTGGCACGAGCAGTGAAAATTGAAAATGGAAATGGAAAAACTCGGCAAAAACGGTGGAAAATCGTCCAAACGTTGCGTCTGTGCTTGTGTGTGTGCTGTTGTATATTTGCGCCGGCGTTGGCGTTGGCGTTCCGTCGACGGAAGCGTCGGAAACGATGAAACGAAAATGCTTGAAAATTGTTTAGCCTCATCGTCGTCGTCGCTTTGTATAATTGTTCATTCTCTATTATGAGGAGCACCTCAATGAGAGTCCCTATCAGTGTATCTATAGGTGTGTGTGTTTGTGTGTGCGTGTAAGAAGTGTAGGTGGTGGGCCGCTGCCGCCGTGTGAGAGTGGAAAAGCAGCATTTCCGATTCGGCTAGCGAATAGACGAAAAAAGAGCAGCGGCAATCCACATAGTCTCAGTGTAGGTGGATGATGGCTGCCATAGGCAACAATACCGGGAGCGAGTGTGAGAGCCACTGAGCATGGTTGAGAGAATGGGAAGTGGGCGAATGTTTCGTGGATTGAGTTAAAAACAAAAAAAAACATAGAAGGAGAGAATCATGATAGAAACCAAAACAAAAAGTTCCGTTTCAAGTGTTCAGTATCAACACTTTCTCCAGATTATTGTTCAGTTAATTTTTGTAATCTTGTTTTATCGCGTATACGCCTTATGAACCCGAGAATTGACATTTTTGTACTATGTAATATCAATAATGCTCAATTTCTCAGAACCAGTCTGATGTGAACTTCAAAAGTCAGGGCAGCAAAAATATTATGCAAAAATTCTAAGAGAGGAAAAATGAACGCCCACAACGTACACACAAAAACAAAAGGGAGTCAGGCTGGGGCAATTAGAAGTTGCAAGCATCCTGTCATTCTTGACATTTAAAGGTCAAAGTTGAGCATCAATCAAAACAAGTAGAGACATGAGAGTGAAAATATATTCAATTCGCCAAATGAGTAAAGTAAAACAATAATATCAAAAAAAAAAAAAAAATAATAATAATGAGAAATCGACGGCGGCTCCACCGCCGAGACAATGTCGAGGTCGTCAAGGAGAAGAAATAGATGGAGGCAGTTCAACTATGAATCTAGGATATTGTGCCGTACAGCTTCATTCTCCGCTCTCCTTCTTTTCAACCAAAAACTTGTTGATTCCCAGAGCTTTTCTTTTTCATTGGAAATCTCTTTTTTGTGCGAAGGCGGGCCAACAAAATGCTCAATGCTAATAGATGCGATTAACCGCCCACAATGTCAAACAAGGATATTTAGTTCCTGGAACTAAACTACCCCGCACAATGAGCTCAAAGCTATAAAATAATTTTCTTAACAAAAATTTGGTCTCTTTATTCTTCATCGTGGATATAGATCCAAAAGTCATGCGATTTAATTGAGCAAACTAATAAACTCATTAAAATACTTAACAATTACAATTATGTAAAGTAATTTTCCCATAGGTCAGTTCCACTGTAATCGAATAGCTACTCGAAAATTTGTTCTTCAGAAGAACTGTCTAAGAAAATGTGGGAGAAGGCGGCATTTTTGATATGGTATGATGGTACTTTGCCCTTTTCCTGGGGCCAAGCTCCCAACTAGAAATATGTGTGTGGGTTGAGCTGCTATGACTACAAAAAAATGGCGGCAAATGGAAATGTTGTTGGTCCGTTTAAATTGGAATATGAATGAAGTTGCTAGAACCATCAATGAAAAAGCTCCCGTGAGGTAACGACAGAATGGGGTAAAGGAGTGTGGTCTGGGTTCATTTCATCTGAACTTTAGTTCACATTTCATTCACATTAAAACTCGAAAAAATATATCCTAACAGTCCGTTTTGTGTGTGTGTGTAAAAGAGAATGAAATGAGAGAGTAGTTTGGCCTTCTGAACTTTAACATTAGCCAAGCTTAGCTTGGTTAAATCAAATGTCATTTTGAATCTGAATTTGTTATCCTTCGTCCAGTTAACTGTAATTGTCAGGAGCAGACATTAAAGCAGCCTCCAACTTGTTGCTACATACGAGTATATGCCACAGAATACAAGATTTGACCTTTAGCTGAAAATGTTGAGACTTCTTACCTCATACAGGAACTAAAAACAATACATTTGACCTTTGTACTGTGACTCGAATTCGCTACCCATATGTGTTCGTGTATGGATTAAAGCAAGCTACTAAGCATACGTAATTTTATACTATGCAAAGTAATTGAAGTTGATTGGCGGAGTATGCTTTCTTCTATATCTAATCTAATTGAATATTTTATAAAACTGTAGAGTCCAACGATAAGTTAATAATTAAAACTATCTAGTGGTTACAATATACTCATGGTTTAGGCTAGAACTGATTTGCCATCGCCGATTAATATACTTGTTCTGACTTGGCGTCGTCGTTCTGGTCGTGGTTGTAGAAAAAGCTAAGTCAAGCTACTTACCAGCCATAAAAAAGGCAATCAGATGTCGTCGGCGATGCAATCCAAGTTGGTGAAGGAGCACGCAAACCCTAGAGAGAATGACTCCAGAGAACCGATGAAAAATCAAGATTTAGCGCGTAAATAAGAAGTTTTCAGCGACGAGAGGGACTGCGACTGTTGCAACGACTTGCGACTACGTTTGTAATTAATTACGAGGCGGGCCAAAAGGCGACCAGCGACGCACGCGCGGACTCTTCAGAGCTTCACAGTCCAGAAAAGATGACCAAACAGCGATAAGAAGAATAGCGCAGTAGCTCTGCTTAGCCTAGTCAAAGGAAGCGGCAAAGCGCAGCAGCAGCTACTGCGATTACGCGACGACACACCGCGGCTTTATTAGAGGGAGATGGAAATATTACACAGATCTTTATTTTTGGGGCTATTGCTATCCTTTAAAGATTATGCAATTTTGATTTGAAACACGCAATTTGATGGGCCGGCTAAGATATGTCTTCAATGGAGTGGGGTGAGGAACATTCGTTGTTTTCCTAAGCGTCCGTCGACTTAATTCCATTTAACGATCTCATGATCGGGGCGCGTTAATTCTATTAGACGATAATTTCCTTCCGGTTGCGTTTTGCCATTCGACTCGTCCGAGTGTCTGAGGCATAAAAAACTGTTGTTTTAGCTTTGGACTTTCAGCGCTTTTGGTTTAGTTTTCGTTTTGGTTGCTTTGGATTTTTTCTTCTCTTTTTTTTAGCGTCAGCATATCGTGGGCTGATCATCGCCTTACTTAGAGATCTGTCGCCCAAGTTGCTGTTGTTTGTGTGGGCAACTGTACATGCAGTTCAGACAGCTGTCCCTGTCACACGCATGTGTGTTAGATGGTAAGAGAGAACAAATCGGGGGAATGGGCACCCAACCCCCGCAAGTAAGCTTCTATCTTATTGTCAGTCACAAACACCTTTACATTTTGTGTGTGTGTGTGTGTGTGTGTGGGTTTTCTATTTTGAGGAGAAAGAGATAGAGACAGGGAGAGCTTCTCAGCCCACATTCATATATACATCCATACATATACTGATCTTAGCCCTATAGACTGTGCTGCCCTATTATTAAAGTATTTTAAATTTGCATCACTTGTTATTGTATTAACAATCAAATTACCATGCAAATCCTCTTTAATTTGAAGTAATTTAAATTTCATCCACAAGTTTGATTTGCAGTCCTTAAAGCTTTTGTGGAAAGCTTCGACCAGCTAAAAATAACACCAACTCAAGTTTGCATAAAGCTTTACCACAGGAGCTTTTGGCAGGCAGGGTCGTCATTGTCGCCGACGTCGACATCGTCACATACAAAGACACGCCATTTGGAACCTATGTGTGGGAGGTTTCATTGATAAATTTTCACTGCAAAATTGAATTGCAAAAATTGTTGCAGCTGTACCTCGCGAGAGCCCGACTCTCTTTAACTCTCCCTTTCTCCCTCTCTCTCTCGCACTTGCTTTATTTTAAATGACATCCTATGTGGGTGTGGATCTTGTGAATGAATAAACCGCTAGAGAGTAACAGAGAGACAACGCCCACAATGCCTGACTTCTTTCACATGCACACAAATACGGACACTTACACACAGAACTCACATTCACAAAAACCAATTGGTTTTTAATCATATTCATATACATACTCAGAGCCCCTTCATACCCCTCTCTAGTCCATTTTGGTTCATTCATTCGTATTTGCAGGCAGAACAACAAAATGCTTAAATATGGAAACTTGTAAATTAGTTCAAGTGCTGTACACAAAGCAAAATGTCCGCTGACTTTAATAATTGTACATTAATTATACTTAACGCCCTCAGATCTAACACCAATTTGACATTTTCATGTTCTTCCTTGTCTGTTCACATAGTTTGTAATTGTTCATTCATAATGAAGTAGAACAACCTGAATTTAAAACATTAACAACATAATAAAAATATCAAAAGGTTAACACATACAAAAGCGGATTGTATCCTGTAAATGTTGGTAGATCAAGCAAAGGAAGCTAAAAGCCAATAGGACATTATTTGCCTGATTGACCATGCTTTCATTTTATTAATATATTCTTCTATGTATGTAGCTATTTGTGTGTTTTTAGAATGTCTGGAACTAACTGACTTTTGCTTCCGTTTTATATGCCAATTCACTGAATTAATGAGCGTCGCTAAATGTGTTCTCTCCATCCACCAAAAATAGCTTTTGACTAGAAGTTGTTTTATCGTCAAGTGGTATAAGAAGGGGATTTTGAACTTGAAGTAGAAGATGACGAAGACATCGTCACTTGCTCATTAAAAGAAGAAGCTGCCATTTCGCTGTCACTCACTCATTCACTCACTTATTCATTCACTTGGACAGACAATTTACGAAAAAACGCGTTCCATTCATTAGGGACAAAATGTTGTTATTGTTGTCCATGTCGGTCCAGACAGCAACTAGAGGAAACACTATATTTTGTTTCACCTTTTTCTTTCGGGTTTCATTCAGATCTACCTTAAGCCTATCCCAAAAACTCTTTTTCGGCCAGATTTAAGTGAATTGCACTGTCGTTTACAGGCAACTTCAGCCAAGCCACACCTTTTGTAGTGACTTCTAAGTCATTTTCAACATTATGCTGGTTAGATAGAGAAGGGTCAGATGTACGGCTCTTTTCTTCAGTAAACATTTTCTCCTCTTTCTAATCATTAAACATTTCAATTGACTGCCAGCAGTTTATTTATCACATTTTCATAATCATCGTCATAGTCATCATCATCATGATCATATTTTTATGCTGTCGCTATCTAGTGACACTTTTATTTGGCCAGTTTTGAAGATTTATGATAACATGACCCATAAAGATCTGTTTCTATTTCTACATCTGCTTTGGTATGCAGTGTTCCATTGATTTTATGCAAATTTTCCTCGAAAATGAGTTTTTATTTTGTTTTATGGTTTTTTGATGGCTCGCCACACAAGATGAACGGCTGAGGTTACAATACAACACAATACAATGCAATATATATCTCGGCATATCTTAAAAGATCTGGGTATACTATATAATTCTATAATTAATAAAAGTCACACTATAACTATGGCCTAGCCCAAAAATGAAAAAAAAAAAAAAAAACAAACGAAAATGAATATGTTTCTCAAAAACTGCGCATAAAAGGTCTATCAATTATCAAGCAGGAATATTTGCAATTTCAATTAATGCAACGCCCCTCCAAAAATAGTTTCAGAGGTGCAGAAAGAAACAGCTCGTTGTATAATATAAATCATAAGGCTCCAAAGGTCTGTCCTGGCGCTTGTTGCTGTATGTAAAATTTAAATAAATAAATTGAGTTACCACCTCAACAACAAGTCGTCAACTAGTTTTCTATACGTATGTATATGTAATTGCTGGTGAAATTTCCTCCATTATACCAATTGTTGGGCTATGCAAATGAATTTCCTAACCATTTAGAGACCCATCATCAACATCGACATCAGATGGTGCCATAGGTCCCCGTAGATTTCTCTCTATTCTCTGCAAGCGATTTCTCTATTAACCATAAGCAGGGTAAATAGCCAATTGACTTGAAATTGGCAATTATTTTTTGAGTAAGGCAAAAGGTAAGCTAAAATGCTAAACCTCAGACAGACAGTTCACATATGGCTCTTCTATGCTTTTCCACCATCATCATCATCTCTGTCCATGAAAAAAGAGTACATTATGAATGAATAATGTATGAATGAAAATTGCATACACGTGCCTTCCAGCTATAAAATGTGGCACCACGAGGAGACTTGGCTCAGATTTCAAATACAATATATATTGTATTGTACGTATCCGTGTCAGTGTGTGTACGAGAGAGCTGCTCCTAAAGTATGGTCATGTTAACTTAAAATCTGTTTGATAAGCCCATTGGAAGAAACTTCCCTCGCAAAACAAGCACATTTGTGCAAAGATTTTTTATTTTTTGAAGATCAGTGATTTGTTGGATGTTTTCGATTGAATTTCTTTAATCAAAGACTTGTCTTATTGTCAAGTCATCTTGTTGCTGCTGTTGTTGTTGATTTCAACACTCCATCTCATGAAAAGCCTTGCAGGTGGTCTGCTATGTTGATTTGCCTTGGATCGTTGCATGTGTCAACAACAATCCCTCTTCAGCCCATACTTTACTTCTATCGTCTGCATCTGTTACCTTAACTAAACGTTGACAAATCGTTATGGTAACTTAATACTTTTTTGTGTAATGCAAAAATGAGAAAAAAAAGAAACAGAAACGATGTCTATTTTCGGCCTTTTATTAGCTTTATGGTCAGCAAACACTTTTGGACAAGCTGCATCCTGGAATACTTGGCCATAATTTCTCCACTGATTAATGGTCTATCAATTGGTCTATTAATTTTTCGACTCGGTGGAATAAACATTTAATTATTCGCAAATACTGTCAAAGCTCCACTCAGTTGGAGTCCAGTTTTTTCTTTCGAAAATCGCGTGACATTTCGAAATTCCAATAATGATTTAATCGAACGGTAAGACGATCAACTAGATGCCGCGACTAGCTAGCGGCTGCTGCTTTATGAAGTGCTATCAATGGGCCTATCAAATTGTTAGTGTTGGTGATTCGACGGGTGCCTCATTTGTTCGTGGACCCATCAAAATGCTAATTGAAATGCGTTTGGCTTGTTTCTTCCTGCTACACGCCGACAAAACTTCAAAGCCTTTCAAACTGGAAAACTGTCAAATTTAATAACTACATTTGAACAAAGGCGGCGACTGCAGCAGCAGCGGCATCAGCAAAATCAAACTAAAAACTTTAAAGAGATTGCTTTAAATTGAATTTCTTTTCTTTTACCTCCTGTTAACGATCCAAAGCACTCAGAAGCAGCTCAGATTTGCATTTAAATTGCTCTACACTCAATTAATTAAAGGTATAAATAGTTGACGGGGTTATTAAAAACAGCTTACCAAGTTATCTGCCCCGTGGCAGCTAATGAAGACATTATACGGGGCACTAGCAGAGAACAAAAGACTTAGGCGAAGAACTTGATCAAAATTTTGAAGTAGTGGAAATCAATCACATTTTTTTGCTGCCGCTTTCTTAAAACTATTCCCAGCTCATCATCGAGGGAAGCAGAAGATCTTCTCAATAAATCCGTGAAAAGCCATTTCAAACGAGCCGCAACATCTTATCGCACTATTTATGGACTAAAGTTTTAAAGAGTGTTTTTTACCATTCCGTTTCCACTTAACTAACGCAACCTTTGAACCTTTTATGTTTAATTTAATTATGCTAAAATCATCATCTCAGAGCATTCGATTTCATTTAATTTGATTTGATTTTGTAGTTTGTAGCTTGCCGCTCCGCAAATCCATATAGTTATGGCTCTGAACGAATTGGTTCACATTTCGTTACACATTTACCATGACGAATTATCGTCGAGCGAGTTTCAGGTTAAATAAAATTAATTGAGAAATTAGGCAAAATGCACAGTTATAGGCTGGTCCCTTTAATTGGGCCACATTAGTTTTGGGCATCTTTTTCTCTCTTTTTCCCTATTCTACTCACTGTTGTTTTACAACCTGCAATTAGTCAATTAATGAAAAAGCAATAAATATGCCCCGATTTTGATCTATATTAGATCTTGAGAGAGAGAGAGAATTCTAGACTTGGCATAGTAGTGAAGTGAAGTGGGGGTAAATGGCAACCCGTCGATCTCTGATGGCCATAAATTAATAGTCCATTATTTTTAAATTTTCAATACTTCAAACTGTCATCGGGCGCATTCCGCTTGCCTTTCGACTGAGTTCGTTTGCATTTTAATCTTTCTCTCTCTCTGTCTTATTAATCGAGGCATACAAATTAGTCCACCCAAAATATTGGAACGTTGACTTTGTGTTGACTTGTCACTATGTCGGCCAATAACTTAAATCAGGAGACAAGGCAAGTTGGCTGGCGGCTGGCTTTCCACCAGTTCTCCCCTGCTAATGTTTAATGGAAAACGAAAGACATAAAAATTCGGTTTTGTTTTAGTGAAAAAAAAAAAAATAAATAAATAAAATCTTATGTAAATCATTTTGCGGCTCAACATTTTTCAAAATTGCTTAATTTCCTTCGCATATAACTAGCCAGATGCATGTGCATATGCAACCAGGGATGGGCACTAAACAACCTGCAGACTCCTCAAAACCTTATCTCAAAAAAACATTGTTAAAATTAACCATTTATCCATCTAAAATAATTTCACTTTTTCGAGTGAACAAATATTGCTTAGAACACTTGCACAGCCACTTTGGTTATGAAATTTTCACCTCTTGACCAACTCCAACCCTGGCAGCAACGTTAGTTTTCAAAGTTGCCATTCAAACGCTTTGGGCCATTTGCGAACTCATTTTCCGACTCAATCAAATCAAATAATTTATGCCTAGCCAAAATTAACTGGCCAAGTGAGTGGAGGTCATGGCACTTGTGTGTGTGTGTGTGTGTGTGTGTGTGTGCGTACGTGAAGAGGACCAACTCCATTACTGATTCTCGGTTACCTGGCTGGGCCATAAAGTGTGTTGATTTTTCCATTTTGCCAGAGACCCTAAAGCGCTACAATGTATATAAATAATAACAAGGAAAAATGGGAAACGGTTGTGAAAGAAAGAAAAGACTGTATTTACTTGGATGATTTTGCCAGTGCTTGATATTTATTTTCAAATATTTACAACAATTACGTTAGAAAATACAAATTGCTTAGGTGTATATACAATTCTCTCCTTCGTTTTCTTCTTCAAATTCTTCAGCTATTCAAAGTCAAACTCGAAACCATCCTCTTGGTAGTCATAGTCGGTGCCATCGCAGGTAACTTGGACGTACTTGTTGTTGCGCCAGAATTGATATTCCTGTGGTGTGAGATGCGTCCACATCATGTCACTGAAAACTTGCAGGGGCTTTGGATTCTTCTCTTGCCTCCGAATGCTGACCAGTTTATTTAACTTATCCATACTGCTGTGATACGAATTCAATGCCAATTGCTGGAGCTGTGAGCATTCGGCCACTAATTCAAGCAATTGATATTCCCGAACAATTTCCCAGCCGCTGAAACTAAGTATCTCCATTTGGGCGCATGGTATATGCTGACGATCTAGGAAGAAATCATTGTGGTACCAATTTTCGCAAATGAGGGCTCGCAATTTCGGCAGCTCCAGGAGCAGGGATTGCTGCCACCGCGATGGCAATTGGACTACCTCGTTGTTGAGAGCGATGCGAGTGATGGACTCACTTTTGGCCACCACGATCTGCTGGAAGATGGTCTCTTGGTCGGCATGAAGTTGCCGTGAGTCGTCAAACCTTATAGCCAATTTGCGTAGCTTTGGCAATTGCAGCACCTGCGATACAATGGTTTCCACGCTGCTTAGATTAATGCGCAGGACCTCTAGTTGCGGCAATTTAATGTCATGAAGACGGACACCACTATCAAAGGAGTCGGTGATATCCAAAACCTTTAACTGAGTCATTCCTAGGCAAATGTCCTGAATCCAACGGCTATCCAGGGGCAGCGAATGATACATCGACTTGAAGACCAACTCTTCAAGCTTCCTAAAGCCACGCATATAGGCACCAGATAGATTCATGCAGGTGGTAAGTCTTTTAAGATTGGGCAACATCGCGGTCAAGTCGCGGACATCCTCGTCCACCATTGTATCTGGATTGCCAGCCAATATGCAGGTGTCCACCTTCGGAAGTCGTGTAATGTTAATGTCACACAGATGTGTGATGTAGTCATAGAACTCGGCAAACGATCCTATGCCATCGTCGTGGACATGCAATTCCGTAAAGCGATCCACCATGTGGTCCATGAAGAAGACATAGTCCTCAATATCGAGAAGACCCAGGAAGGCGGTGTTTGGACCCACGATACGATAATGCAGACGTTTCTCCCATATTTTCAGGATCTGAGGTAGAAACTGGGGATAGGCTCGTGCCATGCGCACCTGATCGCTCAAATAGTCAATTCTTTCAAAGATCTGCTCGAAAAATATCACATGCAGATTGTCCACATAATTTGGTTCACATGTCGGCAACACTTTGTGCTGGGCCTCGAGAGCGTGCTTATAGAAGGCAGTATTTTGCAACATTTTGAATTTGATGCTAAGCGTCTAGTTTATCCGGTTGAGATGTTAACACTTTGAAGATCGCAAGATGAATGTATGCCAATGATGAAAATCCTTTGGTTTATATGCAAACAATTTACAGTCAGAACAGGTAAAAATATGTATACAGGTAGGCGGGTTGATGGGAGTGGATTTAAACTTTAAATTTTAGTATTATTTAATCCATTTCCAAAACGACAGCTGTGACACTTTTGTCCTAGGTATCCATTGTAACATTGGCTACCTGTTAAGTTACCTGTGTGCCCCTCCAAAGAAGGATTTCGCATTTCGCGGCATCGTCGTCATAAATCCCCTTACAGTGTCTGCAATTTGTACACGTTCTGCCTGCTGTTGCTTATCTGTGTACAGTCATCGCCTCAACTCGACTCAACTCGTCTAGTTTGCATATTACATGTGGCAAGACGTGTAAAGTTCATGCCATCGGCCGGATGCGTTGGGGAAACGTGGTCATCGTGTTGGCTACGTTCTAGGAAATGCTTGCGACCACCGATCTAATAATCTAAGAGAGCTTTGTGTTTGCCATCGTGGACCAAAAGAGAATTTGTTTTCTTTTTTCTTTCGGTAGGCTGTTTTGTCATCAGCTTAGCTAGCCAGCTATCTGGCTAGTGATTCAGTTTGAGAATGGCAAGGCCTAAAGGTTCACACCAGCCTAACAAGACCCATTGATGATGCTAGCGATGATGATCATCAAATGCTAAGTCTGTTGTTGTCAATTGTCGTTGTGGTGCTGCCTTTTGTCTAATTCCTAATGGTATTGTTGTCAGCCTTGTCAAAGCATAAAGGTAGTGTCCCTGCTTTAAATGTCTTTTTTACCTTTTAAAACTTTTCTTTAAAGTCTTTTCAAATATGTTCATATTTTTTCAACAAATTCATTGAGCACCTACTTCTTAAGCAGTTTGGGAAAGCTATTTCACACGATTCTCCCTTCCCCTCTCTCCATTGCCACTCTATTGATGCAAATGCACTTGTCTGGCTTCGGACTTTATGTGTATGTGTATATTTTCATAAATTTTTTTGTGTATGTTTTTCGGTTATTTGACTTGGCCTTATCTCAGATCAGTGTCGATCAAAATCCAAGGCAGATGAATTGTGAAATGGGATGTAGACTCACTCGACGGACTCGACGGACTCGACTGACTCGAGACTGTTTTAATAATTTTGACATAATCACATCACAACAATCTTCCTTGGTTCAAGTGCCACTCTCTGATTTGTTCATTTAAATGAATTACAAAATAAATATGTTATCTTTAAGAAGAGATCCGTTTTTTAACATTTTTTTGAAGCTTTATAAATGATGTCGCATCTTCTCATTTTTAGTTATGTATGTATGTACACAAAAAAATTCAGAAGTTTCCGAGCAGCAGCAGCTGTCCCTTTGGAATTTTCAATGGTCATAAAACTTCTCAAGAGCCGAAAATAAGAGGTAACATATAATATATAACAGCTGTCTTTTATTTTTTTGGATTTGAATTTGGCAGTTGGCAGGTACACACAGATGAATCACAAATTATTTCACACCTCAGAAACATGGTCAGAGAGACAAGATCCTGGCGCACGTTTTTAATTCATTTGTTCTAAAACTTAATCAAGCCCCACTACCCCCGATCCGAAATAAGAAACCCAAAATAAAAATAAAACAAGAAAAATATAAAGCAAAGACAAGAAGTCGTGATTGCGCAACTCATAACTCACACAAGCTTGAAGAAGCTCGAAAACAAGAAGAAAAGGGAATGTTGCTGCTAGTGTTGCTGCTGCACTTCACACCGACAAACGACAGGAGGCTAAGTTTTTTTTTTATACATTGTTTAATTAAAAACGAAGACGGCGGAAGAACTACCAGTACCACGTGCAGAGAAAAAAGATGACAACAACAAGCCAAAAGTTAAGAGCTAAGAGGAAAAAGACTCTGGCTGAAGTCGCTCAAGTGAAGTGACTCAAAGGACGACACGTTTTGGCTTCTGTGTGTCTAGAGGAGCTGTTTGTTTGCTTGCGCTCTATCACCACACAGAAGAGGGCACAAGGCACAGGGCTTGTGGTGGGGCATCATCACTTGCCACAATTACTGTCGTTGCAGTCACCAACATCAGCAACAGTTGCTGCTGCTGCTGCTTAATTTTGCAAACATCTTCTGCGATTATATTGCTCTAGAAATATACGAAAATCATGGTCATGCTTTCAGGCTGTAAGAGTAGAAAAGATTAGTCGTGTATAGTTTTTCGCCGACTGCTCATAATTCCTTTGATTCATGGTTGATATAGTGGGTATTAAAATCTGTTTTCTATTACTATTTCAGTGAAAGGATATGGAATTGTTGTTTTGTTAATTTTCTCAAAATTTTGGTTAGAGTATTTATAGTTCAGTTATAGTTTTATAGTTATATACGCTTATAGCGATCTACTCTCCTCAAGACTTGTGTTTATAATTCGCGAATCATGTTGCATTGTTTGGGGCGGCTGCTGCTGCTGCTGCTTCTTCTGTTGGGTGATGATGAGGAGCTTCATTTTTATGGCCCCCAATGGCAATGATGGGGCACAATTTCTGTGTGTGTATATGTTGAACTTGGCTCCTGTATGCCTCGCGCAACACATGGCTTCGCATCGCCTCGCCCTTAACAATGACAATTGTTAGTGCTGTTGCGCCTCCTGATTATTTTGACTTGATAACGAGCTAAACAATAAAAACAAGCGGCAGCAGCAGCGACTTTAACGCCAAGTCATGTTTATCGGAAGACCCCAACTCAGACGGTTCACTACTGACTGCTGACTGCTGTAGACACCAGACAGGACCCATCCTGGTTGTATGTAATCAATTTGAATGCCATGAATCTTCAGTTTGAGTTTATTTGTTGTGATTTCTTAAGTTGTTGCAATTATGTCGCCTGTTGCTGCTGTTGTTATAGCTGATGTTCTCTGTCCGAAAAGTGAAAACAAATTGAGCTGTACAAAAATTAACATTCACCCGATGTTGTCTAAAATGTTTTGGCTACTTTAATGGTAGCTGGCACTGTAAAATTTAACTTCTTTCCTCTCTTTCAACCGAAAAGTCATAAATTGGCGCTTCATAAAGGCGGGCAAACAATAAGATACTAACAATCCACGACATTTGATGATGCGTAACAAAATGTAGGGCGATCAACCGATCATACGGCTGCTACTATTCCTTTACATATTCTCCATTGTTTGATCCATTGATTTGCATAAGAATGTAACCTGCGGAAAGGCGGCATTCACCATGGACTCGGGAAGCTGCACCTAAAAAAGGTAGAAAGAAAAAAAAAACAGATAAATGTAACCTGGTCGTAAAGTGGAAGTCAAAAGCTGCACTTGATGCATCCCTATTGTTTTCTAAAGATGTGGATGAAGTTTTTTACTGCAAATTGCTTCTGAATGTCTTTACTAACAAAAACTCATCTGATGCATATGTACAAACCTATATATTAACACTATAAACTCGGATGATGACTCTATAAACTGATCTGCCATCTGAAGCGATTAAATTGTGTTTTTTGTATACTACTGACAACAAGGTTGAAAAGATAACTAGAAAATTTAAAACATCCGAGAACCTTTTCTTATAGTGTACTTGCGATGATATCGACGTCAAAATATAATATTTAACTCAGACCCCACAGCGTGTGATTCGTTTATCATTGTTGTATACTTGACTTGACCTCCGTTCCTGTTGCCGTTCCCGTTTCAATTCATAAATCAACAAATCATTAATTTTTTAACTGTACGCCTCAGTAACCACAATTTCGTCTCCATCTCCCTTCTTTAATTTTTTTTCTTAATGCTTGAAAAAGAAAAGAAAAACCCTTTTTCACAGTGGGAAATCTTTGCTCCCACAATTAATCAAAAATGAATTCAACCTGGCAGAGGCAATGAAATGGATCGCCCCCAATGAGCAGATCATGTGTATGTATGTACATAGATCTAAACACACCCCGTTAAGTTGTTTATTGATCTATTGTTGTGTTGAGTTATTGAATTGTTTGATGCATGCTAATTAAATGTGGGATTTCGACGGGTTTTAGGGGGCAGAAGAACAAGTTTAAGATTGTTCTCATTGTAAATCATGCATATCATATGTATTGATAAAAATATGTGTATATATGTATATAAATTCGTAGTTGATTTGTTTTTCATATCCTGTCGGTGTTTAAGATCGGCATTCAAAAAAGGAAGATCGCTTATCGAAGCTTCTTAATAAATATCAATTCATGGCGATAGCGCTCACACTATGTATTAACAAGAAACAAAGATATTGTGGTCTGGTAGTCAGTCTTTCAACGCTTATCGTTGATCTGCAGAGCATACAGTATACATAGTATATTCCTGCAACAGTCCATCGATCGACCATCGACCATCGATCGGCAATCGTCTTTCGATTGATTGATAATAGCACGAAATGCTGTTGCAAACGGGTTAACTGGCTACAGAGAAGCAGAGCAAACTGAAAACTCATTAACGCAATAATTAAGACGACAACAAGGTTTTTAAGATAACAGGCACACACACAAACACACACATATATTGAGGGGAGAAGGAACGCAGCAGTAACATGCCACAGGTGATCGAGGATACCAGATTTGGGATCTGGGCCAGACTTTCTGACGCTCTGACACGCTGCTTAGGCATTTGTCTCTCTCTCTGCTCGTACCTGCTCCTGCCCTAAGTCCAGATGTGATAATGATAAAGGGCTGCTACATCAATCGTTGACAGTTGGGCTACCACACTTTTCATTTTCTGATCAATCCTCCTTCTTGATCCGATCCCCGTCTCTAAGTAAGTACCACTTTGAGGTTTCAGGCGATGCTTGACTGTGATAAGATATGTTGTATACTATATACAGGTACAGGTTCTTCTGTCTCTCATTCCTTCTTCTTTAGCGCGAGATATTTATTGTGAAATTGATTTTTTATTACACTGTCACATTTTCCTGTCTACCGCTCCCCCCGACTCGGGATCATCGATCGCTGATCGGAGATCGTACATTCCTATTTCTCTCCGTCTGTAAACCGCATTCAAGACCAGCAGCAACGGGCAATTTTACGCTTCATTTAGCGTGACGTTTAATTGGAACTTGGCTCGCTCTTCTCGATCTTCTCGTTTTTGCGTTTTATTTCTTCTTTGTACAGAGAGATCTGAGATCAGGTGAGATCTCATTCTTTTTTTTTTTTTAACCATTTCTTCTCAATTGATCGATTATTTTCGTTGAACTTTAATTGAATTTTTGTTTTGACTTGAATGACTTTTCGAAACATAAGGTGAGAGAGTGAAAATATGCCAGATCATGGTAAATTAAGGAAACATGATTGTTGAGTACAATAACAGGCATTAGGAGAAGGAGGAGGAGTAGCAGGACGTGGTCGACCGCAGTACACTTACTCCTGACACCTCCTGGCGTTATTTAATTATGGTGCTGATAACATTCCGCCGCGTCGATGGTAGCAATTATTCATCGAGCGACAATGAGAGGGAGAGTGAGATCTCTGCCATAAGATCATCTAGCCATAAATAAACCAAAATGATAAATGGCGCAACTTTTTTTTAAATGTATTTTAAATGCAATTCGAATCGGAGTTGGAGTTGCAACTACAGCTGAAGCTGAGGCTGATGCTGGCGGCGCCTGTTGTGGCTCCGCTCATTATGAGGATAATTTATGAGGTAACCAAAGTGTGAAGGACGCCACCGGACAACGCAATGTCCACGAGAAGTCAGGAGTCGCGGGTATATAAGTAAAACACAACCACAGAAACATTTGCGAGAGGGGAGAGTCAGAATCAAAATCCCATTTAATCGCTGCAAATATATACGACATTTTGTTCGCAAGTCAGATTTCATTTAAAACAACTTAATTAGATTGCAAATAACTCATGCCTCTTCTGTTGAGCGATTGGGGGATCCACTTGGCGCCAGCGTTGACAAATGCCTGGGTGGTAAATGTCATACAATAAAACTCAGCAACTCAGCAGGAGCAGCATCGTCTGTTGATTATGTTTATTAATGGCGAAGTTTGCAAGGGGCAAGTATTAAATAATTATAAATATTACAAATTTTATTTTGAAGATTAACTCTCCCTCGGTGCTCTTAAAGAATATTCGAATTTAAAATTTCACTTTTTTATCTGCCCGAAACGTTTGCTCATAGGCGAAAGGGACAGCTTTAACCTATTTAAAATCTGTTCAAGTTTAGAGATAACATTTTCAAACTTTATTCCATAAAGAAGAATTATTTAAAATTTTTTAAAAGACTGAAATTATTATAAGTCAAAAATCTCCACCAAAATATAGTCGCTTCTAAGTCATGCTGAGATCCAGTTTTGAACAACTTTACAATATATGTTGTATATATGCATTATTAATAAAACGTTATGAAAAAATTGTGGCTGTTGTTGCTGTTGCTACCATTGTGGCTGATGCTTTGTTAACACCTGCTGTTTACATACCAAAATCAGCATCTAATTGTGAACTGCCCATATTGTGCCTCTCGCTCAGATGAGTTTTTTTTTTTGGACTCCATTATCGATCGATAAATTAAGAGACGCTTTGCTCCAAATAAACTGACATAATTGCCGTTGAATTTATGAGACCTGAACAGAAAAAAACAAAAAACGAAAAGAAGAAAAGGGTTTTCAACACAAAGACAAAGGTAAAGTGTCAAAGCAAGTCATTAGGGTTACAAGTTTTCTTCTGCATCTTCTTAGCATTTAGGGGGAAATTAAGTTTCGATGGAACAGAGAAAATGCAATTAATTAAACGCATTTCGTATGCTTAAGGGAAATTTTTCAGTTTGTCGCCACAGAAGGAAGACAGATGCCGACGTTGCGATAAGGTTGCAGATAAAATCTGATCAAAAAATAATAATAACTAGGAATTTAATTAACCAATTTACATTTTGAGGCGGTAAATGAGAAAGCACCATATTTAAACTTGAAGAATAAATTGCCTATGAAATGGGACATACCATAACTAGGAAAACTCTTTTTATGTATCAGCAATTTTCCACACTAATTTGCCAATTTTCTAGCCACACACATACACATACAGGCACATATGACAAGTGAGATTGATCGTAAAAATTGATTATCGTTTGAAAAGTCGTGATTTTGGCGCCGAAGCCAATTGAATTCAATTGCCCCAGAGAAGATAAAAATGGGAGTGGGATTGGAGTTGGAGATGGAGTAGGGCAAAAGGTGTTTTCATTTAGCCAAAGTGATTTGCTTGTCATATAAAGTATAGTTGATTTTTTCCAAGAGATTTATAACCCCCATAGATCAACATAACAGACGTCACTTGCATTGTGTTCTGGAATGTCAGTCTTCTGATAATGAGCTTGGCATTAAAAAATCAAACAAACAACAAAGAACTTTATGATAAACCTAAAATAATTAAAACTCTAACAAACAAAGGGCCCCAAGGCAGGCCAATGGACGGCCTATTACCTAGGATCAGGTTGATCATTAAGTTGGAGCTGTGGAGTTGCCCGCATTGTGCTGGACATGACATTAACAAGCGTGTTATAGTTTTCTAATGAAGTCGTTTTTGTTTATATTTCTAATTAGGAATAGACCGAATTTCTTGAATCGAGTTGGTGGATCGACTTTTGTAAACCCTCTAGTAAATTTAGATCACACATGTCGCAATAGTTCAGAGAAATGTTATTCAATTTTAGTTCTCGAAAAAACTGTAGAATTTTTGAGCAGATTTTTAGAACTTTTAATAATGCATAATTCAGTTGAAAACATGTTGTCTACAATTATTGTTGCTTTGTTGCAATATACTCTTCATTTTTAAAGTAGAGGGTATGAGAAGAGACAAAAACAGAAACGCTTTCTAATTAATGAACGAACATGTCATCAGGTACTCTACATACATGAATGAGGTGTATCTGACTGGCATTTATATGCATTTATTGATTTTGTCCTCTTCTCTCCGCGTCGTTTGTGTGTTATATTTTGAATTTTTATTGAGTTTTAACAAGGGAGACTTGAGTAAACTTTATGGTAGTTAATAACTTTATTAGTGGGAAGAGCAGAGATGCTTAACCTAGTCTCACTTTTATTATGTTTATACATTGGTTTTTCGTTTTGGCTTTCATTTAATGGCATCGACCCGGTATTTATTGCTTTAAATAAGATTTGAACTATATTTTACAGTAGTTTAAAGCAGCTTTATGACCCCCATGTACCGTAACACTTACTTAGCTGCATCACCATCATCATCATCATCAGCAGCAGCAGCAGCAGCAGCAGCAAAATCAATATAATCCTGATACTGATGTGCGCTGGCCCTGCATTATCTCCGGGCCAATAAAAAATAGTAACTGACATTTTTCGTTTACAAAAATGTCACAAATTCACAGCGGGATTGTTGCCAATACAAGTGATTTAAATTCAATAAATCATTGGAACGAACGATCGAGTAATCGCCATTGATGAGGAAAAAGTCTGGACCGAGACTGCCGCTGAAGCTGTGCCTCGAGATGTGGTTCTGTGCGTATACTGTCTGAAAGCTTAGAGCCGGGTAAAAGTTGTCCGTTGTATATTGCCATTTAATTACAATTGGATTTCGTCTCCACGGCCTCCATGGAGCCAGCCGATCATCTTTAAATTGCCTATTTAGTTGTTGGTGAGGTGGGGTGGAGGTGGTGGCGGCGGCGGATGTTACGGAATTCGAATTAGAGATCAAAGTTCTTTGTCCTTACCCCAGCCAGACTCGCAATTTAAAGCTATTTGAACTCTTTTGAGCTTAATGAGAAAGTTGGTTACACAACGAAGACAAAAATGAAGAAAACAAGTAATGAACTTCTTTGGGCCGGGGTAGCGCAACACTTTTGACTTTGACTTTTAACATATTTATGGGTTTTTATGCTCTGCCAGCCGCCAGCCCAACCGCGTGCCACAAGACGCCCAGCCTCAGTCTCAGTCTCAGCCTTTTTGGCATTCATAAATTTGTAACTTCACTTGGCGTGACAATTGCAACACATTTATGTGTTGTGTGTGTGTGTGTGTGTGTGTGTGTGTAAGTGTGTACATTAGCCCAGCCCTCGATCGAAATGTATGTATGTCCGCTCTTCTGTCCTTTTGGTTGGGGCGAAAATAGACGTTTCATTGTCGCCTGGGCCGCAGCGCCGTTTTTATTTATCGGAGCGTGTCGAAAGTGGAGGAGAGCAGGCGCAGATCGATCCTCATCCTCATCTCCATCGTTGTATCCGTCGCAGTCGTCGCGCGTGTGGTTTTGCCCTGTCCATTATAATGTTGTTGCTGCTCTCATTGTTGGGTTGGTTCTGCGATAAGCCAAGCCATATCCCCCATACCCACAGGCGAAGAGAGACAGAAAGATCTTTAGACCTGGGCCAGAGCCCTTTCATGTTCACAACATGTTCCTTTTGCTAGTTTTACAAGATGTTTCCTGTCGTCGCATTCGAATCGAATCGATTCGAATGAATCGAATTGTTGTCAATACATGCAATATGCAGAAAGGCGACAGACCCAAAGAGATTTCGCCACATTGTGTTGGACATTCTTAATCATTGATTTAGACATAGCAGCGAAATTGATTAGATGCTCCTCTTCCCCTTCCACATGAGAATATAAAAATTAAATGAATATTGTGTAGGATCCTTTGGTTGCTTTGTGGTAGCGCTGCTGCTACCCGTTATAAATAACAATTTGCAGTCTAAAGGAATCCGATGATGATGAGAAGTCTGGGCAGTAGGACACTTTTATGGCGAAGCGAGTAGAGCTGATTGCAAATCAACGTTTCATAAATATCCACCAAAGCACTTGGCTTTTAAAATTTATGCACCTATAATTGGGTAAGGCTGTTTAGATGAAGATGAAGATGACGACCAAAATGAAAGTAAAGGAAAGAAAAATGAACGCACGAACGATGTCCGTAGCAACGTTATCAATAAATTCAAATTGACATTTCACACTCGATATGTCACACGATACTCGAACCGACGACGACGACGACGTCGACGTTGGACTTGGACACTTTGAGCTAAAAATATTGTTAAACGAAAAACACGAACTTGGCCAGTTCTCAGATCGAGCGAACACTTTCAACTCACTCTCACCCTCTCCCAATCCGCCGACCCAACTCAAAAAGGGCGACAGTTATCACATGGAAACAAAAAATAAAAATAAAAAATTCTCTGTTGTACATACCTGAGTTCTTCTTCTGTACACTGTATGCAAAAAGAACCTGCAGATCATTGCCAAGTGGAACTGGAACACAGCGCAGAAAATATGATTGCGATTGGAAGTCCCGTACAGAAAAAAGGAACACTGCAGGTTCATGTAATCTCTTAGCCAGAACAAACTTATTAAATGAGTGCCAAAGGCAAAAGCAAACTGGCCGATAACCGCCAGAGACAAAAGATAAACGCATATGATCATGTAAAAATACATTAAGCCAACGTTTCAAAACGTCATAGAGCAGGAGAAACACTGCAAGAACGAAAGAGAGAGAGAGAGAGAGGCAATGGGCGCCAGGTCCCCCCCCTATTGACCAGAGTCATTAAAAAGGCTCAGAGGAGTGCCGTCAAATCAATGAGATTGGTTTGGATTGAATGTGATTGGGCTGGGTTAGAGAATGACAGGCAAAACCCAACAAACACAACGATTGCCACTTATTTCAGAAATGTTTGGGGCATATGAAACTTTTAAATGCGCTGCATTAATGAAGTTTTCTTTGTTGTTTTATCGCAATCGCAAATATTATTTAAAGTAAGTCAATATATAGAGTTTCCTTTTTTCTGAAACTTTCTTCACCGTCTGGGGAACATTGGCCAAAAGCTTTATTATTGATACTAATACTTGGTTGTACAATTACAAATCTCTTTGGGATGTTGACGATGATGGGGATGGAAACGGGGAATGGGGAATGGGGAATGGATGTAGTGGATGCGGATGATAAAGTTCACATTAAGAGTCTCGTTTTACAAAATGTAAACATGTTAAGGGTTAATAAACATAAATAATCTCAGCTTATTAACGGCGACTCCAAAAGGCGTTGCGAGTTATCAGTGAGCGTGCAATTTGCAAAGGTGTTTGGCACTTTTTTCCCTCATTTTTTTGTGATAGGAACCCTGCGAAACGCAAGATGAAGACACGCTTCTCCACTCGCAAGTAGCTGATGCTGCTGCCAGAGATCGGGAATGGGAATGGAAATGAAAGAGTCATGAAATATATGCCAGCTACTGATAGCATTTAATTAGCTAAAGAAATAACCAAAATGAAGACCTCAGAATAAAGACAAAGAGTTATCGTCCTTTAATTAAGTTGCAACCAATTTGTCAGACAATTTAAGAATTCGGTTCCTGCTTTTCCTTTTTTACTTTTGGATTTTTTTGCGGCAGGTCGCGATTTAAAGACCAACATAATTGAAAATATGGGAAAAGGAAAGAAAACTGGTACAACAACAAGCAACTGGCGCCGAGACTAACCGGACTAAGCCACCAATTGACTAACTAGCCAACGACGACTAGCAACTACCGTCTATAGCCGACTAGCGACTGACTAAGCCAAGTCAAAGCATTTAAACATCACCTTAGGCCTCATTAAAAACAAAATATTATGTAAATTTCATTAAATTACACACAAATCAATGTGAGAGGCTATAAGAGGGACTGGTGTGGGGTGGGTTGGGCATCAAGGAAGGGGGAGTCTGGCTCCAGCCTGCTTGTTGAGCCAATGAGTATTCAAATGGACACTTGTCAAGCCATGCAAGCGGCTACTAAATCATATTAAGACTAGACAAGGATTTCCAGACTGAAATTGGTGTAACATGTAACATGTAAAAGAGATCTAGAGGATTGGGAGTACGGGAAGGAGATATGGCTCAGGAGTAGGGGGACGCAGGTGAGCTACGCATGATGTTCGGTTGACACGCAAGGAGAAGAAGTTGCGACTGGGCAAATGGAATGAGAAGTTGGTAGACAACAAGATCTGTTTAATTTTTATTTAATTAAACTTGCGATTTCTTTTTCAATGACATGACGCCATGACGAGTTATCGAACGAACGAACGGCCAACTGATAGTTCTCCCCTCTTTAACTTTAGCTTCGGGGTTGGCTTAAAGTGAATTTACTTTTCATATTGGGTCAAGTCTATTCTGATCTTGCTCATTAAACGAAGACATTAGACCGTAGACGCCCAAAAAATAGGCTGGGCCTTTTATGTCAATTTCAATCAGCCATAAAGCACACAATCATTTCCACCTTCCATAACCCGTCTTTCATGCATGTCACTTCCTTGGACACTGCACCTGAGTTAAAGTTTGAAATGGATTTTTCATCTGGATACCCTGTGAGAAGTGCAACTAAAATGTATGTCAATTTTAAAGATAACACTGATGAGTTCGTTATTTAGCTTTGATTCGCTAGGGAGTAGTCTAGCGAGACTTTTGAGACTATTTTTGTCTACAGCGTATGTTAAGGTCGATCCTTTTTTATGTACTTCTTTCTGATTTTCGTTTGGCTGCTTTGTCATTGCCGTTGGCTCTTTGCATCAGATATGAGTGGAAACATATGTTGAGCCTGTCGATACCGTTCGCAGCGTCAGCGCCATTTGAGATTAAGTAACATGTTTTGGCTGGTTGGCCAATAAACAGGAGGGGGAGCGACTTATCTAAACAAAAAATCTCTAAATTGATCTAGCAAAACCTTTTAGCATATTTTGTGCGATTTGGCAGCAAGTTTTTCCGGGGTGTAAAAGAGTTGTTTACTCTGCCATGATATTTAAATACCCTTCCAGCAACCATTGACAAAACGGGTATAAAAGATTTAAATAAGAAGAAAATTAGTAAGTATTTAAATATGTGTGATTACCTTATAAAGGTTTAAAAAGAATAACATTCCCATTGAATGGATTTATTATGATGGATTTAATGTAGACAATGGGGTGCAGGGTGTTTAAAAGTCGTCTCATATACTTTAACTATGGGTTTCTTTCTGGGATTTTTTTTTTGGGACCGCAGCATAAGATCTCCCATTAAAATCTGCCAGGCCAAAGTCATAAACTTCTAAGCTATCAAATTACAGAACGATTTGTTAGATGCGGTCCGGTCGTCATGCAAAAAGAGCGTCGTGAATGAAGAGGAGAAGGGTGAGGAAATAACGTAGCAGTTACTATGGCTAATGGATGGTCCCGGTCTCTCTTCGGCCTTTTTCTGTGTCGGCGTTGTTGGTCCCTATCCTGACTAGGTTTGCCTGAACTCTAATAGCTCATAGCCATGATGCGGCAACGCCGCAGACCTAGACGTAGAGACGTACTCGACGACGCAGCATGTCGGCCTGTTTTTTTTTCTTTTTTTTTTTTGTGGTTTTTTGCCCCACCAATATCTATGTTATAAATCTGTGAGCTCAAGTTCAACATTCAACTCTTTGGAGTAGGATCGAGCATCATGAGTCCATGGGGGATGCATGCTGTGTTGTTGTCTCGTAAAAAGCTCGTTTGTTGCCTTTTGGCACGCGCAGTAGAGCGCAGAGCACAGAGCGCAAGTAGAGCTAAAAGGTTAAGCTGGACAGCTTAACCCAGGCTCAAAGTTGGACTTCAATTTGAGGCGAAAGTTGCTCAAAAACTCTAAATATCATAAATGGATTGATGGAGGCAATTTTACAACTTTATTTCTATACGTCGCGCAAGTTGGGGCCATAAATGTCTCACTGAGAGCTGTCAAATGCTTTGGCTGTCAACCTAGAAGCAAATGACATCATTTACTGGCCACTGGCCCGGTCTGGGTTAGCCGGTCTGGGTTGCTGCTTCAAGTAAGCCATTAACAGGAGCTCTGCGAATTTTTAATTGTTTTTTCCATTCGATGTTTGCAACGTACATAGGTAGGAAAAACTCAATTGTTGCTTGTCTCGTAAATAAGTAACTAAAAACTCAATTTGCAGACAAAAGTTGCCGTTTTGGCGGATTGACTTTTATGACCACACTGCTTCTTGTCTCCAGCGAGTGAGCCACTAGTGAAAAGTGTACCATCGGATCTCTTTAAAAGATGGGGAAACCAAAGCTACAGAGCTAACGCATTGTACATATTTCGAAATTCGAAAAACGCATAGGAAGTAGGGGAGACTTTGTAGTGAAGAGCGAGAGAGAGCCAGAGCCAGAGCCAGAGCCAGAGTCATGGTGAATTGCATTCAAGTTACTGTGGTGAAGAGAGCCCTATACAAGTCGTAGGGGGATCGGATCTTGGCCTTTACATAGGACTTGTCTTTGTAATATATTGGAAATCTTTAAAGTTCTTATGCAATTCACAAAACTGGGCAGAACTTATAGTGAATTTTAAAGAGTTTTTTGTTTTCATTAGACTCGAAACCAGCTTTCTCCATCCGATTGGGTGGTCTTTGTTTGTTTCATTCCTTTTCCATGGACCTCACAAGTTTTGGGATCATCGACAAATATGTTGTCATAACAAACGTATAGGAAGCTACTATACTTAAATCAAATGAGTTAATGCCACCAAATATCAGTGACACACAAAAGTGTAAACAATGGAAAAAAGTTTCGGCTCTTTGATTTATAGAAACGAAAACCAAATGAAACCCCAGACCTGTAATCCTCCCGACTTTGTTGTGCTAATCAGCGTTCAAGTTTATGTGACAGTTTAAAGTATGCCACACACATGGTCCGCGATCAGCGGCGATCTTCTGGTCTGGTCTGGTCTGGACCGCTCTCTTGGTGTGGCGCTGTCGAGGTGTTGCTGCCAATGATCCCATCGTTGTTAAAACTCAAAGAAAACGAATACACAACCCGACGACGATCACTTTCCTTGTGCCGCATTGATAATTCAATTTCTTCTAAGCATAGGCTGACCTGTTGTTTTTGTTGTTGTTGTTGTTATTGCTGTTGCTATCTTGACTTAATTTTCTTGGACCACCGGCGATCAATCGATCGTAAGCGATCATAACAAACGTCACCAGCTGGCCCTCTTCTCTCAGTAGATTGCGTGTGGCCTTTTGTCCGATTTATGATTCAATTTTATTGTTAATTGAAATTCAACTAGTTTAGTGTGTCGCCATTGATCGGCTGTGAGCGGAGATCATTGGGCGTGGTCGGATCTTTGTTTTGACCCGTTTCATCTTGTGTTCTTACATACTGTAAAACTGTCAGCCTAAATTGATATGTTGATTTCAGTCCGTGTTTACCAAAAACTGATCCTGATTTATGATAGTTATATATAGTTTTAGGGGGTAGGCGTTATGCTAACTGCTAACTACTGTTAGATGCAGTAATCAAGACTTATAATGGACAACGGCAGCAGTGCAGCAATTGAAAATCAGTCTTCTCCGTCCTGTTTAGAGACTTGACTCAACCAGACGCCATACATTATAAGGGTATGAGAAATTGTAGAATGATTATAGTAAGCAGAGCAGTGGACTGACTTTTCATGCAACAATTTCCTGATTAACACTTTGACTTTGAGCATAATTCCACCGCCGGCGACAAAGCGTACATAACAAACAGAGAAAACAGAAAAATAAAACCGAAAGAACCTGCATCTTCCATACTCAGGCAGGTTCTCTGCAGATCATTCCCAGTACCACATCACCACCGACCCTTCCGTTCGGTTCTATTAAGCGATCGTGGCGCGTGCGCAGTGGCTGCCCGCTGGCCCCTGGTCGAATGCAGAGACAAATTCTAATGCCGTAGAAGAGAAATTATTACAGCGGCCTGGGTTTGGGATTGGGATTGGGATATGAGTTCGTGCTGATTGTCTGTAAGTAGCTGAGGGCAAAACTATATAGATTTGCTGTACCGAGACTAGAGCGAAGAGCCTGCATTAAGCAAAGTAAAGTGAATCAGCAGCGGTTGCATTTTAGTGCGAAACTAGTTGTTATTTACTTACATATGAGCTGGAAACGAAGATTTTCCGCATTCTTTGCTTAATTTAGTGGCGCGAAATTCCCTCTCTCCATCACTTGACGAAGTTAGACCTGATTAGGCTTTATTACAAGCGATTAAGTTTCACAGATGAAGAGTTTTGTCAATTGAGAATGGCGCCGGCGCTAGTTAAGATATGGGAATAATGGAAAACAAACCACCGCTCCTTTGTCTTGTAAAAGTCATCCAAATAAGGAAGTTTTTCTTCATATCGTTCACCTGGAGCGCAACAATATTGGTATTAATTTTTAATTGATCAATTATGTAAGTCTGCTACAACAATAACAACTGACAAAAATGCAACAACCTTCTCAGTAAGTGGTGCAGCTTAGAGAAAACATAACGCCTAAATGCGCCTGCCTGTTGCTGATCATAATCACAACGATTTAAATGATTGCCAAGGCCTTGGGAGAGTGGAGTAGGAGGAGCAGCGTCTCCTCGATAGGCAGTCGAGGCCTTCCCGACTAGACTTGACTTGAAAAAAGCCACGATCAAAAAGCTGTAGTCGTGCCTGCACCTGCCTATAGGCCAATATATTTATTTTTCTTCAGTTTTCTTTCATTTTGCCAGTTTTTGGTTTACCAAGTCCTAGGTTTAATTTTTTTTTTTTTGGTGTGAAAATGCATTTGTTGTTTTGCCGCTGATGATGATCACGAATCTAAAGATGAACGCAAATAGGCGGAGTTTTAATTTAATTAAAAGTTATTAGCAGTAGCCTTGAAGGCTGTTAATGCTGCTGTTGGGTAACAGCACGAAATGGCGTTGCTGATCAGCGGCAATCGATGCGTTATTCTCTCTCAATGGCAATAGCAACAAGCTGCTTGATCATCATCATTAATGATCACTTGACTTTTATGTTTAGTAGCTGGCAATTGGCCATATTTTTGGTCACTGATCACTAGCACATTGATCACTTGGCACGATGATCATGATCTCAGCGACATGTGTAAGATGGTTGGACAACTCATTTGAGGCTCATTGTAAATGCCAAACACGTACAAACGTCGAACATGCCGATCAACACCAGCATCAGCATCAGTTCAAATGATCAGGTACAAGTTGAGTTGATCGGCGCCATCAACCCGAAGATCGGCTGATTAATTTCTTCTGTAGCAGGTACTAGTAATTTCTGCTGCTGTTGTCGGCTTTGCTGGAAAATTGTTTCAATTAATTTAGTGATTAATCCTCGTACGTGATTTGTGTAACAAAAGCTAGCCAAACTGGGTCATAAATGCAGATTAAATGCATCTAAGTGATGTTGCTTATAACTCATTTATGTTCAGCACACAAGAGAGGAAGAGAAACTAAATCGATACTGGCCATCTGATGACCCAATTTCCACCGGACGGAGCTGGGGTTATAAAATCAAATTTAATTTGGTGTTAATGCTGCGCTCAGTCACAAAAAGCGCTGATTTTGATTACCCACAATGGATGAATGGACGCATGGTTTTTAGATGCGGTGGTGGGAGAGGATCGGCCATAAATGGCAGTAAAGGAAATTATAAAAGCATAAAGCGAAAAAAAGAGTCGCATGCCAGGACTTAGACTTGCTCTCAGGTGCAGTAATTCATGCATATGCATTTGATTTATTAACCTTTCATGGCCATTCGTGTCGACAGCAACAACAGCAACAACAGCCACAAAATTAATGCGCATTGAAACGCCAAACATGCAAAGCCAAAGCTCTCGAAATTGTCGGTTCGGTCCATGGTCGGGCCACAGTCCGCGATCCTTTCATGTGCCTTCGACATGTGTTTGATGCCAAAAACAGCGACGTGCCTTGAATCTGAACTGGGGCTGTTGCCGCTGCTGCCAAAAAGCAGTTCTAGGCGCACGCCACCGCACTGCCGACGAGCCACACACCACGCATGCCACATGCCTCATACCGTATGCCGCTTATAATGCGGTACAGTTATGTCAGCGACATTTTTGGAGCAGCCCCAGACACACTGGCACGCAGATCGGAACCAAACAAAACCAATCCGCTGGCATCGCTGGGAGAACGATGTGTGGTAGGAGAAGGTCGGTTAAGGTACACAAGAAAAACGGTAGCCTTTTGTGGTACGAATCGGTGGATAAATGTACATATCGGTCGGTCGGCAACAGTAGACAACAATAAATTTGCGTGCCAACACTTTAATCCGAAATGGTTAAAGAGAAGAGTATTTCACCAAAACTAATGTCGCATTTTTCGCATTCTGCACTTGGGTAACACAATTAATGATTGAGTGATTAGTCTACGGACTCCTATA
Organism: Drosophila insularis; assembly: GCA_018903935.1. NCBI lineage: Eukaryota > Metazoa > Arthropoda > Insecta > Diptera > Drosophilidae > Drosophila > Drosophila insularis. The sequence goes on along the minus strand of JAEIFP010002295.1, from coordinate 485,263 downwards.
GCAAATCAAAATGATAAATACTTGATTTTGAGGAGTTCATTTGGTCAACATCAACAAAGGGTGTATACAATTCGTTTGAAACCTTACGGGTTTTTGACAATTTGAGATGTGTGTAAGCTGGCCGACATATACATACATGGTCGGTCGGTTGTCGACATGGTGTGTGGGAAAGTTGTTAAGTCTATGGTCGATAGTCCATGGCCAGTAGCACCAACCGACTGCAAAAATCCCGGATCTGTAGCAAATATATGTATGTATAAGCGTATGAATATGTATGTATGTATTCAATTCCTCTTGGCCCAGGTGCAGTAATGATTTATGGGTAATTCTGTTCCCGCTCTCTTGTTATCTCTATCCCTACCCCTCTTGCATTCTCTTATGCCTGTGCCAGTCGTCGGCAAGGTTTCCAGCGGCGTAAATTATATTGGGCTTAGCATAAATCGTCAATTACTACATCACATGATTATTATTAGGCAGAAAAGCTTGAGCCACGCCCGCGCCAAGCCCAATCCGGCCTGAGACAGAACCGAAGCTAAAGCCAAAGATGAGGCCAGGCTTAAACGCACTTTTTAAGCGCCAGTTTCAACGTCGTCATCCTCATCCTCTGCTTAAATAATAGTTCTGTATAGACTTTATTCCTCTGTGAGTATACAGTAGCACAGCCTCCCAGCCAGACATACAAAGACGAAGCAGAAAAGACGCTAAGATCGAGGAGATTGAGAGAGTATGTCTAATATAATTAATACACCTTTCATTAGTTTGCCTGCCGACGACGACGATTCTACAGTTTCTCTTTCATTTGTTTTCGTGTTGAAAACAAGAAACCCGCAACATCAACTCGTGCCTAAGCTGATTTACTATTTATCGATACAGATCCAAAGATCTACAATGATCTATCCAAGACATCGGCATAAGGCATGCATGTGAAAGACAGAGCCACACAATATAAATCAATCAAGAGCGTACAAGTTCATTGACAGCTCGCACAGCTTGCCAAAGCCCCGAGCTTTTGCTTTAGCTATGCATGATCCATGATCCTCTCTTGGAATGAGACTGACTAAGCAGACTCTCTGAAGACTCAGAGATCTCTTGCTCTTGCTCTGGCTTTGGGACCAGGCCTGGCCTGTCAAATTGCCGGACCACATTGTAAGTTATGATTAGCTCACGCGCTTTGAAGATTTAAGACCGGAAATGCTCAAAAAGGGGAGAGCCAATAATTCAAATTCAAATCTCTTCAATATGAAGTTTTGAGTGATTTGAAATGCGATTCGAGTATTGTCGTGGTGTAGTTTCACCCGCATCATTTTGCACCCACTCACTCAATGCAAGGGAGCAGATGGCAAAAATTTTTGCCTGATGTACCTATTCGTATACAAACTTTGACAGTTGGCACTCAGTCTTAGGCAATGAAATGGTTACTGTAACGGTTTAGGTTTTCGATTTCCTACGTAATTTCTATTTGCATATTTCATTGACTAAAAGATTTAACGGCCATGCGATAGTTTTTGGGGTTACCTTTTTCCGGCTTTCCTTAGCATAGTTTGGTTTTGGTTTCGGTTGTCGGTGATTTTTTTTTTTTTTCGATTTTCCCATAATCCTGGCAAGTCAGCGTGGCATATTTTCAATATAATTGGCAATAAAACTTCATGTTAATGTGCAATTAATCATATTAGCAATTAACTTTATGCTGTTTGGCTGCACCGCACGAGATCATCGAAGCTGTTCGCTGTGATCGTTTGCAGATCGTGTTGTCTCCAAGCCGGTTCGGATCTCAGTTCCCAGTTCGTGCATCTGGGCCAATTTTCAATATTTATATCTATGTTTGCAGAGAGCCAACAACTTGTGTTCAATTTCTGGTCAAATTGAAAAACCATACGGAAGCTTAGAAAAAGGAGGCTCAATTTGAAGTTGCAGTTGCAGCAATTTTTGCTAGTACTGGATACCTATAAAATTTAAGTATTATGACCATATAACTTCCGTTATGGATGAGGCCATAAAGTGTTGTCTGTACAAAGGAGAAAATGTACCATCTGTGTTATATTATTTCTATTGCTATTGGATAACTAAGTGTGTTGCTATTGATCAATCAAGCATAACGCCATTTGGCCCAAAGCGGGGAACCAGTCACAAATTAACAAGCAATAATCGTTAATTGTTTTCTATCCTCTACTGTATTGGCTTGGAATAGTTGTACCCTTTTCTTGGCTTGACGACTAAACGATGCCATTGTCTTTGGGGCTTTGGGACAATCTCTCCTCACAGCGTGTGTGCTTTGATGGCCTCAAGTGTCTTCTTCATTAGAGTTCGATGTATAGTGTTTTTTCTTTGTTAGATTTGGCTACTGTTTTTGTGTCTTGCCTTTTTGCTAGTTATTAAGGGGCCTTCCAATTAATAAAAGGCTAACTGACTTAGAGACCAGCATTGTGCCAGCTAATGAATCCCATTTGCATAGATGCTAAACATCTCCAAATCTGTTTTCGATGGAATGTATCGCAGGTCTATGGGATTATTAAATTTACGATTGATTGATGATGGAATAGGAATTCTCGCTATTGAACTTAACGGGCTGTAACCGATACGAAAATTTCTATTTGACAAAGCTGTCTAGCATTATTGACAATAAGTTTACATTTTGAATTTAAATTTTGTACAGCAAAAAATAACACATATATAATGATTAAAGAAGACGGAAATGTCTTTAAGTCTAACTCAATTTACTTTGAAATCTTTTTGTGTGTATTAAATATACAATATTATTAGAATTTTAAGTTTATATTGCCATTTAAAATTATTAACATTTATTATTCAAAAATGGCTCTTATTTAATCGGCCAGAACATATATCCAATTAAATAAGAGACAAAAATTAAAAAACTAGTTTAAAATATTTCGATAAGCGCATAAAATTATGCTGCACTTTTTTCAATTTTTCACGCGTTTGACTCAAAAATTTTGTTGGCATCTAGAACGATACTCAATTACATTTTACTTTCCAAGGGAAGGCCACTCAGACACACATGTGTGCCGCCATCGTCGACAATATCCCACCTCGCCCCGCCATTTCTATTCCCAGTTCTCCCCCTTATATTATGTGGATTATACAATGTTTTCTCTGTTTGGCTCGACCGCAAAAATACATGCATTTTGAGAAACAAAAAAAGAGATCTTCTCCTTCAACATTGATGCTGCTCCCGCTTCTGTTTCAACTGATGATGGGGAGGGCAGCCACTCACTCGTGCCCGTACTCGTATCTGTATCATTCTTTCCCTCATTTTCAATTGAAGAGATTTATTTTGCAGTCTCTGACGTTCAGTTGCCATAGAACAGCGCGTCGTTACAGTTGTACAGTTTGAAAGCAAATCGAACCCATCCGAACTACACCTATTGTGGATTGAAATCGAAAAAATTACTACTTTTAATGTTTTAAATTATTTATTGTACATTTGTTTTGCGTTTTCACTGTTTGTGCAGCCTGTTTCTTAAGTGCCATAGAACAAGAAATATTTAAAGAATTTTAAGTGGAACCATTGTGAAAAACGCTTGAATGGAAATTTCTGTTGATGAAACATTTACAACAAGTGCCAACCGTGAAATTCCATAGAGAGAGAGAGAGGTAGAGAGACGCAGAGCGGTGACACTTTTGGATACAAATTTTGCAATCAATATAACACACATAAACAAGGTAAGTTATTTTAAATATTTTAATGTAGACGTGATAGATAGTGCGTAATTTCTGTAATATGTAAATGATCTTTATTTTTTGATTGCGCGAATTATTTGTTTAGTCTACATTTTGATTGACCGCCACAAAGCGCAAATTGACTGTTTTTTTTCTAACAAAGTTTAGATTTGTTTACGTTGCTTTTCAAAACGGGGGCCAGTCCCAGATTTTAGTCCAATTTTTTTGTGTCGCATTCAATTAACAAATGTTTTTATGCTCGGTCGGTTAGGCTAGTGATTGCTCTCCCCCTTCCAAACGTCCCAACACAAGCCATAAATTTTTATGGTTTATGCCCAAGTTGAAAGCACTTTTCCACAATATCTAACTTGTGTACTTGTTGTTTGTGTGTAATATTTCTAGTCATATTTATTTATGCAGTGCAACTAAAAATTGTAATAACAAATTTCAGTTTAGTTTTTCTGCTTTTCCCATGAAATTTTCCCAGATGCCTGGCACAGTATCTTCATCATCTTCTTTCTCTCCATGGATTCTGTTTATCAACACAGTTTCGATCGACAGCATGCTACTACACAATGTATACACGTACATACATATACATACATGTACATATATATGTCTATACTACATATATAAATGTATATTTGTACGATATGAACATGCAATATTTTCTCGCCGCATAAACAAACATTGTTAAATTGTCTGTTTGTCCGACTTGCTCTATATACTATACATATGTGTATATGTATATATGTACATGTACCGATCTGTTGGAAAGGAAGCTTTCTGTTCTTCTCCTCCGTCGTACAGTGTGTGCTTCTGTTTTGTTGCTTTTGGCAGTCAGTCAATTTGTTGTCGATACAGTTCCGTTTTGCGTTCTCAACTTTGCAAGTTGTCTAATTATAATTAGTGTCGGCCATCTTTACAAAAATACAGATCATACCCTTTACAATTTTAACTACAGTACAATGTATGTATACATTTGTGACTTAATCGAAACACTCCATGGTTTCGATTTATTCGATAAAGCTTCTTGTAAAACCTTCGTTTTCTCACGTTCTGGGCAGTCGGCATTCTCAGATACCAACGATGCATTCCAATATTACAGACTCGTGCCCATATCGAATGTAGGTAACAAAGCTATCGATGTGCGTCACACTCTCAGACACAAGATGTGAGTTTGTTGCCTTCCAAAAATTAAACTTGGAAGGTGATGAGTTCTATATATTTCTACTACAAATGTTGTTTACGTTTCACGTAGAAAAATGGCAATTATTTTCGCTGTGTGTTTATTAATTTTGAGTGTGGACAGGAAATATACTAGATGTAGTATACATACAAATATATATTAGGCAGGATGTTAGCATATTAGTGTTTTTTTTTTTCATTAGGTTTTTAATTTGAATGCAAATTGTGACCTTCAAATCGGGAAAATATTTCTGCTTCTAGCTAAAATCGAACCGAACCCCTTTCTCGAAAAATCGGAGACTCGCGCCCTTCCTTTTTTGAATGCTAACCCAAGACGCCAGATCCAGTCAAAAGATGCGTCTGTGCAACATATGTGTGGCACGATCGTATTCTAGGTAGAAAAGTGAAATTATGTGCCTTCTGCATATTCCCAGAGAGTGTTTGTGTGCGAGAGATAGATAGATAGAGAGAGAGAGAGAGAGAAGGAAAATGAGAGGAGTGACTTTTTGTTGTCTCAAATAGACACCAACTGCAACTCGAAACAATATTTGCCCTTGCTTCTTCTGGACGTTGACATAAAGGAGACGGGCGGGACGGAGGACGGAGGGCCCAGTAGTTTTTAATTTCTTTAATTTTCTCTACGCCGCCAGATGTGGGTTGTTGTGAGCACACAACAAGAGGCACACACTACACTCTGTGTGTGTCTGTTTTAATTAAGCGCGAGATCAGGAATGAGAGGGAGTGAGTGAGTGGGCCAGTTGAGAGAATCCGAGTGAGAGAGAGCTGCACATTTATATGTACATATGTGCCTACATATGTGAAAAATTAAGGCAACCGTTGAAAGCGAAAAGAGGCGCAAAAAGATGCGGGAAGCTAAAGGCAACGACCAACAATGAGACTTTTTGTACACACACAGAACACAGAATATTGGAAATTTAACGGCAAAAAAAAAAACCGAAAACCGACAACCGAAAGCCAACAACAACAACAAAACAAATAAAATGTTGTACCAAGTGGAAGCAGGGCCACTAAATTGAGTCGTCGACGCCGGCGCAGTGAGTAGGATGTTTTTAGTGTGCGTTACCCGACGACGATGTACTGTAGTATAGTGTAGTGAGTGAGCGAGCGTAGGAACTACGTTGCTACTAAACAGAACACAGTTTTCTGTTAGCACTTCGGAAATACAGAACTCGCATACGGAAAGATCGTGGAATTGTACGTACGGGGAAAGAAATTGCTGCTAAACGGGCCACCCTCCAATGTGAAATACACACACGATATTTAGCTGTATGTAGATATTTTTCACGTAGCTCTATGTGTGTGCTGCTTATGTGTTGTGCAAAAAATAGAATATATATTTTCAAAAAAAAAAAAAAAGGAAGAAAAGTAGCTGTTATATGTGAACTACTTGCAGTCTCCATCGATTTGCCGCATTCTATTGCAGGCTGGGTGAACTTTTGAAGTGCGTTGATCTTGGTTTTAAACTTGTGCCAAATAAATTGTTCTGATTAACTCTCGCCTCCATTTCTCTGTCAGCCATGGCACGCGCTTAAAAATCTCGCCGTTTTATACCGGAAACGAGCACGACATTCTAATTAAGTCGAGCCATATGAACATGGTCTTTAATGGAATTTAGTCTTACCTACATATACATATGTATTGGCATACACACAAAAATATATATACCATATGTATATAGATAAAGTTTCTGACAAAAGCTTATGAATGAAATTGGCAAAATTTTTGGTAAACAATTTCCATCTAGAGAACAAAGATCAAAGAAAACATTCTGTATTTTTGATTAACGTGTGCAATAGACATATTTTTATAGCCAATTCCCTAAATTTTGTGGTTACTTTACATGTTTTTTCTTTGCTTTTGGGATAAGGGAGATAGAAACTTCTTGAATTCAAAGGAAATGCACATAAATCTAATCATCTAAATTCTTTCAGGTGCTGCAGTCACATCAACAACAACAAAAACAAAATCAACATCAGTGAACAACATCATCAACAAGAAAAAGTGTCCCCTTAGAAGCAGCTGTTGAATGATCTATGAACTCTTAAAACGCCCACAGTTTCCCTTCTGTCGCTCTTTCTTATTTTGGTGACAAAAATGCCTGCTGGCATAAATCCATCAACTTGCTGAGTAAATCAAACTCAAGTAACAATAATTAAAGAGGCCATAATATAGATATATAGAAAGGTATATACATATATTATTTTTGGGAAAGATATTTCCGTTACAAGTGAGAGTGAGAGTGATGAGAAGTGATCATCATCAGAGCATCATCATCATCATCATCAGCCTCCAATTGCAATTCGGAATCACTTCAAAGACTAGGCTAAAAACACATGTTGCTGGGATATCAGAGGACTGAGGGAGGAAGAAGGAAACTGAAATAAATTAGAAAACTAGAAGATCACAGGGAGAGATCGAAGAGTGATACAGTGAGAGTGAGAGTGATGGAGTAAAGTGGATTTCCGGTGAATAAAAAACCAACAACACATGCGACAGTACCCCGCAAAACGAAGCCTACCCCGACGCCAACGAACAGACGGAGTTCCAGTGCCGTTGCCATTGCCATTGAAGGGCGCTCAGGCCGAGTGGCACTTAGGGTGCCCCAGGGCATCATCAGCAGCATCAGAGCCTCCGATATAGATATACAGTTACAAAAATAAATATGCTAAAAATGGATGACAACAACAACATAAATTTCAGTTGCTACAGCAACGTGGCCAGCCAAAGACGCAGCAAAATGAGGACGGGAAGTAATAGACGGCAAAATCAGATCTTGGTGTTGTGTTTGTTTCTTGTGGCAATGGTTTTTGTTCAAGCTGAGGCCAGACGGCCGCCATCTAGCTCGCAGGAAATGATCAAGGACTACGAAACATCGGGAAACAACAATAACAACAGCAGCACTTCCCAAACCCCTGCCGCCGAGGACTTGGATCAGGATTCGGACGATGATGACTTGAGCCACAAATCAGTAGCAGGAAATACGGAAAAGCAATCATCGCCCACCTTTAAGAACCCCCTTAAAATGTCCGTGATGTATACGAAGCCCTCGGGTTCCTCGGTGAATCTGGGCTGTCATGCCTCAGGTAATCCGGATCCAAATATCACCTGGTATCGTAATGGTATTAGCGATTGGTCCCGGACCTATGGCCGCATGAAAAAGGGACGTTGGCAACTCATCATGGAGGACCTGATACCAGATGATTCCAATCATTACATGTGTCTTGTCTGCAATCCTTTGGGCTGCATCAATCATACTGCGAATTTGATTGTCAGCGATCGAGTGAACCACAAACCCATCCTACTGATTGGCCCCGCCAACTTAACCCTGCAGATCAATGGCAGTGGAAAAATGGATTGTAAGTATCTCTCGGACTTGACCAGTAAGAAGGCCTGGATGTTTGAGCCCTGCCACTCGGCCAACAATTGCTCCTTGACGCGGACCATTATCGGCGAAGACATGGATAGCTTGGAGTTTGTCAATGTGACCCAGGACAAGGAGGGCTGGTACACATGCATCGAGAGCAACAGTCTGGGACAGTCGGGAAGCAAAGCCTATCTGAGAGTGATGAGCAGTCTGCAGCTCCTTGAAGCCGGCATGGGCACTGGTCAAGCCATATTGATGATCATTGTAGTGACTGGGATTGGTATACTGATATTCCTCTGGATTATCTTTGTCGTCTATGCCATGAGGAAGATGAAACACGACAAACTGCTGAAACAGCGCATTGAACGGGTGCACCAGTGGACTAAAAAAGTCATCATTTACAAGCCAGAGGGTGGCACTGGCATTGGTGGTGGCGATTCAAGTGGCTCAATGGACACCATGATTATGCCGGTGGTTAAGATAGAGAAGCAGCGCACCACTGTCCTACAAAGCGGCAATGAGCCAACTCCTTTTAATGAATACGAATTTCCACTCGACTCCGACTGGGAACTTCCGCGAGCACAGCTTGTTTTGGGGGCCACCTTGGGCGAAGGAGCGTTCGGCAGGGTTGTCATGGCTGAGGTGAATAATGCCATTGTGGCCGTGAAAATGGTTAAGGAAGGACACACTGACGACGACATAGCCAGTTTGGTAAGGGAAATGGAGGTGATGAAGATAATTGGTCGACACCCGAATATCATCAACCTTTTGGGCTGCTGCAGTCAGAGCGGCCCCCTCTATGTTATCGTAGAATATGCCCCTCATGGCAATCTCAAAGATTTCCTCTACAAGAATCGACCGTACGGCAGAGATCCACTTGACTCAAGCAAATCTCCACCCTCTCCGCTGCCTCCACCGCAGCATTTAATCAACGAAAAGGATCTGATTAAGTTCGCCCATCAAATAGCCCGCGGCATGGACTACCTGGCCTCGCGTCGTTGTATTCATCGTGACCTGGCGGCACGAAATGTCCTTGTTAGCGACGATTACGTTCTGAAGATAGCTGACTTTGGTTTGGCTCGTGATATACAGAGCACAGATTACTATCGGAAGAATACAAATGGAAGATTGCCCATCAAGTGGATGGCTCCAGAGTCGCTGCAGGAGAAGTTTTATGATTCCAAGAGTGATGTCTGGTCCTATGGCATATTGCTGTGGGAGATTATGACATTTGGAGCCCAACCCTATCCGGCTATTTTGTCAGCCGAAGAACTCTATAGCTATCTAATGTCCGGACAGCGCATGGAGAAACCATCAAAGTGCTCCATAAACATTTACATTCTTATGCGTCAGTGTTGGCATTTCAATGCTGACGATCGTCCGCCCTTCACGGAGATAGTCGAGTACATGGACAAGCTGCTGCAAGCCAAGGAGGATTATCTAGATGTGGATATTGCCAATCTGGACACACCGCCCTCGACCAGTGACGAAGAGGAGGAAGAAGAAGATCCCCCACCTCCCTATTTAAGTCTTAGTTTTACACCAAAGGCGTAAAACGAAAATCAACAAATATCAAAGAAAATCGATTTTATTATAACATAGGTTAGGTATAAAAAGCAAAAATGTTCTCGGTGTGACTAACTTCGGAATTGCCGAAGATTGTGTATACCCTTGGAAAACAAGCAGCAATCTTAACCATCAATACTCAAGCTTTTCATTAATACAAATCTATTTAGTAATTCTTTTCAAGGGCATACGTAATCAATACACTTGAACAAATTTACATGCATACACATACACATACATATACATATCTATTTGATAAGTTAGTCTAGTAATATCGGTTGTATTTTTCGTATTTTCCTGTACTGATCTTTGTAGTATTTCTCAATATAACTTGTAACCAATAAATGTTGCAGTTGTTGCTACAGGCCGCGCTGTATCGAGTGCCTTAATGAATGGATCACAAAATAAATGTTTAAGTTTTCTGTCATACTATAGCCCCGAAATCTGGCCAAAGAATTTTCCTCCTGCTGACCCTCCCCCAAATACCACTTTACACGATCATCTCATGATCATGACGTCTCAATTTGAAAACTCACGAGGCACGCGCGTCACTAAACGAAAAATGATAAATGGAACGGCCTGCGGTCCACTCTTTATTTTGGATTTTCCTCGTTTTTTTTGTTTTTTTTTTGTTTTATATTAAAGATCTATAGCGTGGGAGGGCTGGGTGAAGGAGTGTTGGAGGAGACTTCTAGTTGGGGTCGAGACGGTGTCGGCTCGTTTGTTGACGCGCTAAATGCCATGAGCATCGGAATCGCTGGCGCTGGCGATGCAATTAGACGATAATGCAAGACAGGCACCCACAAAAAAATACAACAAGAAATGGCGAAACAAGAAACTGAAAGATTAGTTTATACAACAATAAAATGAATGGGGAGGTTACTGGCATATTTGCAAAAAGATCGCCCCAGGACACTTGGTGGCCAACTTAGGACTTGGGTGGAGCAATAATAATGGCGAAAGCATTGCTATGAAATTAAAATGGTATCGATATTCAAAGAATCATGAATTGATGACAGATTTTGAGTGTAATTGACAATTATTGAGTGTTTTTGTGCTTATGTAAGAGTTGATTCAACCAGTGACCCACTAGATTACCCGACAAATTTTCGTCTCGCTTTTCTCGGCTAGAGAGATCATTAATTATGCGGCATTAGACTATGGACAGAAGACGATCGCCAACGCAAAACATTGTTTCCACAGCGCATAGCATTAGAAATGATGGCCCAATGATTAATCTCAATATCTTTTGTCTATGGCACACGCTAAACTGCATTTTCGATAATTTATCAACTTAATTTTTCTTGTTTTTTTTTTCATTTCTTTATTTTCTGTTTGTCTGTTTATTAATTAGGGCCCCAAAATGCATGAGAGTGTGGGCGTGATTCCATCGATGAGAGGCCGCATCTCTCTAATGATCGGAAGTTTGACACGTGTCTCGGGGTCTAAGCCAGGGCGTGGGCTTTAGATCTGACCACAATGGCAGTCGCATACATACAAATATATATATATATATGTATATAAGCGTGGGCATTCGGCAATTATTGCGTGAATATGTTAATTGAAAATTTTGAAAATAAAAAAAAACATTTCACCAAATATTGGAAACTATTGATAGTTAGCTCAACTTCAGGAAGTCAGGTTGTATATGATGTGGTCAAATATGCGGGCACTTTACATGATGCATAATTTGAAACGATCGCTGATCGGCTATCGACAATCAACGATCGACTGCTGCTGCAATATCTGCCTCTCTGGAGTGATCAATTAATTTTTTGGCCAAAGTTGGCTATTAATTTGCATGCGCTTTTTTGTTTGTTATACGTTCATTCGGGCTGCAAGATCGAGATCTCGGCACAGGTTCAGGTTCCATCTAGTGGGCCGATTGCAGAGTGGGGTGCGGTAGTGCGGCTGCTGTTGGATTTGCAACAGCCATTTTAAAAGTCTACAAATTGCCTGTCTAACATCGAAGTCAGTTGCTGCGTCAGTCAGTCAGCCCGTCAGATAGACAGACAGGCAGGTAAACAGCCTTAAAAAATCGATTGCATAGCATCGATGTGACCTCGTCTTTGCGGTTGGGGGATTCGATTTTCATCTCAAAAAGGGTATATACACATTGTTGATTGGTTTGGCAACTCTAGGAAGATAAAATTCTTAATATTATTCTTAGTTTTAACTTATTTACTTGCAAACTTGACAGATTAGTCCTCAAAAAGGATAAAAATCTCCTAAGAGGAGTTCTCACTTTATGCATATTTAATTTTTAAGGGCATGACAAAGTCGGATTGAATGAAATTTGATTTGCTACAGGTTTCCGTTTTAAGTTTTCAGTTTATTTTTATTTTTTGGAAAGGCATTGCAGACATGTTGAGTGCCTGGCTACAAGAGTTGAGTTCCTTCCAATTCCCCTTCCCCATTCCTTATGAAATTGACATAATTGTATTTTGTGTTGATAATTTAATTTACATAAATAGAAAAATCAGATAGGTACATGAAACGGAAATAATATATTAATAATAACATAAAAGAAGCAATTTATATGCGCCAACGGTGATTCAGTTCAGTTCAGTTCAGTTTCGCTGAGCACCTGTCAGAGAAAAAACATATTTAAATCTGTTGAATCATAGACGAGAGAATAATGCATCACTCTTTTAGTTTGTTTATTTATAATTTATTGAAATCAGTTTGTAGGAACTTCTATTGAGTATTTTCGATGAAACAGTGCTCACCTGGATCTTACTGGGTTGAGTAATCATCATCTCAGGGCACTACTTCACGTGTTTGTTTCCAAATTTTACGCAAAAATGAGCTTTCATTCATAAAAACAGTTTCATAACCAACGATCAAGGCAGTAAACTGGTTTTTGGTTTAACCAATTCGTGTTTGTGGTTTATTTTATTTTTGTTTTTTCATTTATTTATTTCGTTGTTCGAACGATCGAAAAACATTTTTATTTAACGATTTTGTGCCGCTTTTGCTGCTGACTTAAGTTGACTTGGCTAAGGCTAACCATATGAACTACGAGTCAGTATGCAAATACCATGTGGGCAGAGGCAAATCTCAAGATTTTTATGAATGAAACTCGCTAGGGGTGACAAAAACAACAACAACCACAACACATGAATAACCGCAATCTGAGCGGATGTGCCTAATTAATAATGCTGATTACACTGCGTTTATTTATTATTAATTAGAAATTGGTGAACATTTAATTCATCCAATGGCCCATTCAGAAAAGGAAAAGCAAAAACATCTAAAATTCGTCATTGATGTTACTGATGCGTTTTGATTTCAACTTAATTTGGGCCTTCATTTACTTGGCTGTTTGTCTGTCGGTTTGTCGTCTGTCTTGCCTTGCCGTTTTATACCGTTGCCTTTCTGCTACTGTTACACGCGCAAAATTTATGAACAATTCTCGAAACAAGCAACGCGTTAAATGGACGACATGAACTCACGCGACATTCGCCCGGAATCTGAACCTGAACCTGTACACCAGACTGAAGCTGAATCTGTCGGAGCAAGCGCTGGAGCTCATGAGCCAGAGCCCAGAGGCAGATGATTTCGTTAACGCATTTGGTATCCTCTTTTTTTTTTTTGGTCTCTAAAGGCCAGAAATGAAACTAAGTTGGCCTTTTGTATTGCGCCTTGTAATATATTTTATTAACAATAAAATGTTAAGTGCCACAAGGCAAGAGAGCAAGGCATATGGAAGGAATGAAGGTAGATGGGAAAAGAAGCAAGTGGAGCTGATTTCATGCCTTCATGCTGGGTCGAGGTGGCATTGGGCTACTGGGCAACAGTTCGACTGCCAAAGAAGATAAACTGCGTGCACACATATAATCGGGCCATGAATCAAAATCACACCAAGTTGCTATATATAGATATCCGGCTAACGAGGGCAAAGCCTCTGAAAGATCCTCCTAATGCTGTTGCTGTAGTTGTTGTTCATGTTTGACACCTGCAAAGAAAAATCGAATGGGCCTTGCCATTATTTTTATACCCTTGCCAATCTTTAAATTCTGAAATCATCTAAAAAGTGTAGTGTACATTTAAACCATAAAAATCAATTTGTTAAAATTACATTTCTCTTCTAATTCAAAATGCTTCAATAGCAATTATTCTATTTCCGGCCATGAATTAATATACTCTTCTTTGCAAGGGTATCTACAAACATATCCCTAACAGATGCAGTTGCAACAAAAATAGAACCAGTTTAGTTTCTGTGATGCCCAATTCGGTAGTGCCACCCACAATTGGCCACAAAAATAGCGGTCACAATTAACCGTACGATGCAAATGCGTTTCGCTGTCTGAATCCCAATAAGGCGAATATAGACGACGATTTGGTGATCTGAAAGAGAGCAGAGAGCAGTGTAGATGGAAATTCCAGAACCGGGTGACAAAGTCAAATTGTTGCAAACTGTCAGCATCATCAGTGAGGCATTTATCTTGCACCCGCTACCAACCAGAGGCCGAGGCTACCGCTGGGCCCTGGATTGGGCCTCGACTCCAGCAGGTGACTGTTGTTGCAACTTCTAGTGGAGACCACACAGCAAACAACCATATGCTGGTCATTTATCTATTTCGGATTTATCATTGATTAATCGCCAAAGGCCGGTCGCCAGTAGCTGCAACTGCTCCCAGTTCGGCTGCTAGTCCCTGGGTTTGTGTCTCTCTAATCGGCGGCATATTTGCATATTGGCATTAAACAGCGAGCTGCTAAGCTGCTTGCTTGCTTTAGTCAATGATCGTTAAACCGACTTTAAACTTGTGCGCTAGTCATCCAAACTTCAATTAGGATGATGCAGTGCTATCTCCACTCCACGTCACCCCCACCACACTCGATTCCTCTCCAATGGAGTGTCAGGTCAATCGACTTTAAGCCAGCTGCTAATTGGTTATGCCTGGCCCTCATTCGCCATGGCTTGGAGGGCTTAATGTTTGCCCTACTACTGTTTGGTTTTTTGGATTTCGACTTGTGACCAATCAGCGTTGATTTTTTAAGTGTTTGACCCTTTTTAAAGGCGAAGCCCATTGCCCAGTTGCCAGATTCAACTTTGGTCAAGCTTTAATCCTGTCAAGCTGTTAAATTAATTTTGCGGCTACGTTGTCAGTGGGCATAACTTTAAAAACTAACTAAGAAACAACCAAGGCGATTTGAGTCGTGACTAGGAAATGTGTTAAAACACATACAACTGGATGATGTTATGCATATTGAACCGTTACATTCCAATCGGTTATTCGAGAATTTCGGTTATACACTTGCTTTCCTTTGTGGTGACTAGGCCAAATGAATACATTAAAAGTATACTAAATAAAGACCCAGTTACGACTCCTTCGGGGTGTGCCTGTCCTAGTCCGGTTTGTGTGTGTCTAGTTTGAGCACCTGTGCCTCTGTGGTGTCCATTGGCAAAGTGTTATAATCCATCATCGTAATCAACGAAACAGTTGATAATTGTGTACATAGTCAAAGAGTTAAGACCCGGCCCCAATCTTGCGCCATTGGCGAAAATAACTGTAACTAATGGAAATTGTAACACTTTGCCAATAGTTTTTCCTTCTATTTAGTCGTGTCTATTTTGTTTTAAAAGCGTATTTATGACGCCTCGTCAGCCATTTCAAATCGATTTGAATTTCGCAATATGCAAACGGGAAAATTGAAGAAATTGACAACTGGTCGAGTGGCCAGTGCGGAGGGGAGATGCTTAATTGTCTATCGCCGATCCATCAAGATTGGTTCCAGCACGTGACCACCTTTTATAAACGAAGAAGGAAATAGGAAAACCCAAACTAGAACTCAAAGAACATTTCGTTTCATTCTCACGCAACTCACTCTCGAATCTTGAGTCTTGTGAGTGAGACATTAGTCGCAGCAAAAGCTGATGCTTGAACTCTGACTTTGGCCATATTTGCGCAACGTGTAGCCTGAGATGGCTAGCCAAAAACCACCGACGGCATCATTAAGACTAAACAACATTTGGCCAGGCACGACCCAGGCCAACTGATTAATTGCACTCAGTGCAGAATTTGACTTTGTTTTTACGTTTTTGTGTTAAAGACTTGAGGAGCAAACACAGAGGCAATGGTAATTACCATGCTCAAAATTAAGGGGGGAAGTTATGGGAGGAGGAGGGTATGTAGTAAGTGGTTGCTTGATACCACCAAACAGAATAGTTTGTGTATTTCAAATTGCACTTAATATGGAATTTCAAGTTCAAAACATTTCAACAAAAAATCCATTTGATCTGGCCGAGAGAGCCGTGAGCCAAGCGGCCAGTTGTCTTGTCGATGATGTCAGCCAAGATCAAAGGAGATTGGTAAATGTTGCTGCTAATTTTGTTATAGCAAATTGAATTATTTATGTTCTACTACACTAAAAGAAAAAAAATAACCAAATTCAAAGTATATATTGCATAGGAATATTAGATTTGCTTCTCTATCCCTACTGCCAAGTGCGTTTTAACGATTTGGCCACCATTTTGGGTCTGGTTGGTTGTCAGTTTGATTTGCATATGTCGGATTGGCAGTTGCCAGCAGTTTAGTTTCTTTCTTCTTCTTGCTTGCAAAGATGTCTGTTAGATCTCTGAAATTATGTCGTTATTTGTGCCATTTTTGGCAAAAACGCTGCGTCGATAAGCCAATGATGATAAATTCCAACAGCCACCACTTAGGCTCGCATCGACTTCACTTGAGTCGATTTCAGTATGTTGGTTGTCTGTCAAGGAAGGAGTATGTCAATTGCCTGGCTAATGGCTGACTCTTAAAGTGTTGTAAACGTTGCAATGGGAAGCTAACGAGGCATCGTTTCTGCGCCTTTCTTTCTCTTTTTCGTTTCGCATTCATCATAAATATATATAAATGCTGTTTAAAGAGACGGATATACCTGAGCGAGAGAAACAGAGAGAAAAGGGGAAAACGACAGTGCCAACGATGGCCAATTAATTTGACCAGCCCAAAAATGCTCAAGGCAATTGGTAAGCAGTCAAGTGCCACAATTGAATAGATAATAACTCACGCCCCACCTAAGCATTCGCATCCACATCCACCCACCTGGCCTAATCCTCTAATGCCACAAGCCATAAGCAATGACCGTTGACCACTATACCAAGACCATCTCCAGCATGTACATGGGCGTAGATCTAAACCCGAAAAACGCAATCTTAAATTTCATGACCAATTAAATATCCCCCCAACCAATCTGCCATCCTTGATTATCCTCCATAGGAGACTCAATGGAAAAATCCTACGCCCATGATCTGCCACTAGCAACAAAGGCATGTTACTGTTTGCATCTATTCAGATTGCTAATATGATTGGTGATTACAGATTAGAAAACAAATATTTCACAAATATTACCACTAATAATTTTGCCATGTAAACATGCAGACCCCAGACCGGCAGGAGAAGAGCTCAGACCGCGATAGTCATCATCATCATCGTTATGATCATCATGATGATGGCTATGCAAGTGTTCATAGCGATAACCTTTTGACTCTGGCCGGGAAACTGGGCATCGGCAATAGGAACTCTCTCTCGTCCCCCCTCCGCCCCAGTTGGTTGTTTTGCTGGCTGGTGCAAAACTGACAAATTGAATGAATAAAAGAGCAACAAGTTGGTCATAGTTGCAGCGTTTTGAATGGAAACGATGCCACGAGGAGCTCTCTGTCTCTTTTCCTCTCACTGTATTTCGACGTTGGTTGAGGCGCAAAAACATAAATCGAAACACTTGCTCCGGCTGCGTATGGCTATGCCTGCGCCTGTACCGCCCCCACCCGCAATTGCCAGGAACCGCCCAGGCGCAGCAGGTTCCATTTGTTGTGCGCCTTGGTCGGTTGCTCGATCGGTTGGTAGGTGTTGCCTTGGCCTGGCTTTGACCAGAGGAGAATAGGACTTGCGACTGCGAAATGAAGTCGAAAATTGCAATTCCAAAACGTTTGCCCTCGGCTAAAATGTAGAGTGGATACAAGCCAAGCTGCAGCAGTTGTTGTGTACATACATTGTTGGCCTGGCGTGAGGGAACGCTCTTTTTGACGGAGACGGCGACGGCGACGGTTCGTTTTGGTCAGTCATGTGGCCGTATCTATTAGAGGTTAGCCGATTCCAGCACATATGGCAATGCTTTGCTTTAGCAGCCTGGCCAGGCGCTTTATTAATTCACTCGACGGTTGCTTCATCTTGGCGGAACTCTTCAATCCTATGACCTAGGGTTTGTTTGGGTTTGACTGGTTACCTGATGGCTCGACTCTAGTTTAAAAGTCTAAATTTTTAGTTTTTGGACTCCTCCGTAAACATTGGAGGTTAAAAGGGGTTGTCAACGATGCTTTCTTTTGAATATTTCTAAAGTACGATATTTGCGAGATTGGTTGTTGTTGTGTAGAGGGTATTTCGAAGTCGTCTACCTATGCGTGACTGAAAAAAATTGGTGTCTCTGTTGAAGTTATTGCGGGTGCGGGCGTCGTCTTCCTCCTCCACTTCGACTCATATGTTGGGTGGGTTGGGACATAAATCGGCCCCAGGTGGCTAGGCGAGCATTTCCCACGGATTAGTGCATAAATAAAGAAGGTCAGAGCAGCGTCAGAGTTAACTAGATATTTCAAATGATGTGGCAGAGGTCGAGCCGATAGAAGGATCCCTCTCTCGATCGATGCTTTTAGTAACAACTTAATTCTCGTTTGATTCCCTTAGGCGGGTGGTCGTATCCTTAGGGATTTCTTTCATTTCCTTCAGCTCATTAACACATTCCCTAAATCGATTAACCAAAAGCATAGCAAAGCCTTCCATTCACTCTATGCAAGCCACACGCAGCGGTTCTCACGCTGCGCCCCAAAAAACAAAAAAGGAAAACAAAAGCCGTTCCAAGCAATTTAAGATTAGCAACAGTTAACACACACAAAGATTGGCAAGAGCCGAGGAGGGGGCAAAAAGAGGGCAGACAAAGGAATTGGCGGCGTCACTGCAGGATCTCATAATGATAATACTTATAATAACAGTCGGTCAGCCAGGACCACCAAACCACCAGTGCTGATAAGATGCTGTCCGGTCTCTCTCTGTGTGTGTGTGTGTGTGTGTGTGTGTATGAACAGAAAAGATTGGCAGATAGTAGTATAGGATTTCGATGGCGATGGAGAGCGGAAGGGTTAGCGGCAGAAGGTGAGCCTCCATCTTCGAGACTTCATCGATAATCGCGCATTAAGCGTGCGTAAGTCACGTCACCATTGGACGGAAAGGAGTGGGGCAGTGAGAGGGAATCGAGGAAGACCTTGCCCTGGGTGCGATCGCGATAAGCGCGACTTTTGCCTCGGATGCAGTACGTGCTAAACCCCTTTTGCTGCGATCATTTTAATTATACACAACCAACCAACCTCAGGCGCGCCCCTCTCTCACTCTCTCTCTCTCTGTCCCTCTTTACATTTCCACTCCTCTTTTGGCAGGGTCAAAGCAACTCAAATTGCTTGGTTGGGTCAATGTTTGTTTAACAAAACGAAGGGCCATAAATACTTAATTTGGCCAACGGTTTTCGACCTGATGAAGTCATCGAGTCCATCAATTGCTTAGCAATTACCTGACGATTTATTCTCCAAGCGACCAATTCTGAAAAAAAAAGACGCGACACAGAAAATGGAACAGCGACAAGTCACAAGCAAGGAGAACTAACGACTCATGGAGCGCTGCTATCCGTCATCATCGTCATCCTGTTCGGAGGCACGCTGTGAGTTTGTCCCTGAGGCGTCTACCTCGAGATAATCATGGACCAGTTGGCAAATGTTTTCCGATGCCTCACTGAAGTTGCCCTCCTCCAGTCCCTCACCCACGTAGTGGTAAACGAAGGCGCGCCGCTGATAAAGCTTGTCGAACTTATTCACCAGGCGACACCAGGCGATACGTATGTTGGTGTTGTTCGATATGGCTACGCAGGCGCGATTCGTAGGAGCGAGATCACCGCCGGGCACATAAACCGGCGGCATGCTGCTCACACCGATCTTGAAGCCTGTGGGCGACCAGTCAACAAATCGAAATGACTTTGTCCGCTTGATGTTCTCCAGAGCCGTGTTGATCTCATTGGGAGCAATGTCGCCGCGATAGAGCAGGACGCAGGACATGTACTTGCCATGCGCCGGATTGCAGCGAACCATCTGATTGCTCATTTGGAAGCACTGACCTGTCAACTGGGCCGTCGACATATCCACGAACTGAGAGTGTGTTATTGGCACGAGGGGGGCATAGTTGATCAAGGGATAATGAATGCGGGGATATGGCACCAGATTCGTCTGCAATTCCTGGAAGCTTACACTGTTCTGTCCTGCAAAACGCTGCGAGGCTGTAAATCCAGAGACCACCTGGCCGATGATGCGGTTTAAGTTCGTGTATGTGGGTGCTGGCACATTCAAAGTATTCGCACAGATGTCATAGAGTGCCTCATTGTCCACGATGAACGATACGTCGGCACAGTCCATGGAGAAATGCGTGGCCAATAGAGCATTGTAGGGCTCGACAATGACCGGCGAGATTCTGAAAGCAATTGTGCGTGGAATTGCAAATGAAAAAGAATCATTTTTCTATAAATTTACTTACGAGGGCGAGGGATAAACCAAAAATTCAATGATGGTCATCTTTTTCCCAAAATCCTCCACAAGCTTCTCCATTATGCGTGTGCCCAGACCCGAGCCAGTTCCACCACCAATGGCCCGGAACACTAGAAATCCTCTTAGACTGCGGCAACGATCAGCCACACGACGTATAGCATTCATTGCTCGATCCAGAAGCTCGCTGGCCATGAGATTGTAGCCACGAGCAAAGTTACTGCCACTGTCATCCTTGCCCGTTATTAAGGTGTCCGGATGAAATAGGTTGCGATATGCCCCCGTACGGATTTCATCTGTAAATGGAAAACTATCATATCAATCCAATGAGAACCATATGAGATGGCCCACCTATAACAGTTGGCTCCGTATCAACCATTACTAAACGCGGCTGCACACATGGCTGCTGGCTTGTGAATTCAAAGAATGTCAGAAAGGAGTCGTCGCAGGGCTTCTGAATAAGACGCCCGTTGGCCAAAATGCCATGCTCAAGACAGTACAGCTCCCAGCAGGCATTGGCTATCTGGACGCCAGCCTGTCCAATGTGTATTTGAATGATCTCGCCCTTGCCGGCCATCAAAAGCGTCAGCCGTCAGGTGCTCCCACCCACTCGTCCTAGTTAAAGAAGCTGCGAATTTTGCAAAAATTTAAGTCTAAAATAAAATAAAAATTTTGTTTGATAATTTTTTCGAATTTTCGTTACGTTTTATACATGACAATAATGTGATCGACCGAAATAAAAATAATAATGGGCTCAACGCACTAAATGACAATCTCGCTCTTTCATGATCATTTAGAATATAACATTGATTTATTGTCCGCACGCGGATTATGTCAGTTTTAGTTTGAAAGCAATTTAGATCATCATATAGTTGATTTTAATATACAATACATAGAATACATGGTTCTTATAGTGACTAAAGGTCTTTCCGTGCTCAATAATAAATAGGAAGTGGTCCATTAGCATAGAATTTGGAACGGCTAGGTGTGTATAATACAATTTAAAGCAGTCGTGATTACTTTCTAACAAGCAACAGTTCGATCTGATTGATATTCAGGAATGTAATTGGAAATGAAATTCATTTTTACCCTCATTAGGTAATTTTTAAAATCCGTAAGTAAGATTCACTGAAACCGTCTGATAGATATTTATGAATGATTAGTTCTATCCGAAAGTTTGATGTGAGAAATATTAAATACATTTTCGGTTTGTAAAAAGCAGTAAATATTCTGAATTTTCAGACTGAGAAATTCCATAATCGATGGATATCGAATGACTGGCTAAATATATACAAAATTTACATAGAGAAATATAGAAAGACTTGGGGCTTTTGTTTTTGTTTAGTGTGAATTGAGGACTAGATAATTATACGATTCATACAATTCGATTCTGGAAATACGTCCAGAGATTTGGTTGTTGTTCATCGCTTGTTATTGTTGCTGTAGTTGCAGAGATCTAGAGAAGAGATTGTTCCAGCAGGATGCGCTCAAATCCTGGTGGAGGACCATGCGTAAAGTTATCCAATATGATGTCCAATATGGCTCCATTGCCCACTGTGAAAATGGAAATTATTTATTTGACAAATCAAATATTAAATGTATTTTTCAACTTACCATAGATTACTGGAAAGAGGGCTGACCCACGGACATTTCTAAAGGGCACTTCGAGATTTCTACCATTAAAATAGAAGTTTAATTCGACATGATCAAAGGCCACACCAACAATGTCCCCCTCATCAGGAAAATCCCTTTGTGGCGCTCGAATCAAGACATCTCCTACATCCAATTCATTTGTTCTTGGTTCCGTAGTACCTGTCGTCATTAGTAGATCCTCTTGCAGGTCCTCTATGGCAATTAGTCCAGCCGCTGCTGCAACAGAATTATTAAGAATGCTATTCGGATTGCTGGCCTCGGGTTGTTTGCATCTGGCCGCCACCACAGGCCGAAACTCTTCGTCATTGTGTCGCGTGGCATTGTCCGAGCACAGACACCAGGATTCTCGATCTCCGCCTCCCCATTTTCGGCTAAGATCAGTTTGACGAGTACCCAGACCAATTGACCAGCTGCCGTTCTGTTGGATCTTTACCTCAAAGTACGATTTGGACTGAACCAGTGGGGCTGTGGCCAACACTCCCCCGCTGCCTGTGACCCGCAGCTGATGCGATAAAAGTATGACGTCGGGACCTACATTATAAGATAAGCAAAAGTTTAACAAAAAAAAGAGGGAGACTTTAGATACTATCGTATTACCCATATGGGCCGCATCTAGGTGTACTTCAGGTTGTGAGTTATTGAACTATAAAAGAATGCAAATAAATGTTAGAAAATCCCATTTGAAATTGGCGCCTCCACAACAATGATTTTGCTATTCCTGTGACGTCATTGGAGACGTCCTAGAACCTAGCCAAAATTGTATATTTATATTTACCCGAGTTGCACCTGTTGTTGGTTTCCTTAGTTGGCCGCACATGCGAAGGCAGCAAAACATTTTTACCAATTCTCGTGAAATACTCAAAACGCATTCGTTTTTTTACGATTTAAATAAATTTTTTAACAAAAAAATTGGAGGGAAATGCAACAAAACACCCACGCTTGCAACCACTTCGAACATGTGCGGTCATACCAAAGTGTCGAACATCTAGAGATGGACAAACCACTGCGAACATCGAGCAAGGGGGTCGAACAATTATCGACAACCATATAAATAGGCCCAGGTGGCGCTGTTTGCGTTTGAGAAAAACCGATAATGGCGGGAAAAAGTCATGCCATAAATGGGTGAACAGGTGGACGTGTTTATTTGAATGTTATTATCACAAGTTAAATATTTGAGTTAAACTTTTGCTTTTATTAGTTTTTTGACAATCAGCAATGAATGAGTTTAATGATGAATGAATTCAAGTGCACTTTTCGTAGTTGACTACTAATTTCCGATATAAATCAGAGACACGCGAACTCTTATGACAAAGAGTGCCACCTCCGCGTGTTAGTTGATGCTCCTGACGATTTATGTCTCCTATACAAATCCAATCGCCGCCACCAATCCGCCAACGATGTATCTTAATGCCCGACTCCTGGGAAACAGCCCATTTGGAGTGATCCAGGGTAGTTCGAAAGTCCAGGGATAAACTGGAGCTTGAGATTTCCTCGACGTTGAAAACCTTCTGATTGCCATTGCAACTGTTGGGCAAATTGTTTGCACCATCCCGCCAAGCTTCAACAAAGAGATTGACATTCAGAGCAGGGGCCACAACATCCGCATAGAGTTCTACACCAGCTTTTGGGCTCTTGCCGAACACGCGAAATTGTTTTCCCCCTAGTGAACGCAACTCCAGTTCCTTCTCGTAGGGCGCCTCTGTGCGCCATTGCCGCTGTAGGGCACGTTCCAAACTGGGAAACAACTTGCTAGCTGTTTCAAGCAGAGGATTCCTTTCATAGTAGAAATGTGGTTCGTTAAAGACCAAAATTTCACCCACTTTCTCCACGCCAACCGGATCGAGAGTTACACACAGTAAACTTTGCCCATAATTTTCCCCCGTCGTCGGATAGCTGTATTGCGGCACACTGGGAAATTTGGGCACAGAATGGACTAGCCAGAGTCCAGTCTCGCCATCGCTGGCAACGACACCCTTGGTATGACCGCCCGTAGTTGACACCGTGCCGTTGGGGAATTCATCATTGTAGGCGGCCAGAAGAATGTGACGCTCGTCCGCGAAGAGGGGATTCAAAGTCTGAGCTGGTATTGAGTTGGCATCGCTAATGTGGCGGCCCGACATTTGCCAGCTGTCGTAGCTATTGCTAGTAACGTAAGAATAACGCAATCCACTAGTATCTGCACCAACATGGTTTTTAGAGAAGTGCTTCGGCAGCTTATACATGTACCACCTAAATAAATGTTCGATTGGATAGAGATACATACATACATCACATAGATGGCTAGATAGGAGCACTCACCAATCGACATCATTGCCCTGCTCATCTTTGCAGGAAACCCTCTTGTTGGTGGAGGTGCTGGCGAGGCAGCAGCCAGACCATACAATAAACAGCAAAATACAAAATATTCTCATCTCTAAGGCATCCACCGTTAACCGCAGTTCGTCAATAACTAACTGTCAGCTTCCATTTCTTAATTCCATTGAGTACAAAGAATCTCTTACAGGGTGTCTCTTATCGCGAAAGGGTATTTCCCCAGTACGAAGAGGAAACTCATCAGGTAGTCATGCACTCAGGAAAAACATTTTGCTAAAGTAATAGAAAATCTATCTATTTGGTGATCTCATTCAAATGACCCTATACTTTTTGTACTCTGACCCTCATAAATCCATCTGGCTTATCAGCTTCTCTCTTTCGAATAGTATTGAGAACAAGATAGAGTGCTCCCTGTTCAATGAGATAAGAAAACAAATATTTGGTTCATTTGTTTAAATTATTTCAATTGAAATAAAAAGAAGTTGTATAGGTACTAACACACACCTACAATGAAAAAAAGTAGTTTACAATTACACAAAACAATTGTTAAATTTTTTATTTATTATTTGTATTATTATTATAATAATTTGTTTGTTTTTACTTGTCTTGTTGTTGATCTGCACATGCCTGCTGTTGTCATTGCTCTTTTCTCTGCTGTGCTGTTTTTTCATTGTATATTTCTTTTTCGATCCGTCTGTCTTTTTGTGGCGATCGAATGCCAGAGGGGGGAATATTATCAGTATATATATCAAATAGGGTATTCTGATTACTGGTTTGCTTTGGTTTCATCTCTTAACTTTTTCTTGCAATAATCATAAAGTTCTGTTAATTAATTGAAACAATTTTTGTGGTTGAAATTCCGATTTCCTATCGCTGATTGCAAATGTTATTGGATTTTCTGTCAAAATCTCAAAATTTTTACTCTGTTTACATTTCAGCTTTCTGTTTGCCAATCGGTTCAGTTATTAGAGTTTCGGTTATCGTTTCGATTTTCTGTTTGCATATGCAACAATACAAATACATTTAAACTCACAATACAATACTATTACTAAATATTTATGTATGCGCTTTTTTTTTTTGGTTTTTTTAGTAGTTTATAATTTATTAATATATTGAATGGGTTTTCTTTGTTTTTCATATATATATATATATAAAGAACAAGGCTGATATTTATATAATTATATATACGTGTGTATATAATTCTTCTTTCCTTTTTATGTAATTTTTTTTGGTTTGTTTAATAATAATTAGCTACATTTTTCACTTTGTTTTGTTATCGGTTGAAGAATCTTTTTACATTATTAGCAAATGTTTTCAAATATTGTTTGTTGAAATAAAATAAAATTTTTTTTTTAATTTTTGAAATAAATGAACCTTAAAGTAGTCAAAATTTTGCCATTTTGTTGTTGTTTAGTTAATATTATTTGTTATAATTATTAGTATTATCATGATAAAAGTTGCCTTAATACGGAATTATAATCATAATATCTCTGAAAATTGCCGCTGATTTTGTTCATATATGTACTATTTATATATGTTTGTGTATAGTTTAAATCGGGCACGAGTTTGATATGTTTTGAATTGTATGTGTGTTTCCACTTCATGTTATTTAAATCATCGTTCATCTTTAGCCATTTTCATCAATATCAATTTTCTCTACTTATATGCTTGTGTGTATATATATTATATAAATCCATGTATTTGTATAATTTGCTTTTCATTCGCAAAAATTTTCACTAATTTAAAATTCGTTTCTTTTAAGGTTTTCCTATGCGCATCTTCTTCATGTGTGAAAGAAAATAAATAGCAAAATGAACTAACAATGGATTAGGAAAACAAAAACGAAATAACAAACGAATAAATAAAACAAGTTTTATGTTTTGTTTAACGAACAAAATATATTTATTATGCATAATTAATACCGTCAATTGAAAAAAGAGGCTAAGTAAACGCTACACATTGAAAACGCAAAATAAGTGAATATATATCTGTATATATGTAAGTATATAGTAAGATGTTCTATATAAATTACTTAAATATTAGTTATTAGATGATGATTCTCATTAAATGTCTTTTTAACTTTTGGTGGCAATCAAAGTGTCAATCAAAAGGGTGGGGGGTAACAGAATAATAAATTGAAAATTAATCAATTTTGTTACTACAAATACAATTTACTGGATATTATTCTCGGGAATCAGTATAAAGTGTAGTATCCAAAACACAGAGATGGCAAATACAATTAGTAGAGAGATTGCATCGCGTCCCTATATGCTCGGGGTCTTAAATTTGTTGATTATTTATAGTATTCCCTTTCAACTATTACTAAAAATGTTTGTCCAAGAACATTGCACATACATATGTTTTTATGTACCATACCATCGTATGCGAACATATTATTTCTTGTTTTTGTTTCTGTTTTTTGGTAACTGCTTTGCCTTGCTTAGGTTAAAATTTTTAAAAACCACATCAAAACATATCGCTTGTAAAAGTTTCATATTCTTTTTCTTATTCGTTTTTCTTAGTTTTCTTAGTTTTGGGTAAATGTTTTATTCCATTAGCTTTAATTCGCTGATATGTATCTTGTTTAAACTGTATGTAGTTGTTGTTGTTCTTCTTGTTGTCTATTTATGTATATATATATTCATATAATGTTCCCATAATTCATATTGTTTAGTTTTTTTTTTCGTCTGTCTTTTTAGTATTTTTGTTTTGTTTTCTTATCGTTTTACAAACTAGTCTTCCATTTTCTTCTTATACATAGGTATATATATTCGAAGGGAATATTTATTATTGAAAACAAATCAAATGTTTATTTTATTCACTTAATATTCAAAATTTTGAAATGTCATTGTTGAAGGTAAGCCTTGAGAATTTATAACACTTAAAAATGTCAGAGACAAATTGCGTTGGTTTTCACTTGTCGAAGCGACAGAAATTGCACAAAATTCTTGACAACATTTATACACACTCACACACACATGCACACAGATTCACACTCCCGTTCAGACACACCCATGCAGCCACCCACACACGCATACAGCCATTCATAATAGTATGTAGAATGCATTTTACATTGCTTTTCATTTGAATGCCACATAAGTATGTATATGTGTAATTTTTCGTTTACGACTTTGTTCTTAGATTAAAATTAATTTCGAAAATATTTGTTTAGGCGTAGCTTCTAGTACTTTACTCTTCTGTTTTGGTAAACGTTTCACATTAGTTTAATTAAGCTTACTTTAAAGTTGTAAATATTTTTGTTGTTGTTTGTAATTGATTTTTATTCTTGTTTCTTTGTTATTTCCTATTTAAAGGCGCAATTTTATGATATGCATTAGTTTTGTAATATATAATTTAACTTGCTTAGTTACTCATTAAACCTAATTGTTTAAGTTATTTCTCTTTTCCGATGAAACTGTGCGGTAGTCTATATGTATGTATGTATATATTTTTGTATGTCTCTGTGTGTGTATTTGTATAGATATTCATTATTTTGAAGTAAACCAACGCGAAATGCCCTGAATCTGCTGATGCTATCGACAATTGGGCGAAATACACAGTCCAACAGGCTTGTGTTGTAGAAATAATGAGACCCAATCTATACTGTGAGTCATTAACAATAGATCTAGTCAATGAAATATATTCGATATGTTATTCCGATTGCATTGATATGCAGTTGACTCTGTGTTGTTTGGGCCATCAAAATATTGTTGGACTGCGTTGCTGCGACTATTAGGCAAGAAATAGACATAAGCAAGAAATGTAATTGGACGGAATATGTTTTATAGATTTAACTAAACATTTAAATTATAGAAATCATTCAAAAGACATTGGAAATCGAAGAGTTTGAGGCGTGGGTGAAGGGGGGCGTTAGCCAATTTTAGTTCAAGAATCGATCGATTTGTATTTTCAAAAATATGCCTTTGGTATGTCTAGTTGTTTCTCTTGTTTCTTTTGTTTTTAGCCTTATCCTAAAATAAGTTTTAAATTATTTGCTTGTTTTGTTTAACAAATGTTTGTATAGAGATTAGATAGGGCATAGGGAATAGGGGAAAAATATTGTTAACATAACTCATTTAATTAGTAAGGACAACTTTGGTAAGTTTTAAGATTAAATCATATGTTATCTTTTTTTTTTGTTGTTTTTTGTATATGTACTTAAAGTTCTTCTCATTGAAAGGCAACCGAAATTGGTTAAAAAATGAAATCAAGTTGCGCTAGCCTTGTTTTATGCTTTTTTTTTTTTTAATTTGCTTTTGTTTTAGCCTTTAGCCTATTAACATTATTTATCATACTCGTATATGTACTTGTGTTTTGTTTTGTTTTTAGTTACAATTGCTGATGATATATTTTATATAATTGGATTTCATTTATGTTATATTATTTCATGTTGCTACATAAGATGATATGTAAATTGATTTTATTTACTCGTCTTTGAATTTGCCCGCTCCCTCTCTCTGTTTGTTCATACATATGTCGGTCTCTAACTCCCTTTGTAGGTCCTCTTTACTCCTTTTCTACTCCCTTTGTATCTGCAAGAAATGTGACTTGATTGTTCTAGCACTTTGAAAGTTTTGTTTTAGGAATTCGAGTTCGTTTTTGTTTGTTTTTTATTTAATTTGTTTTATGGAGTCGTAGAAAGTGGGGAGAGTAGGTTAAAATAATTAATTTTCTTCTTGTTTTCGGCTTTCTGTTTTCTTTAGTTATGGGCGGAAAGAGTTTTAGGGTGTCCAGTTCCAGTTAGTTATAAATAAGTTCGAGTCTTCGCAGAGCACACTATTACCTCACCTAGTAGTACTAGCCTTCTATACCTCCCTCTCTCTGTTTCCCTTCATCAATCATTCATAGCTTTTGCATATATGTATTATTAATTATAAATTTTTATGTTGGTCACAAGACTTGTTAACAAATAAATTTCGAAACCAGCAAATTTTCTTATGATGACAACGCGCAATGTTTTTTCCACTTGTTCAACTTTTACTCGTTGTTGGAATTGTTTTCAGTTTTTTTTTTTGTTGTGTTTCTACATAGTTTGAGTAACATTTCAAAAATTGTATTTCTAGCTTTTGTTTTTTGTTCTGTTTTATATATTGTACGTAATATACATATGACATCATCTATGTATATGTATTATGTATTAAAATGTTCTTTATTTTTCCTTTTTATTTTCATATTCTTGTTTAATAATTCTAGAAAGAGAGCTATTTAAAGGGCACATTCGGTTAAGCTATATATAATGTTTTCTTTCGTTTTCTTTTTGTTATTCCTTATTCCCTTAACTTTGTATTTTGCTAAACATGTTGAGGTTAAAAAATGTTTTCGAGGAAATAAATAATAAAGCCAAATATGAAAAATAATTGTAAAAAAAGTTGTATGCAAAACATGTTGTCAATTCCATATGTTTTTCTTTTTGTGGATTGCGAAAATTATAAAGGGTAAACAAGAAGGGCGTAAACAAAAAGGTCGGAATAAAATCAATTCACAAAACACAGAATCGAATAGAAATCAAATTCAGCTTGCTCTATATATATGCATTATATGGTTGTTTATACGTAATCTATATATGGGCATATCGACTGATCAATCCTATTGTAATGTATATTTTTCTACAAGTTTTAACCCATTTTTCACTTAATTGGGTTTACAATTTTTTGCTTTCCTGTCGAAAAATTTTACTAAACTGGTTTTTGGGTTTTTGTTTTTATATAAATTATGAATTTGTCTTTTCTTTTTTGTTCATTTTTTTTTTGTTTTTCTGCATGTTTGCATTTTTTTTTTGTTCTACAGCTAAAGTTTTGTTTTGTTTTTCTGTTTTTTTATTTTTTTTGCTTTTTATTTGCCTCCCTTTGCATGGATCCGTTGCATGCGGAGCGTTTTGTTGCAATCAAACTCAAGATAAAATTGATGTCGGTTGTAATTCATTCAGACCACTGGCAACACGTACGAATATACATGATGTGGATGATGATGGTGGTGCGCATAGTGGTGCGGCTGCGGTGGCGGTGGTGGCGGATGAATGGTCGCGCTGGCGGGTCAAGTTGCTGTCGGCGTCATCAAAAACTGCTGCTGCTGATGGTGGTGATGGAGCTGATGATGCTGGTGGTGATGGTGGTGCGGTTGATGTTGTTGCTGCTGATGATGATGTTGCTGCTGCTGCTGTTGTTGCTGATGAAAATGTTGTTGTTGTTGTTGCTGCTGCTGTTGGGTTTGGTGGAGATGCAGTTGCGTTTGTTGTGGCTGCTGTTGCATTTCGCGTTCTAGTTTTTTAGTTAGCAAATCATGCCTTGATTCCATACCCGCTCCTCTGTAAAATAGAATAGGAAAAGTTTTCATCCAATTGATTAGCGAGATTGGCTTGGTAGATGGCTGGATGGTTGCTGGTTACCATGATAGGGTGCAATCCACTACACAACATGCTTTCAATTATGGGTGGGTGCTCAGTGGTGCATAGAACATTTTTGAACAACTCGAGTCGAGTTAATTTCAGAGAAAGGAGTCAGCCTTATCCGTCCGTCTCATTCACCGTTGTCCAAGCCATTTTTATGGCTTCAAGTTTTATGCAAAACTTTTTCCCTACTCACTACTTTTCACGCCTCATACATCGTGTACAGTAACTCCCCACTCTTCATCGGATGTAAACGATTTAAATTGATTTCCAACAAGCAAACAGCTAACAAGAAAAAAAAACATATTAATAAAAAAGAACCGAAGCAGCAATACCCTAACATTGAAACAGCTGAGACGGACAACTCGAAATTGGTACAGCTTTCACACAGATCAGAAATTTATACTCGATATATTTATGGCTCTTAAACGCTTAGAGTACAGTGGGTACAAAAAGTTTGAAGCAAGATTTCATTCAACATTCAAGCGAAGCGTAAAAATTGTTCAACGCCGTCTATCGTCTACCGTCTAGCGGTTCCGGTTAGTGGGTGGGTTGGCTTTTTGGTTTGGAATGGTGGCCATAAGGGTGTGCCAAGCGTATGTTTTGCATTTTTTATAAAGTTTTTTTTTCTTTTTGCTCGGGTTGTTTGCTGTTGTGATCGCTCGTCACGCTGCTTTTTCTTGCGCAAATTGAAAATGAGAAAAATGAAATAAATTTATGTGGTCTTTTAGCATTTTAAAAACGTGCACACACACACACTCGTACACTCACATTTAAGCATGGCTAAGGAGAGGCTGCAGAGGTGGAGATTGAGGTGCAAAAAGTAAGAATTATTCAGTGGCTAAAGGGAAGCTTGCATTTAACTAGCAGGATGGCTGAGCGGGCTACCACTTCAGGTTGCTATATGAAACGAGTATCCTTCTCTCTCCTTAGCTGCATTCTATGCAGACCCCCTCGCTCTCCATTTAATATATGTGTGTTGTTATCGTAAAGTCAAGTGGTTTAAGGCTACTATAACTTACTAGCTGCTTCTGTTTCGAATGTTTTTTTTTAAACATACATACATACATACGTTTTAATTTGTATTCAAATGCTAACTCTTCCCTGGTATAAGAAGAGCCCGTCTACAGATTTAATTGAAGTAGTGGCAATGAACGAAACAAGGAATGAGAGACAACCGAAGTGTTCAGATTAATCTGAGATACGTAATCTTTAATTCAATCTATTACATTTATCTTTTGAATTTACGTAAACCTAGTGTTTCATTTGCCTTTAAATGAGTATGAACTGTTAAATACAAATGTAAATTATATGTTCAAAACGAACCCCAACTACCCTGACTTTGATTCCGTTTAGTCAATTTGATTTTTAAGCAGTTTTGTAGGCAACATGCACGTATGTATGTATGTTTATATTATGTATGTATGGGTGTTTGCATATATCTACAATATATATTGTGTATACATATATTTTTGAGATGGGATAACGCCTAAGTCGTATACCCCTTATTTGTATGTATGTATTTGTCCTTACTTGTTGTTGCTGCTTGGCTGCTTGTTGTTGTTGTTGTTGTAGTTGTTGTTTGTGGTGGCATGCAAAATAAACGGGCAAGCTTAACAATAACAATTTGCAATTTTATAAATAGTTAATGGGGTTGTATATATAATTTGTTGATGGTGTTGTTCAAGAGGAAAATTTGTGGGTGGAGCAAGGGATTACAATATACACACACACACACACATATATACAGAGATACAAACTACATGTAGGTAGTTAGGTAAGTAGGAGGCATGCCGTATTACTTATGATACATTTGCTTTAGAAAGAGAGAAAAACAAAAAAAGGATGCTGCAAGGCTATAAAGACAGCCACCAACCCTTTTGTGGGTTGTTGCGTCGGCCTAATCTAATATTTATGCGATTACTTTAAAAAGGATGGGCAAAATATAAGTGGGTCAGCAATTAAAGTGGTAGAAAGAATAAGCATATTTTTGTTAGATAGATAGATGGATAAACAGGTCTCTACATATACATAGAAGAAGGTTTGTTGATTCATTTTTTGTTGCTCAAATACATACGTCTCTAAAGAGATGATTTTGGTGGTGCTGATTTGGATGAAGTTGGTGGTGCTGAAGTGAATTAACAACAACGCTAGAGGTGGTGGTGCTGTTGGTGGTGCAAAGAGAAGATGCGACCAATTGCTGTTGCTGTTGTGGCTGCTGCTGATGCTGTTGTTGTTGCTGTTGTTGTTGTTGTTGCTGTTGGTGCTGCTGATGGAGTTGAAGTTGTTGCCGCTGCTGTTGAAGTGCGGATGTTGCTGCTGTCAAGATGCTGCTGTTGTTGCCTAAAGAATGAAGTGGTGCTACTAAGTGTGGCGGTGGTGCTGGTGGTGGATGGGCAGCAACTAGCATATTACTATTACTGATATGATCTATATCCAAACCGCCGCCATTCAGCATAAATATAGGATGAAGCGGTGCTGGCGGTGGTGCTGCGGCAACTGCTGCCGCTGCCATGCTTGCTGCCGATGATTTGGGATTCATCATAAGAGCGACATCGTTCAACATTTTGGTTTTGGCGTATTCAATGCGTATGGATCCACGATCCGAACTAAGTAGATACTTGCCCTGCAAATGCTGCATGGCCTGGGCAGCACTTGGAGCATCTTTGAATTCAATAAATGCCACTGGGCTGGTAATATTGCTGTTGATACTGTTGTTGTTGTTGTTGTTGTTGGTGGTGGTGCTTGTTGAGTCGACTGTGTTGGCATTGGTATTGGCATTTGCATTGGCATTGGCATTGGTGATAATTGAAGAGTAGGAAGTTGAAGTTGATTTGGTTGCAGTTGAAGACAAAGTCAGAGGCAGAGTAGAAGTTGTGATTTGGTGCATACCTTTTGTGTGCATTCGTAGGCGACAAAAGCCAGGCATACTGTGCATTATATATATTGTTTTGTTGTTGGTTGGATATATAGGCGTTATATATACGGTATATAGTAGTCGGTTATCATGTATAATACAAGTGGTGATAGTAGTGGTTGGTGATGGTGGTTAGTGGTGATAGTGGTGGAGCAACAAATGAACCAAATAGAGAACACAAAATTCGATTAGTTACGTTCAAGTGGGAAAGATTAGTTACTTGGTGGTGGTTGTATTGGTGGTGTGTGATTGGGTGCAAAGGCTGAACTTAATAGGGTCTCAGGTGGGTAAGGGGCATTCAATTACAGGTTTGGGAATTGGAATTTACCTAGAGAACACCTCCTTCAGCTCATGCTCGGACACAAATTGTCCCAAATTGGCCACAAACAGCGTCGAGCACGGCGCATTGGCTGCTATCTGGGGATTGCCTGGATGTGTGGCATTATTCGTAGATCCAGCTGGACTCGCCAGCGCTGGGCTGGATAAAAAATGATGATGCGAAGCGGCAGCGGCGGCAGCAGCTGCCCCTTGAGGTGGCCCTGTTGGGTTAGCAGAAGCTGCCCCATTAGCAGCAGCGGCGGCGGCGGCAGCAGCAGCCGCCATGTGAGCCATAGCAGCTCCGGGATGTATAGCAGTTGCAGCAGTCTGATGATGTGGTGGCATAGCGACTTGAGTCTACATTAAATTGGTGATCCGTTGATTTAGCCATCATTATTAATTAGTTAGATCTATAGGGTGGTTGTTACTCTACTCACTTGATGCATAGGCTGCTCCATTACTTTGTCTGTATTTAGTCAGAGATAGGAGCGGACTGGCACCTGCGGATGCAGTGCCGGATGGACAAGTGTTGCATGCTGCAGGGCAGCAGCTCCGGGTAGTTCAGCAGCAGCGGCTGCTGAATATGCTAACGGATGATGCCATAGCTCTGGTCCGCCCGGAAAGAACGGTCCACCCAGATCTGCAGAGTCAAAGTTAACCAAAAAAATAGATGAAGAAATTGAATACAGGTGAACATCACGAAAACAATTGTTTAAAAAAAAGGTAAAAGAGATAAATTTTCATTTCATTTTATGTCATTAAATACAGTTTTCGAGACTTAAACTAATCGCAATTTTTTAAAGTTCGCCGTCTAAGTCTTTTGTTTAACTTTTTTTTTTTGAGTTTTTCAACAATGATTTCTATTATGTAGGTATGTTGTAAAATTTCGAATGTGCTTTCTAGGTTATTTTTTAAATTTTGTTTTTCTTTTAATCACCAGCACTCTAAACTATAGTTTAAAATTGGGAGTCTAATTTAATTAGGATTCGCAATCCATCCCTAAAAATCTGCTGCACTTTGAGGAGTAATTGATTTGTGTTCTCTTTGTAAGTGTATCGCTGTGTGTGGCTCGGTGTGTGTATATGTGTGTGTATA
This sequence comes from Drosophila insularis, assembly GCA_018903935.1. NCBI lineage: Eukaryota > Metazoa > Arthropoda > Insecta > Diptera > Drosophilidae > Drosophila > Drosophila insularis. Next base: position 450,186 of record JAEIFP010002295.1, on the reverse strand, counting down.
TATATGTGTGATGTTAACAATGTCTTACAAGTGATCAAAGTGCAGTAGTTGGTTGTTGTAAACTTATAGAGATATCTTAGGGCGAAATTCAAGTTTGGGCGTTCGATAAGAATTTAGTTTTGGAATAGATAGATGTATAATAGAGAGCATACATACATATATGTTATTCGATAGATATATGTGTGCTTAAAGCAAGTTTTAATTAACATATCAACTGCTTAATTGTTGGATAGTTCGGTGTGTGTGTGTTCAGTGTGTGTGTTCGGTGTATGTCGATAGTAGTTAGGTAGTGCCTTGGAGTACGCGTTCAGTTCGTACCATATATAAACCATAATTGATATAGATAATTGTTATAATTATTTGTATTAACTACATACATAAACCATACAAACAAACAAAAAAAAAAAGAAGAAAAAAAGAAAATGTTAAGTGAACAAAAAAGAAATGTAGCAATTTTGTTTTCCTCTTTGTTAATTGTTCTTTTTCTTGCTTTTTTTCTTTTTCTTTTTTTTTTTACTTACGTCCTGTGAGTGGGTGCATCAATGCAGGATGTGAGGCTGTTGTCGCTGTATTGGGCTGTGGTTTGGGTTTGCTCACTTTCGTGTTACTCTTGGCGAATTCCAAGCGAATTGTTTGGGGCATATCGGGATCGAAGCGTACACCCTGCTGTAAATGATTAAATCAAGATACAGCGGTTTGTATTTTCTATATTTTTTGTTCATTTTTGTTGTTATAATAATTGACTGATTCATTGATTTCTGTTTTGTTCATCAATTCGCCAAAAAGTAATTTAGAATGTCGCATAAAAGTGACAAGTACAAAAAAAGAATGAAATGGTGGCAAAGTTCATTGTCTTTCGTTCACGGTTCTTATTTTTAGGAGGAAGGACACACAACTGAAATAATTCTTGTGCTTGCAAAAACGTTGATTTATTTATTCTAATACTTATTGGTATTGTCGAGAGGTGTGCCTGGTGAAAAATGCTGCCTACCACTATTCGTAGAAAACTACGGAGTCAGGGTGGATCTGATGAGCATGAATGATTAGAGGGCATATAAATAAAAAACTAATGGAGTGGACTGGTCACAGCCCTTTGGATCATTGACTGTGATCCAATCTGAGTAACCCCAATGCTTTAATCAATGGAGACTAGAACCTAGGGATCTATGGTGCTGCGGGAGAAAAGGATTGGGGAATAGAGATGGAAGTTAGTGATGCAGGAAAGCGGATACACATGCACCAGCGACTTAATATCCAGGGTTTTGGTTTGCTGTGGTGCTTCATCTTTTTACCTTGCAGATAGTTGTTTCATTTATCTTTTGCCGTAGATGAAAAGTGTAAACGTGTGGGTGTGTGAGTGTTTTTTTTTTTTTTTTTTTTTTTTTTAATTCATTTATTTAAGAAAGGATAGAAAGAAGAATTTACAAAAGATTTAGGAATATATGAAGTTGCGGAGAAGGAAAAGCGTGTGGGACTGCCAGCGGGGGTATTGCTTCACACGATCTTGCCTCCACCGCACATCCTCTTATCAGGTTCTGTTTGCCAGTTGTTCTTCGCTGCGCAGTTCGGCCATGGTGACCGCTGCGAATTTGTTGAAGGCATCCCAATTGGCCTTCCGCAGTATGATTAGCGGTACCAGATTTATTGCTGACGCCTGCACCCCGAGTACCATTTGCAGATTTCTTCTGTGAGTGTCGAAGCGGCCACAACTGAACAGAATGTGTTCAGCAGTCTCTTCCTCACCGTTGTTGCACCATGGGCACGCTGGGCTTGCAGCATGCCGAAATCTGTAAAGGTAACTCCGAAAGCAACCGTGTCCGCTCAGTAGCTGTGTCAGGTTGAAGTTGACTTCGCCGTGTCTCCTATTAAGCCATGTTTCGAGATTTGGGATAAGTCGGTGAGTCCATCTGCCTTTTTCAGACTCGTCCCACAGCGCCTGCCATCTAGAAATACTTATGCTCCGCTCCCTCTTGCGGATTGTAGCCCTTTCGATTTGGGAAATTCTCGGGTCTTTTAGTTTGCTGTAAAGTTGTTTGGTCTCGTCTGCTAGGAGTCGGATAGGAATTGTGCCTGCTAGCACCATAGCAGCAGTTCCAGAGATCGTGCGGAAACCGGAGCAGACTCTGAGCGCGCTGAGTCTATAGACGGATTCCATGTCCCGTGCGTAGGATTTTGTGGCCATGGCTTCGGCCCAGACCGGAGCGCCGTAAAGCATTATGGCCTTTGTGACTCCGTGGAGCAGCAATCTGCGGCTCTGTGTGGGACCCTTCGTGTTGCACATTAGGCGCGATAAGGCAGCGCCGGTAGCCCTCGCTTTCTTTGCTGTTTCTTTGAGGTGGTCTTTGAACGTTAACCTGGAATCGATAAGTATGCCAAGGTACTTTATTGAGTTTTTGCTGGTTATTTGCGCGGAGCCAGCCTGAATTGTTGCAATCTCTACTTTCTTCCGACTGCTTACGAGCACTGCCTCAGTTTTATGTTCGGCCAAGTGAAGGCCCATCGAGGCCAACCACTGTTGAACTCGGAGTATCGCGTTCGAGCAAACAGCTTCCACTTCATTTAGATGTTTCGCCACACAAGCTAAGGCGATGTCGTCGGCAAAGCCAATGGTCTCAACTCCTTTAGGCATATTCAGGTTTAGCACTCCGTTGTACATTGCATTCCAGAGTAGCGGCCCCATGACAGAGCCCTGTGGAACTCCACCGGTAATGCTATAATCTTTTCCTCCATCATAGGTGTCCACATGCAACCATCTGTTGTTGAGGTAGCTGCTAACTACCTTCAACAGGTACGCCGGAACTCTATAGTTATGCAGAGCCTCCAATATGCAGGACCATCTTGCCGAGTTGAAGGCATTTTTAACATCTAGTGTGGCTATTAGGCAGTATTCTTTTGATCCGCCTTTCCATCTATCGCCGGCGGTAGCGTTTCGAGCTATTTTAACCACTTTCTGGATAGCATCTAGTGTAGATCTTCCCTTGCGAAAACCAAACTGGTTTTCGGAAATTGCTTGGTTGGCCTGCAAGGCTTGGTCTAGCCTGTCCACTACTATTCTTTCTAGGAGTTTTCCCGTCGAGTCTAGTAGGCAGATGGGTCTGTAGGCAGAGGGCTCTCCCATTTGTTTTCCTGGTTTAGGTAAGAGCACTAGGTTCTGCTGTTTATATAGTTCGGGGAATATGCCATCGTTGAGGCATTTGGTGAAGGCGAATGCAAACTTTTCGGGGTGCTGGAAGGCAGCAATCTTTAATGCCTCGTTCGGGATACAGTCGGGGCCAGGGGAGGAATTGATTTTAATGCGTCCTATAGCTGTCAGTATTTCTTGTGATGTGACCGGCGGTATGCCTGCTACATCATAGTTAACTGTTACAAAATTGCTTGGTGCCTGGGTGGGGAACAGTTCCCTTACTATTGCATCCATTTCGATGCTAGAAGGTGGTTCTATGCGCTGGAAAGATTTAAGCCTCTTCATAACAATTTTATATGGCCTGCCCCATACATAATTTGCTGCTTCTGTGAGTAGTTCGTCGAAACAAGCCTTTTTGCTACGGCGAATAGCCATCTTGAGCTCTCTGCGCTTTGCCTCAAATTCTAGACGGCATGACTCAGAGTCTTCACTACCCCGAGTGCGCTGGGATCTCCTTCTGGCTCGATGACACAGCTTACGGAGTTTGGCAATCTCTTCGTTCCACCAATATGCTGGTCTGTGGTTCATGGGACAGGCATTTTTCCGGGGCATGCAGGCGTTGCACGCGTCAGTTAGCCAGGCGTTAAGCTCGTCTGCTGTATATGCCTCGATATTGTGCTGCTCAAGAGTTCTAGTGAAGACTTGGACATCTAACATTTTCGAATTGAATATTTGGGGTTTCGTTATCCGCCGTTCCGACCGCCGCTGATTATCAATTGTGCAGATAATTGCATTGTGGTCGCTAGCTGTGTAATGGGGACTCAATACCCACCGTGCATGTGTGCAGAGTGCACTGGTGACGAATGTTAGATCAATTATAGATCCTATGTTGCCACGTTGGAATGTGAAGCCGTTGCCTGTGTTAAGGAGCGCCAAGTCGATTGACGCGAATGCTTCAAGAAGTGCTTGGCCTCTTGCATTGGTGGAGGAGCTGCCCCATTCCGCTGCCCATGCATTGAAGTCCCCAGCAACAATTGCCGGCTTATGGCATCGGATCTGGTCCGACAGCTCTTCTATTACGCCGCAGAATTCTCCGAGGCTATATGAGGGGGGTAGATAGCAGCTAAAAATCCAGTACTCTCTTATTTTGGCTCTAACAAAACCGTTGAAGGATGCAGGGAATTTTATCTGGCACGGTGTGGTCCCACATGCCCAGATCGCTGCTTTTCCCGAATTGTTTTGTGCCCATGTCGTGGTAGTAAAATTTTTATAAGGCTCACTGATAATAGCAACGTCTGTGCCGAGCTCTCTGACATTCTGTGACAGCAAGTCTTGTGCTGCCTCGCAGTGGTTGAGATTTATTTGAATAAATCTCATTATTGTTTTATTGTAGACATCCCTTTCGGCCCGTGAGGGCACCTATGGCTGCCTGCCGTGTGTGCATAATCAGCGTTTCCACTGGCAACACAGAGGCAACATGAAGGGCTATTATTGCACTCTTTAATCTTGTGACCCGATTTGCCACATCTTAGGCAGAGGCCAGTTCGATCGGTTTCACTGGTGCATTTAGACGCGATATGGCCGTATTTTAGGCATTTTAGGCACCTTCTCGGAGTATTGTCTAGGCGTATGGGGCAGACATTCCAGCGAACCTTTAATGTTCCAGCTTGAAGGATGTCGTTAGCTGCCGTAGTTGGGACGCTTACTGTAGCTCTCTGGCAACCTGAATAAGATTTACGCAGACTCTTAATGGCGGTCACGTCAATCTTCACCTTGAGCCTGTTCCCGAACGCTGCTACTATCTCCTCTTTGGTGGTTTCACCATCAAGCTCTCTGATATCCAGCCTGGTTTCGCTTATCAAGGCAGAGGCTGCAAACTGGCTGCCCAATGCAGCACCAATATCATCGCTTATTTGGCTTAGACTTTCCGGCATTGGTTTTCCCATTTCAAGCAAAAGGTCTCCCTTTGCTGTCCTTCTTGCTTTTTTGACATTTTCCCCAAGCGATTTTAGGGCTTCGTTTTCACTGCATGTGACTAATTTGAGCATCTCGCTGTATGATAGGTTGCCTTTGTTTGCTATCAAAATAGCGTCTGGCCTCTGTTTTGGCAGCCTTTGCTTTTGAGCCGCCACCCTGTTGCTCCTTTTATTTGTGACTTTCTGCCACTCATCTTGGTTGTGATGCCTGTTTATACGATCAGTGCGCAGTGGGCTTGTCGCTGTAGATGGCTTTATGACTGGCGCATTATTTTTCCTTTTTTTAGGCGGTGTTTTGCGCTGGGCCGGCGAATGCTCTCTAGGACGTTTGGGAGAGTCCCTAGCGTTTGTCGTTGCGAGGACTATATTGCGGCCATTTGCTATTGGAGTCATCTGTGTGGCACCGTCTTGCCTTTGCGGGACTTTATGGAATTCTCCAGCTAGAACTCTGTGGCAGAGAAACTCGTACAGTTCCTTCATTTTCACTATAGACTGTTTCGTGCTCAGATTTACATGCCTCACTGGCTTTTTATTATCATCTCTGTTGTTAAACGTGTGGTCTAACTGCCATACTAGAGAGCCTAGTTCATCTAGTTCAGCGATGTGCGACTTCACTGGAGGGCTTGACGCTGTTGCCGACACATCTGGGCTGTTTAGAATAGCCCGCGTTGCAACTGACACTGGGTTTGCTCCAACTGCTGCAGGGGGGGAATTTCCGATTAACGGTCGCCTTGCAAAAATTAAATCTTCGCTCGCGCAGTCGCTAAGGGGAAATCTTCCTTGTCGATCATGCTGGTCCATCGACGCAGTAGGACTGACCATTTATGGCTCGGGAGCGGGGAAAAAATTTTAGTTTTTAATTTGAATTCTGGTTGGTGCCAATTTGAATTTAAATTTGAATCCCGCTCCAAACGGTTTTATTTGCGGGTTTCTCAGAGGCGCCACCTGCCCGATGTTGGCTAGGGGCTCCCCTTATTACTGTCGTTTCCCAACACTGGCTCGATCAGCTGATTCGTAGCGGTGTGAAAACGAGGAAGATTTGCTGGTAGCAAAAGGTGAAAAGTTTTGAGGGAAAGTGGATAAAATTTCTCACCCACACCAACGCAGGAGCCGAAGAAGAGAGGCGGGAAAAAAAATAAGGAGAGAGGCAACTCCCCTCCCTCGCCACAGCCTTCACCAGTAGACCAGCCGGCCTTGGCCAAAAACTTACGGCCGGTCCAGCGACGATGGCAACCACAGCTGTTCCGCGGATGTGGTATGTAGGCAGTGTCCCAAAGACCCCTTCTGATTTGTTTATTTCAAATTATAGGCCTGAAGAACGCCCGATTCGAGGGTAACGCGGAGGAGGATACTTCAATTCACCTTATACTTCTCTATGGATGTAAGTGTGTGAGTGTGATATTGTGTGTGTGTGTGTGTGTGTGTGTGTGTGGGTGTGTGTGAATAGAAGAGTTTCTTAGAGAAGAGAGGGCGATGCATTACCCAAGAATAGGAATCAATACAAAGGTAAGGGAGATAGAGTTATGTTGATCAAAGGAGACAGCTTTGGTGAGTGTCAAAGTAGATAAAGTTCTTTCAAGCTGGTGTACTTATTGTTGTTGTAGTTGTAGTGAATGTGGATACGAAATTTACGATATTAAATATATTGAACAGCAGGAGGGCCTAACAGTAAGCCAGGCAATACTAGTACAATATTCCTCTTTTTGGTTTTTGCTTGTTCTTTATTGGTTTCTTTAGTGCTTTACAATTGAAGTGAAATGCCCAGAACTCTTTAAAGTCGTTTCCAGTTTGAAAACCAAGGAAAAAATTCGTTTAAATGTGATCATTCTCATTACGAAATTTATTCGAAAATGCTTTTAATTAGAAATTTAAAAAAGGCACTAAGAAACGTTTCATGCCGATATAACGATAGGGCAACAAAAAGTTAAACACAAATTTCCAAGCGCAAGTTTATAGAATGATCGTGTCTAAATTTGATTTTTTCCCATTTCTGTGTGTATATATTTTCTGAAAGTCGCAAAACTTGCTAAATAGATTTAGTGGGTGTTGTTTTAAAATACTTTTAGGTACAATCAAAGCGAATTCATATTATATTTACCTGCAAATCCTGTTTGGCAGCTTCAGCTCCTGCTCTTGTATGGAATGTAACAAAGCCCACGGGCTACGGTAGGGAAAGGGGATGTACATTTATATATTTGTAAAGGAGCACAACTATAATTATCCGGTGGAACTTACCGAAGCAGTTTTACCATTTTTGCTAGTCACTTTCAACAGAGATCCTTCGTAGCCCTGTTAAAACAAATGAAATTCAATTAAAATCACTTTCTCACCATTGCAATCGATGGATGACTTACTTCATAGGCTCTAAACAGCAAATAAAGTTCACGCGGTTTGGCATCCATGGGTAAACCGCTGACGAAAAGTGTCCGCACCTGTAAAATGTGAAGAAGAAAAATGAGATTTAGAAACCGAATTTGGAATTAAGAATTATGAGCTTAGTTTTGGTTGGTTTTGAGTGCTTCTCATAGAATAGAAGAGAGAAAACCAATTTCCTATGATTGTATAATTAAGTTAAAGCTGTCACGTTGCCTGCCCTCCAAACAAATAACCTTAGGCCTCATCCTCTTGGCATTTTCCTAAAAAGTTCATGACACCAGATATGACAACGTTCTCTTACCCATGGCCCCCACATGAGCACACACACACACACACAGGGGGAGCATTCTGATAATGAAACCAAATGGAATAAGCGCCATAAACGCTGAATTCATTATAGCAACGGCAGCGACGTGACGCAAAGTGTGGGAATAGTATGTAGCCCAAGGAATAAAGGAGGGGAAACCCGGCTGGTTAGCGTTGCTTAATGAGTCCCGTCGAGCTGACAGCTTTTTATTTTTAACACCTAGGCAAAAAGTGTGTGTTGGGGATAAAAAATGAAAGAAAGATATGGAAATGGAATGCCACCAGGGATCCTTGGAGGTTAGACAGGATTGTGGCTTTGGTTTTTCGGTTGGTTAGTTCTTTGTCTTTCCACCATCATGTTAACTCGTATTTTTTCTTTACCAACATGTTTTAACATTCGCTGGAAAAAACTTTAAACTTCCAGGTGTAACAACTTCCGTTCTCTTTCTCCCTCTGTGTGTGCTAAAATTAAAACGTGTTTTATCAAGGATCTATCATCATCTGCTGTGTTTATAAGGTTATGATATACAGGGGAAAAATGGCAATGTTTTATGCAGAGGCACTTTAAGCAAGGGCGACGAAAGGTGGGGTGACAGGAGTCCAATTGTGCCCAGAATTAATCCTAGGAAAAATTTTAAGTGCAGACAGCAAGAGCAGCTTCTCCTTTTTTTGGCGGGTATATCCACTTCATTTTCTCCTTCTTATTCTTTTGGTTTGGCATTTTACAAATTAATTAGCAAGACTTTTGTTCAGGGGGCGAAAAGGGGAATAACTTGTGCCATGGTCAGTTAAATAGCAATTAAAATTAATTTCTATGCACCCGGCTATGCGGTTGAAATTTCTTTTGGAGTAGCTAATTGGAGGATGACCCAATTTACTATGTTAATTGTGGAGACGGCTAGAAGGAAAAGGTAATTCTTGTGTCCACCGAAATGTGATTTGAATTTTTAAAGGTTCTCTTAGAAGGTAAAACTAGCTAAACATTTCTTGTTTGGACATTTAAATCCTTTAATAGAATAATCAGAACAACTTAACTTAGCGCTGTTTATAGTTTATAGACTCTTTTATTCATATTTCTATTTAGTTTAAGCTCTGATGTAGATTAAGAATGTATATTTTCTTTGCAAGAAACCACATAAGTAAGTTAAACCAACTCAAATCAGCCATGAACATGACTTTTGGTCTAGCCCTCCACGATTCATTCATTCCTCCAGTATTTGTTTATATGTTTTTCCTGTTGTGGCCATTGCGGATAGACATTCAGCATTTTGGCAAACATAAAACCAGCAACAAGAACAGTCACAACAACAACTGCAGCTGCTGCTCCAACTTCCAACTTCAACTCGAGTTTACATATCTAGTGACATTATATTGGAATTTCTGGTTAAGTTAGAGCTGGATGTGAAGTCGCAATGGCTGTTGGAGTTGGTTATGTCTGTGGGTGTGTGTTCTTGTTGCCAAAATCCATTTAAATACACGTTGCTATTGTTGCTGCAATTGCTGCTGCCGCTGCTGCTGGTCAACCTTGCAACTTGGCTCTGATTTTGGCTTTTTCATTCCCCATACACCAGACCCAGCCAGACGCCGCCGCCCTCTCTGCTCGGTATGTACTATGTGTATATTTGCCATTTGTGGTTTGCTTTGCTGTTGTTGCCAAGAAGTTAAATTTTCGCCATACTCTGTCGTATCTCTGCCTTCCCTCTTCTGGCCCTGCATCTTGTTGTGTTTTTGCCGCAATGTACTGTTCCTCTATCCCTGTAATTTGTGCTTGTGTGTGTGTGTGTGTGTGTGTGTGTGTGTGGCCAACTCAAAGTTTATTATCCAGTCTCAAAAACTTTGTTTATAATTATGGTCGATTCCAATTGTTTACAGTTGTTTCTCATGCATTTTCAATCTACATTGAAATGTCTTTTAGGTAATTTTAGCATTTTAGCATTAGATCAACACATACATACACAGTGCTCGAGTGTTGACTTACAATAATTAGGCATGACACTTACCCACATACACACACACACACACACGCACAACTGAGAATTGATAGTGGGATTATGTAGGCGTGGCAACCTTAAAATTCTTGCTCAGTGCCAAATGTATACAGCTGTTTAGCAACTTTTGTCATTTGCATTTTGTTTTGTTGATATTTATCATTTGGCGGCATCTCTTACAAAAATCATTTGCCAAGTGCAACTTTTTATTTTATACTGTCTATAAATAGTTTACAATTAATATGCAAAACTAAATCTGAGAACATTAAATCCTAAATATGTATGTATATAAGAGATGGAGAGAGAGATAGAGAGAGAGTCACCGAGTTTTTTATTTAAGAGCTTAAAATATTTAGTTGTTAAAGTCAAATTTATCTAGATTTCCCAAGAGAGAAGTTCGTACTGAGGGTAAATCTTGAATACAGCTAAGCAATTTTCCAAAGAAACACTGAATTAAACGTGACTTGGAACAAAGATTCCATTGCTATGTGAAGCAGTTTATATCATAAATTGTTGTTTCGTTTCATCCACCCCTGCTTAGAAAATTTAAAATTGATAAAAGCCAAAAGCATTGAAAATACTCTTAGAAAGAAAATCTACTTTTCCAGCTGCGCTGCCAGCCAATTAAGTCAAGCATTGAGTCAACTAAATGGCCCCGAGGCTGAAACTTGATGTTACAATTTGTTGTTGCCATTGTTGCCTGCTGCTGCTGTTGTGTAGCCGCTAGTTGTTTGCTTATTTAGCTATGCTTGCTTTTTCTTTTTGCTTTCGTTTTTTGTATTATTTTTTCGCTTTGGGCTAGATGCGGTAGTTTGGAGGGAGGAATGGCGAAAGCAGCTAACAAATCTTTAAGTGTGCCGCAACAGAACACAACAGAAAAGAAAAGAAAGAAAGAAAGCATGGGAGGCAATAAGAGAGAGAAAGGACTTTTTGTTGCTGCTGTTGCAGATGCAGTTGCCTGTTTAACAGAAAACTATTGTTGTTTAAACAAAGTCTGACTCGGGCCAAATGAGTAAACCGAAATGAATGGAATGCATGCGGCTTCGCAGGTGCAGAGGGGAGGAACAGAGCTTTGGTTCAGTTTCTGGGTTTCTATGCATTTTGCATGCGAAATGTGAATAGATGTAGGAGTCTAACCTATAGAGAAAGAGGGAGAAGAAGTGCTGCACTGCAGCGAGAATAACAAGAGCAACATGAACGGCAGCAGCAGCAACTTCAACCCGAACAAAGTTGAAATGTTTTGTTTGCATTTTTCGTGCCTTTTCTTTTGGCTTTTCTTTGGCAAACATCGCGAGTCCTTCTCCTGTTTCTGGCACGTCTGGCTCTGCCTCTACCACCGCTCAATTAAGTCTGGGTGAGATTTTAATCTCTTGGCAATCTTGTTTTGCATTCCTTTTCACTTCTGGCATAGAATTCTTACCTATTGTTCATCTCTCACTCTCAATTGTGGCGATAATTAGCGCTTTTTGCTGTTATCTATTTCCATTTGATTTAATATCTACCTCTAGACTCCGGACTTGTTCTACTTTTTAAATCCTTAAGCTTTCGCCGAAGCTTACGAACAAGATGAAGGCAAAACTAATATTTTAATTGCTATGCAAACAACAGACAGATAGACAGATACATAGTCCGGGAGAGGATGAGATGTGGCATTGGGTGGCATTGGGGAGAAAGTTTTTCATTTTCCTCCTCTTCCGGTTTTATGCTTATTTTACAAATTAGCCAAAATATCAGAGGACAAATTCGGCAACTGCTGAGACCGAGTGAGCAGAAAGAGAGAAAGAAAGAGGGAGGGTGAGAGAGTGAAATAGCTGTAGGCCATAGCCACGCCTCTTGACACACCCAACTACCCACCCACACACTGGGAATTGCCATAGCCTGCAACTTTTGATTGCATATTATTTGCAACACACACACACACACACACACACTGACTGTCAAAAGTTTGCTGCCACTAGAGCAAAAGCAACTTGTTATGGCTAGATATTTCCAACCAAAGTTGCTGCTGTTGTTTTAAAATAGAAATTTATGTAACAAAATAAACCCAGGAAACAATTCTTCGACACTAAAAAACAACAAGAAGACCTTCCCGCCACAATGAGACGCAGTGGGGCAAGACATAAAAGTAGGTGGCCAGTTAAGCTTATTAAAAATGTTGCCTCCTATGTGCATTAATTTATTACTTATAATAAATTCATATGCAAAACTTCTACGTCAACTTGAACAATTTCGGGAAATGCAAGCAATATTTTTACATTTTAATAATTAAAACTCATTAACACTTTCTATTTTAGTGGGCCGGCGGCTGGGGCCCCCTTTTGCTGGACAGTAAAGATTAAATAACAAATGAGCGATGACTTTTAAGAGCGTCCAACATCACGAACAACAACGGCAGCTGCTGCATACTATTGGGAGATACTGTATATTTTCAGAACCAGCTTGGAGCGCTTATTAATTATGAAAGGATAACTTGGCTTCGTCTTCTTCATTTCTCCTTTCCATTCCTCTAGCAACTTAACTTACTTGCCCTCTTGATTTCTATCTTTGTCTTCGTCTAACAGCTGTTTGTAATTTATGAGATTTTTGTAATTGCAAGCAACTAAATTTGCCAAGAAACCTTTTCATTAGGGAACACCAACACAAGGCGAAATACCAAAGGACGGGAAAAGACAAGACAGGGCCAGAAGTAGAACGTCGACTAGGACGTTATCTTGGTACTGGGACTCTTAGTTTTTAGCACAAGGTTGCTGACATGAATACAAGTAAACCGCTTAGGCCAAGGCAACATAAACTGTTTCCGTCACAAAACACAAGAGACAAATGTCAAAAAAAAAAAAAGAAAAAACAATGACGCAAAGAAAAAACACCACAACAATTTGAGCCTTGACTTGAAAAATGTTATGGGACAACAGCAGCAAAAACAAAACAAATTGCCAAGCAATTTGACAAGCAGAATTATTCACACAGCTAGCCTAAGGAGTTGCCACCTAAATTGAAGCGCACAAAAACGTTATCCAATAACAAGTTATGCAGAGATAATAGAGAGCCAAAGTTTTCCGACTACTAACCCATCATTTTCAATCAATAATTTATAGTCAATCGTCGAATAGAAGAATAGCTATTGTATATTTAATTTTATTTTTTTTTTTCGAATCACAGTTTTAATTATTCCAGTAAGTTTAACAATTAAAACCATTAGTTGCTATTGTGTGTTGCTTGACTGTTATTCCTTGCAAAAACAACTTTGGGTCTTTAGTTCAACAAAATGCGCATATGCGGCGTATACGTGATATTTCGGGTATAAATAGAGAAGCTGCAACAGTGGATAACTGAAAACTGCGTCGACATCAGCTAATTAAGATTGAAGTTGCTGCAGTGCAAAATGCAGAGGAAAAGGCAGAGGGAAAAACATCAGCAACAACAGCAGCAGCTAATTTATTATGCCAAAAGTATGTTGTGGCAGCCCAAAGGGAAAATGGGAATTGTGCGGCCGAAGGAGAGGGAAACGGGACGATGAGAGGTTGAGAGGAAACTGTGTTTAACTAGTTGTAGCTCTTTACACTACTATGTGTGTGTGTGTGCGAGTAGGTGTTGAAGTGCAGGTGTTAACTGTCAGGTTTAGTGCAAATTTCTGTTGCTGATGCTATTCCTCATCCTGCACCCACTCATATTTTTACCTACATGGGTTGAGGTTGTGCTTTCTGTTGTGAATTTTTCCAACTTGTGGCTTTTCAATTTGCATGCAGAAAAATCAAATCAATATTCAATAATAAAAAAAAAATCCAAATGTTTTCCCACAAAAAAGACAACGAAATGAAGTCTCTTCCCCAATGATTTGAGGAAATTTTCTTCTTTATTCTGAAAGAATTTTTACAAATACCAAAGATGTGGCATATTTTCAGATTATTTTTTTCAATTTGCAAAAATTTAGTTATTTGGGAAGTAAAAATCAAAACGAATCAGCGCATTTTGGGGTCAATCACTAAAATAGAAAAGAAGAAACACATAGAAAGAAATAGGGAGGGATGAAAGGACTGAAACCAAGAGGAATAGAAAGGGAGATGGACATGAATTACGTGCTTTGGATATGCTTTTTATTCATCGTATTTTCGTGTAGAACTACTTGTGCTACATTTCTGTACGTCTCCTTTCTGCTTTCCCTCTTTGTCACTCTCTCTCCTTTTTTCATCTCTTTGGGCTTCCTCTTGGTTCGTCCCTGTTTGTAGGCTAACGAGACCCAGCCAGTGACTTTCTCGTTACTCGAAATGTTCTGCCCCGATTGACCAAACAACAAGGCACGCATATTAAACAAGCTGAATGCTCCTAACCTCACTTCTTTCTACTCCAGCCAAGTTTACTCTATCCTTCATCGGCCTCTTCTAAATAAATGATGCTGCGCTCTCTGCGGGCTTTCAATCGCCAAAGCACTTTCGAGTCAAAATAACTTGGCAATCGGTTTTGGGCTTAGTCTCTGGTTTTCTCTGGGTTTGCCTTCAATGCGACAGTTTTACTGATTCGTTGCATACTTATGAGCGAGTCGTTTAAGCGTTGTCCGACTGCATTGCTCTCTCCCTATAGTTTACAGTTGTTCAGTATTTCAGTTTGTTGTTGATTGTTTATAATTAGTTTTGCCAAAAACAATATACAGTGGGGGAAAAGTGTAAAAGCAACATGCTGAATTTTTGTCATTGCACAAACATTTGTGTACATTAAATATTTAAGTAATATATTCCACAGGGGCATCCAGGGAAATGTACCACACAAAACAAACGAACGACAGATCCGACATAAAGACAGACTGAAAAATTTCTGAATAATTAATACCTGACAATTATCGTCTATGTCAGTTGACAATTAAAATATTGAGCATGTGCATTGTTTCTCAAACAGCGACAAATTTCTGACATAAATATGTTTTTGAAATATTCATAAATGTTATTCACACATACGAACTCTCGAATACTACCACAGGGGTGTGCACACACACAGAACATCAATGAAAAAGTAAATACAGTCAACTCATCGCCAATGATGGGTTAATGGAAATAGGAAAACCCGATTCAGAATATTTGTTTCAGTGATCAACCTTCTAGTTTTCAGTATTTACATTTATATATTTTATTTTGCCCTTTAGATCTCTCAGATTTTCGAGATTTGTATACATCTACATGGGTAAGGCAATACTTTAAACATTACCATTTAATATATTTATAGACCGAGTGCTTGGGCTTTACTGGCTGATGCATTCATACATTTAAATCAGCAAGTTATCCCTGAATCTCTTTGCATTCTGCCTACATTATAAATGCGATATAATTAAACTTTTTGGAGAAACCACAACAGTTATCTGAAACGAGTGCTAAAACATTTAATTGCATAAGGTATATTATGCGTAAATATTTAAGCGATTTTAATTGCCTTTGTTACGTTGACACGTCGATGAGTCCAAGTCGAGATTCAAGTCGGATCTAGAGGTCCATTTGGAGTCCGAGTTAGTTCTGGCATGGTCATTCAGTCTGTCATTTAATGCATTGTCAATCTATCTGCAATAGTTTCTTCCTTATCCTATGAATGTATTGTCCCTAGATAGTTAGTGGGGGTGGGCATTAGTTATTCGGGCATTTTAAGTGCTTTGCTATTTTGGTATTTAATCTCCACATTTCTTGCATAATTCATATATACAATTGCTTGTCTGAGTGATGCAATGTTATGTCTTTATCTGCTTCTCCATTTCTATATCCCAATTGATTTGAAATTTACCTTACATATTATTTAACTGAATTTCGCATTTATCGTTTTGTATATAGAAGCCAGAAAGCCAGTTACATTTTTTGGCCCATGTATTTTCTTTTTATTAGTTTTTGTTTATTTACTTTATTTTCATTGTTTTTGTTTTGTTCGATTGTTTGTTTTGTCTTGGCCACGTTGAGTGGCTGCAAAACTGAATTTATTTGCAAATAAAGCTGTCACTTCATTACGCGTATTGTTGTCCTTTGGTGCTGCTGCTGCGGGTGCAGCTCCTGCCTGCTGATGTTGGTGATAACTCAGTCAGTTTGGCTGCCATCCATTTTCCACACTGCCCTCCTTTGTCTCTGACGCTGTTCTCAATTGTCATTCCTCCTCTTGTTCCTGGTACTATGGGGGAGCGATTTAACAATGTGATGCTACGTTCGCGTCCAAAAGTATAAACTTGAATTATATTGGTGGGGATAACTCCTCTATTTCTTCCTTCTCACACTAACAAACTCTTTCTGCACTGCCGCTGGGTTTAACGTCTCTTTTCTGTTTTTTTTTTCGGGTTTTTTTTTTTGAGTGACATTAATGAATTTGGCGCCGTCAATACGGTAGCAAACTACGCCGAGAGAAGGGTTGCGAGGGATAGTGGAGAGTTGAATAAAACAACAAACGGGCGGAACAAGCATTCCCAGAATGTTCGTGTCCAGGTTCAGGTCCAGGTTGTGTTGTATCCACACTGGATCCGGATACAGATGGGAATGACTATGACGTTGACATTGTCTCCTCCCTTTCAACGCTAGTGTCGTCTGGCACCGAAATTCATTCGCATTACAATTTTCATTTTTGATGTTTATTGACAGAGCAATAAGTGTGTGTGTGTGTGTGTGTGTGTGTGGTGGGGGGTGGCGGCAGAAGCAGTGGGACAGTTGCTAGTTGTCGTAGCATTTATTGGCAAACATTTTATTTGATCCGTCTTTTTTTCCTATTTTTATGTGCTTTTTCTTTTCTTTTATTTCATCCGCCATGGACAAACACCTTTCACATTTTCTCGTTCTTTTTTTCCCTTAATTTTTATTTATCTCCATGGTTCGTCCATTTGATTGGGTGGTGGTAAAGTACGCGAGGGAGCGATTTGGATTGTAACAGAATCTCTGAATTGTTTTATTCTATGGTATACACTTTTTTGCCGCTTTTATTTCGGTTAATTACAATTTAAAATTTAAGTCAAATATTTGTCATTTTGTTTTAATTCAATTGCTGACATCAAAAATGCAACAATAAAAATATAGACTTTTTATTTGTTGTTCCTCTTGTTGGCCATTTAAAAATGCATAAATTGCATTTCACGTGACCAACACGAGCAAATGTTGTAATTAATTTCAATTAATTTGCCTGGTCAAGCACACACACAACACACAATAAATTGCTGTAGAATTTTTACAGAATATTTGATAATGAATACATTTGCCTTTGGTTTCATTTGAATTTTTTCTCATCTGATCGTTTGTTTGTCTGTGTGGCGAGTTAAACTTAATTAAATATTCCTTGAACTTCAATTTATGAATAAATCAGCAAATAAATCACTTGACATTGCCCTTAACCCTTTAACGCCCCACGCGGCAGAACGCTAATTAAAATAACATTCCAAAGATGGTCGTAGGCAAGGCCAGCCATCATTTCAACCAAACTGTCTAATTTTTAACACACAGCAAGATAAAATGGGAAAGAGGACAGAGCAAGACAGACACATGGACACATTTCAATTAGCAAATCAAATTGAAAAGCGCCGTCAGAGGAGTTTCTCCCCAGGCCGAGACCAAATATGGAACATTTTCACCTTTCAACTGTGACTGTGAATTTCGGGTTTACTGTTTACTCTATTGGAGGGAACGAGTTTACTCTGGCCAATATTTAGATGAGTGGGCGGTCCAAGAGGGGGCGTCTACCAACTCGTTTTGCCAACTCTTTGCAATTAAAGCCATAGACAAAAAGTTTTCCAAAGCAAACTAGATAGGTATAGGAAAAAAAAGTATAGAGAGAGAAAGACAAATTCTAAGCGCTGGTGAATTCTCTCATTAAGTTCATTTTTTGCAGAAAATCTTTAGAAACAGGATTTAAAGTAAACTATTTTAATATTCCAATGGATCTGGTAAACTCATTCAGCGTTTTAAAACCCAAATTTAAATAAAAATTTAATTTGGTAACTACGTATATCATAACTACTTATTTCCTTGCTTCTTTAATTTGTCGGAATTGTCAGCTGCAGGTGAAAAAAAAGAATAAGAATTTGCGATTGTTTTGTTGCATTCGGCAAAAATGTTTTAACTCTAAAAAAGAACTTCTTCTACTTTTTAAGTTCTTTCGCCAGCTCTTGGGGTTTTTTCGCATTCCTTTTTTTCACAAATTAGGGAAAACTTTTTCGCAAAGCTTTTGGCAGAACTTTATTAGCTGCTTGGCAGGTGGCCAAGTGGAAAATGTATGCAGTCAACAGCCAACAGAAACTGTTGTCGCTGGCACTGCCGCTGCTGCTGGGAACTGAGCCCAAGTCTTGGGAATTTTTAGTGGCTATTAATAGAGATGAGGCTGCCCGACAGCTTATACCCATTCTGCATTTTTCTATTGGCTCATCCTCAGGCGTATCCTCTGTTTCATTCTCTCATATATAATGACCAGCAATTTTCACACTTACTTGAGTTGCCATCGATGTGTGCACACGCATCCCACATACACGCAGACACACACACTGATATATGTGCATATACACATACATATGTGTATAACTGAAATGGTATACATATACATATATCCATGTACATATTTCGATTCGAATGAATGCGGCACAATCCTCTCGAGCAGCAGTGGCTTGCCATTCACAATTAGCCGCTCGGCTAAAAATAAAAAGCAGTCAATGTGTAGGAACTGGATGTGTGTGAGTCGTGGAGAGGGGTTGAGGAAAGGGACTAAAGTAAGCTTGACAACGTGTGACACACACACACACTTACACCACTTGAGCACACATACATACGTATAAGCTAGAGTGAGATGAAGATAGCTTTCGCTTAGCATATTTTTTTTTAGCTCAAAACTCTTATATAGGCGGGGGCGGAACGACGAAAGGACAGATACACTTGGACACAGGACTTGGAGTGTCCTTCAGTCTATTTGGATACTTTGCATTCGCTATGTATTTTTTTTTTCTGCTTACGTCCGTTGTTGTTTTTTGCTAAATGCGCTCTATTTTTATACAATGGAAGAGAGAAATGGCAAGACACACATACAGAGATAGAGAAAAAAAAGAGACAGAGGCGAGACTTTAGATTGGAGAGGGCGGATTCCACTCTGGCTAATGAAATGCAAACGCCAAGGCAAAACAGTGTATGCAGATGCGTGTGAGTGTGTATGCGAATATGGTAATAATTGTGAATAAGGAACAATAAAAACAATCTACAACTGCCATATTAATATTTATATCTTTCGGCTAAACGAAAAGATACGTAGAACGTAATGAAATGCAAAAAATATAGAAATACGCCACAAAAACTTTCTTTCTTCCAAAAGTTGTTCAAAAAATTAGAGTTGTAGTCATGTTAATAATCAATCAAAACATACATGTACATCAGTGCATTGATATGACATTTTAATTAGACGAGCTTTCCCTATTAGTAAAATATTAACGAAACATTTACACAATTTTTTCAATGTCCAAAACGAAAGATCCTTAGAAGAAAATATATTCTCTAAGTGGCGACTCCTCCTTTTGCTCTAATTTCTCTATGATTGTATTTAAATGCTATCTATGTTAATCAATTAGTTTTAACCCGTCGTTTTAAGAATCAAATCATTTGCAAGTGTCACAGCGTTAAACCACTTACGAGTGTCCATTCCTTTTGTCATAGTCCTGGCTTGGAGGATATAATACAAACACACAATTTAAACTACTCATGACAATCCACGGCAATCTCACACTAAGCAGAGAAGACGGCGCAGATGAAGACATTTTTCACATGCGACTGTCTGATTGTCTTACTGTCTGTCTGTATGATGCCTCAAGCCCTCTAAGGATAACATGCTGTGGCTGGAGATGTGGCTGGAGATGTGGCAGGGGATGTGGCTGTAGCAGTGTTAGTGGCAGTGGCTGTGATTTTTGTGGCAAACAGAGGAATGTTTTCTCGTTCTCTTTCCTCTTTCCCCTGAAAAGATTTGTTTGTTTGTTGGGTTTTGTCGCATTTTATCGTTGCCTTTTTATGGGCAGCCATTTTTTTATCGCTTCCTTCTTCTTTCCCATCTCCATCAGTGGCCCTGGTCCCCATACTGCTCCGCTCTCTCTTTTCGTTTATCTTCAGGCAACGTTTTGTAACAATTTTATTGTTTTTCTGCCGGCAGCAGGCAGCCATCCAACCATTCAGCTACATCGCAGGATAGCAGATAGCAGATGATAGGCTGACTCTAAAGATATAAATGCTCTGTGGTTTGTCAGAGCTTTTCGAACTTTAGCTAAATGCTTGGCGCTTCGCCGATAAGCTGAAAGAGCTTCAAGCTATATACTATATGGATGTCTATGTCTGTGTGTGTATGGATGTGGCCAATGTTGAACGATTTATTTTCTATTTGCGCTTGCAAAATGAACTCAAAATTAAATCAAGTTCGAAGGAAAAAAAAAACAAAAAGAATAAAAATGGGAAAAAAAAGGAAAATACGACCCATATTTTCCCAAATGCACACACAAACACATACACACAATGCACACTGCACAGGGACAAAATGCTTGAGAAGCACGTGCCTGCCATGATGTAGTCGGGACACAATTGCCAAATTGTTGAGGCAAATTCTTCACTTTATGGCTCTGCCTTCCCCTTGATTTTTCTCTTTTGCTTGGTGGCAAACAACTTGAAACGACAACTGCATTTCCTGTGCCCTTATCCTCTAACTCCTTTTCCATTTTTTTTTTTTTTTGGGTTTTGGCATCGTTGTCTTGATTTTTATGCGATTTCTGGCTTATTTCACAAATTTCGCTCACATTTTGCAGGTTGCACGTTTTAGCCAAGGCCTGCCGCAAAAGCCTCATCAATATTATGAGTTTTCATGACTTGGCTTCAACTCGTCGCTTCCCGACTCTTTGGGGGAAATGAAATTATGATGCAGTAAATTGTAAAAAGGGGAAAATGAAAGAATTCTGGCATGAATTCTGCCGACTTTTGAGTGACAATGAAAATGTGCAGCAAACGACTGTCAGTTAAATGTCAAAGTGGGAAAAGTGAAGTGGATTTCCCTTGACGCGGCAGCAACTGACTGACAACTAACAACTGAGAAAAACCAGCCAAAAGGCAAATGAAGCAAACGCCCTAAAGTATGCAAAAGCACAAAGCAAAAACCAACAATACACTTATCACACTGTTTGTTTTTGTTGTTGTTGCCACTGTTGTGGCAGCATCTGCCATTTTGTTTTGTTTTTTATTTTTACTTTCCACGCTCCATTGGCTTTCAGTTGAAGAGAAAAAGTAACTAGAAAACTGGCATCATAAGCTGCATGTTAACTTTTCTTGTTAAAACGTGTTAAAAGTGGCAACTTCGTTTCCTTTTCTTGCTGCTGTTTCTTTTCCTTGTACAGCTGATGCATATGTCTTGCTAAAACCGGGGCCACTACAATTTTTGATGCCTCGAAAAGTGGTAAATAGTGTAGGAGGGTAAAGGGAAGGATTTCTTAAACAACCATTTTTTTCGTGCCTTGCACTTGAACTCAAAATCAATCAAAGGGCAATAACTTTCCTAAGGTATGTAGCTAACAGCAACACGTTATGTGATATGCTTGATTAAATTCCTTGAAGTGAGAAATCTATTGAATAGAATGGGACTCTCTAACATGGCAACGATTGATGTGCATATAAATCAAGCTTCCAAGCCAATCAAAGAAGCACAAGAAGGCCAAGTGGCACCGTTCTGTGTGATAAGACTTGTTCAGCACTAAACAATTGATTTGTTGGTAACTAAATAACAATTTAGTGAAACTCTCACATGTTTATCGAAGTGTATAATGCGAATTACACTTGAAATTGAATAGCCTATTACTCATATGCCATATATGGATTCATACAGTAAGTCTGGCCGGCTAGTTTTTTTTTTTTTTTTTTCCTACCTCCCTCTTCAGGGTGGAATCACAGAGTTTTGATGGCATTTTCCAATCAACGCCAATCAAATCAATGCTGCTGCCGTCTAATGGCATTAACCCATCAACTTGCAACTGACAGTTTGTAGCTCTTCGTTCGTCTGTCTGTCCTCTTTTTGCATATGCAGGTGAGGTTAACATTTTTTCCAGCTTTGCTTTGATTCGATCAGGAAATGGTTGCTTTTTTCACTACCATCACCCCCGCTTTTCTGTGGCCAGTAGTTGTAATTTCCCAACTACTAGTAAAGGAGGAGGAGCAGAAGGGTGGCGGCACTGACAGAGGTGAAGTTGTACTTTTTTTTCTTTTATATTGCAGTCCTGGCCAACATCGGCCAATGACATTGGCAAAAGTTTCACAGCTACTGCAATATGCAAAAGGTTTTTCTGGCGGTTGACAGCCCAACTGGAAAAAATAGAAACAGCAACAGAAAAGAACTTCTTAGCACTTGTGTAAATAGGAAAAGTTAAAGTTGAAATTAGTTCGCCTTGAATTAAAGCCTGTGCTTTGCTGTCCATGCCACGTCTATAGGGTTGTTATTGATGGAATGTTGTCAGGCTATTGTTTTTACATTGACTTGATATGGAGCCCAAAGCTCAGGATGACAATGGTGAGCGCAACACTATGACAACAGCAAACAAAAGACGCAGAAGGGAGGGAGGGGCCGTGACATGAGTAAAGCGGCGACAGGCGCCAACAAAAACACATTAAATTTATCAGGGCTGAGCCACAACTAGCGGAACCGAGTCAAAGCAGTTGGTGGTAGACACGAAAATTTAATAGCTTCAAAATCCAGCAAACATCCAACGTCAAAAAAAACTTTTCTTTGTGTGCTAAAAAGAGGTGGTTCCTTAATAGTAGACGGGAATGGGGAGTTGGGCCCTGCCAAACAAATTTTCAGCACTTGCCGAAACATGTCGTGAATGGGTAAACAAAAAGAGACGTGGCCGAAAAAGTGAGATCCCTTCACTTGGCTGGTTAGTTGGTTGGTTGTTTGGTTTGAAACTGGAGCACAAACTCTAGTAGACACATACACGTGACTTAAACACAGGACGTGCAGGTGGCAAGAAGAAAGAAGGGGGGTACAGCATAAAAATTATATAATATTGCACATTGTTTTATAGCTTTTTGAATTTTTAAATTGCATCTAGAATAAACTGAACATAATGTTTGGTAGAAATATGTTTTTCTTGGCTTTTCTTTGGCTCTCTCATACAACTCGCTATTCAGGGCAATTTTTAGCATCAAATTGCAATTATTCAGCCAAGTGTCAAAATCTTACAAAATTGTTTTACCATATGTGCAGCATTTTTTCTTGCACTTGTCGCCCAAGAAAAGATTTGCGAGCAAATATATTATTAGGGGAAAGGGCCTTTGCAATGGGAAACCGGGGTAGGAGGCAGTGTTAGTTGAGGTACAAATGCTTGCTAGGCGTTGACGGCGATAAATGTTCTCTCATTAATAATAATTTGCGACTAATTTATTGCTTGACATTCTCAGAGATTCTGTTGCCTAGCGGTTGTCATTCTCTTCTTTTTTTGGGTTTTGTGTTGATATCTCGCCCAGGCCAAATACAAATACATAGATTATGGGGAACTTACAGATGGACTCAATAAATGAAATTGATGGGCACATCGCAAATTCTTCTGTGTACATACCTAAAAAGAGAAGAAAACGAAAGATTTTGAATTTAGTTCGTTGTTAAGGAAATTAAATGAAATTTTAACCTAATGAGAATTGAAAAATGCTAAAGTTTATAATTTTTTATAAATGTTCAATACGTTTAGAGCAGTTAATATTTAATACAAGTTCAAGAATTTATATTCTACCACTTACTTTAAGCTTGAAAACTGCCTCGTTCTAACAGAAAGATATGTATAGCCACTTGATGTCTTTGGGAAAAGAGTTTTGCGTTGCTTATGCACTCGGCCACATAAATCTTTGAGTTCTTACTTTGCATATGCATTGAAATGTGTCTAATGGGAGTTAAAGTTTGCCATAAATAAGCCACTAAAAGGATAAGGATGAAGATGGAGATGGAAATGTAAATGGAGACGAGGATGAGGGATGAGAAGGACGTACATTCCAAGGCAGCTTCAAGACACTCGCTGACAATGTTGCTGCGTGCATTGTCCCTGCTTAAAGAGGTGATACAACTAAAGAGGCAGATTGGGGGAGGAAGGAGCTGTACTCTTGGACAAGATGTGTACACACAACAACGGGATACAACCAACTGGGTAATAACTGTCCAAGTGTCCTGGACGTGTCTGCCATCCCTTTGGCTTCTCCCTCATGCTTCTTGTTTTTGCCTTAACATATTTCGTGTTTTATGCAATGCGGCGCATAAAACTTTGTGCTTAAACCAGCCAACTGACCAAACTGTTTGTGTGTGTGTGTGTGTGTGTGTGTCTGGTTCCCCACCCCCTTACACACATACACCACGTGTCCAAGTGTCTCAACACATTTGGCACGGTTCGTTGGGACGCGTGACATGTATATGAGAAATTATACCGTTGACTGCCCCATGGACGAAGGATGAAAAAGATGGAAGCAGCCAGGCAGGATGCATGCGGCGCGCTGTTTTCATGCTCGACTGGATGCCGCAGTCACCTTCTGCTCCTACTCCTGCTCCATATATTCTTCTTTCTGTTTGAGTTTTTCTCCGAGTTTTTATTCGATTTGCTTTGCACCTTTTTCTGTTGGCCACGACGACTTGCATTTGGGAATAATTTATTATTGTTGGTTTGTAAGTTTTTCACAATTTCTCCCTACCAGAATGAATAATTCCTGTTTTTCCACCTTTTACTTACTTAATTTGGGCACTGGGATATACTTTTCGCATTTAAATGACGATTTCCGTATGTCAACTATATGATTCTTTGCGTTTTTATCCAAAAAATTATGATCATCTTTAAAGGTTTAAGCTTTGGCCAATATTTTTGTTTGGTTTTCCTTTATTTTTTGTGAACTCAATAAATATTTAATGCTTTTTGTGCCAGTTGCAACATTTTCCAAATATTTGCGCACACTTTGGCATGCAGCAGCCCAGAAGTATGATGAAGGGCAGCAGGGAAGACGAGCAACAAATCTCTCTTGATCCCCAAACTCCAGTGTTCCCTCCCATCCGTCTGCCAGTCAGACCGTCAGTCCTAGCTCTCACACTCTGTGTTTGCTTTAAATCAGCGCACTAAGCCGGGACCAAATGCTTTCCCTCTCTTGCCCTGTCGTGGTCTCTTTTTCGCACTCTTTACATTAAAATATTAATAACAATTTTGTGTTGCATATTTTCTGGCGCAAAAAAAATATGCAAATAAATTGACAAAATGCAAATCAGCGAAATGCATGGAAAAAACCTACTTTATATACTGACTTTTGAGCCGCATCAATTTGCAGAATCCGAAAAAAAACACACACAAATTTGCCACATCAAAAAGTTATTTGCCTTTTTAGCATTATTTTTGATGCCTCCGTTTCCCAGGCGTGTAAATTAGCAAACCAGATAGAGAGATTGGGTGATGGGTAGAGTCAGATTAATTGCTAGTGATATGGCGCCAATGGAAGCTCAGCATAGCAGATGCCACGCCCATTTAGTTAGTTGCGCCATGCATGGTGCACAGGTAATCACTGTGAAATCATCATTGAGCTGATCACTGAACCACAACGTGACATAATTTGGCCCTCGAATGAACACACACACAACATTTCAAATGTATGGAATAGAAAAGGGGAGGAAGTCTAATTGCCCTGGCGCACCTCTGGCAGGCAGATACCAAAATGATTTGCCATAATTAAAGTTGACATAAAAATACTGCGCCCATTTCCTGTCATGATTATGCATTTTCAATTTCCCAAACAAAAAATTCTATTTAGAAAATTGCAAATTTAATTAGATCATAATAATGGCATTACATAGCAAAAATGCATGCACATCTGTATTTAGTTTAACATTTATTAATTACAATCACAATTATTGTAAGAATAACAAACGCATTTATTTATTTAATTAATGAGTAACAGTTTTAGTTTAATGAAGGAATTACACATATTTTTTTTTTTTGAAGTCCATAAAGAAGACATAATTAAAACACAGCACGGAAAATTCTTTTCCGGCCAAAAGTCTTGTGCTTGGTCTTGTCTGAGTTAATTTCAAGCTGCGTTGTGGCATAAGGTGCACGTAAAACTGTGCAACAAAGTAGAATAGAAGAGTAAAGAGAAGAATGTTGCTCACAACATTTTACTTCTGAACGTAACTTGACTCTACTAAGTGTAACTTAACTTTGCTAACATTTATTCCTGGTTTTGTACCACCTAAAGAGATAGAGATAGAGTTAAGCTTATCAACGGGTCAGTCAAGGCCCCTTTGCTTGCAGAAAGTCAGAGACATTAAAAATTCCATTACAGCTCACAGAATGAGACAAAACTGACAAATCAAAATTAAACTAGTTTCTCTACACTCGACAAAAGTCCGCAGCGGACAATGATAATTGCAATTGTAATTGCAAGAACAAACACATATACGCACACACACACACACACATACACATGTACAGAGTAATGCACATTTCGCATACACGGATACACAAATGAATACCACGAGGCTAGGCAAAGATGAAATCCGTTTTTCGGGTTCTTTTCGCTTGCCCCACAGCACTTTTGCCAGGTGAAATATGCGCTAATTAGTGTGTGTGGCGACACACGCGAAAAGAGGAGAAAGAGAGAGCCAAAGAGAGAGAGGTAAGGCTAGGCAAGAATTGCGATTCAGTTGCAAAAAATTCCCTAGCAAAGAACAAGCCAACGACAATTGTATGTAACAGTAGCAGTAGCTACAATCAAATACCACCAGCGACACAGTTGAGAGCAGCAACAATAAAAACCAATTACAATTATATCTGCGCTTGGTTAATCATGTGAGTCGGTGCCTAACCCGAACCCAAAAAAAATGTTTTTTTTTTTTTTGTTTGCCAGATGTTCTTTATGTTTTGCAACATTTTTTGAATCAGTTTCCCGATTTTTAGGTTTTTATTCCGGTTGTTTATTCATGGCGAATACGCTAAAATATAAAACGAAATGTCTCTTGCAAAACTTTCAAGAATTATCCTTTGAAACTTTCAATACTATACTTTGTTGGTGTTTTTTCTGTAATTTTTTTTTTGACTGCAATTTTTATTTTTGATAGTTTTCTTTTATAATTCTGGATGAAATTGATGCAGTTGGTGCAATTTACAAATATATGTATTCTGTTGCATTCTCTCTGTCCGCAAACATATTTGGTTACGTGAGATAAGGAGAAATGGCCAAAAAGTAAATATGAGTTGAAGTGCGCAAAAATTTCAATTGCCTTTGAATGGCAGCTGCGGCTGTGTTGTGCTGTACAATTTGCACTCATTTGGTGGCCATTGATAGCAGAAGAGCGTGAAAGATATGTGGGGATATAAGAAGAGAAGTGGTGGGGAAATCCGCAAAAATTACGCAACGTTTACAACGCTTGCCTGCATGGGAATCAAACATACCGATCACGTTGCCTAATCAGGTTACCAAATCATTTAATGATGCGTTGCGTTGCATTAGCCGTAGTCGGTGAATGGACAAATGGACGTGTTACCTTGTCCAGGAGATTTAAAATATGTGTAAATGTGTGGGCACATTTTCATCGATAGGTTTTTGGTTGAGTTTCTGCCACTGCCATCGCTTCGATGTCCAGGTCGGTTAGTGAATTTTTGTGGGTAAATCTGTCGCAGGCATTTTGTTTGTGAAATTGACGTTGACAAGCAGGAGCCATCGCCATCGACATCAGCAACGCCATCACATGTTTCATTGATTTGTGAGTTGTTCGTTGGTCATCGACAAAATTAGTTTACGAACACAAAAAGAATGTCAACCATCTGTTTGAAATGTGTGATTCGCTGCACAGTTCTGTCCTTTAGGAGATTACTATTAAGCCGAAAGGAATAACGGCAAACCGATTGATAAGTAGGATAAAATGTTCTCCTGGTTCTAAGTTTTAAATGTGCTTTTCAAAAATTTATGCAAAAATATGTTGCTTTGGTTTTTTGTTTTTGGAAAATTGTGGAATTTTCGCCCATCAGCCACAAAGAACACATTTAGTTGGTAGTATTACACGGTAGATTCACCTAGTGCAGTGCCTGGTTTGTGGTCTAACCACAATCCACTGGTCGTCGGCGCTTCCCTTTTGGATTATAGTTACAAAATCCTCTGCAATTGGCGGCTGAGCATTCAGATTTATGCTATTAATTTAATTAGCCTACGTCAAAAAGGCAAACAAAAAAAAATGCATTTAATATGTACAAAAAAAAAAAAATAATAATAAATAAAAAGCGTGCAGAGTACCTAAAAATATGCAACATTTTAATAATTAAACCGCATTGCAAAAAACAAAGAGAAAAAATAACAATAATAAACTGGGGAAAGGGAAAAATAGCAAAATGGAAAAAATGAAATATTTTCAGGCGCATAATTTGTCAGCCTGCATTTGGATGAGGTGAAAACGGGAAAAATTAAAAGTTAGCTCTATCCAAAGCAAAGCCCCGCCGCCGAGGGAGCGCTAGGATGGGAAACGTAACAAAAGCTAAAACGGCTGGCAGGAGGTCAGCCAAGCAAAGCACAGGATCAGCGGCTGTAATAATTAACATGTACATAACTGCAGCAGCCGTTGCCGCCGTTGCCGTCGTTGCTAGGTATCAAAAAGCTCATTAACATAATGTGCGGTTGGGTTTTTGCCTCTATCAAGCTTTCCTCGTGTCCTTGTCGTTGCTTTTGGCTCTTTCCTCATCTGCATCAAGCAGTTGTTACTCTTGACCGTCGACCGTCGACGAAACTCAGATATTTTTTATTCTTGCCGCTTAGAATCGGCGCATTAAAAAAATCTGCGGTCCACTTAATGAAGTAAAAAAGTGCTGCGATGCACAGTGGCCTCTTCCCATTTTACCAGTCTCTGTGGCTCATAAAAATGCTTGTACGACTTGCTTCGCCATTTCTCTGCACTTTAAATTATATTTTCATTATGTTAGGTAGCTTGTTTTTTTCTTTTTTGATTACTTTGCATATCAATGAACATCTACGTTCTGTGCTTCGTTTGTTTTTGCTGTTGTCCTGACGTGCCGCGCATTACCAAGTGGTTCCTCCTCCTGCCACTTTTACTTATGAATATTTCATAGGAAAATTGTTCGCACGCACAACATACCCCACGATTTGTGTAGGTGTGTGTGTGTGTGTGTCGTGCATTATTTCCTATTTAAAATTTAATGTTAATGCCATCCATCTCAGCCACTATAGATATACCTTAACCCATATTTAAATATATGTAAATATAATATACAATATTTGCATGTACATGCATATTTGCTGGAAGAGAGTTAAACATTATGTTTTGAGAAAGCAAAAGTTTTAATGTCAGCAATCGGACATGGTTTGCTATGTAACATTTGCAGTTATTAAATTAATGCATCTGACAGATGTTTGGCAAGTAGCAAAAACAAAAGTTTATTTTCTAATTGAAAATGAAGGAGAAGAGAAAGTTGTTGAGAGTGATGGATATTGTTACTTGTTTCTAATCTTTGGCATTTAATATTGGTCATCTGTGTTTGCCAATTCTAACTAAATTGTGGCTTATACATGCATACATCTCGAGTTAACCGCCCTTGGCTTAGCCTAACCAACGTCAAGATGGCTTAAATGTTCTCCACATAAATATGACAAGTTGTCGCCAAGTAAGAGAGATGGATAGAGATACCAAAACAGTAGAGACGAGCAAGAGCAAGACGGAAAATACTAGGAGCAGGATATATGATGGCTCAGACGACGACGACGACGACGATGATAATGTCCTTGGCTAGGAAAAACAGCTTGTAAGGGTGCAAAAAGTATAAGAGAATAAGTGGATGGGGTGGGTGTTTCAGGGCATGCCTCAAGTGGCAGACACTTATGAAAAGTCATGATGTATTTGTGGCCATTAAAGTGGCAAAATGCTTGCCACACATACATACACACAAATATATTATGAGTGTGTGTGTTTGTGCTTTATACACTCATTACATAAGCTATTTAGAAGTGCTTCGAGAAATGAATATTTATGGGGCGTATACTTGATATTTTCATAGCTAGTTGAAACGTTATTTAGGAAATACAGTAAATATATAAAACTAGCCAGCTCTAACTTTCTCTTTCTCTCTCTATTTATAAATTTCAAAATATGTAAAAGATTTTCTGCCATATCCTGCCCTTAATTACTTAGTTGCAAGTCGCAAATGGGATTTTGTCGAATGAGGCTTGACCCTAAACAACAACCAACTTTGGTGCCCGGCACTGTTGCATATGCAAGCATTTTTATGGCCTGCAACATTCCATTAGTCTGCAAAAAATGTGCTATGAGTTGGCGTTTTGAATGATAACATTATAAAATTTTTCACAGACAATTTTTAAAGCTGAGTTATCCATTCATTTATTTTTAAGCCTATGACAGGGTCAAATTTAATTGCTTTTTAATATGCTGCTGCGGTTTCTTCCTCTATGCGGTAGACAACTTGCTTACAAACACACACATGTGTCGTCAACAAAGATTAATATCATAAACCTCATTAAAATTACGGTTTTAATATATACTTGTATACACCTCGTCTTCAACCCTCTTTCGGTCCAGGTAAAAGGCAGGCTAAATAATTTGTCTACATGCTGAAGTTCAAGGAACTGTCAGGCTACGTTGAGGAGGAGGGGTCAGAGACGGGAAGCAAAAGGAAGATGTTGCTGCTTTGTTTCATACTTGCTTATAAAACTTCACCGTTAATATATTGTTCATGGGGCCAACGTTTCATGCATCATTTGGCAGTTGTGTGAAGAATGGATAACGGCAAGTGGACGGGGACGATGACGCGGAGGAGACTAATAAATTTATTACAGCCGCACGCACAAAAAGGGCAGAGCAAGTAAGTAAGGGAGGGAAGGCCTAGAGCCTGGAGTCTGGAGGTCGAAGGAAGCATTTGCTGAGGCAGGCGCTGCACGCTAATGATGTAACCACATTTGCTAACAAATTATCTCCACATCAAAAGCAGCCAGCAAATAACACGATAGAGAGAAAAGAAGAGAGATAGAGACGACACATTTTAATGAGAATTTTCAGTGGTTTTCTTCGTTGGCGGTTTAAGGTTGTTGGCCAAACACGGAAAATACATTTTCTTCTTTTATGTCATTCCAGCCGTTTCCTGTTCTTTTGGAGCATGTTGTGTTCTTTTACCACTATTTTGTACCCTTCCCTCCCATGTGCAGGTGTTGACAAATTGGCTTAGCAAAAAGTTTTGCAACTTTAAGTCGGCTTATGCAGCCACGCCCCAGCCTTACGCTATTAATGGCCCGTTTGCCGAAATGGTTTTCTGATTAGTTGCCAAAAGAGAAAAAAACTCTTATCTTATCATTGCAAAAAGGCGAGGAGAAATCACAACTAACTACAATACACACACATACTTTTCAGCTAAGAAATCAGTTCTGGGAAATGCCACTCAACTTTCTGTTTTTCGCAGTGTTTCTGCTGCTATTTCCCTTTAGTCATGAGATGAAATTGCCGCGATAAACTTGATGAAAGTGTCTGGATGTCTCCGGTGCTGAAGAAGCAGCCAGAAGCCAGCAGCCTGAGCATATTTATCAAAAGTGGGCAATCTGCCTCAAGTGGGAAAGATGGGAAAACTAGAGAAAATACTGAAAGGCTGTGAGCAAGCTGGTTTCATTGCTTGTAATTTGTTTGCCAAACGACAGAACCAACATGGGTAAACATTTGAAAATGGAAATTTCAAATTGAATCTCTTAATTGCAAGAACAGAATGCAACAAGTTCAACATAAATAATTCTTGATAGTGGAATACTTTTCAAGTAAAATTTCTTAAGATTTAATTATAACAACTTGCTTAACTAATTCGTCTCGATATCATTTCCATATGGGTCAAATGAATTGAGATTATGTATGTACACATCTACACACATAAAAAAAGTAGTTGCAGTTCGCCATAGTTTGCTGTGATTAAATTACTTTTCAATCAGCATCTTTTGGCTCTTGCAATGCAAAACACAATTCCCATTTTGTTGGAACAATTCAATTCAAGTATTTTGTAATTTCAGTATTGTGGGCAAAAACCGAGCGTTTGATTTGATTTAGGCCAATTTCGGTTAACCAACAACTAGAAATACTTATAGCCACTTTTTCTGTTTGTTTTTGTAAAAATTGAACATTTTTAATTTCAATTTGGCAATTTATTTGCCCAATTTTGTGTTTGTTGATGCCTTCATCATTGGCATTATATTTAGCATATTTTCATACAGATCTGGCTTCTCCAGCTCTCACTACTTCTCCCTTTTCACGAATTCACTTGGGAACTGGCACATGGAGAATTTAGTTTTCTTTTGTAGGCGAAAGTTGCTTATAAATTAATCTTTTTTTATTTTATTCAGATGTACTACATATGTATACATGTTTCCATTTGTGTTTGTGTTTGTTTATAATCTCAATTAAAATGATTGACTTAATGGAAGCGATCAATGACTGACTGAATTTGTAATTACTACTGGCCATAAGACTAGAGAGTAAAAGGGAGACTGCTAGTGGCTCATGGCCAACTTTAACAATTGCTGGACTCAATCTTCAAAAATTTATATTTAATGTTCATAGAAATCTCAAGTGAATTCAATTGGCCAAGCCAAGGCAAGGCAAAGGCAAGACAATCAGCTTCAGTACCTCCAACGATTGAGTAATTGGCGCCTGATTAATATTTATTATTTCATTAGCTCATTAAACCACATGCAATTGTCATAGAAAAGCGTTGGACAGACGGGATGCGGCGAGGGCGGTGGGTATATCGAGGGTGGAGTAACTCGAATGTGTGGCCTAAGGCTACTGGTGCTGCTGCTTGGAGGAGGCGTGGTAACACGAGAAGTTGAATAACATTGCTTGGCTTTTGTGGTTACTCGAGAAGAGTTGCATAAGTCACAGCGTAGTCAACATTTACCACAGCCAACACCTTACCCCTACACAAATCCCCCACTTTCGCTAACCCTCCCTCCTTTTCCTTGGCCTAATGTGTAATTTGAGTAAACAAATCCCCAACCACATTTAAATCTATTCCAGGTTATTATTTTTCATCTACTTTACTTTTTCTTCGGTCTTTCTTTTATTTTGTATGTTAGCTACAGCAAATGTCATTAACTTCCTGTTGCTTGTTGCTGGCGTTGCTATTGTTGCAATGTTGCCTTTGTGTGCTACTAATTTGTCAAACATTACGCAAGCGTCGTAAATAAAACAATTAACTTTGGATGTTCTGACAATATGACGTCGCCATCAACTGTCAAAGTTAGCAAAGCGTGAAGGTTAAAACGTACATACAATTATTTATATATATATATACATCCATATACATGAAAGTTCCACATCTGAACATACATATATACTTAATAATAATAATCATGTTTAGTATATAGAAAAGTGTACTACTTTATATCAATGGAATGCCCAAGTGAACTGCGTTTCAAATATAATTGCAATGTATAAGACAAGCAATTTATTTTTTAATAGAGGCTAAAAAATCAATTTTATCTGATTTAACGCGATATCTATGATCTGTGTTCAGTCATCCATTCTTATACCAACAGTATAAAAGATTTAATTCCGAGTGTAGAGAGGAGAAACTATTTGTTTTCTAGTTTTCGTTTACAATTCATTTCTTTGGGAAGATTTTGAGAAAGTTTTATATTTTACATTGAGAGATATGCATCATGTTTCTGCCTAAAAACAATAAATAAATTAAAAGACCTCGAAATTGGAATTTTTGCTATGCAAGTAGAAGGAGACTCATGACAATTGTTTTACAGCAGCGACCGAATGACAATGACAACGACACAAATTAGCATTAGTATGAGTAATTAACTTAAATACAATAGAACAATTTAGTTTCAGTTCTCTGGCAAATTGCACGAGCTACATTAGAGGCGACACTGTCTGTCTGCTCCATCCGCAATTCCACCAACACAATTGAAAATTTTGCATAAGCAATACACAGGGCAAGCGGATAGAGTGGGGAGAGGAGTCCAAGAAGGAGGTACATGTAGAGACGAATGATGATGGAGGAGCACTACTACGTAGAACGTTATGGGGATAGAAACATGTCGACATTTTGGACTGTAATTACGCGAACGCACGTCAAATGTTGCTGCTGCTGCTGGCCAGAAGAGTACGCGGCGAGACGTGACGGTTCAGTGGATATCGAAGTCATTTCATCTATAGTATGGATGTACCTCCCTCAGTAACATTAACCTCTAACTGATACCCCCAACCCCGAACCACTTGCCCATGCATAGTTGCGATTTAGCAGCGATTATATATGGCCATTGAATCGTTTGATATCGTGCATTAAAAAGTTGATACAGTGTGTATGTGAGTGTGTGTTTGTGTGTGTCAGTGGCGAAGGGGGTTTTCTCTATAATTTCTATGTGATTTTTAATGGACATTTCACGACCCAATTTCTCGGCATGGCTAATGAAGTTTGATTGGTTTTTTTTATATTTGCATTTGACATTGAGAGTACTTGCGTGAGTATACAATAATGTAGAAGCGGTTAGCCGTATTCTAGAACTGTCAACACACATACCTGCAATGAAAGTGAATAAAAGTCATTAAACGTAAGAAATTTATTGTATTTCCTAAAGAAAATAAAGGAAAGGAAAAGCACTCCAAATTTCTATTGCCTGTTAAATTGTCTATTATATAAATCTATCGCTCACAATGGGTCCCATTCAATTTCCCACTTCTCGATTTCCTTACCCTCTTGTGGTTTTTTATTCAGCTTAAATGTAATTTTTTTGGGCCTATTCTTTGCATTCCGACACTACTTTCAAATTAGGCAATACGACGACGACAAACGACAGTCGATGCCTTTTCTTATTTATCGCCTCCTTACTCCTGTGCCTGTTCCGCCGGATCCACCCGGTTCGCTCGACTTCCGCTTTCATTTTGTGGCGTAAATAGGCGGAAAAGAAAATTATGTTTGCGCAAAAAAGGCAAGAAAAGGAAGTGCCCTGTGCGAGTCTTTTATTCTTCTTTTTCTAGTTCCTTTCGAGCACAGTGGAATAAAAGCGGGCAAAAAAAGGACAACAAAATGTCGTAGCATTATTAAGAAAGAAGTTAAATTTAAGAAAAGACAAAATTGGAATACCGAATGGTAAATTGTGTACTACTGTGCGGCGATTGCATTCAGTTAAGCTACAACATTTGCTGTTACATGCAACACGAATTAAATGAATTGCGCAACCACCCCACCCATCTCCCACTGGCACTCCTCTTTTTGTAATATTTACCCCTCTGCATCCACCTACTCACCCTTTGACTTGGCCATTAAAATCATGCTTCAATGGTTTTTGACCATTTTTACTCGCTTTTTGTAAGGAGTTGTTGTTGTTGTTGCTGCTGTTGGCTAAAAGTTGCACGCCACCAAGTGGCAGCAGCAGCTAAGGAGGAATTTTCCAGGTACCAAACAAGCACTTGCTCTTAGCTAGGTAAATGAACTATGGAACATTTTCCCCATTTTGCCTTGCCAATGCCGTTCACCATGCTCTCCCTGTTTAATGATTTATGTTGCATCAATTTTAAAGCTTTTGCTGCGTATTTCTTTAAATTTATTTCATTTTTCCATTTGTTTTCTATAGTATTTAAGAACAACTTGTGTGTGTTTTCTTTAAATTAGGCAAATACGGTTTGATGGTGTCAGAGTCCTGTTAAAAAAACTCTGCCTTCAACAAAAAAAAAAAAAAAAAACAGGCAAATGGGCAGGACTGACAGACTTTCAGCTTGCATAAAACATCAAAAAGCTATGCGAAAATAAATAGTCCCCTCGCTCTCACTCACTTTGGCACGCTAAACAAATAAAAAGAATAAAAACTAGCAAAAATGAAACTCAAACTGAGTTCAAATGATATTTCAGTACGCCCCAGTACAATAAAAACAGGTCCGGACCAACAATTTTTTTTAAATTACATATTTTTGGAAAGCCATCCCATATTTAAAATATATTTGTATGCACATTTCAGAATTTCAGTGGTCAGCAATAACTTGAAAAATTTTCTAGACACAATATCGACGTTTTAGCACTTGTTTCCCATTATTAAAATCCAGAATATATTTCAATTTTGTGTTGTGATGCGGCCCTGGCCTTAGATATGCCAAGCCGTAAGTTTTTGTTATGGCAGTTTCTGTTGTTGCAGGCGGTAGTTGTGCAGCGGTATATAAAAAAAAAACAAGAGAATCGCATAAACAAAAGCAGCCCTAAAGTTGATTTCCGGTTTCCGCTCAAATGGCTGACGTTGGCTTTCCTCCACGCCCCACTTCTCCCTTCTTGGCCTGTTGTAGCCCCACTCGTGTGAGAGTTCTGCGCTCGAATGCATCTCCTGCAGGGTTATTGTAGGTGTGAGGGGGACATGGGGTGGAGCGTGCCTATTGGGCTGTATAAATTTCATATTTTATGATTGACTCTCAGCCAACATTTTCACACCCACAGACACATACACATCTACACAGAGAGTGCATTTTGAGTGGCAGCAGAATAAAAGTTTTTTACCAAAGTTTTCTTAAATTTAATTTCCACTGTACCCAACTTATTAATATGGCAAACCCGAAAACACACAGAGATATCTATGTATGGGGCCCTAATTGCCACCAGGAGTAAGATGCAGCATCTAATGATGGCCCCCAAAGTGGCGACTAACAGATCAAACAGCACGCACCAAAAATTCATTCTATTTGACCAACTTCCCCAAGGAACTGAAGCGGAAACTGAGCAAACAGTACAACAGAACTACAGAATACACTTACAAAAAAGATTCACTCATGAATTCTTATTAGAATAAGTCAACTGTTAAAATGCCTTAAATTCTCTGAATATTTCGCTGAGTGTAGTTCTTAGGGCTGTTGTTCGGTAAGCGCTGGACTGGCGTGGGTGGCATGCGGAATTGTCATTTGTCTTTTGTCTGCAGATGGCCTGAGGATTTTGGATCTCTCCGGTCCGCTGTGTGTGTTCCTTCGTTCATTGCGTGTTGTCAGCACATTACTAGGCAACATGTTCAACACATTAGCAACGACTGCGGCTGCGACAGCGACTGGGGAGGAGGAGCCGCAACAGCCGCTTCCGATTTAGAAATAGGGGGGCGTGGCAAGGGCCGATTCTATTTGTTTACACACTTTCTCTTTGGTCATTTACAATTTGAGTAAAAACAAATAAAAATAAAATCAACTGGCGACTGGTGTAAATTGAATTCTCACCAAACCGAATGGATCGAACAAGAGAAGGAGAAGCCAGAGCTTATAAATTTTCAATTGATAGACCTTCACCCGAAAACCTCTTTCCATTTACCTCCCGCTCTATTAATATTTAATTAAGCTTAACCTTTTTCCTTTTGCCTTGTTTTTTGTGTTTTTTTTTTTTTTTTTTGACCGCAGAACTTTAGTTAAACTTGTTGAAGAGTAACTCAAATGAAACTTCAATTATTCCACGTAAAAAATAAGCAAAAGGAGAAAAGGTCGTAAAAAGACGGCCAACAACAATAAGAGCAAAGAACGAAAAAAAACACACAAAAAACATTAGGCAAACTCCTGCTTCTGTTTGTCCTGGTCACGAATTTCGGTACACAGCAGAGAAGAGAAAGCAAGAAGGCTGGAGTTTGAGTCCGAGCTCCTGTCTTTTCATTTACCTTTAACCCCAAAACTGCCCGTTTTCACTTATATTTGTTTGTTGATTTGTTTGACTTGCGTGTCGATGATGACACAACACAAAAATGAAGCGAGACGTAGGGGTAGAAGTACGAAAAACGAAAGGACAAAGAATGGCTAACTGAAATTTTCCATTTCACCCAAACCCCATCAAGCAAACACCAGAAAAAAAGCAAAAGCTTATAATAATAATAAAAAAGGAACAGTGCCAGCCGCATTCACATTCCCATTGCATACAATGGGGGAATGGGGTTGTGCAAAACACGAGCCAGGATGATGCAGGATGTAACCAACCAAAAGCGGAAATTGTTGCAAATGTCAGCAACATTTTGGTTGGTTGGTTCTTGTTATTTTCCTTTTTTTCCGTCGCTTGCCTTATTTATTGTATAAAAAATGAAGGGGCTGGCATTGGGACGAGGGCGGTGGTGGGGTGGGTCAGAGGCGTTACAGTTAACAGCATTTTCGACACGTAGTTGACGCGGACATGCGGACAGAATAGAAAAAATGGACAACCGGGCAATTTGTCGAATGATTTTTGGGCTTTATTGATAAAAGGAGGAAAAACTGCAAAGCGCTTAATTTTTGTTTAGTAATAATTTTGGGTTTGAGAACAAACGATAACTCCGATTCTAAACACTCGCAATAATAAAATATCAAAGAAGCCAACTTCGGCTATGGCAACTATTCGATAAAGCGTACATCTGATTTTTTGTTGCTTGAATATTTCGTCCTGATTTTGGTGTTAATTACCCACAGAGGACACTTTTTCTTCCTTTTGCTGTTATTTGCTGATGGACCTTGTCTTTGTTTATGAGGCGTTTGCATGTTTATCTGTACACATCAACATCCAGCAATAGGGAGTACAGAAAGCTCCAGCATGAAAGAGATTAGCAGCTAATGAGTTTTAAATGGTAGAAGAGAAAAAGAGATACACACAGACAAGATACATATACAAGAGAGACATAGAAAGGGATTGTCGACGATTTTATTACTCAAAAGAAGGACATGATAAATCTAGCATCTCGTTTTCTGCCCTCCGATCTAAAGTTAAAGAATATTAATGGTGATAAACTGCAATTCGTTATTCTTTTGTTTTATTCATCATAATAACGCTTATCTTTATGTCTCTCTATCTTTATCATCGTTATACTTGTATAGTGGCTTTCCCGGTCTCACACCTACGCAAAGAGAAAGAGAGAGAAGGAGAGAGAGAGAGAGAGAGAGAGCGGAGCGAACAGAGCATATTGGTAATTAAGAGTTATGGTCATGGAACTCTTATTAATTTCTACATTATTTACGCATGAAATTTATGTGTTGCAGTTGGCATTTTAAATTGCATTTACACGGCATGAGGTTAATGCATGTTAAATGCATAATGAGGCTGAGGCAGAAGCAGAAAGTAAAAAAAGAGATAGGGAGGGAATAAATGAGACAGAGTGAGAGATTGATGTTGTCCTGACTTTTGTTTTATTAATTAAAACTTAATCAGATTCAACAACAGCTGGTGCTACTACTATTATTGCTTTATTCGAGGTTAAAACATTTATGTGGCTTTATTCCAAAAATGGTCTGACCATAACGCTCGTTGCTCTTTAAGCGCCACTCTTTTCGTTTAAGTTGATTTTATCTATTTCTTAGTTTTCCCTCACACAAATTTTTTTCGATAAAATCTACAACCTTTTTTTTAATAATTTCATTTTCTGCAGAAAATTGTCTTAAGCTTAAATTGAATTAAGCTAGAACAAGAGAGGTAGAGTCAAAAAGAAAAAGAAGAAAGACAAACCACTCACCTATACTTGGGTGGCCACCCACTCACATACACCTTTTTTTTATCGACCATCCAGCTAAATGCAATAGTTTGCTTTTTGGAGGAGCAGAAGTGACAATGGCAATGGCTATGTCCAGGCTAAATGGCGCTCAAGTTAAGGACTTTTGGGCCACAAGTGTGCGAACAATGTTTGGCCTCCATTTAAGTGTGAAAGTGTTCCCTTTCTTCGAAAACGATTGGAAATAGAATTTAAAAGTGGCAACGTAGCAAGTGGCTGATACCACGTAAAGCAATTTGCGGACACTGGCAATAACGAAAGAACTTAAAAGCCCTGTCAAAAAATGTCTAAAGCGGAACTAGGGTTTTGGTAATAGAGAGAACAAGATAGACTTAAGCAGAGATAGGGTAAAGGCTAAAAGTGAGACAAAGAGTGAGAAAGATACATAAAGAGGTAGAGCAAGGACAAACAAAATGCAAATGTGAAAATAAGATATGCACACACAAATTGACATTTAGCTTGGGGAAAGCAAACACTTTTCGCCTTGGCATTTGTCCCTTTCTATCTCCCTCTTTTTCATTTTTGCATGTATGGGTTATAGTGATTCTAGTGGGCTGAAAATTGTTTAGAAATTCATTGGAGCGAATGTTCAGTTTTTTTGGTTGATATTTTTTTGTTGTTTTTTCTTTCTCTTGTTCGCCTATTTATAGAGCTAGAAATTTATTTTGTCTCTGCTAACATGCAACAGTTGACTTGCAACAGAAAACTTTTAGCCATTATGCTATTTGCATTATGCCGAAAAACCCAAACAAATACGAAAAATGTCAAAAAGTAAACTTTAACAAAGTGGAGGTTAGAGAAAATGGAACGAGAACCCATAGCCTGACAGAGAGAAACAGAGAGAATGAGAATGAGAATGAGAGGCAGGGAAGTTGCCATTTTGGCACATGGCAATTTCCGTTGAGTGCACATGACAAAAATGTGGAATATCAGCAGAGGGAAGACACAGGGAGGGTCACAGGGGCAACGGCAAATTCTTTTTGCAAACTGCAAAAAGTTAAAAGTTTAATTGTGCGCAACTCTCCGCCTGAGAGGAGGCAACGAGACTGGAGACAAGTGGGATGAGGTGAGGGTAAATGTTGCTGCAGAAGGCGGACATCTGTGACAAGTTTTATTAAGTTTGGTTTTTTATTTTAGATATACATATATTTAAAATAAAAGTTGGCTTCAGCTGGACAGCTTTGTTACAACTCTGATACTAGCGAATGGCGAAGGGCGATCGGTGAGCAAAACGAGAGATTCTTACACACTTTTTACATGGCAGGTTGCGCACATTTGATTACTCGATGGCCAGCCACTGTAGCGAGCAGGCAGGCGGGCAGGACTCAAGGGTCCTCCGCAATCTTCTCTTACTTTCTCGTTCTCCCTCCCCTTGGGAATTGGCTGCCACACATAAAACGTTTAAATGAAAGAAAAACAATATTGTATGTTGGGCTCCTCCTGTGCAAATGACAAACAAACAGAGACAGACCGCCAACTTCGCTTCTCATTCATGACCTCCTCCTTAACCCATCACTCCCCCTATGACCCATTATATTCTCGGGGGAAGCAACACCATGATGTCGGCTCGAGCTTAAGTAAAATATTTACCAGCCATCAGACCGCTGTCATACTTTTTTAATTGACTTATCAATAATTCATGCACTGTACATATATGTATGTACATACATATGAAGTCAACTCGACTGAGTGAGTACTGGAAAGTGCTGCGAGATGAGGCGACAGAGGTAGACGAAGGAGTGAGTCTACTCATAAATACAAATGAAGTCAGCTTGCAGTGAATGCAAAAACGTTCAAAGTGGTAGGGTGAAACGCAGTTTGGCCCTAGGCCAGGTCAACGACTGTATCCTGATTTTGATTATACTGAGATCTCAGATAAACTCGACGTGAGAAGCTCTTTTCCATCCTTCTAAAACTAAATGTAATTATCACCTTGTATAATATTTACAAATAACTAAATGGGGTATTTTAATACCAATTAAAGCAGAGCATTTGCTTAAGTTAAATATTCGGCTTGATATTTTCCTTTTCGTTTTTCTCGATGTACGCTGCAGTGGCAAGGACGAAAAACCAGGGTAAAGTATTTGCCAGTTGATTGATGCAATTTTAATGCGCCTTCTTCTAGGTGGTGGCCGGTTTAATGCGTTTTACTGCAGCAAGGAGGAAATCAGCCAAAGTCCCAGTCCAATGATGCAATCAAGTTAAATTTCCCCAACGAAGAAGCATTCATAAATAAAAGTCAAGAATTTTCCTCTTATTTTGCTCCTCTCACCTAACTGAGGTGCAGCCATTAAAAAACTGCTTTAAATAAATTTCACAAAATCACGCTCACATAAATATAGGTCCCGAAAAAAAAAAAAAAAACCCACACACACATAGAAGACATACTAAAACAAAGCATAAAGGAAAGGAACAGAAGACGAAGGAAAAATATTCAGCAAGGATAAAATCAAATTTAACGCATCGTTTGGATTTGTGCAAAGACTGATCCAAGGAGAGCAAAAGCAAAAACCTCTCAGCGTCTGTATATTTATATATTGTGGATGTGTGGGTGTGTGTATGAAAGGCCACGTACCCACTTGACATGGCTGCAGCGTAAGAAGAGCAGAAGCATTGGGTTGGGAGGTGAGGGTGAGGATGAAGATGCAGGGCACGTGCCGCCACCGCACGCTGAGCTCCACACGAGGCCGCTAACGCCGCAGAAGCAGTAGCAGCAGTCGCAATAAAATATGAAAAGAATGAACATGAAAAATGTGTAGCATAAGACAAGGCGCATAATCAAAAGTAAAAGCTAAAGCAACAAAGCCGTCGCCGTCGCCGTCGCCGTCGCCGTCACGCCGCTGCCAATGCTGTTGTCGTTGTTGCCTCCACATTGCATTGAATGCACTCGCACATACAAAGGGGGTTGCATGCGGCTTGCCACTTATGCAAGTCCCTTAGTTTTTATTCTTTTTTGGAATTAAGGACGAAATTGGCGGCATGGGCAGGGGATATATGTACAAAAGCCTCGAAAGAAAAATCTCTAAGCTGCTAGCACCACAAAAAGTGTTCCCAATGTAGTAAATCTGCTTCTGATGAGCGTTTCCTTTACTAGGTATGCATTACTTTTAATTGCGCCCATGCCAATCGGAAAAGTATAAATGTATTGATCAAACTGAAACTTACCTCTTCTTCATTGCTGGCCGTGTTTACCGAGTCCATGCTCTGTGAGAGGCCCAGGGGTGCCAGAGCCATCTGATTTTCCATTATGGTGTTGGCGTTAGCGTCTCTGCTACTGCTGCTGGTGCTGTTAATGTTGATGTTGTTGTTACTGTCACTGACTGAGGCAACTGCGACTGTTCCCGTCACTGATGTAGGGTTAGCACTAGTGCTTCCTGCCGGCGAAGGCGTGGTCGGCGCTGAGGCGGACGCGGAATTGGATTCGTGTGAGTGCAGTTCTTGGGCGGGACTATTGGGCGAACTATTGCTGGTGTTAGAGTGAATTGCAGTTGGTGTTGGTGTTGCTACAATCGCTGCTGTGGCTGCTGCTGTAGTGGCCGTTGGTGTTGCTGCTGTCACAGATATTGCTGCTCCTCCTGTTTGATGCTGTTTTCCGGTGCTGCTGCTACTGCTGCTCAGCAATATGTGGGATTGTTGTGGCTGTTGTTGTTGTGCAGGAGCGTATTGACGATGCAGTTGGTAACTGCCGTAGTGGGACAGTTGTTGGTGCTGTTGAACTTGAACCTGTTGTTGTTGTAGGTGCTGATTGAGTAAAGCAGCGGCGGCAGCCGCCTGATTAAATTGCACGAGACGCTGCTGCTGTTGTTGCTGATGATGTTGTTGCTGTTGCTGGTGATGATGGTAGGCGGCGGCTGCAACCTGCTGTTGTTGCGCTTGTTGCTGAGCCTGTTGCTGCTGTTGGGCGACGACCTGCTGCTGCTGTTGGTGTTGCTGATGGGCAGCTACAGCGGCCGCAAACTGTGTCGGATGGGCAAAACTCAGCTGATGACCCTTCAATGAGGCGGCTACTCCAGCGGGCACTGGCACTGGTACGGGCACAGTGACTGGCAGAACGGAGACGGCGGCGGCGCACTGACGTTTAGGCGACGGCGACAACACCTGTGGGGCACTTGCTGGCGTCTGCGGCAGCGTCGGCCTGCGTTTAATCGCCAACGACGAAATGGTGATGGCTTTTTCGAACACCGGTCCCTGGTTGGTTGGTTGTTGGTTCAATTGTTGTTGGATGGTTGGGGGTGGCGGCGGTAACTGGATGGGCAGGGGCGCGGGCGTGGGCGAGGGTATGAGTGTTGCTGCTGGTGTCACTCCTGCTGCTGCTGCTGCTGCTGCTATGAGCAGTTGGTGATGATGGCTGCCCAACAGATCCTGGTAGTTGGCTATGTTGGCGACTCAGTTAACCTGTGGAATATCAAAAGAAGAATTGAAAGAAACGTTAGAAACAGTTTCAGTCGCACTTAATATTTGCCAGTCATTTGAATTATTTATTTCTTTCCTTGCTGTTCTTCCATAATATTCAAATATTTTTCGACATTGTATTTATTTATCATAATGCAAATGTTTACACAAAACGACACAAGAAGGCGACGGGGTTAAGGGCAAAGCAACAACGCTGCATAAATCCATAAATCAAAAGCAAATATGAGGACAAATGTGAAATGAAGTAAGTAAGTCGTCTCGCCGACTTGGATATACCATACACCAGTAAAACAAATATTTTAAATTTATAATAACCAATACATTTTCGTATTTAAAAAAAACTGTTCACATGCTTTTCACAAGCATATCTTAGTATTTCGCTCACTCAAGCATACGAGCACCCTAGCGCCCCCACCAGCCAACGGCCAACTCCGGCCATATGGAAAAACGTTTATATGCATAACTTGGCTATTTTTAGTCCGATTTTGATCAAATTTGGTATTTTGCTGAACATTAGTATCAAATTTAAGTGTGCTAAATTTGATTGCACACGGTAGAAAATTACGGGAGATAATCGAGTTTTTTCAAATTACGGGGGCGGAGGGGGCGTGGCAAAATCTTTACACATCAAAAATGTGCGCAATTACTAAGCAAATATTTATACTAACTATGGTGTCTCTAGTTGAAATAGTTTTTGAGAAAATCGGTTTTATTTAATTTGCGGGGGCGGTAGGGGGCGTGGCAAAATTTTTACAAATACAAAATGTGCGCATTTACAAAGCAAATATACATACCAAATTTTGTGTCTCTAGTTGCTATAGTGTTTAAGAAAATCGGTTTTATATCATTTGCGGGGGCGGTAGGGGGCGTGGCAAACATTTGAAACAAACTCGATAAGCGTACATATGACACGAGTCTACATACCAAATTTGGTGGCTCTAGCTCTTATAGTCTCCGAGATCTAGGCGTTCATACAGACGGACGGACGGACGGACGGACGGACGGACGGACGGACGGACGGACAGACGGACGGACGGACGGACGGACGGACGGACAGACGGACATGGCTAGATCGTCTCGGCTGTTGATGCTGATCAAGAATATATATACTTTATGGGGTCGGAAAAGCTTCC
Organism: Drosophila insularis; assembly: GCA_018903935.1. Classification (NCBI taxonomy): domain Eukaryota; kingdom Metazoa; phylum Arthropoda; class Insecta; order Diptera; family Drosophilidae; genus Drosophila; species Drosophila insularis. Next base: position 405,396 of record JAEIFP010002295.1, on the reverse strand, counting down.
TTCTGCCTGTTACATACATTTTAGCGACTTTAATATACCATTTCACCCTATGGGTGTATGGTATAAAAATAAAACAAAATAATGAAGTAAGTAAGTCGTCTCGCCGACTTGGATATACCATACACCAGTAAAACAAATATTTTAAATTTATAATAACCAATACATTTTCGTATTTAAAAAAAACTGTTCACATGCTTTTCACAAGCATATCTTAGTATTTCGCTCACTCAAGCATACGAGCACCCTAGCGCCCCCACCAGCCAACGGCCAACTCCGGCCATATGGAAAAACGTTTATATGCATAACTTGGCTATTTTTAGTCCGATTTTGATCAAATTTGGTATTTTGCTGAACATTAGTATCAAATTTAAGTGTGCTAAATTTGATTGCACACGGTAGAAAATTACGGGAGATAATCGAGTTTTTTCAAATTACGGGGGCGGAGGGGGGCGTGGCAAAATCTTTACACATCAAAAATGTGCGCAATTACTAAGCAAATATTTATACTAACTATGGTGTCTCTAGTTGAAATAGTTTTTGAGAAAATCGGTTTTATTTAATTTGCGGGGGCGGTAGGGGGCGTGGCAAAATTTTTACAAATACAAAATGTGCGCATTTACAAAGCAAATATACATACCAAATTTTGTGTCTCTAGTTGCTATAGTGTTTAAGAAAATCGGTTTTATATCATTTGCGGGGGCGGTAGGGGGCGTGGCAAACATTTGAAACAAACTCGATAAGCGTACATATGACACGAGTCTACATACCAAATTTGGTGGCTCTAGCTCTTATAGTCTCCGAGATCTAGGCGTTCATACAGACGGACGGACGGACGGACGGACGGACGGACGGACGGACGGACGGACAGACGGACGGACGGACGGACGGACGGACGGACGGACGGACAGACGGACATGGCTAGATCGTCTCGGCTGTTGATGCTGATCAAGAATATATATACTTTATGGGGTCGGAAAAGCTTCCTTCTGCCTGTTACATACATTTTAGCGACTTTAATATACCATTTCACCCTATGGGTGTATGGTATAAACAGTGAACAATTCTCAAAGAACTACACAAAAATCTAAAATAACCGCAAAACCATTACTAAATAGTCTCGGATATAAAATGCCACCAATTTCTGACAGTGTATTGCTACCGTTTATCGCCATGAAGCATCAGCATTGTCAACTGTTGTTGTTAAGAAAAAATCTGAATATACAGAAGCAACAACAACAACAATGCCAATAGCAAGAACAGCAGAGAGTATGCGAACGAGAATGAGAAGAAAAGCAACCGCAGGGCAAACAAACAAAGAAAAAATACACACAAAAATACACATAGAGTACAAAATATACACACTCAAACATGTGTAAGTAGGAGTATGTGAAACAACTTGAAAATTGAGATGACAGCAAACCGAAATTGTATTACAATCGGTTACGGTTTTGGGGTTCGCAGAAAAGTTCACTTGGTTGGGCGATAAATATGCACATAACTAAAGCTCAGATCTCACTCAGATAGACACATAGGTACATTTATACATACTGTGTGTGCATAAGAGTATGTAGATATGGATGTCTAGTTATACAAACCTGGGATTATAAATACGTGGCGCCAACGAAGGACAAAGCAGTTGAAATAGAGATTCGAGCCTTTATTGTATCTATGTAACTCTTAGATACATCGATGCACACATTGGACAAATTATGCAAAGGATAAGCATAACAAAAAGTCGATGTGTCGATTCGAAAAGGGTAACTCTACAAGTTGCAAAGTTTACAGGCCACAAGAGGAATGATAATGAAGATGGGGTGAAGACAGAGATAAACTAGCAACTAGTCAAGAGATTGTATGCGATTTAACTTAGTTAGTAAGTTTAACTAATGATATTTTAAATATGCATAAGTGGGTGGCGGCAGATACTTCGTTGTCAATGACTGCCAACTTAAGCGGCTTCATCTTTTACTTTTGTCTAACTAATCCCTCTTCAATGATTTATAATTAATAGAAACATAAACCCGCAATCCTCATACACACGCACACACACACACACCCACACAATAAATGTTTTCCGTATATATTTAAATATGCTTTTGTGTTATCATCGTTTGGCGTGAGATTTATGACCAAAATTGCGGCCACTTTTCGATTAATGACCAACCAGGCGTATGCGCAATATGCATAGAATATATATGTACATACATACATTTGTATGCAGTCAAAACATATTTATCGATATGAATATATTTATATAGAATGCCATTCATATGTATTGCATGTGTGTACTTTAAGCTGTGTGCGTGAACGTATGATAGATATTGGTTTTAGTCTGAGGGTTGAATGACAAAATTAAATTGATTTCTGTGATGGCAATTAATTGTGGCAATTTTGTTAGAGCATAACTATTTATGGCGGCCAACCAGTGGCGGAGGCATGGAAAGAGGTTGGAAAACTCCCCAAGCAAAAACAAAACGAAATGAACTGTTCTGAATTTATATTGACTTACTAACGGGAGTTTAGTTCAGTTATTGAATTCATTTCAATTTCACTATTGTATTTAGTGATGGGATGCAAAATAAACTTATCGTTCGAAGATTTCTTTCTCTACTCAATTCAAGGAATTTGTTGTTCTGAATTTGAATAATTTCATACATTTGCTATGCACTTTCAACATGCAATAATAAATAAGCAACAGCAACCAACAACCTCATCATCTCCAACAACAATAGAAATGTATGTTTTATATAAGCAGTAACAGCAACAATAGAGTACCGAAACGAAAGCCCTGACAGTAAGTAACAACAATAATGACGGTGCTGCTGCTGCTGCTGCTGGTGCCTTGGAAATTAGTCAGTAACAAAAAAAAAAGCCAACAACAACAACCAACTAGTCATAAATATTGCTAATGAATTTCCCGCACGCTTTGCTGAGCTCACACGGCAGCAGCAATAGCAAAAAGCAACAGAAACTTCTCTCATCTAATCGTCTCTCAATTTTGTTTTGCATTGGAACGGAAGTTGGGAGCGTTTGGCATAAAATAAATATAATTAAATGTAATTTTTATAATGACAAATGCTTTTTTTTATGTTTTGCTGTTGTTAGGCACGCCCCTTCGAAATGAACGAAACGAATCATCTAATTAGAGATATCCAATCTCGAAAAAAAAACAAGAAAAAGAGTAAATGTTAATGTTTGAAATTGGGAACATTTTTAACTTTGCCCACAAAATTTTCCCTTACGTCTACGTAGCTCTCGTTTTAGTTTTGTTAGCAATTTTCCTTTGTTTAGCTTGTGGCAAAGTTTCGATTAGCTGACTGACTGCCCGCCTGCCTGTCAATTGGTTTCTCAATGTAATGGATAGGCACTCGTGCCTATTTGATGCACGCCCACGTTTCTCGCATGCATCATGATGCTGATGATGTTGATGTGAATGATGATGATGATCACCATTATCATCTGAAAACAAGTTTTTTGCCATAACAGCTCAGACAGAGACGACTATTTTGGCACGACAGAATTCAGTTGTACAATTAGCAATGCTAATGTCTGTAGAGATAACTCAAAATGTACTAGCGATTCGCATCACTTGCCACCACCCATAGAATAACCGACAATTGAGTTGAGATACCAATTCAATTCAGTTTGGGCGGAAGGGTCGCCTCATATACTGATCTTAAAATTTAATTTGAACTATTGTCTATAATCCAATTGTCCAGATTTGGCATAAGCTTCTAGCTTCAGTATCATCTTCGAGTGGTCCGCCTTGTTTTTGCTTTCATTCCAAATTTGTCATTCACTGCTGCTTCTGCCTGGGCGTGTGTTTCTTTGAGATAAGCTGCTTTAGTTGAATAACTAACTACACACACACACACACACACACACACACACACACACATACACACTTACATATATGGAGTGATGGCACGCCTGGTGGCTCTATGAAAAGTGGTTCTGGCTATAAAATTTGTTGTCTATTTTATTGTTGTTGCTGTTGGTACTTTATATCATAATTAATATTTAATAAGCTCGGGCCAAGTTTTTTCTTCAAAATGACTCTGATGTGCGCACCCGGGCAAAGTAAAACCAAATTTATACCCGAAAAAGAAAAAGTCAAATAATATTTTTGTTTCTTTGGCGCAAAATGTGGCATACCCTTCCATACTTTAATAAAGATATCCTTAAGTTGAAAGTAAATAGAACTGAACACGCTAGTGCCTAGTCCAACTGCCTTGAATACCGTAATGTTATTGTTGGTGGCAATAATTAATCAGGATATTGAACTATTGATAGTATATATGTATGCACAAGGTTGATATTTGGAGGGTATTTCAATGTGCGGATTTGTTTTTAGCTCAATTGATCAGTCTTGCCTCTCTGTCTCTTCCATGTTTGTTTTCGTTTTCAACTTTCCCAAAAACTTGAAGGAGAAGCACACCAGCAAGTAGATAGCTCAGTTTCGTTCATACATTTTCTTTTTGGGTAGTTTGCAATGCTCGTTGGCGGTGCTTATGTGCGCATATATTATGATGCTCAAGAAACATTTTTTATAACTTGGCATGCTCCAATTCTTTTTGGTGCAAGAGTCAGCTCAGACTCAGACTCTGAATCAGCTCTGGCCCATGGCAATGGCTCATGGGGTGTCTCTATTTGCGACTGGCAGCCCATTTTCAATGTATGTATGTGTTCTGCTCCTTCTTATTCTTCTTCTTCTGCAACGTCTCATTCTACTTTTACCTCTACTACTTGGTCTCGGTATCTACAAGATAGTTTGTTCTGCTAACTTGGGCCTTGCCTTTGCTTTTCGTTAGGTTGGCTTTTTTCACTATATTTTTTTTTTCAGTTTTTTGAAAATTACAAAATCCATTAAGTTGCTTGCACGCAACTTAAACATAAATCCATCATACGCCATGTGGCACACATAGAAGGAAAAGTGAGACAGCCAAAGAGAAGATAGAAAGAGAGGCAAAAACTGCAAAAGAGAGAGAGAGAGGGAGAGGGAGAGACGAAACCGTAATGGTAGTATGCATAGAGATAGAGACACACCTCCCTAAACCCTCGCATGCTGCTGCTGCTGCTTTTATTATCCACGCCATATTTAATGCACAAACATTCAGACACTCGACTAGGTAAGTAGGTTGGGCTGAGACTATATCATCTCCTTGGTTTGGTCTTCACCCGTCCCAACCACCCCATTCACTTCTTCAGGCTCTCAATTTAATTTTCCAAGCTGGCTGCGAACTTTGAGCTCAATCAGTCAGACAGACAGACAGACATTTCACTCGTATGTGTAATTTTTTTCTTGATATAATCAATAAGACTTAATCGTCTTCATAGTGTGTAACATTATATCATCCTTTCAATCTTAAAATCTTCTTGCCATAAATCACTTTACACTCACACACACTTTGATGATGTCTGATGTAGATTTCCAACTGTTAATGTAATAGACCGAAAATTGCCATAGAGAAGAGTGGCGAAAGAAGAAACAGAAGAAAGATGTAAAAAAATAAAACTCACGTCTGGCGAATTGAGCCAAATCTTTCGTAGCTGTCTCCCCCTCTAATTCTCTCTGAGAGAGTATGTGTTGGATGAAAGAAAAAAACAAAATAAAAAACTAGTTCAAAAGTTCAAGCGAACAAACACAGTCCCAAAGACTAAGATTTTGAGAAACGATCCCATGATCTTGCTCTCACTGTTGGTGTTCTATTAAAGGAGAGAAAGGGAGTCATTGAAAAAAGATTTTCCATTCCATTTTGGTTTATTTTTGGTTACTTTTTCCACTATGTTTTCTTCGTTCTGCTACTGCTGGACTGATTGGGCAGCCAACAATCTCTGTAATCATATTTTTTTGGTTTTTGGTTCTTTTTTTCTTGTTTGTGTGGCATCATCATAACATCAAATCAAACCAAACAGTCAAGCAATCTCCTCGTAGCATATTTTGTGGTTCACTTGAAAAGCTTTCCCACAATCTTTGTTAGATTTCAGATGCTTGGATGGGAGACAGAACGACCGACCACAAGTCAATTGCCATTGATTTTCGTGTTTATGACATGTGATATATCTATGTATGTATGTATGTGAATGGGTGTCTGTGTGTTGGTGTAACAAAAACCATTTACAATTACAGAGAAATGTTTGAGGTAGAGTAAACCACAACAAACCCACAATGACAAATGCTTGGCGCAAAATGCCAACGTCATCATCATCAACATGACAATCATCTCAATGTCATAGATAGCTCTCTCTGTCTTTTTGTCACTCTCCCTCTCTCTCTCTCTCTCTCTCTCTCTCTCTTCCTTTTTTCACTGTCTGTACATGTAAAACAATTCAAATAACTGTCAGGTCTAAGATCTCCTTCCCTTTGCCTACATCATCCATCTGCCCTCCATATCCATTAGCATTTGCAATTAATTTTCATCTTTGCTAAGATTTTTACAAATTTCTAAGCTAAAAACAAGCGAAAAAAGCCAACTCAATTCGCTTGGGAAAATGACTGCCTTTCTCTGTGTTTCTGCCTCTCATTCTCCCTGTTGCTATTATTATTGTTCCAACCGAGATTAATTAATGTTAATTTTGCATAATTTAGGCGAATGGCCCAGAGTATAATACGACTAACGACATTTTTTTCTTGTTTCGTATCTTTTTTAAGAACATACATACGTTGAAATATATGTACCCACTTTTATACATTTGTAGGACTTTATCTGGACAAGAGGTCAGTGGGTTAGGTTTATGATTTAGAGACAGTCATCTGGTTCATAAAAGACATGAGAATGCTTTTTATGTCAATGTGTTCATTCACAATTCATAGGTTTTCATGTATTTAAAATAATGAAACAACTTTTATTAGACTACAGTTCACAAGGTAAACAGAAATTTACAATTTTGGGGACTAGAACTCTCAAAAAATGAAATTTACTTGATTTAGGGTATGCGTAATTCAAATTGTTATGTGTGCTTATCCATATGGAATTTGCCGTTTCCGCTCGATCCATGGCTTGAACTACTTTCCCTGTTCCAGCTGCATCTTTCGGTGAAGACTCAGAAATTGCGTTAAATTAAGCGCAATGTGCGTAAGTCTGTAGCTCTCTAGCTCTCTCTCTCTGTCTCTCTCTCCGTCTTACTTGTTTGTTTTCGTTGATCTTATTATTTCTGAGTTTTGTTTTTCTTTTTGTTCATAAATTGCGCTTTTGTTTATTCCACACACACTATGTATATGTGAATGCATACTGCCACTGAGTGGCTTCTGCCTACGACACGCCTATTCGCCCATTCATTCTTCAGTGGCCCGGGCGGCTTGAGAATGATGTCATTAATTAATGTGAATGAGTTCAGCTCAGTTCAGTATGATGTCAATTAGCTGCGGAAAGCTCACTTGATGGCCGGCCCATAGGAAACGGAGGACGGCGGAGAAAGATGAGAGAATCAAAGAGAACAGACAGAGAAGAGGCTGAATAGACATCAGTCAAAGTGCATTGGATAATTTGTTGTAGCACTTGATGATTTGATGTTGATTGTTGTACACACACACACACACACACACACACACACACATGTATATATACATATATAAAGCAATTGCTAAAGCAGCTGCTCATCTGAAATACTCTCATCTAACGATAGGGAAAAGTTTAAAGCTTTATCTCCTTCTCATATACTCCACACAAAACTTTGGTAAACAATATACAAAAAAAGAAAAGGGCACGAAAAGAAAAAATGAAAAAGGTTCTTAGTAGGAGTTGAAAGTCTCTCTCTCTCAAAAAAAAAAGAAGAAAATCCCAAAAATAAAACTAAAGCAAAATCGTTTAAAATGTCTGTACTGGTCCCCAAATGAAAGCCTGCTCCTCCAGCTGACATGAAAATAATAAGAGAAATGATAATAATAATAATAAGTAAGTGCAGTAAAATGAAAATCCAACAGGGAAATATCTGGTTGATATATTGCTGGGCAAGGAAAGCGAAATAAAAAGAAAAAGGCATTAAACAGATAAAACTTTCAGAGTTCCCTATAGTATGGAGCAAAGGGATTTGTCATAACTTACACTTGGACTTGGCCATAATACGAGCATTTGGCTTCGTTTATTCAGTTAACATTTATTCTAGTGGCTTACCTGCAATGATAGAGAATTATGCAAAAATAAAGAATTAGTTATTTTTCGATCAAATCTCCCCATATAGTACGAGTATATATGTGATTGGAAAGTTGATTGAACTGGCCGTTTTGCTAAGGCGTAACCAGAGTCTGAAATTGTGGCTTTGTGTAGAAATTGGCCAACAAAATGTAGCTACAATTTTTTCTTGTTGCCGAGCGAAAGGCAAAGAAACGCAAACCAAAACAAAAAACTCTGCCTTCGATTTGTGTGCCGCCACACCAATGGGAAAACAATTTGCTGTGGTCAAGCCTTTCACCATCAAATGTTGAATGGACTGAGTTCTATGTACCTCGACCATGGAGTTGTAGTTGGAGTCCAAGACAAAGCTGCAGATGAAGTTAAAGCCAACTAGTTCATGAACTTTTTGTATTTTTGGCTTTTAATTCACTCTACACTCACATTCACCCACAAGTCTTAAGAACTATTAATCCTGTGAATCGGGATAAGAAATTTATTAGACTCCTTCAAATTTTCCATATCTAATCAGTTGCTTAGAGTTCAAGTGAAAACTATTACTACAACATTTTTGCCTCCTTTACTCTAATGATGTGCAAATATTTTCAATTCTCTAAATGGGCGTCCCCAACCCACGCGTCGTTAAGACTAAAGGGAAAAAACACTTGACAATGGCAAAATTGCGCCTTCGTTTGTTCAGTTGCTGCCTCGAAAACGAAACAAAAATGGCAAAGAAAAAAACTGCAGCTGCATTCTCCATTCCTCAATTAGCTGACAGAGCAGAGAGGAACTCACCCACATATTTGTAATACAAACAAAGATAGAGACTGAGGCTGGGGCGTAGAAAATCATGGGTCTCATACTAATTACAATTGAATATGCCCTCTTTTGTTTGGAAAGAACAAGTGTAAATAAATTCGAACCTTTATAAAGCTGGACAATTGGTTTGGTCACTTCATTTAAGAGATCTTAATCAAGGTTTCAAGGTTAATCCGCTCCTGGGTGCCTAAGTAACCCTATACAAACAAAAGACATTAAATATGCTTATAAACAGTTGAGAGCTCTGAGAATGAATGAAGAGTGAATCCTTTCAGTTGGGTCTCTGTAATATCCTTTTCCTGTTTTTTCTTGTTGTTAGCTGTTGGATGTGTGCATTATGTATTTACACATGCTATTTGATGGGCTCGGGCTAAAGAGTGTATTGTACCTGTTCTGCTGGAAAAGGGAGTACCGAGCTCTAGGCTTGGGTTGGGTTATGGTAAGTCTCGGATTACATGCTGGCAGCCCTTTTCTTGATGGATGGGCGCGTCGTCAGTTTCTCTCCCTCCCCTCCCATTCCTCTTCTTTGTAGCTGTATCAGTCTCTGTTTCCATTTGCGCTTGTTTACTTAAAACAAAATGACTAAAACTGGTTGTCGCCGCCACCACCAGCCAGCACCACCGAAAACCGCCAAGAGTGCACAGACACACAGAATGTCTCACAGAAATAACAAGAACAGCAAAAAAGGGTACAACCATTTTCAGGGAAGGGCAATTACAACATTAGCAGCAGCAAAAAACAACAGCAACAACAACAACAACCAAACAACAATACGGAAGTGGTTTTGATTTAATGACGCTTCGCGGCAGAATGACGCAATATAAACAGCTGCTGGCAATCGGAGAACAGGTGACGACAGGTGCCAACAACAGAGACGAAGGCAAAGGCAAAGTCGAAAATGAAGATAGAAATCCAAGCAAAAAGAAAGGCAAATAGAAACAGGTGGCAAACAAATGTTGTCGGCATCCCTGACAAGATATTGCTTTCACTGTGCATTCACTTTGAATTCCCTCGAAATGAAAATTATGTTCTTTGGTAGTAATAAAAAGGATGAAGATGCGCGGGCTGGAAGGCGGATGTCAAAAAAGGCTAATCTAAACTAATCTAAACTTGCCTTTTATTTATCTCACTGATATCAATTTGCATCAATCTCTTCAATCAATCAAGCAATTTGATTGTACTTTATGCGGTTTATTTAATTTCTAATTACTTCAAGGCGGAAGCAAGCCACCCCAAGAGCCTTACGCCTACGTCTATCGCCTCTCAGCTGATTAGCATAATTGACTTTGTGTTAAATTTAGCGTTTAATTAATATGAGAACAAAGTGAAGGTGAAATACTGATACACACACACACACAGAGAGAGAGCAACATCTTCTATGATACATACATATTTTTGTACAATTTGACTTGGCTTACGCTTTAAGCCCTCTGAGGGCCCATACAATAGATCCGGCACTTGAACAAAAGCCAGGACCACGGCCGTAATTGACTTGTCGGTGGGGCAAAAATGGAATTGAAACAACCAACCCACCCACCGACCAGCCAACCAACCCCCAAAAACAACCACTTAAAACGATGCGCTGGGAAACAACGAAAAAAGGGACGAAAAACTGAAGCAAAAGGAAAAAGTTGGAAAACTCTGCCAACCCTTCGCCATGACCGGCTCAAAGTAACTCGGCAAGCACTTAACACATTCATCAATTGCTTTTGCCAAAATAGACAAAGAGATTGCCTCCTACTCTTAGTTAACTCTATGGTGGATAGATGACCAAATGGAAGGAGACCAGACAAATCTAGACTATCCAAATACAATGCAATCTCGGCTACTGGGAGAATAATAAAAAAAAAACCAATAGAATGTGCCATATAACGCATTTCCAATAGGAACAGCTGTCATTAAATACTCTAGCTTCAGGGATCAGAATTCTATATTACTGTATTCAAATTTTTAATAATAGAAAGAAAGTGACTGCTAGATTACTAATTATCATTAAAGAAGACCTTCAGCAAAAAAAATATGTTAAACGAAGTTGTCTATAGACGCCCACAAAAAGTTGAAACTAAATTTCAAGGTCCCATGTCGGTATTCAATAGTGAAACAATTTTTTGAAGCTGTAAATTATGATTAATCGCTGTTACTAAGAGAATCAAGACGATGTGGTCCTCTCTTTCCTTCATCCTCTCTTTCTCTTTCTAAGTCTAAAAAAGAAAATGTCATGTCTTTTGAGTACTTCTTTTTTATTTTTGATTAAACTAGTTAAACTAGTTTCAAGGTGTCCATTTTTGGACATATGCCCTAGGGCTTTAGGAATTTGAGGCTTGCTAACTTTTCAACGAATCACGAATCAAGAATAAATTGTAAAGATGAAATTTGGATGGCAATGCTCGAGGGCTTCTTCTTACCTTGATGCCTAAACAGTTTATCATAATGCCTAAAAGTTTATGCAAATTATGACAGAAGTAAAAGAAAAAACAGCAAATCCGAGAGAGACATGTCCATATAATTAAATATAATATTAGAGAAAATGGAAAGTATGTATTTATTTATTTAAAACTAATTATGGCAAAATGGCTAATGAACTTTTTCAAGCAAGAGTGAACGAAAATTTTCCCATCGCTACGATTTGAGGCTTTCCAATGAAGCGCAAGCTAAAAATAACAACAACTGCTTACAACAAATACAAAAATATATATGTACATATATTTCCAACTTCAAGTGTAAAAAGATACCGCAGAACTTGCAATATCTCTAGCCAACTTGAAGTAGCTAGCGAGTTGAGAAGAAAGATAGAGCAAAGAATACTGAAAAAACGGGTGTTTGGGAAAGAGAGAGGGGGTGAGAAGAGAAGAAAAAGAGGGGCTTACTGGTGGCAGCAACAGTTGCGCAAATTTGCATGGCGTCAACAGGTGCAAACTCATTTCTAAGCTAGAGCGCGAAATCTATTTATTTAGTTACACATTTCGCTTTGTTTCGTTGTCTTTGCCGTTGCCTTTTGCTCAGTTTTACTTTCAACTTCAACTTGTTTCAATTTTTCAACTTCAACTCACTTGGCAACTGTTTGCATTTCGCACAATGTCAGTTCACTTTGGCTCACTTCTGAGCCAACAACAACGACAACAGCAAAATGATGCAACATCATCAACAAAGGCAAAAAGAAGCAGCCAACCTCAGCAGAAACGATACCCACTCTTAAATCGTCGACTTCAAGATACTCTCTAAAGCAGCTGAAGCAGATCATAAATCTAGCTACTCATGTATTGTAATAGTCCGAATATACCCTTTAGCTCCACAGAGGGGGTATAGAGAGTTAGAAGCAAAGTCAACGTTAACTTTGCCCTGTATCTTCATCGCAGTGCTCTAAGCCCGCTGTCTTGAAACTACCTCTACTACTCCAGCGAAGGCGTAAACAAAATGCCGCCTTGGCTTTCTGTTATTCAGTTAGTACTATAATAATCCGAGCTAACAGCTGAAAATGCTCATATGAAAATGTTTTGATGTGCTGCTGCTATTCCAGCAATAATAATAATAATGGTGATGATGATGATGATTGTAAAACTTTTAATGGCTTTGTCAACTAAAGATGTTCACGTGACACGAAAAATATAATGGCAAGCGTATTTATTACAACTTGAGAAGGGTGTTTTGAATGGAGAATCTATTTCGAAATTCTGATTTCAATCTCAATACTTTCAGATAACATTTTCGTGGAGTGTGCAAGGTTGTTGCTATTTGCAATTTCTAACTTTTATCTCAGTCTTTTGTTTTGCATTTACACCGCATATTCGTTGGGACAGCCATTGTCTAGCGACTTCACCTGAGTAGTTCCATTGGTTTAACACGGATCCATTTCTCGCAGTCTCTCTTCTCTTCATTTTTCGCAGTTTCTCTCCCTCGGTCTGTCTCTTTTGCGGTATTGTCGACGTTTAGCAACGTCAAGAAATGCAATGTAATGACGTATCTGAGTATCTGTATCTTTTAGAGAATTGCCGTGAGCATTGGTATTATAGCTTTGATGTTGCAATTGAATATTAAATTGCGTAATATTGAATATATGTATATGTACCACATTCGTTGTGGCCCAAATGGGAAAATTACTTCTTTACCTGCCTAGAGAGTGACCACAAAAAAATGAATAAGTAGTTACACCTACAATATGTATTTAGATTGATATTCATTTGCATAGTATATCAATTTGTCATTCCGCGACTATTATGAAAGAGAATCCAAATGAACCTAATCAATCAGCTTAAAGAAAAATAAAATGCCATAACTTATTTGGGTACGTATGTATTTATATAGAGGTCGGTCTTCAAATACACTACTGGTGGAATTACAATAAATTTAATCGAGCGCATCTTTGACACCGTATTAACGTATTCACCTAAATATTTTCGAAATCGTAGTTTTGAAATAATCAGGTGATTTATGTTGAAGAAATTTATATTCATATATCAAAGAATTGAAGCTTTATATGCTAGATTCACAGGCACCATATAATGTATAAGGGAAAAGGATATTCATGTTTCTCCTCCTTGCTTGTGTATGTATACATACATAGAAATGTTTTAATGTTGCATGTTCATTCGGTTTAGTTGGGTTTCGCTTTGCGTGTGGTGTGTTGCTTCTTGATATTCATGCTGGTTGTAAATTACAGTTAGTTGCCAAAGCAACAAACCACCAGCAAAATGCAACCCCTAGCCCGACCCGGCCTGGTTTGGCGTGGCCTCTCCTCTAAAGAGCCTCGCGACAGCTGATGGCGTTTCCTGCCTGGCCCACAGAATAGCCGGCTCTTGGTCGTCGTTGTCGGCGTCGTCACTTTTATGGGCACCAAAGGGCACTGAACCGCACCTTAAAAAAGGCGCTAAAGTCAACTGTAGCAAGGCGGCTTGATTAAAACTATATACAAACACATTCACATACAGTAATAAATGGCCATACACGGACACCGGGGAGCAGCAGCTATATCTCTCAGTCTCTCGGTTTCTCTGCCTCTGTCTCTGTCTCTCTGCAGGTTGGTTTTAATAGTCTTAGCTTGACCTCGTCACCGGTTCGCATTTGGCCTGGCCGGTTCGCTTAGTTCGCATTTCAGTTTAGTTCACGGTTCCTCTATCCTGTCTTGCTGCCCATCTGTTGGCTCAAACTATGTACATATGTGTGTGTGTATACATATATATATTTTGTCATGTTTCATGTCGGAAGTGGAAATTATCCAGCGCACTCGCCCATTCACATTGCCATTGCCCTGATGACGACTGACAACCGCTGCTGAAGGCGTCGCTGACGCTGACGCCGCCGCCGACGCCGACTCTGTCGCCCTTGCCCTCGCTCTCGCCACCACCATTGGTGTATTCCCTTGGCTCCCTTTTGGGTTTCTGCCTTTACCTTTACCTTTTTCAGTTATGTACATTTCGTTTTCATTACCCGCAATCCCTTGGCAAGTCATTGACACACCTGTGTATGTGGTTATCAAAAAGACACAGAGAAAGAGATCAGAGAGAGAGAGAGAGAGAAAGAGAACGAGACAGCGAGACGCAGTAACAGAGAAATATGGAGAACGGTGAACCTAGAATTTGGAGGCATCACTTGGCAATTTGCATTTGAGTTATGCCCAAAAAATATTGGCCAAGTTTAATGGAAAAAGTCGCAGTAAGATAAGGATTTCAATTAGTTTTTATTTCCTTTTTCTTGGAAATGCTAACCGCATAACGTTTACGGGTTGAATTTAAATTTGCGTATCCGCTTTGATTCGATGAATGGAAATCATTTTGGTTATATCTGAAATTGCATTCTGAGTAGTTCTAGAATTAACATTATACCGCCGCCCTATTCACTTACCTACATAGATAAACATAGCTTCTCCTATCTAAAGCCTTGCTCGTGTGTGGCGCTACCACCCAGTCGACTCGTAAAAAGTACATACATACATATTATCAAAATAACTGATAGATAGCAACTTCTTATATGTACATATGTGGTCGTAGCAAAGTTATATGTATAGTCGTTCCCCACACTTTTACGACACTTTTTTGTGATTTGTAATCAAAGTTTTGTAAAGTTCTCAAACTACTGGTTTATATTATCGCATTATTAATTGGTGGGTAATTCAAAAGAAAACAGAGAATTGAAAAAAATTGACTCGACTTGACTTGACGCTTATCTACAAGTGGGTGAAGGTGGTCGACTTTTGTGCTGGGTGCGCTCTGTGGCGGATGAGTCAACTTTAACTCGACCTTTAAGAAAGTAAAATACAATCAGAACTATGCGCAACCTTCATGCGAGTGAAAGAGAAGGTGATAGTTAGCTGTTTAGCTCAGCGAAAAATGTAAAACAGAAAATAGTTTTTAATTATCGATGTCAATTAAAATGAACTGGCTGTGGCTACGACTTTGGCTGGGTCTCATACATACAAATACTTATACATACAATGTATTTGACTTTATATAAGACTCTTACTGGGTAAAAATACATATATATAAGCCAACAACAATAACAACAAAACGAAGCAGCTGCTACACAGACATACACACACACACACATACATATATTTGAAACAATAAACTCAAACACATGCAAGTTTCTCGATAGAGAAGCAAGAGAGAAAAGGACAGAGAGAGCGAGAGAATGGAAGGGGAAAAAAGAGTATAAGCTTCGTGGTGATGGATTGTCTGAAGGGGTAGGAGGGGGGCCGGTATGGAAAGGTCTGCACTTTAGGCAAGTCATACTGGAATGCCGGAGCCCAGACCCCACCAGACCCCAAACCCGAACCCTCAATGCCTTGGCCATGACTTGTGATCGATGTTGCGCGCCATGAATGAGGTAAAAGCAAGAGATGGCCCGAAGCCGCGGGGGAAGTAACTGTTCCTAGGTGTTGTCATTACGCTATCTCTCCTGCTAACGATGTTTGCCTATAATATCGATAAAGAAGCAAGGCGGAACTCGAATGAGAGAGCAAAAAAGAGAGAGTGAACGAGAAAGACAGAGGAAGAGATAACATGAGCCGGCAATTGCAATGAAATATTTAAACAATATATTTGTTAAGAGAAGATCGCTAAAGAGGAGTGCGAGGCAGAAAAATATGACCGAACATTATGCGCATTTGTTAATAACTTTAACTAAATGGTAATCTATTATAATAGACAGATAGATTAAAAGCATCAGAATTAGAGAGAGGGTGGGCGAGAGGGCGAGGTTAAAGGCCACCATAGAAGTTGCGTTTGCCTAATTGAATTAAAAACAATTAGCGGGGCCCACACACATAACGATCCCCTCTCTCTCACTCTCTATCTCTCTCTATCTTTGTCTCCGCTTATTTCTCTCTATTTTATTTTTTTTCTGCCTTGTGAAATCAATCATCAATAAATATCTAATTGAATTTTGTTCTCAACCATCATAATTTGTTCGAGACAATCGAATGAAATGATCATTAAGTGTGTGGCAAATAAGAGAAACAGATCGAAAAAGGAAAAGGGAGTACAATGTGGGTCATATGAACTTGGTGCTGGTGTTATACCCAAGGGGGGTTTGAGGCAGAGGTCAATTTCGTGCGTGTGACTAGTCATAAAGTCATAAATTCTAACAAATGTGTCTAAATGGTTTTCGGAAATGTAATTTGAACCTATTTCAATTCTTGCACGTTTTAGTGAAGAATCCTCAAACTTAGCGGATAAGCAATTAGCTTATATAATCTGTATATATTCATATTTGTATGTATATATGTACTTAAGTTTAATTGTAGAATTTGCTATACAACTACAGCGAAATTGTTGAATTGAGAACAAATTGCGATAACAGAGAGTTATGTATGCATTAGTAATATAAATAGTTGCTGGTCCGCCGGTTCTCCGCCGCCTCCTTTGTTCCCTATACTGTAAATTGTGGGTCAAGTACACATATCAGATATGTATATATAGTTCCAGCGAAACCTTTGGCACAGTGGGCTTAAAACAATGAGAAAATTGTTGGTGGAATTACCATTTTTTTCTTGAGCATCTGTGAGCGGTTTATTTCCTTTAAAAGTACGTCTTTGTCCTGTTCGGTTTAGGCCGTAAATCGATTAACTTCAATGAATATGCCTCGTATGTTTCATTTGTTTGGGCTTTTAATACAATATAAATTGTATATTTTGTATGTAATTTGTTTGCCTGTCACTTTTTAACTGGTTTTCAATTTGGTTATTGCTGTGGTTTTACTTTTAATTTGCACTGTAATTGAAGTTGTTTTGTATTAGTTGCAACGCCTACTTAAAATTGATGTCGGTAAGGTAGGTTCTACAACTGCAGTTAATTTTTGTTTTTTTGTTTCAATCAACTTAGCCGCTTATCACAATTAGCTTAGTTTTATTTCATTTTTATGATTATTATAGCATACGCAGATTTTGAATAGGTAATAAATGCAGTTACGTACAGATACAGATACAGATACAAAGAGTCTTGCACATATTCTTAAACCGCAAAACAACAAAAGAAGCAAAAAAAAATGAAATGAACAAAAGTAAACCTGTTTGGTTTAGTTCGCAGCTGATTTATTATGCTGGAACCTAGTAGAAATGGTAGACCGGTTTTCCCTCTTGGCCAGCTAGCAAAAGTCTTTAACAATTGATACAATTTGCCAGCAATTGCTAAAGGTAATACGTTCCATTTTCGAGGGTGTGGGAAAAATCCAACTCCGCCGCTAACGGATTTAACTCAAAATATTTTCCACAATGTAAACATCGAAAGATTAAGCTGGATCTGTGTTAGAAGCCAAGTTTTTAATTTTGTAATTGCTTCAAAATCTATAAATGATAAAAACCTAAGCCCTAATTATGTTTTTCCATCCAAAAATGAACTTACAAAAAACATTAGAAAATTAATAAAGAATTAACTATTTCACACGCCCAAGAAAAGAGTAAAACAGAATGTGGCGGGAAAGAGACTCTTTCTTCTATCACCAGAGTTGAAAAGGTCGAAAGTAACCGGCCATCAAGAAGAATGGACAGAAGAATTACGAAAAGAAGAAAAAGAGCCAAACTCCCATGTCCCATGACTGTTGGCCGCTTCAACGGAAATAATCGTAAAGTAAGGTTGAAATAAACAAACAAATATGTATGGAAAAAAAACTTAGAAGAAGGAAGACATAAAATAAAAGTTTTAGAGCAAAGCGGAATAGAAACGAATGGCAAGAACTAGTCTAGGCAGTAGACTACCATCATCATTATTATCATGACCAAAATCGTCATCATCGTCTGCCGTTGAACTTGGCGTTAAATATAAGTAAAAAGTAAAGCCATACAACAACAGCAGCAACTTCAACTTCCACCGAATTCGCCTGGGTGTCACTTAAAGTTTTTGGTTTCCAAAATAAAAACACAAAATCAAGTTAACATTTCTCCCAAGCGCCAGAGACAGGCCGAGGCAAATTGTTTGAGTTTTCTTTCTTCTTTTCTTTTCATTTCGGTTCTGTTCTATTCTATTCTGTGTTGGCATCCATAATTCAATTTGCAGCTAATTGCAAGCAGTTTTAATGAAGACATAGAAGATGAGAGCAAAAGTTTCAAACTGAACTCAACAAAATTGAACCCAGAGTAAGTCGAAATGAAGTCAAAAAGTGGCTATAAGTTGACTTTATAGCCAATTATATGGTTTTGCGTTCACTGGTCAGTATAAAAATTCACATAAATGTTAGTCCAAAAATCAAGAAAAAAAAATAAAAACTAAATAATCAAATCAAGAACTTTCTAAAACTACACAGAGAAAAATAGTTTGTAGTAATTCAGATTAAAAAGGGAATCTCTATGAAAACCTCAAATTATGCATATTTAAATCAAATAAATGTATCCTGTGTGTTATTCGGTTAGCACATAATTATATTTTTTTTTGTTTCAATTTACTGTCGAAAATAAAAACCTTTAATGGTTTGAAAATTTCAGTCTTTCACTTCACAGTAGTTGCTGATGGAGTATTTGTGACGAACTTGCCAATCGTCAACTTTTCGGCAAACTTTTTGTAAGTTTATCGTCACATTTGCATAAATAATTATGTATGTATTTATTTAACATTTATTTATTATCATTTTCTTGCTTTTTGTTTACTGTGGCTTGGGATGGATGGTTGGTCTGGGGGTTCTCCGCTTCCCAGTCAACTCAAATAATATAACCTTCTGAGAACTTCCAGCAACTTCAACTCTCCCCTAGGCCGAGGTGAGTCATTCTCATTGTATCTGTATCTGTATCTGTATGAGATAGCTGTATCTATAAAAACAATGGCCCTACCAACGATGATCAGTACAAAGTACTGTAAAAATGTTTAAACATATGCACACCTTATTTTGTTAATAAACAATTGCACTTTTTCTTTTTATGATTTTGACTTTTTCACTGGGATTTAACACGAAATGCGAACTATATCCAATATCAACGTCATGTAGTTTTTTTTTACTATTATTTTTAGAATGCCAAATACTGCTTTAGCGTTAAACTATATCTCCAATATTTGTTTGGTTTCAATTTTGCTTGATTTACAATAATGCTTCAAGTTTCGACCGTGCGGCGATAGTCATTATTATATTTGATATAGGTTTTAGGCGAACTTGTTGTTGTTGTTATAGTTGTATTGTTTTATTTTAACTGTTGTGTTGTGATTATTTTAACTGTTTTTGTTTTCTTGTTTTTGGTTCAAAAACTTGCGCACGACGAGCAGCTAACTGCGTTCCTGACATTAGACTAAAGCCGAACCAAAAACTCTGGCGCTGTGAACTTAACTGTGACCATTGACGATTGTATCTGTCGGATACTTTGACGCCGACAGCACAAACAACGACTGGTTGCTTGGGCCAACTCGGCAAGGTTCGGCTAACTCGTCTTAATTCGACTCGATTCGACTCTCTTCGCTTTTATTTATTTCGCTCTCTGCCTCACTCACTTTCCTCGTTCTCTCTCTCTATCTCAGTGCGGCTCTTGGACTGTCGAAGCGTAGCGGTAAACTATTCTTCTTCGCCCCCGCTAGGGCTCAGGCAATTTTCATCACATTTGTTTTGCTTTTGCAGTTCGCCTTACAAAGAGAGTGGAGCCTAAGCGAAAGCAGCGCTCTTTGTGGATTTTATCTAGCTAAGAGAAACAATGTTAAAGAGAATGAGCGACAGAGAATGTGGGAGAGGGAGGAAAAGGTACTAATTTTAGCTTCATATGGATTTCTAGCTATGTGTAGTAGATTTCTAAAAAACTGGTACAAGTATCTCTTCAAACCCACATGAAAGCGAAATGTCCTCCTGGAGAAAAACTTGTTCCTCCCCCATCTTTATGTCCCTGCCCATATCCACCACTTACTACCTGTGCGAACTAATAATCGAGCCTACAAAGAGAGAAACCGACAGAAAGACAACTCACACAAATCATTTTTCCATTTTTAGAAATCTACTTGACTTGCACTCTGGTAACGAGGATTACGTAACCAACTAACTGACTAACCTAACCCCACAGGCGACGGTGACAGCAACTGCTACGAATAGCAGGAATTCAGGCAATGTGGAAAACTGGATTCGAAGGCGGGTCGAACGGCCGATACATTTATGCGGTTGTATCAGGCTGCGGCTCCGACTCTGGAAAGTGTCGCCTACATGTAGTTGCAATCTAGATACATCCTATGTACATATGTATGAACGACTCTTAAAATTTCATTCGCCAAGTCAAGTCTAGTTTTGTCTACCTTTCTGGTTTTGCTACTTGCACTTTTCTTACTGCTCTTGGTCATAATTGGACAATTGGAAGGTGGGACATACATAAGTAGTTATTTCCCAGGTTCATTATGTCTCTAAGCGAGTGTTGAATGTGGTGAAAATAAATTTAAAGAAATCTTTTTCACTTAGGATAATGGAAACTCGTTAGAATCATTTGAATGATTCACGATCTAAATTATTCTCCAATCACCTATATGCCCCCATTTGTCATGAGAACTTCTTTGAAATTGCCCCGATAATTTGTCATAAAAATTGATCAAACAATCTGAATGAATAACAAAATGCAATTTGCATGTCATACATACATATAAACCTAAACCGCAGCACCCGCTATCCACTACATCATTTAGCCTTGAACCAATGCAGAAAATGTATGTATGTACACACCATATAGTATGGTGGTTGTAGGTAAGTAATCGTCCTTCTCATCATCGCACAATGACAGGCAGTCACGATCTGCATAGCATTTCCTATATTTATTTATTCATAACGTGCAGGGCAGAGTTTATAGTTGTTTTTTTCCCCTTGCATATTTTTTTCTATTATTATCCTTGTTGATTATGCGGGAACCCCATTTGACATACATAAAATATTTTGTTTTTTGGGAGACCTCAGAAAATTGGCTTTGAGTTTCATGTCAGAAGGCAATTAAAATGGAGGAAATTGCAGAATTTACATGAGAGTTGATTTGGGGACAGGTGCCGTGATTCTTAACTATGTATATAAGTTCGGGGTCATATTTATTGGTTTCTCATAATTGAGGGAGCACACAATTTTGTTATTCTATTACCAGTTTTGTTTATGACTGAAAAACAAATTTGCGAATGTTTGAAGCTGATTGGATTCGTCACATTTACATTCGATTCTTATCTGGGCTTAGGCTCATCTAGCCGGTGTTCCGGTGGAAAAAATAAAGACACATGTGTTTCTTTGGCACTCGACAAACAGCAGGTGCTGGCGGGATGGAATGCAGTTGCAAGACTGCTCTTTACATCAATTTCAGTTTCAAGTGTGTAAACACACAAAAGTCAGGTGTTTTATGATATTACCATTCATTTTTCGGGGGTTGCTGTCTTCTCATTCGAACAGGCCAAGGTGAATGTACTAGGGCAATGGGCACTGGACAATGGTTGGAAAACTGGTTAGTTCGCGACTCGTGTGTTTTTCTTTGTGTGTTTCTTGTGTGTTTAACTGTGATGGTGTGTGTAATTCATGCAATTGCAATAAAAGTACACAAACGCCATAAGACACTAAGGTAGAGACGGACAGAGGCAGACAATGACAATGCAGAAAATAGTAGAGACAAAACCAGAGACCTTTGGAAACAAATTTTGGTGCACAGACTTTAGTTTTCCCTGTATTAAAATCATGAGTTAACAAATTTTTATTATTACTATTACTATTACGACTTAACCAGAACTTTCAGCTAAAACAATTATATATGCTCTCTTGATTTCGATGGTGTTTTGTCCAATTTAACAAATTTAAAATACCCGTTGTAACATGATAGGGTATATAAACTTCCAAAACTAAAGTCGGACTAGTCATTGCAGCACTTACTAGCCATGAGCTTGGCACATTTTTTTGCATTTATTTTTTGTAGAGAGAGAGATGTAAAGAGAAGAGAAAAACATCGGGCAGACAATGGCCATAAACAATCATGGAAATGCATAATGCATGTCTGATTAAGAAATTATTAGCTACATCTGTAGAAGAGTAAAAAGCGTTGCCATGGCAAGTTGGAAAAAAAATGTATTCTGGACGTTCAATGAACTTTCAAATGATTGGATTCCTTTTGCAAATTGTCCTTAAGAAATGACATAATATTGATGGCCAATATGCTGCCTTCTATTGTCCTAGATATGGGAGTCGGAGGGGGAAGGAATGGAAGTTCTGTCTGACCATCTGACTGACCGAATGTCGACGGCCATGCTTCAATGCGTGTGCAGCGGCGAATGCTTCCGTTTCCGTTCTTAATAGCTTTATATTGTGATTTACTCGGCAGCGGCAATCAGCGGAATTACAACAGCGTTAAAAAACGCATCAGCAACAGCGGCACCAGCAACATTGATAAAAACAGACAATAACACAAATAACAAAGATCAATGAATGATTTCGGATGGCAGACAATTGAAAGGTTAAAATATCGTAGAGAAAGAAAGATTTTTATTTGCCTGAAAACATTTCTGGGGCAGGTGTAGCCCATCCGTCCATTAAATGCCATGAATTTTTTTAAACAAACTATCTATACTTGAGCCCTTTAATTAATTATTTGAGTACAAGCTACGTTAGTTCATGCAAAGTATTATCTTTGACAATACATTCATTTGTTTGACAAGTACCTTTAATTAGACTTCACAATTTCCACGACAATCTTATTTTGTTAATGGTTCTTAAGGCTTAATATCGATTGGCGGGCCTATATATTAACCCACTTTCACAATGAAAACGAATCGCATTATCCTCCTGCCCCATCCTAAGAATCTAAACAGACAGAGCAGTACATAAACATCCTTATTTAAATACTCATATATTGGAAAGTGAGATAGAGGAAAGTGTTTGTTGTCCGACTGTCTAACTGCCTGTCAATCATGTATTGCATCCTTTTAAGTCTGACCATTTTGATGGTCAACATGATGTCGTACTCCCATCTCTGACGTAATCAAAAGCACCAGCCAGTAAATGCTTTCCGTAAACTATCTTTGTACGTAGCTACATACATATATAACGAGCTTTGTGGAAGTGTACTCTATATCTCATCAAATTGGTGGGGGGTGAAGGGAGGTGGTGCTAACTGGTGGTGGTGGTGGTAGTGGTGTATATGGAATATAAAGAATAGTGGTTGCTTTTCTGTAGCATTTGTTTGTTGGTTGAAATGCTCAGCCAGGTGAGACGCTTTTGTTGTTGCTGCTGCTGCTGTCTGAGTCGCCCGCCAACTCAGGTGTGACAAATAATTACACATAGCTGACTGTCCATATAAATGCATAGGTATTGGTGTGTTTGTGTGTGCGATTATATCTGTGTGAAAGCGATTGTGTGTGTGTGCGTGCCAAAGATATAAATGCTCAAAGATACAGAGGCAAAAGTTCATTAAAAACAAAAAAGGAACACAATTTACCACAATGCAAAAGAAAAAGGTAAAAGAGCAAACGAGTCGTCTAAATACACTGAGAGAAAATAAAACAATCAGATTAGAAAAAATGTTTAGAAAATAATCCAAATTTTATAAATTCTTTAATAAGTTATAGGTCTGAATGAAGCACTCCCTTTTTTGCCCAGTGTTGTTTTTGGTGAGTGCTTTCAGTTAACCAAGTGGGGGTTCGAAAATGTCAAGCAACAAAAAGCTGAAGGCTTGAAATGGTTGAAGACACTTTTCTGACTCATTTAATGTTGGACATGCCTCTCGGTTGACACTTGGCAAAAATTCTAAATTTATTAATTGAAGAAGAAAAACTTGGTGCAACACCAACAAAGTATAATAGGAAAGTTAAAGAAAACATTTGAGAAAATTACTTAAGTGGCGAAACAGATTTTTTCTCGCATCAGACTTATCTAAGCCTTCACACACTTTGATTGATGGCATCAGTCTCAACGCCATGGGCAGTCCGGTCCAGTTCAGTCCACGACTTAATTGTCCACTCCAGTTTCAGGTTTTTCCAGGTCAGAAGACAATTTAGGCTGAAATTCTCCGCAGGGAATCCTATTTGAGTTGTGTGGGGACAAGTGGAAACTTTGTTGTTTAACGGTTTCTCCAAGTTTTCTGATCTCAACTTAATCGCCGTCAAGACTAAACACCTCTAAATCCTAGTTTTTTTTAATCCCTGCTCTCCTTGAAGTATTTTGTGTTCACTCTCTATTAGATTAATTAGAAGTAATAGGAATAATTCATTTTGCCAACTTGAATGACAAGTGTCTCCAATTGAGTCAAGTCAACAAACACATAATTTATGCATTTAATTGACGTTAGTTGGCTCCTCTCCTTCCCCCTCTAAAGCGGCTTTGTTTTGGTCGCTTGTCGCTTGGTTTTTGCATTTGGTCATTTGATTTGCGGTTGGACGAACTTTACTTTACTTTACATATGTTTTGCTATGTGTTTGCTGCTGCTTGGTTTTTGTAATTTATGATTTCCTGTCCAGAGTTTCACATTTGCCAGAGATTAAACCATCGAAATGCCGCTTAATTACATTTGCCAACAACTTTGATTTGTGTCGTTACGTTCAATGCAAATATTGAACGGTATCGAAGCTTAATAGCGATTAAGTTAATTGATTGCTTTGAGTTTATGAATACATCTATGCACACATAAGAAATGAGTGCTTTTATCTTGCATGCATAATGTGAGATCTATTTAACAAATCGTTGAAGAGAGATATTCAACTAAATGTGAGGATAAATGCATTTCTGAGTTCATTTAAACACTAAGATATAAAATTTATTTTTCTTTATGGAACTCACCTTGTGATCAATTTATAAAACTGTTGCCTTGGCTTCTTTTTGCTGAACAATTAAAGTCTGCAAAGAAGTAAGAGATATATTTGATTTTTTAATAAGAGCAAGGATGCATCATATATAATAATGAGAATTATTTGTTCTCTTTGACAAACGCGTATAGCTTTATAGCAAGTGGGGATTTCTCCAGTTGCTTTCATTGAATATAATTTAATTGAATCTGTTATTGACCATACTCAACGGCCAACTAAACAATTATCCTAAGCTGCCTTTAGTTTTACGTATGTATTTTGAGTCTGCAAAACATAAAATTGCAGTTGGTTTGCCTTTTGTCCACATTTTAGTCTGTCTCTTAATAAATTACTTTTGCAATTAGCTATGTTGTTGCTAGGTAGACCCTAAACTCTACTGCTCTTTTCTTTGCTCTAGGAAAATCAATTTTCGTTTTGTCTCAGGGAATAGCAACACAAAGCTCATTTCGCCATTGTAAATTTTGTTTCGGCACTCGTAAATTCCTTTGCTGATGCATTTATGCAAAGGGCTATAGAAGCTTAAAGCGTGGAGACCGTGGACAAGGAAGGAGACGAGGAGGGGGACCTGGAGAAGAAGAGGTTCCTTTGTCGTCCAGATGGCCACAAAATTGCAAGTGACAAAAGGCCCAACACACATACACAGAAATACAACTCTTGCTCCAGCAACTAATTTTATTACAGCGCCACAACCAAAGGGCACCCGATGGGATAGAATTCAACCAAATGCCCCTACTGTCTCTTCCCTCCATCCACGTCCATATGCACGCCTCTCTGCCTTCTCTTGACAGAGTGGAGGGGAAAACAATGTCATTTTTACACTTGGTCATTTTGCTTTTTAGCCATGTCCATGGCTTGTTTTTTGTACATGTTTTTACTCTGTGGAAATTTACCATATGTTGTTTAAATGTTTAATGAAATCCCCGCACACACAGAGCTGCATTTTAAAGGAATCCTACCCCTACTTGTGCTCCTAGTTACTTCTGCTTGTTCTCCTGTGCAGTAGTTTGTTTGTGTTGCTACTGTTGTTTGGGGGCCAAGCTGAAGTGGAGGCTCAATTTTCTAAGCCAATTTTATCGTACATAGAAATAAAACAACAAAAACAAACAATGATACTAAAAATTGCACACGATTTGACTGCACCGTGAGAGGAAGAGAGAATAAACGCTGTGTAGTGCAGTAGTTGGCAAAGTGAATCTAATAGAATAGTCAATCGCTCGGTCTAACTAAAATGCTCTTCAAAAGGAGTTCAGTTTCAGTTGCCAAATGACTCATGGGTTATTATCACAATGTCGATAGAAATTTAAATTTCTCTGCACACTGCAGTTGGTTTTGTCAATTATAAAAAAAATGCCTATTTCAGCCCTATGTCTTCTTATTTGTTCTTCAATCAGAACTTATGCCTTTTTGGTCCACTTATAACGACCCTCAAGCATTTCACCCACATATCATCATAACCATCCTCTTGTTTCATCCAACCGAAATATATCCTTTCGATAATGCACTGCAATTTCGCACGTCTCCTTGTGTAGAGTCAAAAAAGACCAAAGTGTTTGGCCAAAGTAATGGCGGGAGAAGAAGAGAAACCAACGTGTTTGCCCAACCATCGACAGGCTGTCAATTAAAATGGAAATGTTTAAGTTTGGTAGAAGCAATGAAAAGGCTTCGTTGCAGCAAGGTGCATTCTCAGGACTAAGGACCTACAGCCAGAGGCACTGAGTCAGTAAGCCATTCATCCAGAAAGCGGCAAGTGCACTTCTTTCCCGTGTTCCTGCTTCGGCACCCGCTCTGGCGCTGGCTTTGATTCTGGTTCTGTTTCTGGCTTGCTCTCCAGGTCCTTCGTTTCGCCTTCCTCTAGTTGTTGTTGTTGATTTTGTTTTTTATCACATTTGAACTTTGACCCAATTTTTTTAGTTGACTGGGAGCCGACTAGAGGCAGCCTTCTCCTGTCAGCGTCATCCTCATCGTATGTGCTTTGGGCTTGAGCCCAGGATTGCCTTCAAGTCGAACTCTTTCGTGTTCGCTGATTGCACGTGGCACTTTCACACACACACTCTTAGAGTGTGCTATAAATTGAAGTCTTCAACAGCCAGTCACGATATCTAGAGTAGTAGTCTATGTTGTATGTTGAACGTGAAACGTGGCCGGAGTATTTTATATTTCTTTCCAACTCGTTTTGCCCCAGTGTTGAAGTGAAATGGTGCTCCCCCTAGATGTAGGCTCAGGCACACCGCTTAAATACATTTTGTATGACACTGTCATTATAAATGAAAATACAAGGATCTCACATCTGTTTAAGTTCCCAAAAACTAATAGTACTTCCGGATTGACTCCTGACTCCTGAATAATTTTCCATTGGTCTTCAAAGACTGTTTTTTTTCTTGACCTTAATGACCTTTATGTTAAAAACTGGAATATAGTTTGAAAAACATTAATATAAATTCGATTTCTAGAAACAATCAATTAAACAATCAAGGTAAAAAATCGATCGGTCGACACTTAATGTTTAATTTAGGGCACTCTTTGCCTTTTTGCCAGTGCAAATGCATGCCCAATAGCCCAGCAGCTTGTTAAAGCTTTCTATACACACGAAATTCACCAGAATGGGGAAAAGGGGGCGGGTGATGGGGCGTGATAAGTGGTGGTGGGTACAGAGACGGAAAATGGGTCCCTGCTGCTCTTGCAGCAGAGTCGATTTATATGTACAACTCTATAAAGATGCCGGCTACGTGCCGCTTTTCACTGTGCTGCAATTTGGTCTTGCGTTTTTTTTTTAGGCACGTTAAGCCTCTCACACTTGCAATAGTCAGGCAGTCTGACTGACAGACAGTTGGCCCAACACACAGGCAGACACTTACTAAACCTTAAATAAAATACAGAGAAAAAAACTTTACTTTTATGAGAATGGCTGTAACAGTTGTTTCGTGTTAAAGGATATTCTGCTAAGGACTTTCCCTAAATAAAGTCAGCGAGAGAGCTAGAGAGAGGTAGAGAGAGGAGGAGAGAGTCAAGCAAAAATAGAGACTATGGTTTTAGAGTTTTCGCTTAATCATTCCTAAAAACTAATTTTACCTTTCCGCCTGCTGCTATCCCCCCTCGGATTCTAGTCGGTTACTCGATTTATATTGAGTGAATGCAAAAGGCGTGTTAATTGACAGACCATGAAGAAGGAAAATACTTTTGCACTTTTCTTCAAGAGTAGCAGCAACAACTAAAGTATTCAATTCACTCTGTCAGTATGTATTTAAACGGTAGAGAGGCGGACAAGAGAAGAACTATTAGACATGAGAGGCAAAAATTGTTTTCCTAAACAACTAACTGATTCAATGGAAAACGACGTCAAAACGATCACGAAACTTGATATTGTGGCGATTTACTACATATATTAGCCATGAATTTAGTACGAATTAGTACAAAATATCAAGGGCCACTTTAGTTACCTTTTTTACCTCGAAATAGCTTAGAACAATTTGAATTCAAAAAACAAAATGTGGATGAGGAGAAAGGAGAAAGCAGATGCAATTACGATAATTTACGCCATTGTTGCTCCTTCTTTTACTGTGAGGCCGAAAGTTTATTGTTAAGACTCATGGTGTGAAGAGGGGCAAAGGGGAACAGTGCCCAGGGTCAAAGTGGTTGCCAATAAATCTAACAGCCAGCGGCGCATGCTTTATGATGCTTTAGTGCCGTCGCCCCCGATCCATGCTGCCCATTTCCCCATCTACTTTTTGTTTCTCTATTCGAAGTTGCGTGCGTGCGGCAAGAAAAATCGTTTATATTTATCTATAATAGCGGCAATTGAGACTCGTTTTTGATGTACTATATATAAATAAAGAAATATGTATGTATGTAAATAAATATATAACTATGGGTATAATTTAATTCAACCTCTGGCTCAATCCACCTACTGGCACTGAGCTGGCTAAAAGAACGAAAATCGATTAAACAAATCGAGTAAACAGTTCGAATACATATTTACACCAACACAAGCGTACACACACACATTGTTATATACACATACATTTGTATGTATATATGGTCCTTAGCGGCTAGTGACGATGAAGAAGAAGAACGAGGGGAAGAACGTTACTGTAATTGTATGCTTGCTATGTAGATTTGCTGCTGCTACCTCGGCCCGTGTTTGTTTGGGCATTGGCATGTTGCCTGGCTACGCGTCAATAAGCCACACACAAACACACAAATACAAGGACCACTTCGTCTCCCTTTCTTCTCTTCGCTCTCTCGCTCTTACATTGTCGTGGCTTCTTTGTCTATTTCTCTGTAACCATTCCCTATGTATTTCTTCTTCGCTTTACGGAAATGTAAATGTTATTTTCTTAATTTTTTCGCCTGCTTTTCCTTCTTTTCGCTATTAAATGTTTTATGAAATTTGCCGCTCACCTCGCTGCTCCTGCTCTCACTTGCTCTTTAGCTCTTGCTCTCTCTGTCACACACGTTATTTCTCTATCTGTGTATTAGGCCAAACTTTTCATTGGTTTATCCTTGCGCAATTTTTTTGCCAATGTATGACAAAATTTTTGCGTATAATTTTTGATTTTAGATATTTTCTGATTAAATGACATATTGTGGCATACTCTTTTTGTTTCTTATTTACATACATAAATATGTTTATTTACTTTTGCTTTAAGTTTTATTTCTGTGTCACACCATTTTCGGTCTTTGATTATTTTTTCTTAATTTTTCTGGGAACTTTTTCGACACTGTTTGCTGCTCTACGACCTATGGCCAACTGGCATAGCAAAGCCGTGCGTGTTTTTGTTTTGGAACCCGCCGCGTATCCTAGCAATATCCTGTGGAATTTTTGCGTGCCTAGGTTATAGCTAACGCTAGGCCCAGCCTAGGCTAGGCCAGGCAGTCCATAGGGCTTAACACACAAATGTACATACATCATATGGCATGTCCTTCGCGTTGCTGCGTTGCTTTGTTTTGGCCAAGCCAACAAGAATCCGTTAAGCAAAGTGTTGTCAAGGCAACCGAAAAAATACCCGAAAGAGAATCAAAAGTAAGTTTAAAATAAAATTCATGGGTTTATAAAATTTTCCATTTTCAATTAAATTAAACATTACGAGGAAATGTTACCCAATGTAACAGGCACGGGCATAAGTACTGATGTTTCAATTTGCAAACAAAAGTTATTGTAATGAAGTTTAAAAAAGGGCGTAGTTGAAGTGTATTCAAACGTTATAATAAAAAAAATAAACAAGCCAAGTCTTTAATCATTCTGTAGTCATTCGAATGAATGACATTTATGATCAATTCTGATCCATGCGGTAAAAGACAAGGTTATTGAGAAAAGCCATCAATTGTTGTTTAAATAAAATCAATCATTTCATACTCGATACCCACTGTCTGCCGTTCTCCTGTCACCCCTTGTAATTTCAGACTGCTGTTCACCGTGTCCATTATTTTACTTGGCATTACAGGAGAAACTTGTTAATCGAGCTAATTGCATAAATTAATTGGTCAACAATAATGCCGAGCAGCAACAATTTTATAAATGACAGAGCAATAAGCAATTTGGCAATAGGAATCCTGTATCATGAAAACAGACTCTAAAAGATATCCAGCTGATTTTTATTTTGTTCCACTAAATAGAATTGGCTTTTTAGCACCGTCATTGCCAGATATTTCACTCACTCTCCAGCGGCGATGGCGATGGTGGCGGCAACGACTTCAAAGTGAAAATCAATTTCACGTTAAGCAATTTCCAATTGAATTGAATTTTCATTAGACAAAAACAACAAACAGGGAACAGCAGCAGCAGCAGCAGCGAAAACATGACGGAAAAATGCGGCGATTGAATTTCCATAAAATAGCATCTACTGTCTTCTTCCTGCCACCTGAAGACGATGTTTTCTTTCTAACCCGTTTACCATTTTATAGCACTTAAAGGTTGCCTCGAAAGTGAAAGAGAATGAAATGGTAGAGAAAGAAAACTTTGATTGACAGCTAAGCTGGTGAGCCTTCTGCCAGTTGCCAGGATCTGTTGCTGCTTCTGTTTCTGACAGAGGACTGGAAATACGTGTATACATTTTTGCTTTGGCTTTCTTTGGGAGCCTTTTGCATAAATCAAAATTTGTTGGGCAATTATTATATAACAAACAGAATGAGAGTAAAAAAGAATAAAATCAGTGGAGTTATCCTGTTCTTATGTCCCTTCGGCTGAATGTGTGTCATCAAAATAAGTTTTTAATTATTTAGAAAATTTCGACATTCATTGTACATGTACAATAAATTTATTGACGAATATGATGAAATATTCTAAGGATACTTGGCAGAGCCAAGGACATGGCCATTGAAAGCACTACTACTACCACAGTCCAGTCCAGGCCAGGGCAGAGAGAAAAGGTAAATCAAATTTATTTTGCCATTCAAATCTCACAATAAATCAAATGAAAAATGCTGAACTGAACTCGACTGGACTTAACTGAGCTGAACTCAACTGAGGATGTAGCTGCTTGTCTACCACTCATCAATTTTTGAAAATTTATTAAAAATTTAAATTGAATAGCAAAATACTTGAAATGCACTTGGCAACATACTGAAACACACACAAACACAAAAAATCAGGTACAAAAAAATATACATACATACATAGGAGTATATGCATACATACCTACATGTGCATACATACATATATAGGACGTTTGTATGTATGGATATTGCTGTAGTTATTTGTGTGTCAGGCTTGTCAAACATTTTCCACTGTCCATGTGCATATGAATTTTTAATTTTAATTGTTCACCAGGACTCACGTTGTACCGCCCTCTACCGCGGCGGGGCTCAGCCAAGAGAATCCCTTTTTATCACTGACACTGACATTTTAATGGCTGACAGGCCAAAAAGCCCGCTACTCTCAATATATATGTTGGTATATATATAATATGCAAAGGTACAGACAATACAGATACCATTTTACTTATATACATGTCTCGATAACCGCCTGGGTATCGTTTGGTTAATGAAATCACAACTTCTTTAATTGGTTCGAACCCTGGAACTACGGCCAAAAGCAGCCCAGAGAAGCTAACTTAATGACTCCACCTTACATTTTATTGACTCCAAAGAAGCAAAAGAAGTCTGCAGGGGGAAGTATGTAGATAGGAGTATAAAGAGCAAAGCAGATGAAGCAGAACAAAGGCGACCAATTCGACCAAAAACAAAAAAGAAAGAAACGGAAGAAAAAACCCATAATTATAATGCACCTTACATAACGCTTCATTAAGATAATGATAATGAATACGTGACGACACACACACACACACACACACACACATGCATATATACACGAAGGTCCTGCCAGTAAATGACACGCATGAGAATATGCATGTACACACACACACACATACACGCACCACATGCCAAGTATATCCTTCCCCAGACACTCCAAGTCCTGGTATATAAATGGCCAACGGGCAAGTAGCATTAACCACTTTACCCTCTATACCCTGACCCCGCCATCTCTCTCCCACCTTCAGAAAGCAAGCAGTAACAAAAGCAGCAAGTCAAAAAGCGGTCGATAATTTACATATGAAAATGTTACTAAATTTACCTTTCTTCAAAATATGATAAATTATCAAATACTCTTTCCTGGTGGATTAACTGCCAATAATGTGATTAAGCCCTATGTTGAATAAACCATAAAACGTAAGATGTCACCGGAATATAATGTTTCTATAAAAAACAGTAACCGTTATATTCCTCTTAAAAATTGTTTTCCTATGTATAGAAAACAACTTTGTTGAATTTAAACCACTTGCTTGATAATCAAAAAACAATTTTGATTAATGTTTAAAATGGAACAGGGCAAACAATTCAAATTTTCCTTTTTGGCCTATTTAAACATCGGGAATAAAGGCGGGGTAACGTTTCTTAGCCTTTCTGCATATGCAACATTCATGTGTTTCGAAGAAACATGTGCGGGAGGGTTGATATTTTATGTGCTTTATGTTAAGAGCTAATTTGGGTTAATGCCGTAAAATGTGGCGCAGTTAAACAAACGGTAACAGAGAGATTGGGAGAGAAAAAGAGGTGATGAAGAGGCGAAGGGTAGGGAGTTTTCTTTCCTTTTGCAAGCGCTTCAAACTATGCCACATAAAACTTCAAAGAAGCTGAGCATAAATGTATATGTATACATATACATACATACATGTGCATGTATGTTTTGATG
Organism: Drosophila insularis; assembly: GCA_018903935.1. NCBI lineage: Eukaryota > Metazoa > Arthropoda > Insecta > Diptera > Drosophilidae > Drosophila > Drosophila insularis. Next base: position 372,082 of record JAEIFP010002295.1, on the reverse strand, counting down.
AAAGTGTAGCATACTTTTTAGCGAAAAGAATTTACATTTTCTTCTACCTTCTCTAACTTTTTCCGTCCTTTTTTTTTCGTTTAGGCATGCTTTTTAAATTAGTCAAACTGTCAACTTGACACAGATTTCAGCTCACACAAAATTAGAAATTTCATTTATGTGGAGAAAAATACTGTAGTTAGGGACTTGAAAAACAATTCCAAGATTAATGTCTATATAATTTTTAACATTTGTTTGAACCCGACAGCAATTCGAAAAGGAGATACCGCGATAGACAAGCAATCAAAATGTGGATAATAAAGCAAGGGCCCATATGCCCAAGAAAACTTTTCTCCACATACCCCATTTACATATCTAATGAAAGACTCATTCAAAATAGATGTTTACCCTACTGGAAAGTCTACTTTTAACCACCTACGTGAATACAGACAGCTGCCAATGGTCAGTATTTGACACTAAGCACATCCAACTGGATTCGGTTAGCTAAATGATTAGAATTTGAATCGCTATTACAGTTACAAAAAGACTTAAGAGAAAAGTCGTCAGAAACCAAAGTTTTGGTATCTTGAACTAAAATGTCAATCAGCCGTCAAGCCATTCAGTCAGTCAGTCAGTCAGTCATTCAGTCAATCAATTTCCCACCGAAGAAACGCATATACATATATACGATGGATATATATCCTGGTAAGCCATTTCATAAATATATAATAAATGTAGAAAACAAACATACATATTTCTGTATGTGTGTGAGTGTGGTATATCAGTCAGTGAGTGACAATTATTTGGGTTCCTTTTTGTGTTTATTCTGTGTTCCTCTTCTCTCATTCATTCTTCTCTTTCAGTCTTTCCTTCCACGTTGGCATTAAGCGTAATTTTTTGTTAGTGGCAAACATTTCATGAATTAAAAATGAACCTCTACTCACTCACACACATACTGACACACACAGAGACGCACACACCCCCAGATAGTCTAAGTATATGCGTGGCCCAGGCCGCTGGCAGTTAGTCATCCAAGTTTGGTTTTTTGGAAAAAATGAAATGTTATACAACGTCATTGTCACACGTTCTGACACTTTTACGGCAACTTGGGCTTAGAAGCAAGTCAAAAAAGTAAGCCTAAAGGTTCCTTTTTTATTTCTCCAATTTTTTTTGCAGCTCCCTTGTCGCCATGTCATCTAATGTAATGAAGCGCAGGAGAGCAAAGGTTCTTTTTTCATCTTTTATTTTTTTGGGCAGGTACAATTTTGGTATGCAAGCCGGCAAAGGTTCTTGCCTTCCTAACCTTTATTTTTATATTTATTTTTTTGCTATGTGAATATTTCACAAAGTGTTTCTTCTCGGCATCTTTACTAATTCGTGGACTATATAATAATAAGGGCTTGAGGACCAACTAAATTGATTTACCAAACAGAACTTTCGTAAAGTGTATAAAAGTAAAAGCAACCATTGATCAAGCTATGATTCTGGTCAATTTTTTGTGCTCAGACTGTTTTACTAGCTAATTAGAAATAAAATAGAAATAAAGTACCTCTTTCTGAAGGACATAAGCAGAAGATTTCAGTAATGTTGCAAAAATAATAATAAAAAAGTGGCAAAAAGCGATTGGCGTGCAAAATTACCTTCACCCACTTAGGTGTAAAAGTTTGAAACGCGTTTACTCAGTTGCTGTTCCCTCTTCTGCCGTCGTACTCTTTTTCCCTTATATCGCAAGTTCCCTGAAGCACATTTTTGCAGTCATTAGGCGATGACGCCTGAAAATATGCAACACCAGAAAAGCACCAAAGTATGGCCGAAAGGAAGTCAAAAAGGCAACAGCAACAAAAACGCAGCAGCTGCTGGCCAATTTGCACTATCTATAGTGTGACTCTAGGCGGGGAAAGCGGGAGAGAGTTGTGGGGCTTTCACTGAGCTATCAACTTGGGAGTGGAGAGAGTAGATAGTAAATTTTTGATGTCGGCTTGGTAATTTGAAGCACCTGCATTAGCAGCTTGGTCCGTTTAAGTGGCAAAGTAGTCGCACAAATTTGTCAGAAATTATGCAAAATGAAATTACACATATATGTATGTAGCTACCTACTTACATAGAGATATCTAGATTCTAGATATGTTTATAAATATGTGTATATATTTTTAATAGGCCCACTCAAGTGTATACAACTTTGGCGAATTTGTTTTCGATGGCTTGTCACATCGTCGTCCTCGTTTAAAGCTAACCGCAATAATTGAAAATTAAATTTAATTTTACGACCAAAGTTAAACATTTGAAAGTTACCACAGGAAAACAAAACCAGTTAGAAAGAAGCCTTTTGGCAAGGTTTGAATTCGTCCCTGTTCCCATTCCACAATTTTTTGGTGCCGTGTGAACTCGCACAATTGTGTTGGATTTTCACAGCGCGATAATCATAAAAATGAAAATTTTAATAGCGCGCGTGTCGGTTACCTACCACCACCCACCCTTCCCTTGTCTTAACAACCATCCTATCCTGCGTGTGTGCATGTTATTTTTCTAGCCCACCTTGTACACAAACACATACATAGAAATAAGCAACGCAACGCTCACACACCCCATACACACACTCACGCCAACATATTGATTTTACTCGAAAAAACTTTGCTTTTAGGCACTGAGCCAAACAAAAATTCACTTCGACATGCTATTATATTATGGCCTAAGTGGTAAAGAAAAGCGAGAGAGCATTCAACAGAAAGAGAGAGAGAAAGGGAGAGAGGCAGATCCAGATAATGTCCGCACTGATAGCAAATAAATATATAGTAAGTACTATACATATATGTATAAAAGAAAGAATCCATTCTGATTAAATACCGGAAAATAAAACCTTTGGGTTGATATTAATATTTGCATATACATAATAATGCTGGTTAAAAGTAAATGCAATCCGATATATTCTTTCCTTTAAAATATTCAATATTAGATCGTGTGGATCAGAGGTAATGGCATCTATTCAATAGAGATTTAGTTGAATGTTACGTACCGTCAATTCCTTTTCGAGAAGTGTCCTTTTCGGTTAATAGAATTTCCCGTGGAGTTTTCTTTAAGATGATCGGTTGGTCCACACGATGTTTTGATTTGTTTAATATTTCCGTAAAGTAAATCAACTTGCATTTATATACATCTATGTAACTCAAACAATTTGTTATGGGTAGTAGTAGAAGATTGATATGTTTGCTTCGATATGTATGAACTTCTCTTTTGCATATATATGAATATGTAAGTATGTATATTTAAATACTATATTTTAATGTATGTAAAACTTCTAACAAAACTTCTTGTTAATTTCTATATATACGTATATATCTTATACTTAAGTTGACTCTTTGCAAGAGTATTGATATGTATGCGATAATTTGCATATATTTTTCCTAGCCTATGTCATTAATAATATATTTTGCTCGGGTTTCTTCAAATCAGGTTAACCTTGCTGTAGTTGGCTTTCTTCTAAAACCTTTTACATGATATGTTTAGATTTTCTGATTCTTATTTATATGATAATCATCAGTTTAATGCATTTTTTCGACTTCGTTTCGCTATGTTTTGTTTATGAGTTTTGGTGTTCCTTTGAATATGTTCCACTTGCTCTTTTGTCTCTCTTTGTAGCGCTCTCTTAGGAGATGTCTCTCTCTTTATTTGGGGCAAAAGCTCCACCAAACCAAACGTTACTCTCTTTCTGACTACTGGAAACTCTTCGTAGTCCTCTCCAACTCCGCGTCCATCTACTTCACACCCTAGCTTTCCGGGCTTGCTCCTCGCACTTGCCCCCTTTGTCGCCGTTTTCTTTCGCTCTCTTAGTTTCAGGCGGCAATGGCAACGGCAGCGGCAGCGGCAACACTGGTAATGTCTCTATGTATTCCTTTTTTCTTTTTTGTACGCAAACTTTTTCCGATTCCGTTTTGTGGGAGCATTCGTTGAAGGTTTCTTTGTAATTCACAGTATCAAGAAAAACAAAACCGACAACAACAACAACAACTCTCACAAAATTATGCGCCTCCAATTATAGCCAATAATTTTGTATAAGCTGACATAACGGTTCAGACACAATTGATTTCCCTTCCTGCGTTGTTTGTTCCTTGTCTTCTTCTATATGCGTGTCTACGTTTTATCCTTGCCTTTGTGCCGTTTGGGGCCGCTGCCGTTGGTTCGGTTGGCTTGGTTTGGTCTGCAAAACCCCCACGCCCGCTTAACACAAATTATACAATCAACGATTTTTTTTCTTTTATCAATTTCGTCTTTTGAATAACTTCACTCGTAGTTTTGATTCACTTTTAGCTTTCTTATGTTTTCACTTCCTTCGCCCGCGCCTAGCGGTATGCTGCAGATTTTGTTTTGCAATTACTCAGTTAATTTGACTTCCCATTTTTTTTGTTTTTTTCTGGTTTTGTTTTGTTAATTTTCTGAAATTTTTTCTTATTTGTTTTTTTTTTCCTGCTGGTGCTATTCACTGCGTGTGGCAGAGTCAAAGTGCTGTCGTTTACTCACGAACTTCTAGCCGTTGTGTGCGGATGCCAGGCTATGAATTTTTTATGGTTTGCTTATTTTAGAGATTTTTGCCATATCTTTTGGTCGAGATTGCTGCGCACTAGCCGAAAATTCAGAGAAGCAGAGAGACTGAGTGACTGAAAGAGAGTGGCGAGAGAAAGGGATGCTGGGTATATATGGGCGGTAAAAATGAAAATATGAGCGGTTCTTTAAATTCAGACAAGTTCGTCCAAAGAACTTGAAATTAATACATATCTAGTTGTAGAAATGCCTCGGAAAATAATTTTGATTTCAATTTCTTTAGTTTTCTGCTTTTTACCGCCAGACATTTTTGGGGTTGATATGTAGTGTAAAGAAGTTCGTTTTTGGGGGTTACTTTAAGTGTTTATTTTATACTCTTACTACACCTGAATGTTTTTTGGTGTTTTGTTTCACATTTACAACAATTTGACATTTGCTTCCTATTAGCAAGAATTGAGAGAGACATTTCAGAGAACTACTGACAGCGACTGCTCAGTCGCTGAAAGCGGTAGTAGATGGCGCCACTAAAACAAGCTTTAGACTAAGCTTTGTGGTTCTAACCCTATAAACGAACCATCGAAAAGAACTGCCAATCTGTTATTTAATGTTTTTGAAATATCGGTATCTGTATCAAATTGTAGTTTCTTTAATTAAAATATTTAAATCATCGTTTTGTATACAAAAAGTGTGTTTCATTATTAAAAAATCATGTCTCAATTATTTTACTTATAAGAGCATTTAAATTCAAATTGGCTTTTTACATGTTTCTATTTACTGTACGGATATTTTTCGTCTTAAAGCATTTTGGCATAATAGTTGTCTATGCAAGCATTGCTCACTTCGACTCGCCTAATTTTCTTAAGTAGCGGCCCCATCGTCCGATGGGGTCTACCATCTGTTGGCCTGCCCTTAGCATCATCGGAGTCCTAGCACAAGAAGCGTTATTCGGTGAAAATGAAAATCAATAAAAAAGCTCAATGACGTCAGTCAGTAACACACATATACGTGTGGATACAAAAGCAACGGCCGCTAGCAAAATGAGCTGCTCCACCCGACTCCTGTATCTTGCCTTCTCACGTCTAAAAGGCATCCTTGCTAATACTGAAATTGCCAAGACGAAACAAAATTTCGCCGACGGAAACAGGCCATAAGAAAGGGTCTAACACATGTACTCATCCATCATATCAACGAGTTCATCCCTTCCTCCAACTCGCGGCCTCCCACACAAGTAGGCAAAGACAAGCTAATTTTGTTTATTTTTGATAAATCTCATGATAGCAGCGATAAGCGGGCTATCAACATAAAACTGAAAACTGATAAGGCTTTGACATTAATGATAAACATCGCAACCAAATTATAAGCACATTAACAGACACCTAAGACGTCAACAAAAAAAAATATTAAATGCAGTCATTAAAAAATATAATAATAGGAAAAACCTTTAACACAGGAACTTAGGGACTAATATTATATTTTTCTTTTAACTCACGTTTTTGCAAACATTTCTGTTAGATTTTTTAAATGTGCTATTTTTCTATCAATATTGAAAATCAATCATTATTAAAAGTAATACAGAAAATATTTTTAACTCTAATTGCTATTCAGATGTGACTTTGTTCTTATAGGAGATGTTATCAAAATGTTCCACATTCTACCCCGACCCTAGTTAAGCCATTCTTAATAGTATGCTATTCCTTATGGACAATTCTTAACATTAAAATTTATTATTCAAAAAGATTTCAATTTATTTTGATAATTTCGTTTTTATTCAAATAGAGCCCCAAAATGTAGACTATGATAATTATAATTGTTCCAAAAAATATTTAAGACAAACGCCAAACCAGTTTTGAATGTGCAGCACGATGAACTCAATATGGAATTGAACGATGTGAGTGAATATGCCGGAGACTAAGCCACACACTAACCGACATGCACACACACCCACGCAAATACATTCCCATTTATTAGTATAGTTATTTCATAGTAGGTGTTAAAATTGCACATGAAATATGAAAAGGCACTCATAACAGGAACTCTCAAAACACACACACACAGACTTGGGCCCTCTGCTGCCTGGTTAACAACTCCCTGGCTTACTATTCACCACACACAGTTAACAGAGATAAAAGTGAGAGAAAGAGGGCCAACGAGTGAGATGCAGAGCGAGATAGAGAGAGAGAGTGAACTTCTGACGACAATTGAAGCAAATATGCTTACTCCTGGTCCCACCATTGTAGGTGGAAACTTGTAGGAACTTGGGAAAGCTCATCGGTTCTTCTCTGCTATGCTTGGCTGTTTCAGTTTCAGTTTTTAGTCGTTGTCGTGTCGTGATGTCGTTGTCGTCGTCATTGCCGTCGCCGTTGTTGTAGTCGCAGCGCAACAACAGCAACAATAATAACAGCAACAACATCAACAGCAGCAGCAGGCAGAGGCAGGCTTTAGCTAGAACAACAAAAACAACAACAACGCGCGCCAACAACCCCATTAAATAAAAAACAACAGAAAAACCAACAAAAAAATAAACAACAAACACAGAAATAAAAATAATTTAAATTATAAAAACCCCCTCCCAAAAAAGCGATAGCAACAGCAACCAAATTAAAAAATTAATTTCACGCATATGGAATGCACCTAGGGCCTACTCTGCCTTACATACACTTATTCATGTAGCAAAAATATATATATATGCATGTATATATGCGTATATGTTATACACACACAAATCTATATACATACAATATATAAGTGCAAACCAATTGTGATTTAAGCTAGTAAAAAAAGAAACAAATACAACCAAATAATTAATCTAAATAATTAAAACAAAAATCAAATGTGCAGTTAAGAATAATAAGAGCAAAAGAAAAAGTGTAAGGACAAATTAACTTTTCATTGTTCAGTTTTTCCCTCTTTGTCGTCTTTTTTTCCATTTGCTTTTTTCTGTACACACACATACGCACGGACGCACACACATAAAACGAAGTGGAAGTCGAGGGCGTCGTGCCCGCCCCGTTTGTTCGGATTTTTGATTCGGGCAAGGAGTGCATTAAATACCTTATACTCATGGAAGCAACAGCAATTCATTTGAAACTTCATTTCAATTCAAAAATGCAACAAGAAGTCGAAATCAAACAAAGAATATCTCAAAAGAATGTAGTCTCACAGGAGAAACAATGGAAATTTATTTACGTTTAATTTAACTTTGATTAAATTTACTTTACAAAGAGTCAATTTTTCCCAGTATTTCCTGTTAAATTCCCTTCTAACATAATTCGAATTTGACTTTTTGAACTGATTGCACCTCTCATCTTCATCTCCGTCCACTTTCTCTCTCTCCGCGTTCACCTTTCTTTTCCTTGGCCATTCATTAGACGTCGATCAAAGCTTGTAGATGGAAATATCTAATAAATACACAAATAAAGTTGGTGAAAAATTTAACTTCAAAAATCGCTTTACTAAATATACATATACACATAAAAAATATACAAAAAAAATCAGCAAAGTTTAAAAGTAACTTTTCATTTTAATAATACAAAGCAAAAACAAACAACAATTTGAAACAACGAATGAATTAACAACGCCATTTACACACGTAGAGGAGAGAAATTACAACACCTGCTACAAATGATAAACGACATGATATGATATAATATGAAATGATATTATATGAATGCATGTAAGTGAAATCGGATATATACCTAAGTATTTGGAGGACAATAAAACTAAATGCGCTTACAGATACACACAATACAGACACTGACAAGCATAATGCTTATAATGATTCCTGGACAAAAATCTTATACGACAGAAGGCTTTCAATATGGCTCTTGGTCTACCCTTGCAACAATAGTTAGGGCTAACTAACGTTTTTAAAATTTATCTAAGCCATGTTAAAAGGTGAACAATGATCAAGAAATTGCCAACGTGCCTGTAAGGTGTTTGCTAGCCAATAAAGACAAACAAGAGCAAAGAAGAGGCAACGGCGTATCTGGTAAAGATTGGTTGCCAATTTAATTAAGAGGTAAACTAGTTACAACAAGGACAACGAACACAACAACAACTGCAACAGCTCCCTTACCCCTTTCATCAGCACTCCCATTGACGACAGAGCAGCAACAGGCGAGTGACAATGGCATCGATTTTGTTGTTTTTGCTGTTGCTCGTCAGTTGGAAATTTCAAACGTCACTAGGCAACAGTCAGTCAGTAAGTTAGTCAGTGAGTGAGTGAATAAGGCCAAACAGCAAGAAAGAGACAGGTAGAAAATTCACACTCTTGTCATAGGAGCAACAGAAAATATTCTCTCAGTACTATAAATGGTTGTGGGTGTGCGTGTGCTTCATGTGGGCGGCAAACTTGTTAAATTCATTGACCAGTCGAATGACCAACCTCATGCTTGTGTCTGTGTATATCCTTCTGAATGCATAAAATTGCTTTCAACAATATATCAAAGATGTCAATGCACCATTTTTCCATTCTTTGTCTCCATTGTAGCCTTTTCTCTTAGTGTTCAGTGCACTTTCCTATTCCATTCGGATATATTCTACATTCTACCACCCATCCTCTATCGAGGAATGACAAGTTTTTCTTTTGTTTTCATTTAATTGCATGAAAATTGAGTTCGCTGCTATTGTAGAAAGTTCGTATTACCGGAATACATATATACGCATGTCCTCAACATGCTCTTGTTTGGCCTTTCGTTTTGCCAGGCGTCTTCCATGACCAACTCATCGTACATTTTTATTTACAGTATACATTTCCAATACAATACTCGATAATAGTTGAATAGTTAATAGTTAAAATATATATAATTTAAGACTTTAAATCACGTCTAAAAATGCAAATGACTAGTGTCAGCATCATTAACTAAAATAGTGAATGAAAATCATCAGTTCAGGTACTTTCTCCTTCTCGTATTTCGAATAAATAACCCATAGTTGGCAAAAGATTTAATGAGTTTTTGGCAACAAAATGAACGAAGTCATTGCCTCATTTATAGTTTTATATTTGTTCTTGGCTACAATAACTTGCCCATATTATTCTCTGTCTAAGTCCATTGCACTCTTATAAAAGACCAACAACCAAATGAAAAATGAACGGGCGATGAGCCAAGAATTCAAGACGACCAATTAAACCAATGTATGACGTAACTAAAGCCGCCAATCGGGTACAAAGTTTTAGAAATTGAGCCATTCATTGGATAAGCAACTGGATTTTTATTCCTTTAATTCCTTAAAAGATTGATACTTTGATATAAATTTATGATTTTATGAAATTTGAATTTCGCCTTTGACATTTGAAAATATTTCCACAAACCTACACAAACTTACATACATGCAGGAGTATATTGTCTAGCTTTGATTAAGTTAATAAAGAATTACCTTCTTTCTGTCTCATCTTCTGTGTCATCTCCATATACAAATATCTCTTTTTGAACTTTCACATTTAATACTGCGACAAGTGGGCGTATACGTAATTTAAAGTAACCTTGTTCATTAGCATAGCGGTTAAACCAAATGGCACGAGAATACTGATAACCTTATCGAGACTGTTTACACATCTAGGAAATAATACATTTGAACTTATGTAGTATCCCTAGCAAATACATAATTGCGGTCGAGCTAGATAATCTTTGTTATTTGTTCTGCTTGCTCAATTTCAAGTACGTATAATACGAATATAGGGAAATTCTTCATATCTTGCTCTCTCGCAAGTGAGCGCGCGCATTTAAATGAATAGAGAGATAGAGAGGCAGAGAGAGAAAAAGCATGTGCGTGTGGTGAATCTCCACAGTTCCTAAAACTCTCCCTTCTCCTTCTCGCATTTTGTTGAATCCCAACACATGTTGTGTCGAGGCAGCTGTTTCTACTTCGCCTTGATGCTTACGCCCTCCCTCTGAGGCAGTTGCCATTGGTTTTTAATCTGGTTACTGCAGCTAAGCTGCACTTGTTTTGCTCCATTATAAATTCATAAGTATGAATCAAAGAGCTTGAACAGATATTTGCAAAGTGCAGAGCATAAATAATGTAATGGACTCGATTTAGATTAAATAGTTTAACGGCAAACATAAATATGAAAATTTCACAATAAATTGAAAAAAAAGTAAAGCGGGACCTCTTTTGAATTGATTCATTTGCAGAAAACTCGAATGTGCAATACTCTCTCTTTATAAATACTTCGCAATTTGCTTTGTAACTCCTATCACAATTTAAATTTGTTTTTATCTTTACTATATAATGGCCAATCTGCATTTCTAATACTCTGCCGCTCATACCCACACACACACACACACACAGTTAACCAGCTCGACACGAATAAACGAAATGAGACTAAAGGTCGATATCCTATATACTTACTAAAAGGTTTGCACCACAGGGAACACACAAACGCCACATACATCCTCCTTATGGATAATTGTCCTATTCTAGTGCACTTTTAAAGTGAAAATCGCTTTTCAATCTAAACTAAGAAAATCCACAAACAAATTGGATGTGAGGCGTAGTATATGCATATAACATGTACATATATACATATAAGTATATCCCTCGACCCCATCCATCTGATGTAGCTTTTTCAGTGAGTTTGTCAACATAAATAACTGGCCTCACAATCTCATCATGCGGCGGTTGTGCAGAGAATGATGATGATGGCTTTGTGGATGTGTGTGCGTATATGTATATATATTTTCGCATTTTATATGTGCGTCACCGGGTCAACCGCATTGCCGTCCCACCCATCAGCCATCGCTCCACCCTCCCTCGCTTACCCTTTAGTTGCTCTTGGCTCGTTTGGTTTGTGGCTCGTGGTGTTGGTGACTAGCTGTTTGCTTTGCAACGTTGATGATCATAAATAGAGTTTTAGTTACTGCATATGCACTTTAAATACTCACAAGCGCCTATTGTTAAATTTAAAAAAGTGTTGCCTACATTTCAGAGCTTACAGGAAATAATTTGATATATATTTCACTTTCATTATACAGTGCTGACAACTGATTCGACTCAACTGCAGACTTAAAATGGCGCCACAACGTATATACCTGCATTCTGAACTACAAAATGGGCATTGTTTAGAACAACAGCAGCAACAGGAGCAACAATTACATCAATCAGTTAAAACAATAACCAAAGCTAAGCAACGATTTAGACAGCTATAAAAGGAAATAAAATGAAGAAAGAATCCAAACCAAATATACCAAATATAACCAAATGAAACAAGAATGTTGCAGAAAACAATTCGGCGAATACACATTCATACAAACACACACTGACACACACACATGGAGAGAAGTGCAATTGCACAATTAAATATTAAACATTTCCAACGAATTTCCAAAAGTCTCATTCTAATAAACCGAAAATAACAAAATATTAAATAAATAACACAACAAAACGGGAAAAAAAATTAAAAAAAAAAAAATGAAATTAACTCTGTGATTTTCTATCAGCATGGTTTAAATTATAATCCAAATAAAATATTTAATTAATTCACAAGCAAAAAATTTAAAACAAAACAACCACAAGCAAAAGCAACAAAAAACGTAAAAGCTTTAAAATCCCCGATTTCTAAAAAATAAAATTCTATCAAATTTGCTAAAACAAGAAAACAGCGTTAACACAATAAGCTTAATCCAATTAAAATTATTAGTAGCAAAACCAAAACATTATAATTATCAAACATGGACGAGATGCCGGATTTATCGCATTTGACACCACACGAACGAATGCAGATTGAGAATGTTCTGATGCGACAGAAACAGGAAGAAGAGCAGCAGAATGAGATAATGAGGTGAGTGATGATGAGTGATTTAACCGTAACCTTACTAGAAACAAAAACTTTTTTGTGGTTTCTCATAGACGCAAGCAAGATGAAGTTGTCTCCTTGGAAATGCAAATCCGACAACGATCCGAACAGCAGAAGAAGGCTGGTGTCGAACTGGATGCCACCTGTCACATATGCCTTAAGACCAAATTTGCCGATGGTGTCGGACACATTTGCCATTACTGTAATATACGTTGTTGCGCTCGATGTGGTGGCAAAGTGACGCTACGCAGCAACAAGGTGAGTGCACATGGAGTATCTAAGCCTTTCGAAATGAATTTTAGTGACAGAAACAGTGAGTGACTGAGTGCCAAGTCTTACCACATGTTCAATTTTCAAAAATGCCACTTGAATTTGAAAGCGGGAAGCAAATAAATGACTGTCCTAACTTCTTACCCTTGTCTTTGAAGGAATTGCCTTTAGTTCGGTTTGCCAAAAATAAAAAAGCTGTCTGACGCCAATATTTCTGGCGACTAAGCAACCAAATCGGACGACATCACGCATACGATGACGCCTCAAAGTAGCATGTAATATGCATAAATAAATGCTATGGTTGTCAGCCAATGGTTTGCGATGTTTCCCACAATCATTTCGAAAAATAAACATAAGAGGTTTATCGAAAAAATTATTAAACGGCTGACTAACTTCGGACGCAACGAATTTTCTATACACTTGCATGTTTTTGTGTTAAACTTTCCCTATTTAGAAATTTCAGTGACTAACCAAAGTAATGACAGTCACAAAATAATAATGAGTCCCCCTCAGTTGCACCTTTTTTGTGCCAGTGTCGAATATTATTTCGAATATACAGATATATTTCTAAAATTCATGGAGACTTTATTTAGAGCTAACGAAAACGAAATGTGATTTTGATTCTTGAGGCATTGGTAATGTGCTTCCGTCTGTCACACATACATATTTCTATGAACATCATCATGCCCAAGCCCAGGCCCTAGCCCATGCCCATGCCCTTGAAGAATCGTATTTCAATTACACATTTTTTCAATTTTTATTCAGCTCGCAAAATAAACCTGTGTCGTTTTCGCTAGGTTTAACATTTTCAAACATGTTTATAGATAAAGTTTCTTCTCTTTTCTCGTTGAGCTAAAATTGAAACAGTGCCAAAATGTCACAAAGGCTCAAAGTAGTAGAGACAGCCACATATGCACAGATAAAGAAAGAATTTAAATTGGATCAAGTAAAATAACTATAGAAAGCAAAATGGTTCATCAGTTTCGATAAGTAGTCCAAATAAATGAAATCCTGTTTCGGTCTTAATTAATGCTACTACCAAAGGCGGTGCCGCGAAATATCAGTGACATGTGTAACCAGCGAATTTTTTGCTCTGATTGCCCCTGGCTAAGATCGTTATTGTTATTATAATTGTTATTATAATCATCACCATCATAATCATCATCAGCAGCAGTTTCATCTTCATCATCATCGTAGTGCAGCGGCGGGGTAAAAATATGAAAGTTGATAAAACCGGCAAAATGTTCGTTTTGACCACGCTCAATTAACGTGGTCGCATAAACAATGAAATAACCCCAAAAATCCCATACGCGGTGAATATAATAAAGCATTCGACCTCCATTTGGACCCTGGTGTAGTAGAAGCATGGCCAAATCGTGTTGGACTTCTATATCAGGCGATGCGTCGGAGTGCTCCATCAATGAAATTTTAAACACTTTTTGAGTTTATGAAAATAACAAACTACCAGAATGAAGGCAAATGACAGTGAACCTGATTTGATCTAATCTGAATATAAAATATTTTAATATTCCTTGTTGTCGTTCCAGGTTATTTGGATATGCATATTATGCCGCAAGAAACAAGAGCTATTGTCCAAGACAGGACAATGGATGAACAAATCCACAGTCCAACAAGACGGTTTCATCCGGCGCATAGAGCCCGACGGCAGTAGTGTGAGTAACCGGAAAAAGTCAATTATTTCATACTTTACTTGGTTAAACTATATTTTTCTATAATTTGACAGGACATCTCACAGCAGGCCATGACACCGCATGATTCCACGGACAAACGTCCCAAGTTGGAACGAACTCGTAGTGCCGCTGAGAAAGAAAATCAGCCAATGCAACGGGCTGGCAGCATGCTTCGGCGCCAATATTCCCAACAAGAGCAGCCGACAAATCGCCGTTTGTCGGCCTCAGACTCTGGCCTAGATCCTATGATGATGATGGGTGGTACAGGAGGTGTTGGCAGTAGTGTTGGGCAGCAGCAGTCCCAGCAAGCACGGCCTCGAATGCAGCCCATGAATCCTCAACAAGCGCAGCAATACCAACAACAACAGCAGCAGCAGCAACAACAACAACAACAACCACAGGGCTATGGGCAACCACAACGTGCAGGACCCTCAGGAGCTTATCCAGAAGATGATCCGCGCTATTATCAGGTGGGAGAGATGGAAAACATTAATTTTTGGGAATTTAGTTCTATGTTACTTATTTCAAATTTCATTTTAAGGGCGAGCTGGATGGTTTGATGCGGCAACACCCTCATTTGGCTCATCCAAGTCAAGTGCATTCACAGCAGCAACATCGTCAGTCACCGCAACAGCAGCATCAACAATATTCAGTTAGACAACAACAACAACAACAACAACAATCAACACAGCAATCTTACCAGGCCCAAATACACTATCAACCACAATCTTCGCAGCAGCAACTGCCTCAGCAGGCACCTCAACAAATATCTGGAGGATCTGGCTATCAAAAGCCTCCCCCATTGACTCGCAATCTAACCATTAGCGGCGGACATGCTATGGATTCAACATCATTTAACCAGCAACAACGAAGATCATTGGCAGGTTCCCAATATGCCTCACAACAGCAACGATCTTTTAGCAGCTCTGAGGAGGAATTCCAAAGCCAAATGTTGGCTGCCCAGGCCGCACAAAGTCAGGCTGGAGGTGGAGGAGTTATTCAAGCTGGTTCCGATTATGATGGTAAGTTGACCACGTTTTGTCCAATTTGCATACAACTTTTTTCTTCCTTCCCTCTCTCGCTCTTGCTCTCTATTCCGCTCTCTATCCTACTTTCTATCTCTCGCTGTCTCTGTCTGTCTGTCTTACACATATTAAACTATTCTTTGTGACTTAGCCAATTTTTTGGATTCTTTGACTCTATTATCCTCTATCATTCGCTACAAATTTTTGTTATCTCAATCTCCGTGTGATAAATGGCAAACTCTAAAACAAAAAAACAAAATCTTGAACCTTGACTTGCTCGCTGGAAACTTAAGACCAAAAAACAAACAAAAAAAAATTAAAAGGAATTTATTCTTAATGATTAACTTAACTCATTCTTGTCTCTCCATTGGTGTGTTGTCTTTTTCTTTCATTTTTGATTACTCGATTAAAAACTAATCAACTACACTGTATAAAACCATTTGCCGTTTAATTTTGACATTATTTTAACCTTTTTTTCTGATAAGTTAATTAGTTGAATTTTTAACATAAATTAGTTTAAGAAAGTAGCTTATACTAAATGGAAGAAGAGTTATAAAAATCTCATTTTACCCATTAATTTATTTTGTTTTTTAAATCTCAATCATAAATACTTCTTAGAGGGAATAAGATATAATATTACAAATAATAGGCATAAATAAAATTCATATTATTCATCTTGGATTTAGTGAGTAATCACAAAGTCTTATCCTAAATACTCGGGACCAATATAACTGCCCCTAGGAAGATAGGGAATTCAGAAGATGTTTTTATTTCGTAGACATTTTGCAAAGCATTTATCTTGAGAGCACTTGAACTCTTAGCCAAAAGGAAGCAAACCAAAGCAAGAAGCAAATCATATACATTTGCAACCAAGTATATACAAATTTGAGTATTTATAACTACATATTCTATTTCCAAGAGGCTAGGTCAGAGCAGCAACAGCAAATAGAAAAAGAAGGATGCCATTGCATACTTTAAGGCGTACCGACATGCTTTACCCTTTTTTTGTTGGCCCGTTAAATGCAATCAGCATAAATTATATACAGTGGAATGCGGGAAGGGACGCAAGGTAGTTTGCACAGCTGACCCGAAAACACATTTTCCAACAAACTATAAGAAAAGCTTTTCCTATTTTCCTTTTTTTTATTACATTTTTTTGGCAGACGACCGCAAAAACATCAAGAAGTTCGCCAAGCAGATGGTTTCTTTAGGTTCAGACGAAACAGTTGGGGAGGGGGGCGCCGCGTAAAGGGTATACTTCTTCTGCTCTTCATGTACAAAATTTCTTGGAGAGTAAAGAGCAGCGAATAACATTGTCAAGTGCGGCGCGGCAATGTTCAGCCGAAATTTATTATCCTAATTAGAAAGTTTTTGTGTTGGCACTTGCTTGAGACAGAGCTTCTCCTTGTCTCACTCATATTCCTTCCCTACTCCCCTTTTTTGGAACATGTTGCAATATACATAGACCCCAAATTGTTTTCTTTTTTACACAATTTCTTATTGCAATATTGGTTTTGTTTTTTCTCAAGCCTGGGACATCAGTGAAAGGAAGTAAGGATCGCTTCATAACATATTATTATTAATGCCAATGTTGTCAGCTATTCATTCAATACATTTAACCTTTAGCCACCATAGTTCGGCGCCATCTTTGATTTCACCACAGAAGTTACTTAGTTCACAATTCACTGGTCCCAGTCACGTTTTTCCTTCGTTCGTGCGAACAAATAACGAGTCGGTCGGTAGGTCGCTGTCATGCGTTGGAAAACATTTTGCGGGAATTTTCCAACATACAAGGTGATCAGCGCAAGCGCTAAACATAATGGAGGAGTACGTTTGGGAGGTTTTCCGAGATGGAGTTATATAGAAATAGGAGCTAACCAGCTGATGATAGCTTTTCGCGCGTTTATGCGTTTAAATAGAATCTTTCAGAGCTATGTTGGATAAAGCATCTGTAATGCTAAATATATATATGTGGTACATAATGTGGATACATTTATTCAAATAAGACTGCATTTATATTAAAATATTATTATATTAAGTACTCGGTACTCGGTTGCTACCTATAAATAATGAAATATTAAACAATAATGGTACTACTGGGAAATATTTAAAATGCTGATTTGCATATAAAGTTTCTTCTGAATATTTAATTTCGTATGAATGTGAGTTTTGACGTTATACCTCACTTTATCTATGCAGCTATACGTCTTCCTCTGTTTCTCCGTCTATTTCATGCGCTCCTTTACTTGAGTCGACATATTCATTCAATTGCATTTGGATATGAATTCATGCAACGTCACGGTCTTTACTACCAAGTAAATGACTAACCGACCATCCCAACTAACATCCAGTTAGTCAGGCATCCAACACGCGCGCACACTTACGTCTGGAAAACAAAGACAAACACGCTGACGTTGATGACGGGAAAGTAAGAGCGCGCAAATACAAACACACTGAGCCGAAAGACGCAAGAGAGATAGCTCGATGGGGTGAAAGGGAAGAGTTAAGTGGAGGGAGAGAGGTTCAATCCCAGCTCACCCGTTGACCCCAGCGTGGGCAGCAGCTGTCAATGTTATCGGTGCTGTCGACGTCGTAGTATGTTGGCCATGCTTAACATTATTTTTAGTTAGACATTGGAAGAGTCGTGGAATGCTTCCCGCAACAGCAACAAAGCCAACAACAACTGCAATGAGATTGTAACATGGTTATGGGAAATGTTGTAGGCTCCAATGATAGCAACAACAACTAAAACATTACCAGCAGCAGCAACAACAACAACAACAATAACAATAGGAAGGAAAACTCGTCCAAGAGTAGGCGCTAAGGGAAAGTGAAAACGTAAAAGCAAAAATTCCATTGAAATTTTTTGTTCGCTTTTTGGTTCCGTGTGAAATCGAAGTGAAATTAGTTTTCGATGAACTTTAACAGCGAGTAAACAGTTTGTGCGCAGTGATTGCTACGCATTTGGAAATTTTCGCACGTGTCGCAGAAATAGTGGAAATTAATAATAATAACAACAATACCGTATTCAAGCAGAAAATAAAGTGAAACAAAAGCAATAACAATCAAATGAAAAAAATATTGTAATTACTATTAAAGTGATACAAAAGCCAAAGGTCGGCCAACAGCTGGCGTTAAATAGTTCAAAAAGTGCAGAAGTGAGCAACTGAAAGTGAACAAAGTCAATCAGGACACACAAAATTTGTTGTGTATTAGCAATAAAGCAAAAAAAAAGTATCAGCTTTGTTGTTGTGGTTCTTGTTACTGCTGCTGCTGCTGCCCCGCCCACATGGGCATATTCATCTTTAGTCAACACACGGCCTCGTCGTTGTTTGAGTAGGAAAATTTAAAAAAACCAAGTTAAAGCAGAGAGGACTAAAAATTCTTCAAATTACATTTTTTTTCTACTTTCCCAATACAATACAACTGAGAAGTAAGGTGAGTGTCGATCCCTGCTCACATAAATATCTAGCAGATCCTGAACAACCAAACAACCAACAATCAGAGCACCTACAGCTAAAACAGTGACTGCCACACTCACATACACTCACAATGAGAGAAAATTACACCAAAAAAAGTGCTTATCTAGTCAAAAACCAAATGCAATACCCAAATAGATTAGCATCACAATAATGCCAAACTAGCAAATATGTAAAAATTGTTTACCAAAAAAAAAAGACGCTTTGAGATATACAAACACAGAAAAACACCAGCTAAATATGGGTAATATTATAAGTATATAACAACAGTACAATAAGGCAAAAGTTCTTCAATTCGCTTCAATTGAAACCCCATATGCAAAAACTAAACAACGCCATCACGGACTAATACAAACTGCTTGTCTGTTTGATTTGACACTATAGCTTGAATTTGTAACCAGCTATTAAATATTAACCAGATTTCTGCTACAGATTCACTAATTTGGCAGTTTTTAGCTGCCTTTTAAAGTTGTTCTGGAAAGACACATACTCTTTTAAATATTTTGAGTGTTTAATTGCAGCGGATATCTACAAATTTATTAAAAATAAAAAGCTATGTATGTTTGTTGTTGTTACCCATATAAATAGGCAATCTTTATTGCTTGGACCTTAGTATGTGCCCTAAATAGTAGGCAATGAATATTTTCATTTCATGTTAAATTATTTTTACCAAAAGGGAAAAAAATAAAAGCTTGTTGCAACAGTATTTAGCACATAGCATATGCTCACAATAATGTAAATATAGACCATAGTCTTTCGTATATGTCTGTCCATGTATCTGTGCGTATGTGTGGGTTGTTTTTTGCTATTTTAAAATGAGTGAGCAACGCCAGCCAAATGAGGTATGAGGCTGAATTTAATTAAAACGTTGACCAATAACCAAACACTTTCTGTCACTCCCCGTACCCCGAAAATACCCAACCGACGCTCATCGTCAATGTAATCGTTATTTTTGTTGTTGTTTTGTTTGCATGTGCAACTGTGCGTATGAGTGACATTAATGCGAGAACATTGAAGCTGTGCGTAAGTGTAGGTGTGTGGGTTTGAATGTGGGTGCGTTTGTTTGTGTGGGTATGCTATTTATGCGCCTGCGTCTGTGTGTGGGTGTACGACTGTGTATGTGTGTGTGTACGTTGTGCGTTTTGGTTTAAAAATAGCACAAGCTACTCTCCTTCTTTTCTACTGCTGCGGCTGCGGCTGTTCTTTTGCCAGTCCAACACCTGCCCGTCAGCCCGCCCTTAGCCAAACACAATTTGCTTGAATTTATGACCAAAAATACATACATATACATATACTCACAAAGACACACACACAGACACACACACACATTCATGCATACTGGCACATACACAAATGCAAACATTGTTTAATTTTTCGTTTCTGCGCAAAAACAACAAGAACAACAATAGGCAAAGGTCGTCGCCAAGGGACAGAAATGACCGTCGTGTTCTATATGTGCTAGTTTGTGTATGTGTTAGTGTGTGGGTTTTGTTGTACACCTTATTGATTTTTGCTTGCTTTTCTATCCTCTCCTCCGAGTCTTTCTGCTTCTTTTCTCTCTCTTGCGATGCGTGTCGCCTCTTAAAATTCGAATTTACTTTACTTTTGCTTTGTTTTCTTCTGCTTTTGTTTACATTGCCATTTTTTATGTAATTTGTCATTCCGCTTTTTATTTTTTTATTGTGTTTTTGTTTTTTCAATTGTTGTTGTTGTTGTATTGCCCATTATGCCTACAATAAACGTTTTGTATCGTGACCAAAGTCAAATGAAAGTATGCCAGGGGTAAAACTCATACATACATATCTACATACATACGTACATACATATGCATATGCATTCTGAGTGTTTCTATATATGTGTGTCTGTGTCGATTTCTATGTGTGTGTCCGTGTGTGTGTGTGGGTGTGACATAAAAATACAGTTTCAACCAAGGCGGTTATCGTCTATGTATATGTGCGCTTAAGCGCGATTTCAAGGGCAAACCCCAAAATATAAACTTACAATTTGTATTTAATTCTATTTTAAGTGCTTGTTAAAATCATTAAAAACTAAGCTAGAGAATGCGAACTGACTATTAATTAAGTTGATTGGTATGCATAAAATTTACTGCTCAGGACTTACTTAAAGTAGGATCAGCATTATACCTACCACGTTGCTCAAAGATTTCAATGCCTATTTATAAATGATAAAGCCGATAGATTATAAAAGCCTACTTCTATTGGGGTCATTGCACACTGTTATCCTTAAAGTACCAAAAAGGCAATTGACACTGATGCTGTTCGATTTGAGTTTTAGTTTTAAAATAAGTAAATCAAATTAGCGATAATTTTGTGCCTAAGTTAATTAAGCTATGAATTTAAAGTCGGCTACATCTATCAATCTTGTCTGGCCTTTTATGGTAGAATATATATTTTTATTTATTTATGTACCATATACCCCAAAACTCTCTCTCACTCATTCTCTCTCTCTCTCTCTCTCTCTTTCTCTCTCTCTATGTGTATGTTCCTCTTTGTCTGTGGCCCCGTCATTTAAAATAAACCCTACCAAATCCTGTGTTATATATAAAAACCAATCCTAAATCAAAATCTTTACACAAAAAAAAAATACGATTCGTAAATACTAAAACAGGTAATTTTGGCGGAGTGACTGGTGTCCAAGTAGCTCTCACGTCCGGCGATCTACAGATTCATGCAAATGTAAGCAAACAATTAAAGATCACTAAAATCACTAAAACCCAATCGAAGAAAAACAAGTTATTTTAAAACTATTAACATAAATGTTTTTTTTTTCTAAATGTTTTCGTGACATCTTTGATTTGATTTTTTCCGCAAAACCAGAAAAGTGATATGTTCTTTTCTGAAAATTTCCATCTCTGTCTGATCTGTTTTTGCTCTATTCTATTGTTACTTTCTATTATATTCTCTTTCGAGCACTAACTGTTGTTGTTGTCGTCGTCGTCCTTTTTTCACACTAGCGCACACAATTACAACACAGCTACACATATACTGAGAATATATTCCAGATTCTTTTTAGCAAGAAGAAGACTGCAGTTTTTATTCAATTTACACACATTGCTCGATGTCTTTTGTGCACAGTTTTTTTCAGTTTCATTTATTTTATTTTTGTGAATTCAATTCATAAGTTTTTCTTATTCTTTTCTTTTAAATGTGAATATCAACAAGTCGAAACCTTAAGACAAACAAAAAACAGAAAATAAAAATTTGCATTTGCAATAACAATTTGCATGGATATCGTAACGCTGTTTCCTGTTTCCTTCAACAATTTCTACTCCAATTTCTACATGTTCCTTTTCACAAAACACTATGTCTCCATCTTTCTTCCTCTCTGTCTCGTTCGTTCTCTTTCTCTGCTTGCAACACACGAACAACCAATTGAACATGTTTTCATGACCCTCTCTTCAATCCGAAACAGTCACTTTGTTTATTTATCAAAAAAAAAACCCTAAGTAAGATCAGTTATCATACTTAATAAAAATATAATTTAGTTAATGCTTTTAATACTTTTAGCTACAAAACAGATAAGTATTTCTGTAAAGCACAAAGAAAATAATAATACTAATACATTTACTTAATCAATCCCCACAAGCGTTAGACACTTGTGCCACTTACTTTTACATGTTTAGTACACTTTCCTCCAGCTTAATATATTCCATATAATGTATTTTCGTGTATATAGGTCTTTGTATGATGATGTTCTTACAAATAGTTACCAACTCCTTAACATCCTAATAAAACCCAGTTAAATGCCACTTGTGCCAATGTAATATATCCTTGAGAGTTAGCATTTTACCAAAGTTTGTAAAAACTTTCCGATTAGATAAATTCTTTTGAAATTAGTTTAATTATTATCAATAACGATGGGGTATTAAAATATGCTAAATAATTTAAGTCTTTCGATATTGCATAATCTTTTATAACTATAACAGACATGATAGAAACTTTAATAAACCTTTCGCTATTCCTATTTCGAGTTAATATTAGATATAGATGGGAACTAAAAGAAACCAAAACAGTAAAGTATAGCTAATTCTTTTCACGTATTCTGCTTGTCTCAAATTCTTGTCAGATTTACACACAGATTCCTCTTGCGCCAATCATCCCAATCACCTTTTACTAAGTCTCTTTAAAAAGCAATTTATGTATACATTAATTTTACTCAATTTTTATGGTTTATATTTTGACGTTAATCAATCAAGTCATTTTAAATGCAAATTCCATTCGAAAAGGACAACAAACTAATAAAAGGGCAAGTGCAGCGAAATCGTAAGGAAGTCAATTGAATCGCAAAATTTTATTCCAAAATTGAGACCCTGACCTAGCCCAGCCCTCGACCCAAAACCAATGCCTTCTCGTACCAAAAATAATTCTTCTAATTGGTTGAGAGTTTACACCCGAAAAAAACAAACAATTTTTACATAATCTACAGGCGGCCGTCTGCAAGTGCGACAACAGGATCCGTGGCGTCAACAGCGTAGCCTAAATGAGCGCGATCTGCTGAGTGTCAGCGATTACCGCCTTACTCTTGGTCAACATACGAATCAGAGGCTGTACTCATCTGCCGATCAGCGGGATCGCTACGAACTACAGCTACAGCATCGCGAACGGCTGGAACAATATCCATTGACGAGGACTGCTCGGCTGGATGTGCAACAGCGGAATACTCTAAATCGAAGTAATCACGAGCGACAATTTTACGGAGGAGCTGGTGGAGCTGGTTCTGGTGGCTCCGCCTACCGCCGTGCGCCGCCCTTGGCTGCAGCCAGTGCTGGGGCCGGCAGCAGCAGCAGCAGTACCACCAGCAGCAGCTACTATCCAAAGCCACAAATTGTGATTGGTTCAGGGGCTGGCACAACAACCTATGAACGGGGTGTGATGTCCGCAGACGAAATCAGTACCACAACACGCGGTAGCCTGAGCCGGGAGCGCGGTCTATTGGGTGCTGGAGGTGGCGGAAGTAGTTCGGTCAGTTCAACTGAAGCCGCCTACTGGGATGAGCCTGCCGGCAGTAGCTCCTCATCATCGGCTGCTCAGGACTCACGGCGCTTCACCGAGCGTAGAATAAAGAAAACCGTTCGTTTTGATGCCCATGATGGTGATGTCACTGTAGTGGGCATTCCAGTGGGTGGTGGAGGGCCTCTGCCCCCTGTCACAACAATATTGCCATCGACGGCTGTTGATGTGGGAACGGCCACCATACTGACTAGTGGGAAAATATTAAGCCACGATGGTGCAACAGATTGGTCTGGACGCTGGGATAACGAGCGTCAGGGTAGTCAAGATTCAGCCACCAAGGATTCAGGAATTGATACAAGCAGTACTTTTACCAGCAGCGAGGACTCGAATCGTGGAGATGTGCCGAAGGTATTAGAAACGGGTGGTACTCTGGATGAGGAGTGTGACCGTATAAAAAGAATGGAAAGAAAGATTCTTTCTGCATTGTGTGTCATTGATTGTGTCCCCCAAAAGTCTATTCTTACTTTCTTTATCTCTCTCTCTCTATTTCTCTCTTTCTGTCCCTCTGTATTTTTCTCTGTTTCTTTGCCACTCTCCTTTGGTATACGTCTGTCTGTGAGAAAAAGATATTGCTTAAACCCAAACGCCCCGCCCAATTCTCAAAGGAAAACTACAAACAATGTTTTTCTATGTTTGTTGTTCTTTCATCATAATGTTAATGTCCCTTAAAATATTCATTTTCAGTTTGCTCTAAAAATTGCATGTTCCATCTAAACCCTGTATATACTTATATACCAACATATATGTATATATATACGTCTATGTATATAGTGCATGACTACATTTTACACAAAAATTCTCTCTCTATGCACGTTAATCATTAGTTATTCCTTTAAGCATGTCTCAAAGCACAACATTTGCCGCACTTAGTAAAATTTTCCAAGCTCTACAACCTTTCCAAAATAGAATAAACTCAAATCAAAAACAAAACAAACGTATGTGTTCTCAAAACGTATGTATGTAGGCCTAACGTTATGTAACGTTAAAACTCTGTGAATGATACATAACCAAAGATCTATCTATTTCTTTAACTGTCCAAACTATCTACAAGTATTTCTCTCTCTCTTGTTTTGAAAGTAGAAAGCAACCAAAGTTTTAGTGTATAAGTCAAAATGAATGTAAAACAGAAAAAACGATAACAACAAAAACAATGTCTGTACAAGATGTTTTATAATACATGTTTTTCTTTTAAGACTAACCTAGACTTAAAATTTACTTACAATTAGTATTTAAGGAACTTTTGTGATGGAAAACTGAAACTTAAAAAGAAAAACTAAAAAAAAACATTTTACTATTCCTGCATACCACCCATAACACATTGCTTTAACCACCACCACAACTCGCCACCATACAAAAATCTATTCAAAATTGCCAAATCATCAACCTCAATTTCAACCAAACAATCCACTTCACCCAACCAAATATCACCAACAATCAACCACTCCAAACCACAACCAAATCGAACATACATACCTAATTCATGTATAGAATCCGGTGAATTGGCAAACATCCGCGGATAATACTCGCATGATTGGTCACATGATATTACGTAAATACTATGATGGGGAAGATATATTAGGATTAAAGGTGAACGGTGGTCAGCCCATTCGCAACGTTGGAGGAGGAGGAGGAGGCGGAAGTGGACGTGCTGCAATTGTTGAAAAAGTCAAACGGGGTTCAGTGGCCGATCTTGAGGGCCATATTAGACCAGGTAAACCATACATTCATACATATATATCTCTCTCTCCTCCTCTCTCTCTCTCTCTCTCTGTGTCATTACTCATTGCGCCTTTTTTGTCTATTCTTTCTATCTGTCTCTTTGTTTCTAACTGTTTAACACA
This sequence comes from Drosophila insularis, assembly GCA_018903935.1. Lineage (NCBI taxonomy): Eukaryota > Metazoa > Arthropoda > Insecta > Diptera > Drosophilidae > Drosophila > Drosophila insularis. Next base: position 346,433 of record JAEIFP010002295.1, on the reverse strand, counting down.
CTTCTCATCATAATCTCAAATCACTCCATCAGGCGACGAGATCATCGAATGGAATGGGCGTAATTTACATAACAAAAGTAATGATGAGGTCTACGATATCATTGACGAAAGTCGATTGGATGCACAAGTGGAATTGATTGTATGCCGCTCATTGTTATTACCACCAACGGGGGGGACAAGTGGAATCGGAGTCAGTGGTGGCGCCGATAGTGGTGGAAGTAGTAGCAACGTAAGCCCAAGTAGTGCCTGTTCCGCCGCCTCTGGTTCCGCCACTAGCAGCAACGCCACGCGTCGATCAACGGCCAATTTTCCGCACAGCGGTCTGGCCAGTAGTATGGCAGGAAGTGCAGTGGTCAGCAGCGGCGGACGTTATGTACAACGCAAAGGTATATACAATTGCTTTTAAGATGAGATGATCAACAAAATATACCAGTGTGTGTGTGTGCGTGTGTGTGTGTGTTGTGGGTGGGATGCTGATGTTGTCTTGGGAAAGAGAGTGATTATTTAGCTAGCCGCTCAAGTTATTTCTTACTCTTATACCGAATCAATAGTAAAGTAATGGCAAAAAAAACAATTTTGTTTTCATAATGACACACAGTTGAACAAACTTATTTAAGACAAACACTGAGACCATTTAAAAACATGACTTTAGTTCAGCAAAAGCCCTCGACAGAATATAAAATAGATAGTGGTTGAAATCTCTACAAATTGGCTAAAGACCATTTGCCTTCACTTTTTACCATCAGCCCCAACAGTTGATGTTATCGAACTGCAGCATCATCGTGATAAGCCCAGCGTTTTAATAACCTCGCCGGGCTCGCCGGATTTTAATGTGAGTGCATCGACGGCTCCTTCGTCAGCAACAGGACTACGACAACGTGGCGGCTCACAGCACCAGAACGCCAACCAACAAACGTCACAGACTCAGCAGCAGCGTCTTGGACCAAGCCTTAGCAGCAGTCACAGCAGTAGCGGAAGCAGCAGCGGCACCGCCAACAGCAGCAACGCCAATTTACAATCTACCGCCACTTCTGGCGGTCTCCACGGTACAACGACGGCGGGCCACCATCATCATTGCCATCAGGCAGCGTCATCACCGTCATCGCACGCGCATCATGGCCACCCCCATATGGGCACCACTACCCAACCCATACCTATTGAAGGGCGATTGCAGCTCAAAATCGGCTACGATCAGAATACGCTTCAGTTGATTGTGACATTGGTGTGCGCCACCGGATTATCCCTGCGACAGAGCGGTGCAGCTCGTAATCCCTATGCAAAAGTGAGTGTTTAGTTCAATATAACGTTCGCATTGCCATTAACTTGGTCTCCTTTTCAACAGGTGTTCCTTCTGCCCGACCGTAGTCATAAGTCAAAGAGGCGTACGAAAACAGTGGGCACCACTTGTGAGCCTCGCTGGGGCCAGACATTTGTGTATTCGGGGCTGCGACGCTGTGATCTCAATGGTCGTCTGCTAGAGGTAAGCATCCCCTAGTCTTACAAATACTTGTAATCTGTTTATGAACCTATTAACTGGTCTTCTGATTCTCCTAATTAATCATAAGGTCACACTTTGGGACTATGTGCGATATGGAGCCAACGATTTCCTTGGCGAGGTTGTACTTGATTTAAGTCATCTGATATTGGACGATGAGGCTGAATGGTATCAGCTGCAAGGGCATCAGGATACCTCATATCTCGTATGTGTGGGCCGGGGGTGAAAATGGAAATTTAATTTCCTTTATCCTTTCATTTCATTTAAATTTTTGTTGATATATATGTATATAGCATATATATTTTGAACGTGGTGTTGGTAATACGTACATATGTATCTAATGAGTTCGGATCTACGTAGTTATATCCAGATTACAGTTTGTTGGGCGAAAAACTTAACACAGAAACTGTCTAAAGTAACAAAACAAAACCAAAAAAAAAGAGAAAAAAAAGAAAAAAGAATATTTCATTTAATTTGCTATTGTTTTGTTTATTATATTTACTAGTTGTAATGCCTATTCCAAACCTGCCCCAAGCCCTGCGGCTATCATGAACAACAAAATTTTAGTCAAATTATAATCTTTAGCATTCCCATAAATATATATACACACACACGCACACATACATATGTATTGTATGTATAAAGTGTGTTTGTTTATATATATATATATATATAAATATATATGTATCGTTTTCCTTTCTGCTGTTTTTTGTTTTTTATTTGTATTGTCCTGCACCCCGCCAAATACATGAACGTTGAAACCACCCACCAAAAACCACCTTCTACCATTACTATACACTACAACAACATGCTGCGTTACGTTACCGTGTTACGTTTCGTTCCGTTTCATACATCTTGAAACATCTCGACGCTAAAATTTATGACAACAATAGTTACGTGACGAGGGCAGCGATGTGGACGGCCTGATACTGACACCGACAGATCATTTATCACCACCAAGCACCATGTCGCGTCTTAGTGATTCGGATACCATGTCCGAATGTGACATCGATGGAATGACACCCGGGGCCAGCATATCATCAATGGGCAGCTCAGCCAGCCCACCGCCGCCCCCCTTGATAGAGGTAACAACCACCATATCAACATCAACAACAACAACAACAACAGCCAGCTAGCACACTGTGAACAACAAAATTATATGAAATTCTATTTATTTATGTATATACATTTTTACATATTTACTACACAACCAACCACCAACAAGAACAACCGACAAAAAGTCTAGTGAGGACCCATAACGGGACATGCATACCCTAAAAAACCATTCTCATAAACATTATACATACATCTCACTCAATCGAAACTTGCCACTTGCAGCAACAATACACAACCCCATACACACACACACACACACACACACACACACACACACACAAACAGACAGACATTCTTTGTATTTTTCTGTGATTCTTCTCTTCATTTGTGTTGATTTCTGTATACTCTTTGCTTTTAAAAATCTTTAAAAACCAAGATCGATTCATAAAAGTAAAAGAAAATTCCAATTATACCTTTCTGCACCAAATACCCAATATTGGACAGCAACTTCTGATTTTTTACCTCACATTTTTTAATGGAAAGAGTATACAAATTTAATATGTGAATATGCAACCAAATGGATTTTATTTTATTCCGTTATTCCATTTTTCTATTTCATTTCCTTTAGTTAATTTCATACATGTTTGTATGTGTTTTTTCTGCGTTCAATATTTTACAAAAGTCGCAAATATAGCATTCGGCACCATTTCGGAGGTCATTTGCACACAATACCTATTTACATTGAAATATATACACACATACAAACATAGATAGACACATACCCGTCAATTCATTAACCTTTAACTTGCATGACCCTTTATCTCCTATTGCAAGTGATCAGAAAGAGATTCTACACAACACATTCCAACTGTATAAAGTAAATGCGTTTTAATTGAGTTATCTATTTTGTTTTCAATTACATTTGTTTTATTGATTTTGAACTAATTGGTGTCGTTGTTTCGTTTGCTGCGTGTGTTAAATTTTTCTCTCTTTTCAAACTATCTAACTATCCAGCTGTAAATCCAAACTTTTACTGTCAGCGCGATGTATTTCTGCCTCTCTTCAATACATTAATTGCGAACTGAAAATCTTCTTTCAGCTAAATAAGAAATACTGATATAATGTTAAACTACAAGCATAATTTTAAGTAAATTAATTAAGATAAGACGTAAGAATAATATTGAGAACACATATAGGATCGCAACCACGAAAATGTGACAAAAAAATGAAGGAAAACCCATACGCAAATTTCTATAAAATTTTATTGTAGAGACAGCAAAAATAATATCCCTACTGTGTTTTCTATTGCATGCTTCCTTAATGTAAAAGGCACACACTCGCTTGATACTATCCCAACCAGCTCCACATAGAATAACATATTGTATATATTAATAATTTGGCTTCTTTTTGTAGTTTTAGTTATGTGTGTAGTGGCATTATGTATAATTTTCATTAACTGCGACACCTAAAACACACATCACAACCCCCAGTTTTACTCCCACGGAGAATATCCACCGCAAAGCAAGACGCAATGAAAGAAAACAATATTCCAAACATCAATTGTAATTCCAATAGTATTATTAATTACAAATGGTACTTAAGTAATATTTCACTATCATACACACTCGTACACATAACACACCCATATACACGCACATTTAAGTAATTATTAACTTGCTCTCATATTGCCCATACGTTCATTTAAACCCCTTTTCTCTTTCTCTCTTTTTCTTGATTGATTTATTTCTTTCACAATATAAATATCCCCGCGCCCCACAAAAAAAAAAAAAAACACCACTATCTTCCATTATCCTTTTTCTAAAAAACTATATAATTTAGCTTGATTTAAACGAACGTCGATCCAGACGCGACATGTCACCACAAGGCCGTAAACGGGTAGCCGGAATGGTGGCTCGTGATTATCGCACTGTATCTGGCATTGGACAAAGTTATCATAATCAGGTTTGCACCCCAAAATAAGCTACAACAAATTCTTAATAATAGAAACAATTCAAAACAAAACAGACGACAAAAACAAGACATGTGCGGGGTATATTTATTGTATTATAAAACACGACAGCAATTTGTAAGTTGTTTTGATTAAATATTAACTGCTAGAATACAATGTAAAGACTGACTTGTCAAGAGAAAACACCCTTTCCCCATACTCAGCCATATACAGATTAGTGTCTTTTTATCTATCTCTTTGCCATTATTCTAGCCCATTGAGTCCAATATTTAGTGCACCAATTTATTGAAATACATATATAATTTTGATAATCTGATAATCAAGCCTACATACTTACCACTGCTGTTCCTAAAAACCTACATCTATACAATAATATAAATTAAATTTCGTGTTATCCGTTGAGTTCCTTTCCGAATAATGTATTCAAACCATTAATAACTTTTAATATGCTTTCCATCTTCTTTACTACTTACTAAAAATATACTTCTAAATATGTATGTACCTGTAAATGTGTCTGTAGAAGTTGCAGTAACTAAAGTTAATGGAATCTATGCCCACACACACAAACAGCCAATACACCTATTGTATCTTACAAACACAAACACACACACTCACACACAAGAAATAACGAAAGCACTAAACTATATCATATACCTATTTATATACCTATGCATATCTAGTCATTAAGATCGAGATTCATCAGTGAGATTTGATGATCCCTCAGTCACAATCTTTACCCACAATCTCAACTCTTAGCATTATGCCTTTCCTAACGTTTCCGGTAACCCACCATCAATTTAACAGGTATCTGGAACTGGCTACTACCGACGTGGAAATGGTGTGGGTCCAGCCATTGGACCTGGTGGTATGAGCCTGAATCAAAGAAGTCATTCGGCAGCTCCTAGTGATAATTACCATAGTGGCGAAAGGGGAGTAGGACAAGGTGGTGTGCCTTGTGCAGGGGTAGGCACTGGATACGGCTATAGAAGCAGCAGTCCACGACGTGGATCACTTTCGCCACCTGACGATCGGTATACAGATTATCCAGTGCTTCCAGTACACCATCCAAGTGGACAAAGCAGCGGAACAGCGACGGCAACTATACAACAGCAACGATTTCAATCACGGTCCGCGACAGCCACGCCCACAGGTTCCCCAAAGAAGCGGCAACTGCCACAGGTGAGTCGAGTTACCCAACATCCTCGGCGCAATTTTTTTTAAGTCCGTTCCAAGTGCATTAATTGTTCGCCATACTTTAATTGGTTGGTCAGGTCCCCGGACAGTCTTCGCGCAGTGCCATGCTGAGAGACCGGTTGGGACAGGATTTCGATGAACGTTTGGCGGGGGGCAGCCGTTTTGGCCGGCATCGCACACGACAGCCGCACCATCAGGCCACATATCGCAGCACCGGCATGGGTGGCTGGGAGCGACACTATACTGGACTTTCTGACAGTGATCTGCATGCAATGGACACCACACGAATGCGTCCGCGGCACTCGCTATCTCCAGATAAGGATTTTATGGGCGAATTCGGTGACTCTGATATGGAGTCGGTGGTTAGTGTGACATCTAGTGCTTTTTCTACGCAATCCGAAAGACCGCGTACTTCCCGGGGACTCAGGTGAGTGCTGTAAAAATCAAGAAAATCGAAAAAATGATCAAGAAAGATTCGAAACAAGAAAAGAAGATGAAGAAGGAATAAGATTGCAGCCAGCATACTCGTACGCAAAAGGCAAAGCTGCCCCAAAATTTTATCGAAAAAATCCTCAATACTGTTTAATTAGGCCCTCAATATTAGAAATAGATCAGATTTAACGCTTAACGCCTAACACACTCACATTCACACGCAGACACATACACATAAATATAATTCCAGCAAATTGTTGTTTTATTTTGTTCTGTTTTTTGAGAAAAAAGGGTACGAAAACATAAAAAATTCTTTTATTTTTTTTGCATTTTACTTTTTGCCAAACAAAACAAAACAAATTACTCGCCGCGCGACATACTCTCTGTCTCAAATTGTCTCTCTCTCTCTCAACAACAACAACTCTATGTATATTTTGTGTTGCGAATGCTCTTTCACTATACGCCACACCACCACCACCAACACCACCAAAATAACAACAAAAACAACACGTCAACAATATAACAAATTACAACCACAACTCGTTGACTACGGACGTTCGTTCCACTTACATATCCATACCCTGCGCTGTTTTATATCTACCACCCACCATGCCCACCCTTTCGCTTGTATACTAAACACACATAAACGCCCCACAATCCACACACAATCCACAATCATGAACGAAACAAAAAAAATGTTACGATCGCCCGCCCCACGTGCCTTGCGACCTTCGCTCCCGTTTTCAAAATTGTGATCAAATAAACATTAGCTACCCACGCAACGTGCGCAGCTTCCTACGCCCCAATGATGCAGGAAGACCAGGAGGAGGAACTATAATGGAGCCGAACCGCGCCAATACCATTGAGGTGGACGACTGTGATTATTTGCCATCGATGCTGTTAATGGAGCAATTGGAGCAACTGCAGCAATTGGCTTCGATGGCTGCAGCCGACTCACCGCCCAACACGGCTGGTTTGGGGCGGCAACATATTGTCATAACAGATGGTGTAGATGGAGGCCACCTGATGGAACAGTTTTTAATAGAGCCAGCCATTGTGGCTGAGGAAATGCCACTAGTATCAGCATCATTAACACCGGTTCCAGTAACAGTAACTGTACCAGTACCAGTACCTCTACCAGCAACGCCATCTTCATTTGATCCACTCAATCCTCATCTTCATTTACATATGCATTCTGCCGCCTCCGGCTCCTATTTGTCGCCAACTTGCCATTCATTTTTAACGCCCAACGGACGCCAATCTATACCCGCTCCTGCCCACGCCCACGCCCACGCCACCACCACCGCCTCCAACCATGCTCACGCTGCTGCCAATACATATGCGCTACCTACGAGCTACGAGCAATTTATGAATCTCTTTCGCAGCTCCTCGCCCATGCCACCCGCCCACGATCATGCACACACAGTATCCTCGTCTCCCTCGTCGTATGTTGGCTATGTGCGTGATCATTTGGACAAGAGCTGTAGTCATTGCCAAAATGGCAGCCAGCCGGTGGTGCTCTCCACTAACACAGCCCTGGCCACACCTGGTGTAGCAATTGGCGCTTGCTCGGATCCTTGTTGCTTGGCCGATTCACATCCGCACCCCCAGCATCAACCCATTGCCTATCCGTATAGTGCCGAACAATTGATGCGCCGGCCCTCACTCTCCATGTACCGAACATCAAGTGCCAGCTCGGAACCATCGCTACCCACCATGGATCCGTCTATGTGTGGTGAATGCGTGGATCAGCATTTTCTCGGCGGACACACTGGGCCGCAAGTAAATCTTGGTGCAGTACCCACGTACCATGTGCATACTCCGACTCCCACGGCTCATCGTCGAGCCAAAACCAAAATTCAAGTCCCGACACCACAACTACCAACTCAATCGGTGTTGCGTCTTTCACGTCAATTGAGTGAAGATGCTCTGGTGTCAGCCGTACCTATATCGGAGGCTGTTGCCAAGGCCCAACCCACATCTATATTGAAGAAACCAAAACTTGACCGTCGCCGCATGTTTCATGAGGCTGGACAATCAAGATCCCTGGACTATGATGATCTGCATACAAAAAGTTGGGGACGACGACGTATTCGTTATGAGGACGAGGTACAATGCCATTATCCAAATCATGCTGTTAATGAAGCCATATCACGTAGTTTTGGCTCCGAAACAAATATACGCCAATCCTATATGGGAGCCAATGTAGATGCCCAAAATCCATTGAGTCACTCTCACTTTCTCGTCACCGATGATAAAATTGTGACAATCACCTATGATTCTGATGTCGGTTGGACACGACGCGGAGTAGCACCATCACATTTTCGGGGACCACACCGTCATCACATGTCGCTAGACTTACAACGGACGAATCAACAGAAACTATATGGCCCTGCCGCGCCATATTTAAAACGACGACGCAATCTACCTCATCCACCAAGTGCACAAAATGCACATAATTTTTCACCAATGGATGTGGGTGGAGGTGGGACAACGGGAATGATAGGTGCCAACGATTTTGGAGTGGGAGCTGGTGTCGACAGCGGAATCGGGGGCGGCGTACTTAACACTTTTACAACCAATCCAGATCCACACAAAATGCTCACTACAACAACAACCTCCACCAACCACAATTTCAATAGCCAAGCGAGTAGTGTTAGTTTTAGTAGTCATAGTCACCAACAACAACAACAACAAAAAGGGAAAGAAGGCGGAACGATGGCATCGGAACAACAGACGAAAATTGGTAGTGGGAGCGGTGGTGCAGCAACTGCATCCGCTGCTGCTGCTGGTCATGTCGTCGTCGGTGGTAATAATGCTAATAATACTTCTTCTTCCTCTTTTGCAAATCCCCCACAACAACAACAACAACTACATCACGGTGTCATGGCAACAACAACAAATGCATCACCCAATCAACAACAACGACTCCCATCATCGACAACAACAACACCACACAATACCAACAACAACAATTTGACGCTACATGACGCAACAACCACCAACAATCCCACACCAACAACCACCACCACTTCCACCATCACAAATACATGCACAAATCTCACAATAACAACAACCACATCGCCGAATATAATGACTGCGGCGGCGGCGACGGCGACGATGATGACAACAACAACAACAACAACAACAACAACATCAACAACAACAACAACTGCTACAACAACTGCCACAACGAACGAACCAAACGCAACAACCGAAACAAATGCAAATGCGGATACAAATACCGATGCGGATGCTCTTGATGTTATCGATTGGGACGCAATTGACGCGATGTTGGATGATGATTTTAGCGAATACGACAAAGAGAAGAACGGGACAGACGGTACTGGGATCGGTGGAGCCAAATCGACAGAAGGTGGGGCCGAGGCTGAAGAGAAAGTAGGTGAGTAGCAAACTATAGCATACTTATTAGGGCACTAGGCAAACAAAGTTGATGTTCCAGCCCGTTTCTTTTTACATTTTTCATGGATGCTTTTCTTAATTATTTATATATCTTTTTTGGTTTTCACCTACAGATGGCAGTCTCTCTGATACGACAACCGATCGCAAGAAAGGCGGTGGCGGTGCCATTGATCAAGAACGTTCACCCAAGAGCGGCAGCGGTATGGGAAAAAAATCCAATTCCACCTCGCAATTGTCGGCAACAGGTAGGACTACTTTGTTGCCTTGTTTTTGATATGCCGTTTCGTTTAACAGTTCTAGTTCAATTAACTTACTAAAAACTCATCCAGAATTATATCAGAATTATTAAATCAAACGTATAGTAAGCTCATAAATCATTATATTTCTTGCTAGTCTCTCTCTCGGATGCATTTCGTGCATTTTAATTTCTCACGATAAAATTGCATATATTTTTGCGTTATATTACTAACTAACTAATCCATCATGAACATTAAGTTAAGGCTGAAACTAACAAGCATTAAGCATAACAATAGTGTAAACTCACAAATATTTAAATTGAAAGGTCGTAAAAGACGTATGGGCTTTGGAAAGAAGGGTAAGAACTCATTTACCGTGCATCGCAGTGAAGAAGTGTTACCCGGTGATATCACGCGTGAGATCCGCGGCGGAGGCAGTGGTATCAGTGGTGGAGCTGGTGCCGGGGGCCTTTCGCGTGGGTCCTCATCGGAGGCGGATGCCATTGAACAGTTTTTCGGCGATGGCGCTGGTGGGGAAAGGTGCGCACATATTCTACTACTCTATATTTTATCAGTAACTGTCCTTTTGATTTTTTCGCTCTTACAGTTTTTCGTTTAACTTTTGAATTCAAATTATAATTATTTATAGTTTTGTTTGATTTCCATTATTAAACCAAAAAACAAAATAGATAAAATTAAAAGTATTTATGATGATAAACATTAGTTGGCCAAGAACAAAAACAACAGAAATAAACAACAGTAAACATCATGCAAAGCTCCCCCTCCACATCGGGTTTTACTCTTTTAAATATTATTTTTCTTATTAATTTACCGAAATATTTAATTAAGTTCACCTCGAAGCGCAGTCGCAGAATCAAAATAAACATTAACCAGCAAACAATCCAAAGTCGATACGTATTTTTAGGCTTAACACAAAACAAACCAAAAAGAAGAAGAAGAAAACTCATAAACCTCCACTCCAAAAGCTTTGCTTTTTCGGGCAGTTGCAGCGGTATTAAGGCAAATGGCGAAACCAAGCAAAGCTTTTGGCCAAGTTGGACTGTAAGATATAACTAACCGTTCACAAAAAACGCCTAACTTCAATTTACTGTTTTTAGTTCTATGTTTGTTTGTTTTTATTTTATCTACCTACATTTACTGCAACATTTTACTAACCCCCGGATAAATAAAAGCCACTTGTTTGATATTGTTAATACATATATATATATATCAATTATTAAAACAAACTTGTTATAATCCTATTATCCAATTAGACCTGGTTTCGACAATATACAACAAATTATTAATATATAAACATCAGTTTTATCTAGAACTTTGTTCGATATGCATGCATCGATATATCTACTTTCTTACATTCTTAATTGATACAATATACATACAAACACATTTAAATACATATTCATGCAAGATGTATACAGTTAATTTAAAACTATTATTACAGTCATCTAATGGCTAAACATTTTATATGCGTACGTAACTAACCTTAAGCGGTAAGCCGACAAAAACCCAAAAAGTTAAGAAGAACAAAAAGGCGTTCATCAGATATATACATATATTGCATGCCCAAAAATTGCTGCAGTTTCCAATAAAAAATCAAAAGCAAACAAAGAAGAAACTAATGTTTATCATCTGTTTAAAAAAAAAATGAAATTTTATTCGTCCTTCTTTTGTTTTCATTTCATTTAATACAAAATAGACTTTGAATTTGGTTGAATTTATATATGTATGTTTATACATACATACATACATACGTATATATATTCTTAAATATATGCAGGGAGCTCTGTGATAGAAAGTCATCATTTACAAAAACGACAACAACAGACACATTAAAAACTACAACAAAAATCATTTAATTATTGGCAAAAAAAAAAATACATTTATACATATTAAATATAAATTATGTATATAATGGCAAAAGTGAAGCATTGCATAAAGTTTTCAACATGTATCCATTACATACTTGTATCTACAATGTTATAGGTATTACTTATAAAACACAACACGTTTTCGACTTGGTAAAGTTAAACAAAGAAAACAGACGCACGCATTTTGTGCATTAACTTTCGGTTCTCCGATGTGTTTATACCCTTGCAGATTGTCAAACCAAATTCCTACATATATATCAAAATTGTTATCCGAATCGAACAATATACGGAACTGAAATATTTGAATTATGTACATATGTATCCAAAATAGGAAGATCCTAAAGTTGTGATCGATTATTTGCATCTTCTCCTTGTTTTGGCATATCAATTCAATTGGCGTACAAAAATATTATTGTTAACTATATATGTACATACATGTTTCAAATATGTAGAGATCGATTAAAGAAAATAACACGCTTCTGCAAGGGTGTCGATTTAAAAGAATAACTTAAATTTGGTTTTTCGTTTTTTCTTTAAAATATAGATCTGTCTTTAGTTTTTCAATATATGTACTGTATTTATTTTTACATAACAAAAAAATACTTATACGCCTAGTATGTATTACAAATGTATTGTATTCTTTTTTTTAGCCCACAATATCATTTGTTCAGTTATTATTTTATATCATTTTGATATTTTTTGGGGGGTTTTTCAACTCACTCGGGCTATGTCTTCTATTTTAACAAAACTAGTCGCTTTTACCGGCTTTCCGGTGCGGCAAATCGACTTTTCCAAAAGCCCAGCGTCGTCGGATGTATCCAAAACTAAAAGTCCATTGAAATTGGTATCTAGAGAAAAAACACGAATGTGGGTTAATATTTACAGTATCAAAATGCTGTATATACCTAGACTCAACTGTACTGCATATCGTATTTATGTACAACACACTCGATTACATATAAATAAATCCATTCGTTGTTCCTTGACAGACCAATATCTGGGACAGTGTTCAGGCAGCTCCTCTACCACTAGTCACCATCATATCACAATACCTCCACCACATCCATATCACCAACGTCAATCGCGCGGCTCGGCGGGCAGTATCCAGCGATCGGTGGAAGTGCCGCCGGTGCCTTCGGTGACTCGTTACAGTGCTGGGAGTATACATTCGATATCTAGCTCCGAGGGTTCATCGTAAGTTTTATATTCAAAGTTTGGACGAAATAGTTCCAAAACTAAATAAAAAACCAAAACTGAACTCTCCTACTTCGTCTGTGCTTCTGACTCACTCTTTCTCTATATTCATTGGCTTTGTATATGGTAATTTATGTGGCCAAATCCTCTTTACCTCTATATCTATCTCTATCTCTCTCTCTCTTTCTCTGTCTCTCTCTCTCTCTCTCTACGACTCTATATATTTATATATATATATATGTATATATATTTGGCTATTTTTCTTTCTATCTGTCTCTATACATCTGTCACTCTTTGAAACTGTTCCTGATTCTTTGTATTGTAAAAATATGTCTTGTTATTTCTATGTGAGCCTTGAAAAACTTGGAACCTGCATTTTCGAATTTCTTTTATTCTGTTTTCTTTCTTCATTTTTCTTTCAACGTATCATTCTATGATGTTTCACCTAAATACCCCCTGTATTGTATTTCCTTTAACATTACTTCTGTGTACCTTTCTCTTGTCTCGCTAAAAATTGGTTATAATTTGTTTAATTTTGGTATACGTATATAAAGGACAAATATATACTGAAATATTATAAGTTGCATATTACCTCTACTGAAACAATTCCTACCATTGATATGCGCAAATCTCTTGTGAATTTCTACCAAAGTAATTTCTTCAAAATTAAAATAATTTTCCTACAATTTTAAATATGACTCGATGGCAGACGCACAATGTGTGTTTCAAAGGCGTTAAAAACAATTCTGACTGCAGTACCAACTTAATGTACATGTTTTAAAAACTTAAATCAAGTCCAAAACAACTCTTTCAATTTCTTTTAATTTTTCTTTGTTCTTTTTTATTAAAAGTCCAGACACAACCACGAACATTCGCATGCTAATAAAAAAAAAAATCCAGTACAATGACAATGACCAACCCCCTATCTCTTCGGCACTATTCTCAACCATTCACATCACCTCAAAACAATTGAACTCATCTCACCCACCTCTATACTTAACCATATAACAGTCGTAATCGAAACAAAGCAAAAACTGTCTTTCTACAACTCCCTGTGTATAAGAGTTCTTTCTTTCTCTAAAACAAAAGCTACTTGTGTTGATTTCAACTAATAAAAAATAATCATTTTTTGTATGTACTAAAATATTATCTTTATGTAAATTATCCGAAAACAAACCATGCAACCACAAAAAACAAAACCCAATAGATTCTCACCCTCATTGCGTAATGATGGTGCACTGAATGAGTTTGTTGATGGCCTTGGGCCGGGCCAGTTGGTGGGTCGGCAAGTCTTGGGTGCACCTTCGTTGGGGGACATACAGCTGTCATTGTGCCATCAGAAGGGCTTTCTAGAGGTAGAGGTTATACGAGCGAGGGGTTTGCAGGTTTGTATTGTGTTTACCAGTCTATCAGTCCGAATTTGTTGGTTAAACTTTAACAATTTGTAGCAAAAACCATCATCAAAAATGCTTCCGGCTCCCTACGTCAAAGTGTATCTGGTTTCGGGCAAACGTTGCATTGACAAAATGAAAACTTCAACAGCGCGTCGCACATTGGATCCGCTGTATCAACAGCAATTGGTTTTTAAGCAGCCCTATAATGGTTGTGTTCTACAGGTGAGATCTTAAAGTTGAGCTTAAATATACAAGCGTATTGACGTTACTGATTTTTTTTTAGGTTACCGTTTGGGGCGACTATGGCCGGATTGAAAAAAAAGTGTTTATGGGAGTGGCACAGATAATGCTCGACGATCTGAATCTGTCCAATATCGTTATTGGCTGGTACAAGCTCTTTGGCACCACCTCACTGGTCAGTTGTCCCACTAATATAGGTTTAGGCTCTAGGCGTTCATCATTAGCCTCACTCGATTCACTCAAACTCTAAAAGAAAAAAACAACAACAACAACTTTAACTAAAAGCCGTTCTACATACACAACTCGTACAACAGTTTATATAGACATAAATCGCATACTTAGATCGAAGCAAATTCAAATTGGAATATTTGCAATAGTCAACAAATTTTCTATGTATATATGCAAAACATGTACATTTGCGTTTAGTTAAACACTGAAAATCTTCCATAAACACACGCACCTTTCCTGTACTATACACACACACACTTACACACCCAGTTATTTATATATATAAATACATAATATATATATGTTTGCGGATCCAATATAACACAATTGTTAAATTGAATGGACAAAGAAAGAAAAACAAAATCATAATGAACATTCTATCGCAAGTCACCTAAAAATCACCGTTACCGTTACTTTCAACGTAGTTTTTTCTAGACTCAAAAAAATACTCATATAGGTATGTTTCTCTATCCCCAACTATCCAACAAAAAATACACAAAAACCACATAAAACACTTAGAATACAAATTCAGAATTTAGCAACTATAAGTATTCACTGCATGTGTAGCTATAGTCGATTCATATATACATAATCCAAAATTATAGTATTGTTTCCTAATTTTTAATTTTATTTTAATCTACATACTGACATAAACTCCTTATAAGTATATATACATATATATATAAAAAAAAATGGCAAATTCTGGCTAGAAATCTAAACCAGCACACAACATATTTGTTTGATATTAGTACGCTAGATCTAGTATAGATCTTTTAAAAGGAAATTGAAGTGGTTAAACCGAAACAATTCATTTTCAAAATAAAACCCACCCTTACCAGGGTCGTCCGATTGTTTGGGCTGGTGAATCTATAATTATGGAGGATCCGGCTGAATAGCTAAAAAGCAAACGAACAACAGCAACAACGAAAATACTTTA
Organism: Drosophila insularis; assembly: GCA_018903935.1. NCBI lineage: Eukaryota > Metazoa > Arthropoda > Insecta > Diptera > Drosophilidae > Drosophila > Drosophila insularis. The sequence continues at coordinate 330,746 of JAEIFP010002295.1, read as the reverse complement.
AACACCCACAGCAAAAACAAAAAACAACACAAGCATGCTTATCGAAAATCAAATTCAATATGCAATCGTAATTGAAAACTCGAAAACTTGCCATATAAGCAAATCGAACTGAATTGAATTGTAAGTGAACACACAGACTTATGTTTTATTTCACAAAAATTGCAATTAACTTTCATATAGTGATTACGTTCACAGACTGCTTTAAAAATTATCATAAAGGCTAATTGACATTATTTTCAGGAAAGTGAATATTGCAGTCTGTTTGCGTTATGCCATACTCAATATACTCAGAATAAATATATTTTGCATTATATTAAAGCCATTTTGCCATTTTACAGCCGAAAAATACAAAACACAAAATATATATGTACATTTATAAATTTTGAAATTGAATTTACACACAAGCCGATTAGCAAATCAACTTTCTGCCTGAATAAAAAAAACAATTACTCACCACCTCCAGAAAGTACGCAGTTTGCCTAACAGATCACTAATTTTGACAATTTAAAATGATAATTACAGTAACCCTTGCAAAGAGCTGCCAGCCAGGCGGCAGCCAAATAGCAAAGAACTACAATAATGATCAGGATCAGCCCAACAACAGCAGCGAGAAAGACGGCCACGAAACGGGAAACCTCATCAGGCAATCCGCACTTGCTGGTCTCTAACAATAAGCTAAGTAAAATCCAAGTCTAATTTTTTCTATATATACTAACTAACTACTTATGTTAGAATGGATTTCCAAAATAAGTCATGAAAACAAATGCATTTATAAAAAAAATAAAAACCGAAAGAAAAACAAATCGAAAAAATAACGAGATTATCAAGGGAAGATAAAATAATATAACACAAATAGATCCAAAGATGAAAAACAGCTAACTTTAACTAACAGAATACATTTAACTAACATGAAACTATTTCAAAAACATTAAGAAACAATGAAAATATAAAATGTAAATTATTAAATATTCGAAAAATTATTTTTGATTGTTTTCGTAATACGATCTAATATATAAAATATGACGATGATGATGATAATGATTATTATATTATTAATTAATTATTATTACTTGAACTATTGAAAACTGACGTAAAAGAGAAAGAAGTATAAACATAATTGAAACTGTTTAATAATTAGCTAAATCTAAATCAATAAATGAAAAAAAACTGGTTATACTATATACACATATACATAGATATATTTCGACAAAAAAAGACGGATTATTTAAGAATATTCATATATCTAAAGTTTAAGCCAGCAAAAGAACCACTAAAAATTAAATAAGCCTAACTTAACGTTAAACTTAAAGTTACAAATGCAAAGAACAACAAAATTGAGATATATATATATATTATATATATACATATATTGTATGTGTTAATCTAAAAAAAAATATATATATTTACGAAATGATGAACAAATTAAAAAGTTTAGTATATAAAATAAATTCAATTGATTTTAATTGAATAATACAAATTGAACTCAATGCCTGTAAATAGATACCCTCACACACGCACACACACGTATATACAGACACCTACATTGATTTATTAATCGCCAATAGCAAAAATTTGCTCAGTCACCCCAAAATGAGCGAGTTTTTGCTAGAAATCCTGAGTAAATGGCATTATTGTTATTTTCGCTTTTAGAATGTTAAATAGAAATCGGAGAATTCAATCGAACTGTCATGGAACTGAATAATTTCGAATAAATTAAAAATATTAAAATATATATTTATCATATGTATGCATTGATCTTCTTTCTAAAAAGAACTCTTTTCGTATAGCCGATAAAAAGTATATTATCCAATGGTAGTTTCGTTTGCCAACAGCTTAAAATCAAGTTCAATTGCATTCTCTGAGAAATATTCCCTTGGTTGTTTGCTTTTGAGTTTGCCAAAAAAAACGCATGAAGTACCTTCAAAAAAAAAGTAAAAGCGTGAGCTGTAAAAAATAAAATAAATAATAAAATTAAATAATAAAAAAAAACAAAAAGGAAGTAACAAAATAACGTTACCTGCTTGCCAAAAAAGATATTAAAATGCATAAAACACTCCAAAAATTATTGCAAAATTTTCTTAATTAAACTCCAGACATGTCTTTTGTTTTTTATGGTTTTGCAACATTTTGTAATGCATTTTTTTAATAGAGTGATGGTGAAAATGTTATAGGATTCATCACATTTTTGAGTAGGTAAACATATCAAACATATATATTTATACAGCTATTGTTCCTATTCAATGGATACATCTATCGAGTAACTATGAACGAAAACATTCCTCTTGCGTAAGCATATATACATACATACATATATTGATTTTAACCTTTCCGTCCATTCAGCTTTCCGCACATATACATACATATATGTACATACATGCTTGCATATATGTCCATCCAATAATCAGCTTCCTGAAATAGCCAAATTCATACAAATAATAGACGTACATTACATATTCTACATCCGTACATTAGTGAAATATCGTAGAAAAGCCCCAAAAGCAACAAAATGCATACAAAATGTTGCAAACTATAGACGAATCAGAAGAAGAAAGAAAACAAAACTCTTAAACTAAGTATTGTATAAGCAAGGTTTCCAGCAAACTAATTTATACGATATAAAAAGCCCAGTTGCATACACACATACATACATACACACACACACACACAGACACACAAACAAACAAACCATGAACAAAACCCCTTCACTATCTTCCTCAATCTCTAACTCTTGACCTATTGATATATCTCAATCTATCTATATATGTATCTATCTCTTTTTTTCGCAAAACATGGCCATTACGACAAGTTCTTCAAAAATAATTATCTTGAATGTCCTACGACAAAAATTCCCTTATTAAGGAAAGCCAGAATCCCTCTACAAGATAGAGTCTCCTTTTATAGTGGTCGGCAAAAGAATAGTTAGTCTATTCTTTCGTTAACGATAAACTCGTAGGATATTTTCCGGCTGATGTCCCAAATCTGAAATTCTTCATGAATTTTCATTCATTTTATTGTAATAAGTGAAAGTATAAATTAAACATTTACCAAGCATATTTTAAATTATTATTAGAATAACACTTTACCTTTCTCTCCATATGAGGAACAAGTTGCCATATGGAAAACCACAGACAGACTTCAGAGGAAGAATACAACATGATATATATTTGTCAAGATCAAGTTTACATACAACCAAATACAATGACAAAAAAAATATCATTTATTGCAAATTATTGAAAACAAAAACGAAAGCAAAAATAAAAATTTAAATATACAGAAAAGGCAACAAACAAAATGGAGAAAAGCTCCAAAAAATACTTTACTGTGTATTTTATTATCTCGACAACAATTCGACGGTCGAGAAACGACAATAAACTGTGACATGAATATGTAAAAAACCAAAAGTTAAGAAAAAACTAAAGCTATATCTAAATTGTATTATTAAACAACCAACATCAAATTGGCGGAGAAATGTATTAAATATTAATAATGACAACACACACAAATATCACACAGAACCTTGAACAAAAAAAGAACAACTAAAAACTGTGTAAACTAATATAAAAAGCCACAAAAAAATACAAAGATTCAGTAAAAGTAAACATTTAAAAAGAAAAACAAACAAAAAAATAAAAAATTCATTAAAATTGTTTTCTAATAAAGCAAATAAAAACGATATGAGGTCTTGAATATTTTGTTCCTAAAAAATTAGATCCGAATGAATATTCTTAGCAATCACTATTCAGTATTTGCTACTTTCAAACTTAAAAATGTATTCTCTCTAATTTACACGATAAAACAAACGTGTGGGTATTAGTAGTGGGAGATATATGTACATATACTTTCCGCATTCGGCCATGTGGCAGCAGCCCAAACTTTTGCTGTATGACGTATTCGCACGGTTCGCCAGATGAACGAACACCATTCAGGATAATATTTGAATGACTTACAAAGGCAGTCCCAAGTATCGGACTGGATCCGACTTAGGATTTAAAAAGCAGTTAAGAAAATAAATGATACTTTGGGTATTATAGTTTTTGCAGTCTGCATTTAGTGGAGCTCGGTAAGTAAATAATTGTAAATTATTCCAAATTAATTGCCTTAGTACATCGCAAAGAATAATTTGTAACAATTGACATTTACTGCGGGGGTATAAAGAAAATTTTGGCGTAGGGTAAGTTCATTTCCCAATGTTTTCGTTTTGTTTTATATCCTTGCATTATTATATTTTATAAAATAATAACGCAGAGAAGAAGACGTTTCCAACCCCATAAAGTATATACATATAAGCAATCTATAACCTAGATGAGATGAAGTATGAAAATCATTCGAAAAATCCCTGAAGGAGTGGAATTATTATTACCAAATCGAAAAATGAGATGGTTTCGTGTGTACAACATCGTGTTCCAAAATTTTAACAAGATCGGATTAGTAGAACACAAGTTATAATCACTTTTCATCGGCTATGCTTGAACGCTGCCAGCAGCCTTCTACATCATTGCTGATAATCAGCAGAGCACACACATGTATATTTGATCCCTGATATATGGATGTACATATGTATGAACACATACAATGGGTTTAAAATAGGAGAGAATAGCGAAATGGTAACAGATAGAGTAAGAGCTTAAATGATTTGATTTTTTATATATGCGGTTACTCAGTTCCTTTGCACGCCCCACCGAGTGACAAGATAGGGTCGCATCGACTGATAAGATCAATTTGATCATTTAATTTATTTCGCTTTTACTCGCTCTGGAGAAGCAATGACCAATTATTACACAAATTCACTATGTCTTGCACAAGGCATTAGTTACCAAAGAACAAGTTAATAAAATTAGAATTCTCTTTAAAATTTCGTTGTACTTCGACACATTAAGAATTTAACTGGAACCTCTCAAACATTTGTTTGACAACATTTACGACCAGCTTATCAATATACTTATCTTTTCAGACATAGCTGTATATAAGGGTCGGGATAGCGAAAATTCTTACAATTCAATATTAAGCTCCGACCGACACAATATGGTTAATATTATCAGTGCTCTGTTTATCTTAATTGGTTTATGCCTCACTGGGGCCACTCAGCTGGAACTAGAGTTGCAGGCACTAAAATCTGCTAAAAGCCTTAAGTTCCATCAACTCATGGAGCTGCGTCCTTTGAGAGTGGAATTTGTCAAGTATTATCAAAACATTTCGGCATTACCAGATACAACCGATCAGTTAGATCTACAGTGTTTTGCCGACATAACTCTATGGATGAGCAGCATTAATTCAAGCAGTTATTGGGCTTTAAAAAGTGAGTATATGTTAATATATACATATGTATATATAAATAAGTATTTCTACAAAGACTTAGTCGTGTTTTTTTTAAGTGTTTGACTCCTGGGGATCAATTCCATCGGGGTATTTGTATGGAAATCTATATGATATGGGCAATTACGATGAATGCCTAAAGATCAACAAAGTCATTAACTCTACTCATAATATAAAGGGCAAATACGGCTTTATGCATCTGCCAATTACCAAATATGTTCTTGGTATAGACTTAAAAATTTTTAACATGAAAATCGCTTCCTGTTTTCCGGCTTCTTGCTCCGCCCAACAAATGAACCAATTGCTGACAATATTGTTCCAAAACTTACTTAACTTAGAAAAGGAACCCGATTTAGTTATCATAGATGAGGAAAGTTGCCAAACAAACAATAGTCAACCAAAGGATGGCCTTACAATATTCATAATGTAAGTCGCGTTGCCCATTGGACACGAAAATGTATTAATGATAAATTAATGTTTCAGTGCAATTTTGTCGCTGTTTACTTTGGCCACAACGCTGGCTACCCTCTATGATTACTTTGTGTCCAAAAATCAAGGTAAATAGATAGCTACACCCGCTTTAGCAACATGAGATTAAAAAAACATTTTAGAACAACTGCATCGCATTGTGAAGATTTTCTCAGCACGCGCAAATTCACGGGTCTTATTTCGTCTAGTGGAGCCGATTAAGGATCCGAATGTCATAGATTGCCTCAATGGCATGCGTTGCATGTCGCTCATCTGGGTAGTCTTTGGTCACGAATATGTATTCGGTATGATGGCACCTAGTCTTAATAGTTGGACATTGATAAGGGTGAGTGTTAGATGTGTTGTCGATAAGTACTGCCTTTACTTTTTACAGTGGTACGAAAAGCCCTTCAGCTTTTTTATAATAGAATTTTACTTTTCTGTGGACACATTTTTATTTATCAGTGGTTTGTTGTTGGCCATGATTACTCTACGATCTATGGAGAAGTAAGTTGTTTGATCTTTATTCTAGCTCTCTATGACTTATCTTATCCATACAGATTAAAAGGGAAAATAAATATTCCTTTGATGTACTTGCATCGCTATCTTCGGCTTACTCCAATTTTAGCCCTGGCCATTTTGGTCTATTGGAAGTTCCTGCCCTATTTTGTCAATGGCCCTCTATCGGATCAAGGTTTTGACGAGTATTCCGTGTGCGAGTGGAATTGGTATAAAACATTACTTTATGTTCAAAACTATGCTAATACGGACATGGCAAGTATTCAAAGGAAAATATTTAGGTACTTTATAAACTAAACCGTTCGTTTGTATTTATAGTGTGTGTCGCATTCGTGGTACTTGGCGGTTGATATGCAGCTCCATCTTCTTTCACCCATTCTACTTGTTGCCGTCTACAAATGGGGTAAGAAGGCTGCAGGCGGGATCGTAATTTTGATATTTCTTCTTTCAGCCTGCCTCTTCACCACTATGTTGCTGAATGATTTGTCCCGGCAGTTTAAGTAAGTATCCAACTATTATTAAAAAATTTCAACGTAGTGCATATTTTTCCCTATTTGTAGAAATCTCGCCAAGGCCCAAGAGGCACATGAAAAGTTGTACTTTCCCACCCATACTCATGCCGCTCCCTGGTTGATCGGATTTCTTTTTGGATATTTTCTACATTTAAACCGTGGCCGAAAATTTAATTTAAATGGGTTATTTGTATGGCTGGGTTGGTTGCTTAGTCTTGCCATGATCTTCACTTCGATCTTTGCTCTTTATCCGTATGGCAATTGGCTGAAACCCGCATTGTCCACTCTGGGAGAGTCATTTTATTATACCCTGACGCGCATCGGCTGGCCGTTGTCCTTGTGTTGGGTAGTATTTGCCTCTATGCAGGGTTGTGGCGGATTAGCAAATAGTTTTCTTTCTTCCCCGCTTTGGCAGCCATTGTCAAAGCTCTCCTATTCGATCTACATTTTTCACATTTTCGTCCAGGAGATTAATCACAGGCGAATGCGATCAGTAGGAACTTTCTCAAACTACGACATGGTAAAGTGTTTAGTGAGGTTTTCAATGATAAATTTTTAATTTTTGTGAATTCTCTTGACTTTGTTTATTCCTTTAGATGTTGCAGTTCTGGTCGTCTTTTGGTTTCTCAGTAATATTGTCATATGTGCTGTATATCATATTCGAAGCACCCTTGAGTGGGTTACAGTCGTTACTTTTGCCCAATAAAAAACCTAATCCTGTTTCCGACACCGATCTGCCTGATCCAAAAAAAATTAAGTCAGAAGATGGATCCGCCGACACTTCGTAGTAGAGAGTTTTTATTGAGTTTGTGTAGGTTTGTGTAAAGACATAATAAATATATGTATATCAAATAAACACTTTAACTTAAGCTATATGTATAAACAATATTTGTTGGTCTGAACGGCAGAATATTCTGCAATAATTACAACACATGTAAAAAATACAGGCCTTGCCGCTGCAGAATGGGGCTTAAATGCGTTTGGTATTTTAAATATTGATAATTGTGTTTTTAAAGTCGCTGACCAAGATTTTTCGGAAACAGCTATACTGATTATGGCTTTGACATTGCTTTGTCGTTTAAGATTTACACAACTTGGTAAGATTGCAAGAAACACTTTTCTTAGGTATAAAAACCATTCCAAAAGATAGAGCGCCACTGACACTTCTTAATAGGTACTTTATTTATATTATTAAGATTATAACTATTACTCACAATTAGTCGGCAAGCTGCTTTTAGTACCCCAGATATGAGTAACTTATCACTAACCTTTACTTAATTATAAATGACCAAGAGATACACTTCTTATCAATATTAACTGATATGAATGAATAGTTTGCAAATATTTTCAATAGATTTCCGCCTTACCGAATCAGCAGGGTTGCTTCAAGCAGCTGTTGGGCCGCTTTCTGAAATATCATTAACAGCTATTAATTGACAACTCACAAAGTATTTTCGAGATATTGTGCTTGAGTTTATTGTTAAAATGTTTCTATATTTCGGTAATTTTATTTAAACGTTTTCCACTACCAAATTGGTTTTAAAGAGAGTATTATCATTATGCAAAGCCTCTAGTTTGGTTATTTCAAAACTTTGATATATCTCTCGAAAATCCATTATATCTCGGGGATCGCTATCCAGCCAGTATCGATCAAATTCGAAGAATAAATAACAATACAACTTATGAAAATCTTCAAGGGAACTAAAGTTTTGCTTATGTAAGGCGGCTTGATTATAGAAATGGGTTCTTGCGGCTCCTGATTTGAGCAGTTTGTAGGCCATCGAGGTGAGATTAATGCCAACAATTGCATATGTGTAACCTAATGTGGGATGCATTGAATGCAGAAGTACGTGTTTGGCTGCATCGTTGTAGGCACTGGCGAAGTAAAGTAAATTCTCCAATCCAAGTAGACCCATGCCACGAAAATCCGTCTTGGGGTCATCGCCTTGGAAACCAATGTCTTGCCACTGTTTGGTTATACGAGCGGATAGTGGTGTTTCAGGCATAAGAAGCTGCCAAAGTTGGAGTAATTTTTGTTCATGTTCTAAATCTTCTGAATCGTATTTCTCGGCGCGCAGCTCTTCCACTTGATGTTGAAGCCTCTGATAACCCCAAATGCTAGTAACACAATTTCCAAAGAGTCGGGCAAAATCAGGATGTACGGTGCTCTTGATACACTTCGCACGCATGACAATGTGGGCCGCCCGAGGAGCTGCTTGATAAGAAAAGTATACAAGGGTTAGATAAAACAGTTGGAAGAGAGACCTCTTTTCCTTATTCTTACCAAAATAAAGCAATTCCCTGTCCTCGGCAAAAGGCGCTGCCTCATCCAGTTCTACCACTAACCGCTTGATATCCGAATTTTTTGATAGCCTTAACGATCGTTCCACTTGCCGAGTTCTACTTGCCCCGGACCTGGCACCGTAGCATATCCGCTGCAGTTCACATAGGCGGGTAAATACATGAAGAAACCATTTAATAAATGGTCGAATATAAGGAAAAATTCGTTCCAGAATCATTTTGGTGTTATAGCTTTAGTGAAAACTTTATGACCTTGTTTGTTGCTTAACTTCTCGTTGCCATGGCAACTAAAACAACGTTCGTGGTTAAGTGCAAATTAAAAAGTTTTCTTCTAAATTTGGCAAACTGGTTATATCTTTTTTATTTTTGCATCTTACATCAACAACAGCAGCAAATATTTGTTTATTCAGAGCTTGGTAGTTTTCAGCTGTTCACAATTATAAATGGCATCTCTGAGTCGCAGACAGCTGTTTAATGTCATTTCCTTATCTGGCAACACCTCTTAACTGGTTGATAAAGGGTGCAAGCAAAAAAGAAAAACATTCGATTTTTGGTATTATTTTGTTTTTCTTATTTTGGTCTTGACCAAAATTTCATGAGCAGTTAACCGATATGGTGGAACTTCAGTTAAAAAAACGTCGGGCCTGTGTCATAGTATTGGGCGACATTGGCCGCAGTCCACGTATGCAATATCATGCCCAGAGTCTGCTGGAGGACAACTACAATGTGGATATCATAAGCTACTTGGAGTCGAGACCCCTGGACACGCTCACACAGGCACAGTCACAGTGTCAAATCCATGAGCTTTCATCGGTGCCGGTGACCAACCTGACTCCAAAATTAAAATTGCTGTTCAAAGCATTTTGGCAAACTTTAAGTCTTTTAATGGCTCTCATTTCTATAAGACGACCCCAATTTCTGCTGGTTCAGAATCCTCCGGGCATACCCACTTTGATTGTTTGCTATTTATATTGTGCCGTGACCAGATGCAAATTGGTCATTGATTGGCACAATTATACGTTTACAGTGTTGGCCCTAGGCATGGCAGGGGGAGAGAAGAGTAGTCTTATACGTTTGGTCAAATGGCTGGAACGTTATTTTGGTTCCAAGGCCCATTCGCACTTTTGTGTGACGCAGGCCATGAAAGATGATCTGCAACATAACTGGAACATTGGGTGAGTAGCCGAAATTTAATAGAAATGAAGACTTCAATTCATTTGCTTCTTCCAGACCTGTAACCGTGCTGTATGATCGAGCTCCTTCGCAGTTCCATCCCATTGATTTGTCCCAAAAGCACGACTTGTTTATGAAATTGTCTAAGGATTACCCTCAATTCATGCCGGAATGCTACGCTGATCTGAAACAGTCAGGCGTTCAGGAATCTACAGCTTTAACTCAGAAACTATCAAATGGATCTGTTCTTTACAAGCCTCAACGACAGGCCATACTTGTCTCAAGTACCAGTTGGACACCAGATGAGGACTTTAGCATCCTATTTAAAGCTCTGAAAGCCTATGAGGAATCTGCTGTGGCTGAGCCACTTAAATATACATCTTTACTGGTGGTTATAACCGGCAAAGGACCTCAGAAATCCCACTATGAAGAAAAGATAGCCGAACTCCAATGGAAAAAAGTAACAATAGTTACACCCTGGCTGGAAATTGAAGATTATCCAAAGGTTTTGGCCAGCGCTGATTTGGGTGTGTGCTTACATTGGAGCACAAGTGGTCTAGATTTGCCCATGAAGGTGGTTGATATGTTTGGTAGCGGTCTCCCTGTGTGTGCATATAATTTTAAATGGTAAGAAGTTCTTGGCAAATGTAGTCAAATCTGCATCCTTTTTTTCGCATAGTTTGTGTGTTATTGCAGTTTTGTTCAACTTTCAGTTTGCCAGAGCTGGTAAAACACGGCGAAAATGGATTTGTGTTTAACAATCATCAGGAATTGAGCGAACAACTCAGAATTTGGTTTGAGGACTTTCCCCATAACCCTAGTATTTTGGAGACCCGATCCCACTTTTCTCGCACTCTTCAGGAATTCCAAGAGCTGCGCTGGCGCGAAAACTGGCAACAAAGAGCCGCTCCTGTTTTTGAGTCATTTTTTTAGGCATTTTCATCTATTTGCAAAACGAAGAATAAAAAATGAAGTAAGTAAGTCGTCTCGCCGACTTGGATATACCATACACCAGTAAAACAAATATTTTAAATTTATAATAACCAATGCATTTTCGAAGGGGGCGTGGCAAACATTTGAAACAAACTCGATAAGCGTACATATGACACGAGTCTACATACCAAATTTGGTGGCTCTAGCTCTTATAGTCTCCGAGATCTAGGTGTTCATACAGACGGACGGACGGACAGACGGACGGACGGACAGACGGACGGACGGACGGACATGGCTAGATCGTCTCGGCTGTTGATGCTGATCAAGAATATATATACTTTATGAGGTCGGAAAAGCTTCCTTCTGCCTGTTACATACATTTTAGCGACTTTAATATACCATTTCACCCTATGGGTGTATGGTATAAAAACAAAAAAATACACAAACAACATTACACCGAAACGCACAAATTAATTGTACAAATGTCTTCTTTATTTGAAATATCAGAAGATCAAATGAGTGAGCGGCACAACGGACAAAAGTCAAAGCCTTTTTCCATGTATTCAGTTAAACAGTTTGTGTGTAATGCGTGGCAACACTTAAAATATGTTGCATTCTCATCGTTAAGTGGATTATCATCATTATAACAAATAACACAGGGATCAGCCAGCTGGCAAATTAGGCATTTTTTATCCATTCGTATAAAATCTTTATAGCAATCCTTATGCAAAGCATGTCGACAACGCAAAACCTGCCAATCTTCCACTGACAGGACATTACTGCACCAGAAGCAATTATCACCGGGTTTGCTGCAGATATAAAAGGCACAAAACATTTCTGAGATGAAATACAAATACATGTGTAAACAGTCAACAATAATCACCTGGCGCTTGATAATCTATTACGACGTGTTGCTTGAGTCTTTTTACCCTCCTTTGGTTTGGGATGGTTTTCTTGGGGTACATTTTGTTCATGGCTCGTAATATAGTACGTACACAAAGCTGCTGCAACCGTGAAGCCGAGAATTGCAAGTTGCCAATACATTTTCTAACTTCATACAACTTTATTTGAAATCAAAATGGGAAATCCCTTCAAAAAAAAAAAACAAACATTTCCATCTGTAAACACTGTTTGTCGGCAATTACGGTCACACTAGCCTGCACTAGTGTTCGCTAACGGCTATCAAAGTGTCGAAACCCCTTAAGAAAAATCAAGTATTCGTAGCATTAAAAACTGAAAAATGTCAAACGGCGATTGTTTTATTGTATTGCCTGTAAACTGTGCCTCTGGATCTTTAATTGTGGGTCGCAATGCAGAAGATACCGACGGACAATTGCTAGGCAAGTCGACCGAAATTTGCTATTATGTCCCAGACGAAGTTTCAAAAGGAAAGGTGGGTGCTGGTGAAAAAAGGGGAGGGAATAGAGTCAAGCTTCATTAAAATGAGTCATTGTGATTTGCAGACTGATGGTGGAGCCAAAGTGGAGACGGTGTCGGATACTTTTCGTGTGATTTTGCAAAAACCCAAACTCGGACTATGGGGTGGAGATTTTGGAGCTAATGACCAGGGATTGGCTGTGGGTTTGACTTGGTCTAGTGGCGATGCAGAAGCGAAGGATTCGGACAGCCTTTTGGCAACGGACTTGGTGCGATTAGCCCTGGCCTTTTGCTCGACTGCCGAGGCTGCTGTAGATCGCCTTGGGCTTATGGTATCTAGTTATAGTCAGGATAGTTTTAAATTTAATTTCATTGTATGTGATTCCACCTCTGCCTGGTTGGTTAGTTGCTCTGGGAAGCTTTGGGCCGCTGAGAAACTGGAGGCGCCTTTTCTTCGCGTGCCCAGTGGCGGCTTAACTGTGGGTTCAAAAATAACCAAGTCCACTGAATCATTGAATGTCGATGACAATTTTGCTTCTAGCCAGGATGCTGAAGCCCAAGCGCCTCCACAAGAGTGGTGTGGGCCCAAGCCGTTGGCTGATAAATCCTATACTCATTATAACATGTTTGAAACCTTGAGAGCAGCCAGTCAGGCATCTAGCTCTAGGGCAGCCAATGTCTCGGTTCTAAATCTCAAAAGCATTTCATGCCATTGGTTTACCGCCACGCCAAATGCCGCAGAATCTGTGTTCAAACCATTTGTGTTTGCCCCAAATCCGAAAATCTCCCCGTTGACTCAAGTGCAGCCAGAAGCGGAATTAACCTTGCTACATAAGTTGCACAATCAGAAAAAACCTGCGGCCTTGGAGCATTTGCGCAGCCTGGAGCGTTCCTGTGTGGATGAGCTAAACAATTATTTCTCTCTACAAGACCATCCCAGCGAGGAGTTGGACGAACTACTCAAGGATTGCGTAGAAGCAGAGGTCAAATTCTATCGCTAAGAGTAAACGAGGAATCTTTGACATTCCATGAAATAGTTTAATTTAAGCGTGCTCCAAAGTGATTATTATTTTTTTCGCTTTATTGATTAATTTATTGTAATCTCTCCGTGATAATTTATAGCTTATTTTAATATGAATTTTTTGTTGTTTCTTTAGCTTCTCCTTAACTCTCTGATTTCAAATTAACATAAAGTATTATAAAGATTATTATTGCATTAATATATATAACTTATGCACCATATAAATAATATCTATAAATATTCCATAGCTTATAAAATATGTCAAAGCAAAATTGCATAAAATCTGCTGCATTTATATGGATAACTAGTCTCTTTTTTGAACTCTATATTTTAAAATTATCGTTAAAACTATCGGTGGCGTTATCGATAATTCGCTGTGGAGAATAAAATTCGCCGTGCAGAAACGAATTCGCTTTCTTTCACTTCGCCAATATGGCAGAGCAAATTCGGTATCGCTAAGCGAATTCGATGTGGTTGTTGCTGCAAGAGCGAAGTTGTGGCGAAAAATAATAAATAATAATAAATAAATATTGATAAATAATAATAAATCGTTAAGGAACGGAAATAAAAGAGCAACAGAATAACACTTGTGTACACAGCGCGTGTATTGGTGTCCCGTTCAGGCTAGTAGAAGCCCCCGACACGCTCTTAATGTGCGAGCGAAATAGCAACAAACAAGTTACAAGGTGTGTGTGTGTATTGATGTGTTGGTGTTGTAAATATTGCCGTTTGTTAGTGTTGTTGTTGCTGGTGGATGTTCAGCGCCTTTTTTTGTCTTATGTACGTTTCTATATATGAACATATGTACATACATACATGTATACTTTGGCGTGCTGCGTTTTGGTTATCGTAAATGGTGGGCGGCTTACTCTCTCTTGCTTTCAAAAAACTATTCCAAATGCAGGCACTCCAATAGGGATTTACAAGCGCGGTGAAAATAAAAAAATGCAATAAGTTTCTAATAAGAATCTGTCTGAAAATTAGTAAAAAAAAAAAAAAAAAGAAAAGTGGCAAGTGAAAACGAATACGAGTGCGGATGTGGCTCCCTTAGTGAAGATAAAAACAATTTTCCTGTGAAGAGTTTTTCAAACCCTTTAAACAAAAAATCAATACATTTCAAGCGTATACAGAAATATATCTCAAATGTGCCAGAAAAGAAAAGCAAAGAAGAAGAAAATTATATCAGACTTTAAGGCACAAACCACCCCCTCTTGCTCTTGCCTACAGTCTATACCTTATCCCACTCTTACTATGAGCTCCAAACTCCAAACATTCAACCCTCAATGAGGAAAACGCGCTCCCTTAAGCGGCATTTTTGGTTTACATAGAGTGTTTACATACACACTTATGAGGTACATACATATGTACATACATACACACATATGAGGTACATATGTACATACATAATATACGAGGAACATTTCAAAAGTTGATCAAAATTATTAGCAGACTGTGAAACAATATAATTGCCAATTTGTTCCGTTATCCGGGTGAAAGGGATATATTTCTAATATTCTAGACCAACTCTCGTTTATACATGTATATATACTTGTGTATATATTTATGTACATACATATGTACGTTTTTAAAAACAATATATACATCTATGGATACATATGTATCTGCCTAACATAGAAAGTGCATTGGCTTCTCCGCATTCTATACCTGCCGCTGCTGCTCATCTGTTCTCGTCTATGGTTCTCTTTTTCTTGTTGTAAACATAACAAAAGTGCGGCCTCGTTTCATGTGCGGGCGTGTCAGTGTGAGTGCTTTTTACACCGTTACCTTTTTAAAGTTCTCTGTGTTATTGTTTTTTCCCGGCAGTTGGCAACAACACGTTGACCCAAAAGCTGTAACAAAGATCTCTATTTACATTCAAACATTCATACATATTATGAAACCGGACTGCATTATTAACAAAAATCTCAGTTGGTGTCCAAACTATCTTGCAGACTTTCATGTTGAATCGCACTCAAGTGTATACCAGCAAAATAAAATACATATATGTACATACATACATACATATGTAAATATTATCAATCCATTTACAAGAAACTCGCAGCATTCTAGTTATTTATATGCCTACATACAAATGAATGTATGTATGTACATACATATGTATGTATGTAAGCCTGTTTTCGTATAAAACACCGCAAAATTACCTTGACATTGAGAAGTAGAGAGCTTTCTGAAATGTGTATGTGTGTGTGTATGTGTGAGGGGCATTGAAATTGTATACACAATCAAGTAATATTTTGTAATTATGAATGGGTGGGCCGAATCAGCCAATGCGAATGACCTTGCAATACCTCTCAATACAGTAAGGAAATCGATATATTTGCTTGTCTTTATGTAATTTTTTATCAGATACCAAATCTATATTGAGATAAGGAAAAGGATGCTAGTGCAAATAATGCTTCGAATAATAACTTGACCAATTTAAGTTTCGATTAAGAGTGATGTATTTTTATTTATATTTTCCCAGTGTCGGTTCCACAATTTCTTCAAAATTGAATCCAAAACTGGAGCTAGACTCCAGCCAAACCGACGACACTTCCATCGCTGCCACCAGCACCGCCGTCACCATTCACTCCTCAAACTTGAATAAAAAACTGGTCAAAATTAAAAAGTTCAAGCTGGAAGACATGAAGGAGATGGTGGGCGGCTGTTGCGTTTGTTCGGACGAGCGGGGGTGGCCGGAAAACCCGCTCGTCTATTGTGACGGCCAGAACTGTACCGTTGCAGTGCATCAGGCATGTTATGGCATCGTAACGGTACCCACCGGACCCTGGTATTGTCGGAAATGTGAATCCCAAGAGCGCACATCTCGCGTTCGTTGTGAGTTGTGTCCTTCGCGAGATGGTGCCCTAAAAAAGACGGATAACAGTGGATGGGCACATGTAGTTTGTGCGCTTTATATACCCGAAGTCCGATTCGGTAATGTTACCACAATGGAACCCATTATACTGACCCTAATACCGCAGGAACGGTATTCAAAAAGTATGTAGCAATGCAGTGGATAGAATGAGACACGAAAACTTTTAACATTGAATATTGTTTTCCCAAAGCATGCTACATCTGTTTGGAGATAGGAAAACCTAATCGTGCCAATGTCGGAGCCTGCATGCAGTGCAATAAATCTAATTGTAAGCAACAATTCCATGTAACCTGCGCCCAAAGTTTGGGGCTGTTGTGCGAGGAGGCTGGCAATTATCTCGATAACGTTAAGTATTGTGGCTATTGTCAGCATCACTATAGCAAATTGGTAAGATAACATGTTAATTTAAAATATCTTATTAATTAATATATCTGCTGCAGAAAAAGGGTGGAAACGTGAAAACTATTCCACCGTATAAGCCTATACAACATGACACCTCATCCGATTCATGCTCGTCGCCGGAAAAGGAAATTGATTCCACAATAAATGCGGCATCTACATCCGCTACGAGCATCAAAATTACAAGTACTACCAATTTGGGAACATCAAATGTTGGTGGTATTAATACAGGAGGTATCGGTGGTGTGGGAAGTGGAGTTTCTTCAACGAAGCAACGCAAAGGCAATGCTTCAGGAAAATCATCATCAAGCAGCAGCAGCAGTAGTAGTAGCGGTAGCTCTACGGGTTCAGGTGGAGGTGGTGGTCTCAACGTGAGTGGAACAGATAGACCGAATCCGTCTACGTCCTCCACATCTGCATGTTCGGCAATATCAATGACAAATACTTCTGCTGGAACATCCACCTTTACCGGTAACAGCAATATTAGTAACTTAGCCGGCAGTCTAACAGGAAGTCCAGCAAGTACTAGTCCAAACACTGGAGCAGGAGGCCCTGTTGCAGCAACTTCCACCACTCTGCCCTCCTTGGCAGCCAACTCTTCATCAGTTTCATCTGCAAATGCGG
The DNA here is from genome assembly GCA_018903935.1 of Drosophila insularis. NCBI lineage: Eukaryota > Metazoa > Arthropoda > Insecta > Diptera > Drosophilidae > Drosophila > Drosophila insularis. Next base: position 313,228 of record JAEIFP010002295.1, on the reverse strand, counting down.
TTACAAAATTTTCAACCAGTACAGGTTCTGCTTCCAGTACTATATACAAGGATAAACATAGTAAAAATTTAAATAAATCCAGCTCAAACAAAGATAAGGAAAAGGATGGTAGTGCCAATAATGCTTCGAATAATAACTTATCAAGTATGTCATCAATAAATTCATCGCTTTCAGGATCCGGGTCCAGTTTAAGCTCCGCCTCAACAAAATCATCCTCCAAATCCAACAAAAATAAAGATTTGATGCAGGTCAATGTCACCACCAGCATTACCACCCAATCCAGTTCCACATCAACAATAGCGTCTAATAGCTCTACTAGTGGGTCTAACATAAGTTCTTCCACTGCTGGCACCACCTCCACCTCTTCTAGCCTAACGTCTTCTTCCAATGAACATGTTAAAAATTTAAGTATAAATCAAGCAAGTGCTGATTCTGAATTAAGTCGGTCGGGTCCTAATCCCAGTTCGATTAATGATTCAAATACATCATCGTTTGCTATTAACCTAGAGCCTAGAGATCATGGTTTGACTCAAAGAACAGGCACTACCACTACCACTGCGGGGGCCACCAATTTGAGTACTAGCAAAGGATTGACTTCATCTACTTCTTCAGGATCGTCCACAAATCCGTTGACAACTACTTCAACTAGCAACCCCTCAACTACTAGCAGCAGCTCATCAAATTCAACGTCGAAAAAACGAAAAGCCGATTCGATCAAATCAAGCTCAGCCATTTCAGCTTCCGCTGCAGCATTGGATGAGAATAGGTAGCTATAAGCATCATATTTTATATTCAGTGTTTCAGAGTGTTATTAAAATTATTCTATTACTCCTACAGCTCATTTCGGGATATTATCAAAGATGTTCAAGTAACTCTAACGCCCTTAACCGATTTTGAAAAGGAAATTGAAAAGACCTCCAAGAGGGTAAGTGAAAATATGTTTATAATTTTTTTTTAACAGGTATCTAAATATAGTCGAAAAGCTTTTGACTATTTGCATATTAAGCAAATTGATGATGGGATCTGTTGAGTTATATCGTCCCTTTTTGCCCCCTATTTCTATTAAACTCTCTCTATCCCGCTTGTTGTGTCTTCCAATGTGTGGCCTACAATGCAATTTAATTTAACGATCGGTCGCTCTCGAATTTTTCTCTGCTCAGTGTTTCTCAATTTTCCTAAGAAATGAGAACATACTATTGTTTCATTCTCGCCCACAAAATTCATTGACGCAGGCGCATTATAAATTTTTAAATTGTATATATTAAAATATGTATATACATATACATAAATTGTCAGTATGTATTTAATGATGTATACTAATGTATGTATTCTTTTTGTATTTAATAAGAAAAATACAAAAATGCATATCTTACACCTTGGTATTCAATTTGTGTGAAAGCGCAAGGTGTGGTTATTTACATACTTAATTTATGGACTTACATTTATGTATATTATACTTAATAGTTCTGTGGTTAGTAAAACATTACAAGAATTTAATGTTTTGGATGTTTTAATCTTTCTTTCAATGGATATTTTAGGAAAAGGTGTATTGAAAACTCCATGTCTAATTGGCAACTGCAATTGTACTTGTTAACTAAATTAGTTACCTTCTCCACTCCAAATGTTATTGTGAATTTCCGAACAATTTTTGAGTTGATTGATGTGCATTGACGTGCTCAGTGCCCCATTAATTTCTGCTTTAAGCCCTCAATGCATGGATGCAAAAATTTTTAGAATTTAATTAAATGCAAATGTTTTTAATGATATTTATTGATGTTGAAATACAATCAGACAGACAACAACAAGACAACATACATGTATGTATATAGTTGTGTGTGCCTAGCCGCCGACGTTTAATCTAAAAAATGTGTATATTTGAAAAATTTGTTACCTTGTCATGTTTTTACGTCGGTTTCGCGTTATTGGCACCTGGAAATTTCTGAACCATCTATCCAACTCATACATAAAATTTATTACAACGAGAAAACAGAACAAAAATATTATATATGTGTATATGTACATATGCATATTATATGAGTCAGTTGGACTTTTTGAATCCGTTTATATAGTCATCCCTATCTTCTTGGCGACAACCAAGCAACGATAACCAAACGATCACGATCATTGGTGTGTGCCGTGTGCAGACAAAATAAAAAAAACAAGCGAATCGGAATACGTATGCTCCCCAACATTTCAAAAATGTTGACAAAATTTTTGGTGAATCGCTCAGTCGAAAATCGTTGTTAATCGAAGAAGCTATAAAGGCTTTTAACTAAAATTTAAGAAGTACTTATTTCGAATATATTATATTATTTACGAACGAAAAGTAAATATCTACACATACTGCATAAAAATCGTTCATTCATATTCATTAAAATATCGGTTAAAGCCATTAGAATGATCATATTAAACTGAAGTGGTGTGTGCGAATGGTTCTTTTTTTAGATACCTAATACACTACAAGCATGTGTGAGAAATTTTGTGAAGCATTTTTTGACCCATTTACTTGGGCATATGACTCCAAAAGCGACATACAAAAAAAAAATTACAACAAAGGTTGGAGTTCTTGTGCTTAATGCAACAACATGATTTTGAAAATGCATTTGCTAGTTGGCTTACGAAGTGGTTAAACAGTTTTATCTAGTCACCCTCAGTTTATCTATGATCAGGAATTTTTACGCAACTGTTTTCCTCAGTTATCGCACATAAAAAACCTTCGAAGAGAGCGTATGCAAAATGAAAGAAAAGAAAAAAAATCACGCTGAAAAACAACATATACTCACAAATTGGATCTTCTATCCCACTCTGTGCTCTGGGCAATATTAGAAGAACAAAATTCTTCAGTACATCTAAAGTTTCTCTAAAAACTCAAAACTGAGCAGGCCAGAGATGATGTTTAATTCGGTGCCGTGTGCACTCGCAATTATATAGATTAGTTTGCTTTTAGCAATCTTCCAGTTCAGTTCTTAGTGCTCTTGCTTTCGTGTGGTGGTGGTTTTGTGCGTTTTTTGTAGGTACATATAGATAACATCTGTATCTAAAAATCGCATCTAACCGATATTCGCATCCAGTTCGCTTTTCATTATTAACAAAGCTATCATAATCTGTTTAAATTAAGCCAAATTCATATTACAAACAACAATTCGCTTTCTACAGTTTATGAGTGACTCAGATAATGTAGATCATACTGAATATATATAAATATATATTTATACATATATAATTTTTTGTCATATAACTGTGTCGTAGCTTTGTTTCTACCTGTGTTATTTTTAAAAGAACACACATTTTCCCAGATAGATACATACAAAATTTATTTCTCATGTTTGTTTTCGTCTTGTGCAGAAATATTCAAGATATGTATATAAGAAAATATTTCACTCTTTTGGCGGCTGGTCATCATTAATATATTGTATTACGTACTGCTTGAGTTGAGTAATTTTTAGAACAAAACTTTCGATGACGTTGCAATTAAGAGATATGCTTTTTGAATAGATTCGGACATTAGATACATATTACTTGTATGTGTATAAATTTAATAAAACGTCGATACTTTTTTGAATTGATTGTAGAATTTTAGATCATATTTTTTAACATTTGAAAAGTTGTAGCAAAAAATACAAACGATGTATATACATGCTTATATGTATATAAATAGAACACGTTTTAAGAAAATATTTATGCTTGATAAAGTACCTAATTAATTGTATGAATGGATTAGCCAGAATTATAAACAATTATCATTACTTTATTTGTTATATAAACAATTCGAAACAACAAAAAACTAAGAATACTCATAGCGGGATGACATCAATTGCTAGGTATTTTATTAATAGAAAGTGGCTATCTAGTGGAAGAAAAAAGTCAATTAGATAGCCTGCACCGCCATTGCTTTTATTCCCCTGCTTCTTTTGCTCCAAAATGCGACAATTCTGCACGTTACTTATTTTCTATGAATTTTTTGCAGATAATAAACATAATAGATAACAAAAAATTTAATATATATCTGAGATCGATCAAAACATATATTTAAACAATCGATATGCCTTTTCAACCAATCGAGGCCCCAAAATGTCCGCGATGCGGCAAAAATGTATACGCCGCCGAGGAGCGTCTTGCCGGCGGATATGTATTTCACAAGAATTGCTTTAAATGTGGCATGTGCAACAAATCGCTGGACTCCACCAATTGTACAGAGCATGAGCGTGAACTCTATTGCAAGACCTGTCATGGACGTAAATTTGGCCCAAAGGGTTATGGTTTTGGCACTGGAGCGGGCACTCTTTCCATGGATAATGGCGAACAGTTTTTGCGGGTCAATGGCAGTGAGCCGATAGTAAGGAACGGCGCCCGCCTCGAACCACGGGCCATTGCCCGGGCCCCAGAAGGTGAAGGTTGTCCCCGATGCGGTGGTTATGTTTATGCCGCCGAACAAATGTTAGCCCGTGGTCGAAGCTGGCACAAAGAGTGCTTTAAGTGCGGTACCTGCAAAAAGGGATTGGATTCGATACTGTGCTGTGAAGCTCCCGATAAGAACATTTACTGCAAGGGATGCTACGCCAAGAAATTTGGACCCAAAGGCTATGGTTATGGCCAAGGCGGTGGTGCCCTTCAATCGGATTGTTATGCTCATGACGATGGTGCTCCACAGATCCGAGCTGCTATCGATGTGGATAAGATCCAGGCCCGTCCCGGTGAGGGCTGCCCACGCTGCGGCGGTGTGGTTTTTGCCGCCGAGCAGAAACTATCGAAGGGTCGAGAATGGCACAAAAAGTGCTTTAATTGCAAAGATTGCCACAAGACCCTTGACTCGATTAATGCCAGCGATGGTCCCGACCGTGATGTATACTGTCGGACCTGTTATGGCAAAAAGTGGGGTCCCCACGGCTATGGCTTTGCTTGCGGCTCAGGTTTCTTGCAAACTGATGGACTCACAGAGGATCAAATTAGTGCCAACCGTCCGTTTTACAATCCCGATACAACCTCCATTAAGGCACGCGAGGGTGAGGGATGTCCCCGTTGCGGAGGCGCCGTATTTGCAGCCGAACAGCAATTATCCAAAGGCAAGGTTTGGCACAAGAAATGCTATAACTGTGCCGACTGCCATCGTCCTTTAGATTCGGTTTTGGCTTGTGATGGACCTGACGGAGATATCCATTGTCGTGCTTGTTATGGCAAACTCTTTGGCCCCAAGGGATTCGGTTATGGCCATGCTCCAACTCTGGTGTCCACGAGTGGTGAGTCGACCATTCAATTCCCAGATGGACGTCCATTCAATGGTCAAAAGACTTCGGGTGGTTGCCCACGTTGTGGTTTTGCTGTTTTCGCCGCTGAACAGATGATCAGTAAAACTCGCATTTGGCATAAACGTTGTTTCTATTGTTCCGATTGCCGTAAATCCCTAGATTCCACAAATCTCAATGATGGACCAGATGGTGATATCTATTGCCGGGCCTGCTATGGCCGCAATTTTGGACCCAAGGGCGTAGGCTATGGTCTGGGAGCGGGAGCTTTAACAACGTTCTAAAACCCCCACAAAAATAATAACCGTTCCGATTTCTTCTACATTACGCTTCCCCACTTCCTCCTTTCTTATGTGTCTTAACCATTATAAAAAAAAACACAAAAACAAAAAAAAAACATCCAAACTAGCTGACGTAGTCTTCGCTTTCACTTTTCAACGATTTTTGATGAACGACCCCCATTTGTTCTAGGTTATGTGAGAATAAGATATGAGAAGAAAAAAATAAAATTTTAAAATCTTAAAAAAAAAGAAACATTTTACGAATATATACGAAACTAACCAGCGAACATAACTAACGATGTATCACGACAAGAAAATCAGCGGTAATTCGGTGGTACAGTCAGCACCTATGAAATTTGGCTAGCTAACTAACTATACAAGAGGCAACTTCGCCTGCGCAACCAAAGGAGTGATCCCCACGATGCTTCCTTATAAACAAACGATCCCGAATGTCGATTATCGTTTTGTGTGTTTTAAGCTCCAAAATTAAAATAAATAAAAACACACAAAATGGAATAATATTGAAAATAATATTTATGTATATTTTATATATGATTAGTGCTTACGATATTTACAATACTTACGAAACCTTGATAAAATGTATAAAATGTGTAATATTGAAGAAAACTTTATACAAAAACAATTCATAGCAGCAAACACACACACACTCAAATATAACATTCATAATATATATGCCCCAGTGGGTTCCATGAAGAAAAGCAAAAATCAAAAGAATACCAAAAGAAACAATTTTAAATTGTTTCTCGTAGTTTTTATTATTTCTTAATTGGGCAATTGCTATGTATGTACATAAATATGTACATATGTATATAGAGACATGCACCAGGTATGGTGCAAGTCTATAGAATTTAAATGTTTGGGTGTTTGTATTGAATTCTTGAAGTTGAGCCACAACGCATACGCATTCGTGTGTATGTAGGATTCATGATCTAAATTTAGATCACTCGGCCGACTAAAAAATAATAATTGCTCAACATGTAGTAAGAGATGTGGAAGACAGGAAAAAGTTCTTTCCCCCGTTTTCACGAAATGCTCCATAATCATGTGTTTTCACATGATTTTTCTAAATATAAATATAATGATGAGGCCATCGTCGTCGCTGTGCCAGTTCTTTGGGAACAGCTGACCTGAGTTGGAAAACTGAGTGAAAGCTTCATCTATTAAAAATTTAAAAACTTTTACTCAATCCGGGATCATTTATTTCCAAAAACTATATTTCCTATACACGTGCCGGAACTTTTCCCATGTGTCTGATGTGATCTCTTTATAATGCTATTGTTCTCTATATAATTGTATATACTATAAAACAAGTATATGGTAATAATATATTCTTTTCCTCGTTTTCTTGTTTGTGACGTTGACCAAAACAAAAACACAAAAAGAAAAAACCCAAACTAAATAAACAACAAAATTTTTGTATTTTCGGTAATTCGAAAAATATTTTTTCTACATTTGCCTACCCTCTGCTCAGGTGTTGTGTTGTTACGTGCTGCCAATTTCTTTCTATATTCTGTAGGTTGAATGATTATTTTTAGATCCTCTGTCGAATCATCATCTATTTTTGAGTGATTTTGGTTCAGCATTTTTCGCATACATATGACACATAGGTCTTAAAATTCAGATTATTGATTAACAACAATGGCGAGTACAAATACAGAAACCGAAATACCCACATGAGAATATAAAACTTAAAATTCGGTCAATAATAAACGCTCTATATATGTAGATATGTATGTGGTTTTTCAAATATGTTTTGCCGTTTTGACTTTAATTAATACCTTAATATTCCTTGTGATCGTTGGTGCGAATAGAATTATGCTTCGATGAAATATGTGACTATTTATATATTGAGTACGTTGTTGATTGGTTATTTTTTTGTGTTTGATACATAGAAATTGGTTTGAATGATGAGTGATTGTTGATTTTGCTTATACTTATCCCAAGCAACTTACACAGTGAATACATTGTTCATTTGCTCATCGTTACCCTCTATCTTATCTATTGCATTGGATTGATTGCAGGGCACTGCGCCTAATGTTTAGTTTATTGATTTTCGATTTTCACCCCAACGTGGTGGTAAAGTAAATGACTATAAGTTAGTGGATTTATGCATTAACCAAATATTTTCATGTCTTGCTAAATTGAAAAAGTTATTGCACTTTTCAGTGCATAGGGTATTGCTCAACAACAAAAAAAGCAAAACTGTCGATCCCACGCTGCTTTTAAATTAAATGTTTTTTTTTACAGAAAGGAGCACATATGTTTGGTGATAATTTTTATTTGGTCTTTCGTTATAAAAGGTTGTCTATAATGCACCAATAAAAAAATAAATATAGGTATGCACAAAAAATTATTTTTTCTGATGTAGGTATACGCAAATGTACATACATGCTGCGCAGCTGTCTTTACCTGGTTCCTTTAAAGTTGAGGTCATAAAAAAAGTATGAAGGTAGAATACATATAAATACATAATAATAAATATGTATGTATTATATACATTATGGCCAAACATTTTAATCCCTAACGTATTAGATTTGGGCATAAGTTGTAAAGTCCTCTTTTCCAGTCAACACCTTTTTTATATATGTATGACTGTGTGTGTGTTTGAGTTGATGGGTGTAAATTGCTTATGTTGCCTGGCATGAGAGTCACGTGACACGTGTCCCGTTATGAAAGATTATTGCCATGACTTTTCCCATAACGTGATGGCTAAATTACAGTTCTGAAATATATTGTGGATAAATATTTATGTATTTGCGTACCATATTATATTACTCGCAAAGGATGGTTGGTTGAATGGCTGAAATATCACCAAAAATAATTTCTTTGTTTTCAAAATGAGGTGGTTAAAGCTATGATTATTGTAATTAGTTTTCCATCACTTCGTCCACAACTCCAAACGACGATGTCCGTAGAGAACTTAAAGAACTATGCAATGGCAATATTAATTAATAAAGGTCTGCGCAACAATTTTTGGATATTCAAAAACGTTTTTAAATTTCTTGTTGCTTTTCCTTCCGCGCTATTGTATTTGCATGAACAATTATTTTCCTCATTGTCTATTTCCATATCTTTTTAGTGGCGCTCTGGTGTATCTGTCCAGCTGCTATAAAACCTTATTGTTTGTTGTTTGCAGAAATTACCGCCTTACAATTCAATAAATTTGTTTTTTTTTTTTGGTTTCGCCTGTTTGTTGAGTTGTCGACTTCTTTGATATTCGAGAGCTGTGTACAGAAGTACTGCCAATGTAGTACATATGTATGTATGTACATAGTACCAATGTAGTACATAAATATGTAGGATGTATCTGCCCCCATGCACTTCGACTCTCTTTGGCTGTAGTGAATAGTATAATTGTTTAATAGCACAAATATGTAAATGTTTTCTATTATATAATGTTTAGACTTGCTAAAACGTTTGTCATTGTTTTTCTGGCCTATCTGCTATCGTGTTGATGATAATGTTGTTTTACTTCTTTTATATATTATTATTACAACATCAACAGCATTACGACATGCGCTGCACGAAGCTCTCTCTCTCTCTCTCCCTCTCTCATTTTCTCTCTGTGTGTCTGTTATCTCAAACACTGTTAGGTTGAACTTATATCTCTGAGATTGCATTCTACCAACACGGTAAACATTTTAAATGAAAAAATACAATTCTGCATCTATGTATGTATGTACATATGTATGTATATACATATGTATTTGTTAGATGTCAAATAGGAGTTAAAATTAATAAAAATAAAAGAAACAAAAAGCGATATATCTATTGCGGAATGTTTCTAAATATTTTCAGTGAGTATAGCAAGCGATCGAATTTATACGAGTTCCCAGTTTTAAATACATATAAAGGGGAACACCCAAATAATATTCAAAACATTACAGCTATTAGTCACTCTATCTCCTAATCTCAACTGTTGCGTCATTGATTGGTTCACCTTACATAAATCTATCTTGACTAATTTTGATTATTGGTTGACGTTTTGTTTATTTGCCAAGGTAACTTTTATGTCTACTTCTGGTCTCACCGTATTTATGTACATATTTATGTATGAATGTGCATACTTAGTATGTACATACATGCATATGTGTGTTTTCAAAAGTAAATCTGTGTGTTTTTTATTTGTTGTTGCTTTTTGGTTGCTGTTTATATACTCTGAAGAAAAAGAGTTATCTGGCTTTGCAGCACAGGTTAACTTAAACTTGGAGTAAATTAGACTGCACAAATATGTACATACATATATATGTATGTATGTATTACCTTAGCATTTCAAAGCTAAACAGAGCATTTAGAATTCGGCTGAGCAACTTATGCACAGACTGTGCTTGTCTGGCCTACGTGCAGACATAGCCACAAATCCATGTACATATACAGTCAGTCACAAAAGTATTCGTCTCTAGGGATCCCCTATATTAATGCTCGTTTTTGTTGTATATTTTGTATAAAAATAAGTCGGGTTTTGCTCGGTAGATAGGTTGTCTAAGTGGCCCAGTCAATTAGGCAACTGAACAACAAGGATCCCGGTTCAAATCCCTGGCTACTTCAAAAGAGAAATAGCTGCATTGTGCTGCGCAAGTTGAAAACTCAAACTGGATCCATTACTTACACCAGCACCGCCACAAACCATTAGTCGATGGAACGGATCCCGATTTCAAACATTTTCTTCAACGCATCCTTGAATGCAATAACTGACAGTTAAAGAGACAAATTATTTAACAGCAAATAACGCACATATATATGTATGTATGTACACTTGCGTGATTCTAACCATACCAACTACTTTGCCGATTTGTGGACTCTCAATTAACTCTTATTGAAAATGTTGGTGAGACACATTAGTGTGAATTAGCAGAATTATGCTTGGTTAAATCAACGAGTAATTCTCGCCGTAAAAAATAATGATAATAATAATGTCACGCCCTGAAATTCACCATTTAATCAAAAATCTATGGCGAGGTGTACATAAAATCAAGTTAAATTGAGCTCGATAAATATTTTATTTCCCCATCCTGTGAAAACAACATTGATTTTATTATTGAATATCCAGCAAAAGACGAATACTTTTCTGACTCACTGTACATATATATGTACCTACATACATACAAATATACTTCTCAATAATCCCCCAACTGAAAACCGGCTGCTACCAACAGGAACAACAACAGCAACAATGCACAAATGCTCTCCTCTCTCCTTGTTGATCTCTCACCAACGTTCTCTCTCCCTCCCTCAATAATTTAAACGTGTGCAACGTCGTTTTGTCGTCGCCGTCTGCGTCGACGTCGACGTCAGTGTTGTTTTTGTTTTCAAGCAAAGAGGTTGTGCATGCGGATCATAGGTCCGTAATAAACAAAAATTGTGAAAATCGAGAAAAGAAGTATCTAATGAATACCCGTGGGGTCAATAATGTGTTGTTGTGTACTTGCTAACTGATTTTATATATTCACGTGAAATATTGGAGTTTTCATTTAAAAGATATTAAATTGTTCGTGAAGAAAAAAACGTGAAAGAGAGAGAAAAGAGAAGGTGTTTGCTAAGAGTTAAAAAGAATGAAAGAGAGAGAGTGAACGCCGCCACGCAAGTTATTCACCCCGACAACAAATACAGCCAACAGTCAGAGAGTCTGTCGATGGGTAGAAGAGGTACGGGGGAGGCTCTCACTACGTTGTCTGTGATTTCAGTGTCTCTCTGCGTGTGTGAGTGAGTGAGAGGTATAAAAAGCCAGAAAAATAATAATATTGAAAAAGAAACAACAAAAACAGAAAAAAACAGGAAAAAGAAAAAAGTGGAAAAGAAGACGAAGACTAAACTGAAAGACTATGTTGCTGTCCAGTTAATTACATACCACAAAGCAAAACTGAAGCTAAAAGACCAGAGAAAATAAAATAAGAGAAAGAAGAAAATTGGTTAAAACGGCATACAAAATGATGATGATGGACACATTGGATGCCAGCTCTTCAACTGCATCTCAACCAATGGATGTAGTTCCAGCGGTTGCTCTGGCTGCCACCACAGTTGTGGACTTCACCGCGACCATGGTGAATATGGCAGCAACGGCCGAGAGCAATAACAATCACATTGTTGAAATGATATCCTCCTCGGAATACAAGGAGCATCGCAAGAATAAGAAAAAGAAACGTGAGAAGCGTGAGAAGGATAAGGAGCACCGCCATCATAAGCATCGTCGAGAACATCGTCGGGACCGCGACCGAGAACGGGATCATCATCATCATCATCATGGTAACAGTCACAATAGCAGCCAACATTCCACCTCCGCCTCATCATCGCCTTCATCTGCATCGACTACACCATCGGCTACCATCGAATATGTTGGTGGTTCAGCCTCAGCATCACCGTCGTATTTGGGTGGTGGTGGCAGCGCCAGTGCAGCAGCTAGTGGTGCATCGAATAGTAGTAACAGCACAGCCACCACGTATCCGCACAATTTAAAAATACGTTTCCTGCTTTCAGGGGTAAGAATTCAATTCATTCTCTATAGAAACAAATGGGGATTATAGACATACATATACATACATAAGTATGTATGCAGCATGCTTGGCGCCAACATGCAACAAGCATCTGTTGTGGCCAATCTTTCTCTATGGTCTATTTATGGAAGATACATATATTCGCATACATTCTGCTAACAACTGCCAGGAACCAAACGGTCTATTTGTTCCTCACTGAAAGGATATAACTGTAGGGTGTTTTAATAATTTCAGGGAGGCTTTCAAATAATAATGGATATTTTTCAACGGCGTTGGGCATTGAGGAGATACTGATATTATGAGAAGAGATTCCATAAATTTTGCACAGTTATGGATGATTACATAATTATTGCCCATTTATAACATATTTCTATGCCAACCCATACTCCTACATTTCGATTGCCCCTCGCAATGTCTCGCGGTAGTTTATCAATACTCCAACCGCAATTTTATGCCAGTTGCAAGACCAAATGTAACTGCACCTGCACCCTTGCTGCTGCTGTGTTTATATGTATTTGTGAAAGACCAAGAGCACCTGCTATAAAAAATTGTTCTGAAGGGTGCCTGGCTCTTATCGTCAATTGGTCAAATCATACATCCTAAACCAACTATTGATTAGTGTTAACACAGTTCGATCTTTACATGCAACTTCACGACTGTTCGACTATCCCTTATGGGCACGCGCTCAAGGGTAAAAAGAACCACCTAACGTATGAAAAAAGTATCTTCGAGAAAACTCCGTTTCCTGTTTTCTGCTTATGTGAGTGCCTATGTCCTGGCATCGTATACGACATACAAATACAAACATCTTGGGCACATTTGCGCCTAGTTTACGACAGCTGCCGTCTGTCAAAACTCTTGTTTCTTTGCTGCTACCCTTACTTTTTTTGTTGATTGATCCTGCGATCGTTCTATAGGGTTACAGCTGCTGCTTCTTCTGGCTAAATAACAACTACATACCTCTCCTGTTATTTGATACCTGAATAATGAAGAAGTATACAGGCAGGTCACTGTCGGCAATAGATATTTTAAAAAACAATTTCCACCCTACAGTCTTTAAAATACATCAATTTATATGAACAAGTACAAAGTTTGTAGAAGATTTAGAAACAAATATCCATCTTGCGAATTTCAATTTTATTGCATAGACTAATAAAACTTAAAACTACAAAAAGGATTAATCAAAGATATGTCAACTACTCAACAAAACCAGATTATTTTTTTGCATTGATCCTCGTGAAAGCAATAGATGCTGATGGAAAAGAGAGCCGTTTGCCCGAGTGTTAATGTAATATTTTAATTTACCCAGTTATTTTGGTACTTCCTGTTCTCACGTCTGAGCTACACCTTTATTAAATTTGCAGTACAATGCAAAAAAAAAAAAAAAAAAAAAAAAATTTTAATGTATTTCGCAACCGATTTATAATGTGTAAAGAAAAGGGTTGGTTTTGCCTTTTGTTTAAGAATAGCATGGAGAGCCAGAGGTTTAAACTTTTTTCAAGCGGCAGCTGCTCCATAAGAGAAGTACCCAAAACATGTAGCATCTATTTTGTTTTTTAGTTTTTTATATTTGGCTGTTGAACTACATATGTATATACACACATGTATTTAAGAAATATAATCAGGCATTCACTTCATTTTTAATATTTTGGGTTGTCGCTCGTTGTTCAGGAACAAACTGTCCAATACAACAACTGAAACAAGTAATAGATTAATAATTAATGTGTGCATAAAGCAACGGAGAAGTTCCAATTGTGCATCAGGTGGCAACGCTACTGATTGTTGTTGTTGTTTTTGGTCTACGTGACCATATTACAATGTATGTGTACACACAAGCCCCCACCCACCCCCGAAAACTGTAGTACAACAGAAAGGCATATCTCTTCACTGCCTACTGCCTGTTCTCTCAGTCCATTATCAGAGAGCGAGAGAAGTTGCCTGGTTTGACATGCTGACTTTCAATTCATTCTCTCTCTCCTTTTCTTCTTCTTCATCTGATATATGTATGTATTGCATGTGCTTGCATTCTATGCATACGACAGCATATGCCAATCCTCAAAACAAATACATGAGTAAAACAGAAACTCCCATCATTGCAGCAAAATTTTTTCCCTTTTGAATGTGTGACTCATGCAACGATGTCGAACTGCAATTTCCTCTGCTACATTGTTTAAGTGCAGCTGCATGCAACAATAGCACCAGCCACCATCTGCAGAGAGTGATTAGAGCTTTAAGTTACAAATGCTTTTAGTTTTCTATTGCACTGTTAGATCTCTGTTAATAACTAAAGCTTCATTAGTATTTGCTATTCTTTCTTGTTATTCTTTTTGGTTTTATGGCTGTAAACATGTGTTTACATGCCACATTTAAGGCCGGATGTTCCTAATGACCACAAACCCAACAACATGGCAATAGTCGACAATATTCAAATTTTGTGGCTTTCATTAAGTCGATCGTTATATACTCTTGCTAGAATATTTTCATGAGAACGTTGGACTTCTAGAATGTTTTTTTTTTTTTTTTATTGATAATTTGGAGTTACAAATGCCTTTTAAGTAGGTCACTCTGACAGTAAGTAACTTAAGACAAACTTCATTTAATTGTAGCAACGCACTGAATTAAGTCCGCCGACACATCAATCTTCTGCGACGGCCGAAGTGAATGCCACTTTAGCTCCTGCGGCATGTGCCGCAATATCCACAACAAGTGCAACTGGCACCAGCAGTAGTAGCGGCTCAACAACTACGGCAAACACATCAAGCAGTAATATTGCTAGTGGTAGCGTTGCGACCATCAGTGGCAATAACAACGCAATAACAGGATCCGGGTTACCTGCCTCAAATTTTGCCAAGTCAGACATAAGCAAAACGATAGGAAGTGGAAGTAAACATGGAACTAATGGCGGGAACAAGGATACCACCTCTACTAGTGGTAGTAGCAGCAGCAGCGCTAATCAGCAACAGGCAACTGGAGCAAATACAAATGCACCTAGTTTGTATGTTTCAGTACCGCTATCGACGGCCAATGTACCTGGAATAAATCTGCCTAATGCATCTGGAAGCGTTCCTGGAAATGGCACAGGCACTTCGATTGGTAATTGCATTAACTATAATACCCTTGTGGTTATTACTTACTATTTTGTTACAATTGTAGACTCCTCCCAATCAGCTATTCGTAGTGGCAGTACGCCAGTTCAAACATCTGTATCCAATCAGAATCAGTCGTCCTTGGGAACACCAGGAAATACTACATATGTCACCCCCCATACAGCGAATAGTGTAAGTGGCACCATCAATAGCAGCAACACCTCCACTTCCGCCTCCTCCTCCTCGTTATCATCATCCGCGTTATCATCGTCGGTTATCCAGCATCAACATACAAGTGGAAAGTCAACTACCGTCAGTGCCTTGAGTGGAGGCACCAGCGGCGCTCTAGTCAGTGGAAATTGTGGTGGTAACATTATTAGTTCAACCAGTACTAGCACCACCCATTCTTCTGGGAATTTGACCGCCACCACTACGGAAAGTGGCAACCTGAAAATAAGCTATGAGAAACAAGCCAATCGAGTGCAACAATTGCAAGAGCAGGAATCATCGCCAGGACGTAGAAGCAGGTATGAATAAGTTTTAAATTATACAGCTATACATTTTTTTTTTTGCAAGGTTTCTATATTTTTGTTTAAGGTAATAAAGTGGCTTGGCTCTTGTTTTTGAAATATTCAATATAAACGTTTTTTAAAGCACTAATTACCCAAGAAAACAATATGGAAACCTTGCAGTGGATGTTAATTCTGATCTTAATCATATGGTTATCAAATTTAATTTTTACCATTTACTTTTGGATAATTTCTTGTTATTGTGTTGATTTTGTTGCTGTTCCCGTCATTATTTTTTTATTCTAAAGGATTATTCATAATTTTTAATATCACAATTTTTTTTGAAATTAAATTTAAAATTAAATATCACCAACGCAAAAAAACCAAAAATCCCCCTCTCTCTCTCTCTCTCTCTCGTTTTGCTCAATATCTTCCCGTTCACAAACACTTCCCAACCGCAATATTTCCGTCTTGCACTTCAAACACACACACGTATATATATATATTTATATATCTATGTAGATCCCGCTCGGGTGAGAGTGGTGTCAATAGTAGTCATCAAAATGTTCACCATCACAACAATAGCAACCAACATACGCTTCAGTTGACCCAGTCACTACTTGCTGCTACCTCTGGCTTTTGCAACACGGCTACATCGACGACAACGACTTCGACATCAAAAGAAGTAACTTCGCCTAACACACTGCCAATTACAAAAGTCACCTTAGGAAGATCGGGAAAGAAGCGCGGTGTTTCTAGTCTCAGTAATACTTCCACAACAGCAACTGCTACAACGACTTCATCATCATCGGAGAAACAGTCTCGTCACGGTTCACCGCATAATTCGTATCGGGCCACACCCACACCGCCACCATTAGGGGGAACATCCTCAGCATCATTAGCAATATCCTCGTCTTCAACACTGCTATCACCGGTGGTTCTATTGCAGTCATTGTCATCCTCATCCATTGATTCCCCCTCAACGACACTAACAACGACAGTAACAACGACAATAACAACTGCCAACAGCCGCAACACACGCAACAATAACAATGGTGATCTCACATCGTCTTCGAGTTCTTCAAACTCTTCATTATCATCCTCATCCAATGGTGTGGTGAGTCTATTGGATTCACCGGTAAATATGTCAACTTCGTCAAGAGGGGATGCCAATTTTCGAAGCACTGGCAGTAATATGTTGCCGTCAAGCTGCAATAAACCCCTAAATAAGAAAATGTTGCGTGCCCAACAAACTCAGCAAATGTATCAGCAACAGCAGTATGCACCATCACCCCCAGCCAGAGCCACTACACCACCAACAGCACCCACCAACCTTAGCTCAGTATCTAATATAGCACAGCAGCAACAGCAACAAGATCAACATCAAGATTTAGAAATTTTACAATTCATTAATACAAATACAAATACAAATACCACTTCTTCTTCTACAACCTCCACGACCCCCACAACCACCACCATGTCAAAATCGACAACGACAACGAAATTACCAAATAGAACGCCCGATCTCAACTCTGGAACAGTGTCAACATCGGCAATCAGTGCCAGCGGCAATTCTAATACCAATTCATCCAGCTTCAGTGGCCTTAAATTCACTTATGAGGCGCAAAGTCAATTAGATGTAGCCATGTTGCCAGTGAGTTCCATTAAGGATTCCCCACCAAGTTCACCAGGCTCCGAGATTGGAGTGATTCCACATCCGACCATTTCTAATCAGCCACCGGCTGTTAATACCTCAGGTGCTGCTGTAGGAGGAAATGTACGCAAGCGTGGGCGTAAGGCCAAGGACACAACCCAGGCGGCAGCGCAAACGGTAGCTGATCTCAAGGATGTACGTATTTTGCAAAATGGAGGCAACAATTCCGTCACTGCCAGCAACTCTGCTACTACAATAGGCTCACCATTGGTGCCAGCTCCGACACCACCGGCAACGCCATCAATTTCCGTCAGTGCCAGCTCCTCCTCCTCCTCCTCCTCAACATCCATTATTGCCCACACAGCTACCCACATGCTTGGTAATCATGTAAATCCCAATAGTAGCGTGGCCCAAAAGTTATCTGAACAACTGCACATGGAGGTTCAGGATCATGCCATTTATACACCCGACTCAATGAATTCCCAATTCACTGGAGTACCGTTTCCAGGGAAACAGGTATGTGCGGAAAAATGATTGCAATTTAAATTAATTATTATATCGATTCTCGCTATTCGCAGCGTAATTCGACAACCTCCTCCAGTAGTGGAAATATCACAAATACCATCGTTGCACCAAATCCCCTTCAGTCCATGTTTGGGGGCGGGGGTATTAATGGAAACATGCCAATACCTCAGAGTCTGGAGCAATTGTTGGAGCGGCAATGGGAGCAGGGCTCACAGTTTCTAATGGAACAGGCCCAGCACTTTGACAGTGAGTATGAGTCGCCGGAGATTTCCCTTTGTGTAAAACCAAACTTATGCCAATCAATGCACATTTCTCTTGTAGTTGCTTCTCTGTTAAATTGCCTACACCAACTGCAGAGTGAAAATCTCCGTTTGGAGGAGCATGTGACCAGCTTGATAGCTCGGCGCGATCATTTATTGGCCGTTAATGCACGTTTACAGATTCCTTTAAGTACCATTAGCAATAATGCTAAAGCCGAGGCCCACGGTAAGTAGTAGCAAGGACAATGACAACGGCAAATGTCTAACCTCTCTTTGGTGTCGGTCGTGCTGTTCTGGAGAAATTATGAGCAATACCAACACTTATAATTTGGTTTTTCAATTTTTGTTTCTTTAATTCACTTTGTACATATAACTATAACCCATATTCATATATGTATAGAAAGGTTCGTTTTTTTTTATATTCGTGATGTGTTTTTTAAACATAAGTTTAAACTTTAAGTCAATATTTTACTATCACTAACTATAACTTTTAACAGTGCTTTAACAAGGCTACACAAAACGCTATAGTTACATATACATTTGTATGTATATGTGATAATATACCTTCAATTTATTTTACATAGATGAACAAATACCTAATTAAACTCTCAAGTTAAAATCACTGTTAAAGATAGAACAGTGGCGATTACGCCACCAAATTAAAAAGAAAAAGATGGGCAACTATGTAATTCTAAGTCCAAGTTTTTTTTTCCCATTAGCCAGAATTCAAATCAGAATGCTGAGACTGAAACGAATGCCACTGCCAATTTTTAATCGCTTTAATATCCACCATTTTATATATGGTGATTTTAAGAAATAGTCTCTAATTAAAGTGTACACCAGTCGCAAAAAAATTGGAAGCCGATACTCCATATATAATTTTTTGCTTCTAGGCTGGCCTGTTTTTTCACCACTTTTGTGTTTAACGATTTTTAAGAAACCTTATAAATTTTAATAACATAAACCTTTCCTAATGCTTAAGTTGTATTTGAAATCCTTACTATTTTTCGATTTTATTTATTTAAAAAATGAATAAAAGATTTTTTAAAACACACATCTAAAACTAAAAATTCTTAAGTTATTCTGCATAAAAAAAATAAAATTAAAATTGGGGTTAAGGTTGAGGTGCTCGGTTTTTTTTTAGTTTTTTCTTTTGTTTTCTTTTTTTCCTTAAGGTTAAGTTGTGCTGTTATTTGTTGCATGCCACATACAAGTACACATTACACATACACGCAAACTAATCTTAGACATTTGGATCAGGATACAATCTAACAGAGCTCTACTGCAACAAAAAAAATTGTTATCTGACACACAACGGCAACAAGAACTTCTTCAACTTTTGTCATTTCCACATTATTGTTATTAGCTTCTGGCGGAAACAACAGCAACATTAGCAATGCTCTCAATGCTGCGACAACTATTGCAGCGGCTGTTTCACTAGCCACTACAGCCATTAATACAACGACACCCACAGGCAACAGTCGGGCCACTGTGGCACCAGCCAGTTCAAGTGGAGTAGTACTCGACTATCGTGGCTCCAGTGGGAACAACAACAGCAACTGCTCCAACTCAGCCAGTGCAACAACCAATACTCCCACAGGTGGGCCATCCTCAACTCCGTCATCAGGGTCACAGGGCACAGGGATGTCAATTGGCAGTATGGCTATGTCGAATGTAACCAATTTTGCTTTGAGGTAAACTAATACTTCTTTAAGTATTTCGTAGACTAGAGATAGTTGCCTGCTTTCAATTAATTATTAACATTTTCTTAGGCATCTGGCCTCGACTCATGCGACATACAACAATGCCGGCACTAACAGCAGCAATCAATCTCAGCAACAAAACTCCGTAGCGCCAGCTACTATTGGACGAGGTGGGTCAGCTGTAACTGCAACAACAGGCACAGCAACAACAACAACAGCCGTAACCACTTTGACGCCATTTGGTTCCGTTGTTATCAATCACATTGGTAGTGGTGGTCCTGGGCACCACAATCTAAACAACAACAGCAATCCACAGCACCAACACCACCACAATCGAGTTAATCTAGATGATTTAAATAGCACCACCTCTAGCTCCTCCTCTACCTCCTATGCCACGCATCATGCGTCGCTCTACAATCACAACACGCATCATCAGGTAGTGTGCGTGTGTGTGTGCATGTATGTGTGTATGCACAGAAAATAATCGACTCATATACCTGTTGTTTAAGCCATTGGGCCATATGCAATATGAATATTTTTTGAGTTTTTTCCGCCTTTCATCTCATTCCACCAACCAACCAATGAATCAGTTTATTGAATCAACCAATCAATTGTTCATGCGCTTTATAAACATAACCGAAATTGTTTGTTGTTTTTGTGTGTGCCAGGCTGAAATTGAAAGAATCCCCACAACACACCTTCTTTAACCTTTTTCATCTTTTTCATTTCAGTCCCAACTAAGGCGCGACGATAACCTAGCGAAAACTAGCTGAAATTCAAATAGTGACAAAAGGCATCAGCAACACAATTCAGTTAATAAGAAACACGAATCAATAAAAAAGAAACCAGTCACTGGCAGGGGTATAGGACGCTCCAACAAAGCCAAAATAACGCACACTTTCAGCAGCCACAAGAACAATAACGTGAAGACGAGAGAAAGTCTACAAAACTTTCATAAACTACGTGAAAAACAGGACGATGATGTTAGTATTTAACAAAAACATGACACTAAACCTAATAATGAACCAAATATTATCAATATTTTATTTAACAGCTCAGCAACAATAGCAGCAGCTCCTCAACATTTTCATCTTCTTCTCAACAGCAATCTTCAGTTGATTACGAAGCAGAAGACGAAAATGAGGACAAGCAAAAGCAGAGGCGACATAGAAATGAGAATGAACATTTAATACATGTACAGAATTTTTTAAAATGTTTCGGACCCACTGCCTATGCGTCGACCGCTGCTATAATTCCAGCGACATTAGCAACGAGTACAATACCCTTGGTCCCAGTAGCAGCAACAACGACAACAACGTCGGTGACAACACTTAGTACAGAGCTACGTAATTGGCGTCAGAATTATCGCAGTCCTTCAACATGCACAGCAGCAATATCTACACAAAACCAGACTCATTCATCAAACAAGGATAAACTACCAAAATTTCAGATAAATGCAAAATTTTTGCGAAAACCCCGCAATAAATTAATGAAATTATTGCATACAACAACGACGTCAGTAGCAAGAAATGCAGAGCAAAGTGGAAAGCAGCCACTTAGCGAACAATTGCAGACTTTCAACGATGATTCCAACGCTAAGTTTAAAGACTTTTCAATCGACTCCTTATTGAATAAGTAACAAATGCAAGAGCCGCTACAAACAATAATAATAAAAATAAAAAACAATTGGAACCACCAAGTACAGCAATTAACAATGAATAAGATGTAGCCTTCCAATTTCATAGCCCAATATAAACCTCAGAAATCCACAAAACCCACGCGTTCCTACTTTCCTACAAGAAAATCACAAATACAAATTAAATCTATACACATTTAGCCAATATAAAAGTATGTAGAATTAATAAACAAATCTAATTAATTAATAGCTTGTTTATTTATTACATACATCCCTTTTTTTTTTTAAATATATATATATATATATTTGTAAACACATTAATTTACAATTATACATATACATATGTAAATGTATACATTACTAACATAATAAATATACATACATAGTTGAACAAACGCATGAATTGTGCTACCTAATCGCCTAGTCGCTTTGATTTTTAGAAGATTCTAGAGCCGCACGAACGCGTATTAACATTTCCTTGCGCACATCCTCGGGAACAGAAGCTCGGGCCTGTTGACAAAAAGAAGATCGATAAACTGAAGAGTGTACAATCTAATTTCTTAATGTTAAGCACACCTGTGGTATAATCTCTGCGGCCAATTGTTCATGGGTCATATTGGCAACTCCAAGCTCTGATATTTTTTGGCGAATCTTATGCTCAATGTCTTCCCGCCAACCACATTCCGAAAGACGATGGTGCAAAAGGCCTTTAAGCCTGCAATTAAATGAGGAGCTTGTTAACAATAAGAACTAGAAATAAATAATTATTATCTTACGCCATGTTATCGCTCTTATTAAGTTTTAACTTTACGACCGGCTCTGCATCTGTTCCAATCTCTTTACTGTCTGCCATAATGTTTCTTTTAACTATGTATATTTGACAATTTTATTCCAACGGGAATTGTTAGAATTTCATATTCATTGTTTTTATGCTAACTGAGGTTTTCACATTAAACTATAGCTGTTTAAATGTCAAATTGCTTCAAAGAGAGTCGGCACTTTGGGACTATTTATGATATTTAAGCAATACAAAATTAATAAATTCTTTGCCGATAGGCATTTTCCCTCGCAATTCTATGGTGTTGATTAATTCATAGTGGCCAAAATGTATATCGATAAGTAACAACAACAGTTATCGATATAAAAATATTTCTGGTGTGCTGCCCAAAAGATCAACAAAACAAAAAATGCAAAGTTTTGAGAAGATCAAAAGTGCGGAGAGGCCTCATTCTGTGAACAAACCCGAATCCGTAAAGACAACTCCCGTGGTAGAGGAATTCCAAGTGGTAAGTGGTTTAAATGTCAAATTGCTTCAAAGAGAGTCGGCACTTTGGGACTATTTATGATATTTAAGCAATACAAAATTAATAAATTCTTTTCCGATAGGCATTTTCCCTCGCAATTCTATAGTGTTGATTAATTCATAGTGGCCAGAATGTATATCGATAAGTAACAACAACAGTTATCGATATAAAAATATTTCTGGTGTGCTGCCCAAAAGATCAACAAAACAAAAAATGCAAAGTTTTGAGAAGATCAAAAGTGCGGAGAGGCCTCATTCTGTGAACAAACCCGAATCCGTAAAGACAACTCCCGTGGTAGAGGAATTCCAAGTGGTAAGTGGTTTAAATGTCAAATTGCTTCAAAGAGAGTCGGCACTTTGGGACTATTTATGATATTTAAGCAATACAAAATTAATAAATTCTTTTCCGATAGGCATTTTCCCTCGCAATTCTATAGTGTTGATTAATTCATAGTGGCCAGAATGTATATCGATAAGTAACAACAACAGTTATCGATATAAAAATATTTCTGGTGTGCTGCCCAAAAGATCAACAAAACAAAAAATGCAAAGTTTTGAGAAGATCAAAAGTGCGGAGAGGCCTCATTCTGTGAACAAACCCGAATCCGTAAAGACAACTCCCGTGGTAGAGGAATTCCAAGTGGTAAGTGGTTTAAATGTCAAATTGCTTCAAAGAGAGTCGGCACTTTGGGACTATTTATGATATTTAAGCAATACAAAATTAATAAATTCTTTTCCGATAGGCATTTTCCCTCGCAATTCTATAGTGTTGATTAATTCATAGTGGCCAGAATGTATATCGATAAGTAACAACAACAGTTATCGATATAAAAATATTTCTGGTGTGCTGCCCAAAAGATCAACAAAACAAAAAATGCAAAGTTTTGAGAAGATCAAAAGTGCGGAGAGGCCTCATTCTGTGAACAAACCCGAATCCGTAAAAACAACTCCCGTGGTAGAGGAATTCCAAGTGGTAACCAGAAAGAAGTGGATCGCAAGGAAATGCCTAAGCCGGCGAAATCGTCAGAAATCTGAAACTGATTACTTGAACGATTGTCCAGATGTGGATGTGGAAAGATTTGAAATGTTAGTTAAAAAGTTCAACATACATATACTTTTGTTTCAAATTCGACCCTCTTTTTTTCTTGTCCAGACGCCTGAAACGACTTTGTTCAGAGATGATGAAAAGTGATTACTTTATCTTGTCCATGGAAGCGCTGCAACAGCAAATGGATGTTCTGAAACTGCAGCGCCCTCTAGAGCGTATTGTGTGTTTGGGCCTGGGACCATTTACCCGTACACATCAGGCTATGCATCAGGCAGCATTCGTGATGAGCCTACAAAGGCACACCAATGTCAATGAGGTTTTTTATTATGATCCTGTGTTTAGGGATACAGAAAAGGAGCTTATTCAGCGTTTCAAAGGCACTCTAATCCCAGAGGACAGTGCAGGCAAAGATGAGGCCAAAGTGGTCACTTTGTATTACTTGCCCCACTGTCCCTATGCCTTAATGAATAACCTTTTATGGTCGAACTGGCATCGTGAAAAGTTAAAAAATGTATTACTCATTTGCAATAGTTTTGAGATGTTAACCTTAAATCAAAGAGTTAGTAGAGACGATCACATTAATAGAATCTCAAAACACTGCCTGGAAACGCAATTGGAAGACGACTATGAACATCAAAATGTATTTAACGATTTGTCTCTCCATATATTTCCCGCCGTTTTATTGCCCTGTGAAACTGACACAAAGTTCTGGACACGCTGTGCTCTCCTTAAAGTAAACGAGGATGAGATTTCTGAAGAACTAAATGTCGTAAGTTTAAATGGTTAACATATATATACAGATAAAATATTACATATATTTATTTATAAGTAAATTAAAGGTTTAAAATCTTGTCTAACTGCTTCTGTTCTTCCACTTCCTCTTTTGCTGTTTCTCGTTTTCGAGCTCTAGAACGTGCTTTCTGTTGCGATTTGTGCTGGCGCCTTCGCAACGCAGCGGCTGCTCGACGTTTCTCTGTTGCCATTTCCAATCGTGCAATCATTGCCTTCCTTGGTCTCTCTGTATTTTTATTTTTTCTGGCACATTTTCCATTCTTTTTGTGAGGAAAAGCACATGGCAACATTTGATTAACTAAGTGCAACGGTCCACACAATTTTGTTGAGATAGGCAAGTAACTGTTGCTTTGGGTAAGAAAAGAATGCTCAGACGGCAATGAAGAATCCTTTTTAAGTAATTCATTCAAACTAAAACTTTGTGGTATTTTCTCTTGCGTTCTGCGGCACAACAGAAACTTATCTTTGTATTTGGACGAGTATCGCAATAGATACTCATCTTGAGGAAGACCAATAAGCAATTTGAGAAACTCGTACAGATTAGCCAATAAATTAGGCATGTTGGTGTTGTAATATTCACGCAATTGCTGCTCCACCGAGCTTAGTGTGAGCTCCTCTTCAAGTAGGGGCTCAAAGTTCACCAGAGATAGACGAGAACAATGCCCTTGATCCTTTTGAAGGAGTTGCAACTGTAGCCATATTTTAAGTAACTCATTCTTGGTCATTATTTCCAAGCCGCAATCTGGTTTATTTTCTACTTTTAAATGATGACAGGCTACAAGATGCTGCCCCTGAGGATCTCTTGAACCACTTACAGACATTTGTGTGAGAATTTTTAAAGAGGAGCTGGTCGACGAATCACTCAGACACCAAGAGATTAAAGCCTGATTAGTTTTAGTGGGCTCTTTAGAAGAGTAATCGGTATCTATTTCATGGATTTTATAATTACCACAGCAAAAATCTGATTCCTTTACGCTATCCTTTGACATCACACCACCCATATGTATCCATTGACTTTGGCCTGGCTGACTCATATATGCCTCATAAGCACGAGTTATGATAAAGTTGTTAGTATGCCAACCACATTGATGAGCCGGCAAAGGCATATCGAACTCGATCTGCTTTTGTTCATCAATCCCCTTGATGTTGATAAACATTTCTGTTGGCAAATCGACATAAGCTGCAGTTGGCGTCAGTAGCATTAAAAGAGACTCCAGGGGCAAAACAAAGAGATGACCCTTGTCAAGGTAATCACAATAATCGTCAACATCCATCGAATGATTATAAGTGCCTGTTGTTGGTGTTGCATATCGTTTCAGTCGTATATTTAGTGATCTAAGGTCGGTTTTTTCCAATTTAATTCCCTTGGACCAATATCGCAGATCGCCTTTAATTCTGTTTAGATGCACACTCTCTAGTTTAACTCTGTTTTGGTCGTTTTTGCATTGGTTCAGCTGTGGTAAGCCTGTGTACGTCACCCACAATTCATCAGATGCCCTGTTTGCAAGCAGTTGTCGAATTATTAGTTGAAACCATTTCTGATACGCCTTCACTAGAGGCTTCATAGGCCTATACAACATTTCCTTTTGGTCCTGCGAATAATCAAATATGTATTTTTGGACAACCTGATGTTCAGTGTAGCGTTTGTTTTCAGTAGCTTTCCAAACAATAAAATCATTCTCCGGAAGAGGTTGGCAATGTTGCCCGGCCAGGAGAACCCTCAAACAAGCCGCTTGCTGGTCACGACTCAAGGTTGAATGACGTTCCCGATCATGCATGTTGGGAAATTCATACAGTTGTACATTCTCGTCTTCATTGGTGTAATCCCTAACAGTCTGGCGGATCGGCTCCTTGGTACGTGGATCTTTTAAAGTCAAACCATGAGTATAAGATCCAAACATTTTGGTGGGTGCCTGCTCATTTTGAAGTATTTCCGAATCCACCTCATTGAGGAAAGCATACAGCGAGTCATTTACGCTTTCAATCGACTTGTTGAAAATATTGTATGAAGGCTGAGTTCGAAAGACAGAGTTTCCTTGATATAATCTAAAACCTCGCTCGGAACCCTCGCTCATCAAGCATTCAGCTTGCGGCTCATTCGACATGGTGTTACCGGAAATGGTGGATTAAAAGTTCTTGGAATGATGCTGTTACCGCTGCTGCGTCATCAGATGTGTGGAATACGACTACTGCTCGGTGATTTTTACAGTAAAATGAAAGTTAGTTACAATATGTAGTAGTTGTTTTGTTACTTAGGAAGTGATTTACTAAATTTATATTTACTTTCTGCTTTTAAATGTTGGTCAACAGCTGATCCAACAGTCGATTGTACGACTTGCCGATAACTAGTCGATGTCACAGTGGCAACTCTGAATTATTATTTTTTTTTTTAATTAAACAGTTGTTTTAAATTAATAAATTAAGTTGTTGAAACTCTACTCTTTGCTTCTTTTCCTTGATTTTCTGAATTTTTAGACTTTGTTTTTATTTTTTATTAATTTTTTTGTATTATTTTCATTACATTTCCAGAGGTACAACAATCAAAATTATCGTAGAAACATCGTAAATAAATCAGTGTTCACTGTATTCTTAGATTTAACTCCGATTTCTTTCTCCCTTAGCAGCATTATCACACGGAGCATCTTTAGGCTCAGCTTTAGTTTCATTCCGATTTTGCGGTGACACTTTTCGGACCACGTTCAGTCTCTGTTTCTTCATCTTCTACTTCGGTAGCACTTTCATTTAGGGGATCCTCAGCTTCCTCATCGTTTTCATGTATAATTCCTGCCTCCAAGTCCATAGTCCTAGCCCGGTCAATGCAGGAGTTGACAACTTTATAAAATTCATCGGCTATTTCCTGTTTTTTAAAACGGCAGGCCAAGCGTTCCAAAACACCTTCAGTGCCAACCTTGCCTTCCGAATCTACCGCATAATTATAATTAGCCCAAAGAAAACTTTTACCTTGCTCATTCATGAACTCTATTTTGAAAGCCGAGCTGATTTTCATGTTAAGGATTAGTTTATGGATCTGCTCCTGACGCATGACCATTCGGTAGGTCTTTAACTCTGGATGCTCTAAGACTTTAATTTCACCCACACCTAAAATGTAAAAAAATTAATGATGCTAATTTATTATCAATAGGTTGATGTTTTATTATTCTAAATTTGAAATTTACCTCGTTCCTTCCATTGTTTGGTATTGGGATCATAGCGATAGAGTTTTGTCCTCTCGCCATACAGTTTGGTCTCATTCTCCTCTCCAGTAGTGACTACAATCTCATCGGGTAGCACAATAACGGGCGCGTAGTAAGGATCATAGTTATCATCGGTAGTTGTATCCGCATCTTCATCCTCAACTGATGCTGCAATCTTTTCTGTGTCACCATCAACTTTGGCGGCTTGGAAATTCTTAAAATCATTTTGATGAGTTAAATTGTAGAAGCCACCAGTGGTGGACTTTTGAAACGCATTGGCATTCTGTCCTTTGGCCACCAAACTAGCAAAATCATCACCAGCTTTGGCAGCCAAATCAGGAAACACTTTGGCTGTGGCAGCACTGATCTCTTTATTGGTAAGAGTAGAGCCGAAGTTACAACTTCCAAAGACGGGTGTTTTTGAATCTAGTTTGCTGTTGTCGCCACTAATTGCCATTTCCTTTTCCGGTTGAATCTTCTCCTTGCCTATATCAGCAAAGGATATGTTTGAAATAGCTGTCGAAGATGAACCAAATACAAAGCCAGTAGTTCCTCCGACAGTGCCACCACCTGAACCACTGCCATCAAACAAGTTCGAGGAAGTTCCTCCAAATATAGATTTCGCTATTTCTCCATCCTCAGTTTTGCCGAGAGTTTGCCCAAAAATCGATTTGGGCACTGCACTTTCGGCACTTTCGGAATTTTGATTGCTGGATGCACTAAATACGAATCCTAAAGGATTCTCTGTAGAGATTACACAAAAAATTATTTACGTATTTTATTATATACGTTATATAAACTATAAACTTACCAGTTTTGCCACTGCCAAAGACAAAGCTATTACTTGATGCAGCTAACGGTTTTGATTCCTCTGCCAGATTTGTTGTGGCGGAGATTGTCGAATTTGCTGATATGGCTTGCCCAAATCCACCAAAGCTACCAAATCCACCACTAGCAGCAGCACTTAATGAACTGGCCTTGAATATAGAGTTGCGATTAGTTGCTGGTGACTGAATAGTGCTAGTAGTTGGAATTGATGTTGCCGGTTGCATTTTTTGCGGTAATTTAAGGGCCGGTAAGTAAAGTGGTAAAGGTGGCTCCTCCGCATCTTTCCCGTTCGCATCTATCGAAGTGGATTTGAATTCAAACGAGTCCACGTCACATCCTCGACAACCGATGCAATTTTTATCGCCAAGTAAAAACTCCTCATTTAGTTTTAATTTCTCGGCTAAGGATTGAATCTCCTTGGAAGGTGTAGAAGCTGGTGTACGCACAGGCTGCTCCACTTCATCTTCCTCTGATATATTCAATGCTTTCTTCACCGCTTGATAGAAACCTTGCGCTATTTCGGAGGTTTTAAAGCGCAAGGCAAATCTCTCCAGGATATTTTCTCCTTCACTATAATCGTTCACGGCAAACATCCATGATTTCTCATCCTTCGGTTTGTAGATCACGCTTAGGTTCAAAATATGGTTGAGACAAATTTTTAAGACCTGCTCACGTCTCATTACAACGCGTAATTTATGAGTTTGCTTGTGCCGCAGTATTTTCACATTGCCTAGACCACGTTCCTTCCATTCGCCGTCCTGACTGAGACGATACAATTTCGCACGGTGTTCGTAAAGTTGTTCTTCATCTTCCTCCCCGGTTCTGACTTCAATCTACAAAAAAGAAAATTACATATATTACAATATACCTGTGCAGCTAGCAGTGAAAACTTACCTTGTCTGGCAACGGTATCACTGGAGCGAAATACGCATTATTCTCTTCTTCAACGTGATAATCGTTATCATTTGCGGATTCATCAGCTTGAGGACTCTTGGGCTCTATAGTTGACGCCTTGGGCATAGAAAAGGTAAACTTATTTGACCCCAGAATAGTGCCGCCAGTACTAGTAGGCACGCTGGAAGTGGAAGTGTTTGTAGTGCTAATGATGCCGCTGGCCTTCGGTGTAAAACTAAAATTAGCTGAACCAAAAGGCGTCCCAATGGCTGGAGTAGGAGAATTAAATCCGAACTTAAATTGTGTAGTGGCAGGCCAATTTATATTGTTGCTACTTCCGAGTTTATTGTCTTTCTTATCTTCTACGCCATCTTTGGGAGTTTCACAGGCCTTGCAGCGCACAATTTCCGCCTCGTTGGTCACATAGCATCCTGAGCATGTCCAGCTACCTGGCTTTGGTTTGAAACTATCACCAAATCCTGATGCTACATTGTTGGTTGGACCCAAGGCAGAAATCGCTGATTTTGTCACAGCGACAGGGGCAGTATTGGCAACGACTGGGAGCGGTGATTTTTCCTTGGTCTTGTTAGAGCCACCAAATTCAAAACTGGTGGCCGGGGTGTTTGCTGCCGCAGTCACAGCAGTTACCGCAGTCCCAAATCCGAAATTAAATTTACCAGCACTGCTGGTGGATAAATTCAAAGCACTTCCGCCACCTAATCCTCCAGCGTTAGCTGGTTTTGGCGGAACTGAACTATCTTTGGGTGCTTCACATGCCAAGCAATAAAGTTGTCCTGCTCCATTGTTGGTATAGCAGCTGTCACAACTCCAACTGCCTGACACAGGCTTAAAGGCATCGCCAAAGCCTACAACAGGATTCTTTTCCGCTTCTTCTTTATTCTTCTGGTGCTTCTTTTCATCTACTTTTTGCTCCGATAGTTTGTCATTTTCTAGTGTCAACAATTTTTGAGCCTTGATGATCTCGGCGAAGAATGCTTTACATGTGTCGGCTGTTTTAAATCTAATACACAGCAGCTCAGAGGTCATCTCTCCCTCGGAATAATCTTTGGCAGCCCAGGTCAGGGCTGTTTGAGAGTTTTTTAGATAATTAAATTTAGTCTCGGCTGAAAGTCTCTGGTTGCAGCACAGTTTATGAATCTGCTCGCGACGCATAACTAAACGTATTTGTTGGGGGTTCAATTTTGATTGCAAGAGTTTTATGTTGCCAAGGCCACGCTCCTTCCATTCATTGGATTCACGATCATATCGCAACAATTTGGCTCTATGCTCAAACAAAATTGATTCGTTCTCTTCACCTGTTATAACTTCGACGAGTTCAGGCAGAGGGATGACTGGAGTAAACTGGGCAGTCGGCACATACTCTTCCAATATATCCGCTTCAGTCTCAGTGGGAGTTGAATTGGCGTTCAAAACTGTAGAATCTTTAATTAGAGCGGTGGTGAAAAGTGTAGTATTGTTGGTAGAAGTAATGCTGTGAGCAGTAGACAAAGCCGAGACGCTTCCAAAGGACAGGTTTCCAAAGGGTGATGAATTTACTTTGGAATTAGACATATTGGAAAAACTAAAGTTAGCAAATGGCGAAGGTGTTGTTGTTGTAGAAGTAGAAGGTGCCGTTGCCCCAAATAGGGACTTGGCCACGAAATTGACTGCCGTGGGTGCAGTAGAAGTCTCAACAGTTGCAGTCTTGGCCTTAACTAACTCCAAAGGCTTGTTAAGTAATTGATTGGCCGGAGTGCTGGTCACAAAATTATCTTGCTTGATTACTTCTGACTGCTGTTTGTCGTGTTTATCCTTTAGCTTTACGTCATTTTGGGCCGCTTTAAAAGCTTGTTGAAACTGAAGAGCTGTTTCTGGTAGCTTAAATCTAACCAAAAATTTTTCCAACAGAAGATGTTCATCTGCAAAATCATTAGCTGCCCAAATAAACGATTTTTTCTCGGAATCCTGTGTCGGTTGAGTCAACTCCATATCCTTGGTTATCTTATGATTTGCACAAATCTTATGGGTCTGATCGCGACGCATGAGAACGCGATAAATTCCAGTCGAATAATTTCTCAAGATTTTTATGATTCCAATGCCACGTTCC
Source organism: Drosophila insularis (assembly GCA_018903935.1). Taxonomy (NCBI): domain Eukaryota; kingdom Metazoa; phylum Arthropoda; class Insecta; order Diptera; family Drosophilidae; genus Drosophila; species Drosophila insularis. The sequence continues at coordinate 281,653 of JAEIFP010002295.1, read as the reverse complement.
TTCCATTCTTTTTCCACATGACGGAACAATTTGGCTCTGTAGCTAAATTTAATTTCCTCGTCCTCTTCGCCTGTACGAACCTCAACTTCATCGGGCAGCGGAATAATGCCTTGCAAGTCTGGACGAGGATCATAGTCCAATTCAGCGGAACCATCAAAACTGGTATCTGCTTCCTCTGCAGCCGGTTTCTCCTCCTTCTGCTGCTGCTGTTCCTTTTCTTTCTCTTTTTGCTTCTCCGCAGCAGCTTGCGCTACCTGTGGTTTAAAGGAGAAAGTCATTTCACCACCACCAGTACCACCCCCACCAAAGATATTGCTTCCCGTTGTTCCCGCGTTAAAGTTAAACGCTCCAGCAGGTGTTGCGGCAGGGGGTACTTTTACGCCAGTTCCTAACAAAGGATTCAAAGGTGCCGTCGCTGGAACAGGTGCTAAGCTGGGCTTGATATGCTGAGCTGGAATGGTCACACTGAGCTGCAGCTGGCCAGCAGCACTAGTTAATGCATCTGCCTTGGGTAAGGGATCCGAATTGGTTATGACAACATTAGCAGGAGGTTCCTTTTCTACAGGTTGATTGTTTAAAGCCCGATTAAACATGGCAGCGGGAACATTCAGTGGACTAGTCTTTGAAGATTTCTGCGGCTGCAAATGCGGCGCAGCTGGCTGTGGTGGTGTTTGCGTTAATGATTGTGGTTGAGTCCCTGAATGCTGTTGTGGTGCACCGAAAGTTGTTATGGGGGTTGGCGGTGTATTAAAGAAGCTTGTAGTTGTAGGATTAGGCAAACTTCCAATTCCGCCTACGGGGGTGGTGGGGTCAACCAGATTAAGTGGACCAGATCCGGGTACTGGAGCTCCAGGTGGTGGAGCTAATGGTGATTGGCCGTAGTGGCCTAGCACATCCATATAAGGGGCTCCTCCTGCAGCTGAACCACCACCATACATTGCATTTGGTGGTAAATTAAAGTTTGGATTGCGTGGACCTGTAACGAAATCAATTGAATTTTCTAAACCACCCATAATAGCTAATTGCCGATCGTAAGATAACTTACCATAAAGATTGCATAAATTATAATAATCAAACATCCATTGGCTTGAATATGCAGCGGCTTGGGCAGGATTAGCTGCTGACAAGGGCGGCAAGCCATTGTTATAAAAACCACTAGGTGGACCAGCACCAAATGCAGGAGGAACAGGATGATTATTAGGAGGCAAAATTTGTGGCTGCTGTTGTTGGCTATGATGATGCTGTGCTTGTAATTGGCTGTGCTGTTGCTGTTGTGAGTTTGGTTGAGGAGGTTGTGTTCCATGCTGTTGTATCTGTGGTGGCACTGCCAAGTCCTCCATAATAAATAAATCATCTAAACCCAAAGCAGCGGCCGGGTCAACCTCTTGGTTGTGACTGGATGAGGTGAGCTTAAGTTTCTTTAACATATCCTCCAGGGTCACAGTTAATGACTTGACGTCCTGACGCATAGCTTCGAAGTTTTCATTGACTTCTTCTTTAAATTGATAAAAATCAGTGGTAATTTTTTTGAACATTCGATCCACATCCAACGAAGGAACATCAGCATCACGGCCACGTGATCGACTTTGACTCTCATTTACTTTGGAATTAGTGGCGCCCGCATAGTAGTCAGGTTCAGTATCAGCGTCTTCGGCGTCCTCATATGTAGACGAATTGTTATGCAAGTCAGGACTTCGCTGCTGATTTAGGTGTCCGGCTTCCTGTTGGCAGCGCTTTATGTCCCTGCCTATGATAGATGCTAGTGCATGTTCTGGATGGAACTCAAGAAGTTGTTGCGTTTGTTTAAGGCAGTTTTGGCGTTGCTCCAAATAACGCGTACGAGACGATTTTGTTGTGCGATTGCAATCTCCCAGCATTCGATATGCTTCAGCCTGTAGATAACTGGCTATGGGTAAATGTAGGCCCCGCACCTCTTCAATGAACTCTTCAAACTGGTTTTCCTTGAACGCTTTTTTACTCAAATAGGTTACAGCTTTCTCGGCCAAACTGTGCATTAGTTTCAGGGATGCAGTCGAAGATGGCGAAGAATGCTTAAAATAACGCGCAAATGGCTCCAATTCTTGTTGCGATTGACGACGCAGCATTTGAAAGCCCTGTTTGAATATGAGATTAATGCGCGTCTGTAAACTAAGACGATCCTGGCGAGAATTAAGGATGTGACCCAATTGAAAGAGAATAATTAGATCCATGCGAGGGCCATTGGTAGCGCGTACAGCCTCTAGTCCAACTTGTAATTGAGCTCTTTGCTCGGTCCGATTGCCATCGCTGTAGTGATGATGGCCGGTCCAACTTTGGACCAATTGCCACCAATTTGATTGTTCTGGGGTGGCTAATTGTTGGAAAATATTAAGATAGGGCAACATATGGGGTCGGGCACATGCTGATCGATTACCGACGTTGCACTTATCGTAGGTCTCCCTTTGCATAGAAAGTCTACTCTGTGTTTGCATGACGACAGCGTAGAGGAATATATCAATATCGATTTGTGTTAAAGAGTCGGGACTGCAGTAACTTAGATTTTGATTCGATTTTATATCCTTGCGAAGGTTCCCATAGAAGCGAACCCGCTGATGATCTCCCAATTGTTCTGGTTTCGTGCACAAAGCCAAATATACATGCTGAGTTAGTGACTGGGGGGCCGATAGCAATGCCTCTTGTTCGTATGATTCTATATCCGACACATGCGGCCAATCGTAAAGGGGCTGCTGTAAGCATGCATTCTTCACCAAGTGAGACGTTTGCTCTTTTAGTTTGTGTTCGCCATGTGTAAAGAGTATCTGATAGATTTGACGTCTCCACTGCTTGTCCGCGCATAGTTGCCGTGCTTCAGACAACAAATCATCCGAACTCAACCACAAAGACGGTAACTCCTGATTGTCGGATTGAAGTAATTCACCCCTTTGGTTGTTATCCACCTCCTTGTATACTTGATCGTCCTGGATATCATCCTGTCTCAGACAACCTAACAATGTACGGCCCATTTGAGCGCACCTAAATGCGGTCTGAGTACGCCATATATGAAACAACTTTCTTTGGACCTTATCGCAATGTTTGAGCCAGTTCGGCTGCGTATTTTGAAAGGGATTTATTTGATAGCCCAACAGCATTAAGGGCAAGGCATCCCTTAAAGTACCCATCCATTTGTTTTTATTGCCCGTTAGCTCACGTTTAAATAATAAAGACACGGCATGGAGCATTAACTGACCAGTAAAATGTTCTAGAGCTGATTTCAGAAAATCCCTTTGGATGTTATTCTGATTCTCTGATTGTATCTTGTCTAATTCACTGCTGAACTTGTGTAAATATTCGTCCAAGCGAAACAATTGTCCAGTCCCATCGGCCAGACCATTGGTGCTGTCCAAGCTTAATGACATTAGACGATCTAGCGTCATTAAAGTAAGATGCCAGTAGGACCACGATTTTTTTAGATCTTTTGTTTGTTCATATTTGGTGAGAACCAGCCATATGCTCTTGTACCACTCAATTGATTGACTAAACGGAGAACCAGCGGTTGCTCCAGTATCATCCCCGTTGGTGGACAAAAACTTTTCATTCAGTTCTAACTCCACGTTACAAGCGTAATTAAAGGCTTTTTCAACTTTGTTTTTCTCCACATAGCTAAGCAATAGACGCACTCGCACATTGACATCTTGTGGTCGTGCCTGTAGCTCCTTGTGCATAAGAATTTCCAAGGTTTCATCCTCGTTAGCATCAGCATCACCTCCTCCTCCACCACCATTTTTGTCTCTACCATGTTGGTTTAACTTCAGACGCAAAGCAAATATTAATTCACTTTCCTGTAGGTCGTATCCCTCTTCTGTTGCCAAACCCAACCAATATTCAGCACGCTCCTTGGTAAATAGATTGGAATCATCAAGTATTAGCTGACATCCTTCAAGTATCACATCTCTCTGGCGTGGGTTCAACTGCATACAACGTTGCAAATGGTGCAACGCTCGAAGATTATCAGGCTGCTTGAGGTGTTTAAAGCAGTGGGCAATTAACCGGTGGGCGACCAATTCATCCTTAACCTTTAGATAACATGTTAAATATTCTGCGGCCTTAGAATACTCTTGAATTTTAGTATATAAACGGGCAACCGCCAGACCCTTGACGTCGCGCTGTAAATGAACAAAAGACGAAGCGATTTTGATTTCTTGTACATTGGCTTTGTTACATTATTTTTAAGTTTCCTTTTCTACTCAACTTAGCTTTGTATCTACCCTAACCTTTCGTATCAAATCAATATTGACGAACGCAAAAAAAATTTAATAGCTGCATAATTTTATTTACTTCTGTACATTTGTATGTACATATGTAATTTCTTCATGTACATACATATGTATTCACACATATTCATATGTTTGCATATATACTATGTATGTATGTAATATCCATGTAGCATATGTATACATTTTTGTGCACTCGGCACATAGCAAAAAAGCGCGCATTTTCTTTAAACTGACGCCGCCTCAGACACACACACACATGTCCGCGTGCCTACACACACGCATGCAAATGGCGGAGACAACGGCGCCAAGATTTCGCAATGATGTAAAATTCCTATAGAATTACACATTACCTCTGGCCCCGGCGGCACTTTTCCCAACAGCTTATGGACCTGCTCGTCCACCTCTTTCCGTGTCGCAAACATTCCGTTGATTACGTCTGCACAATGACTTTATTGTTGTAAATTTTATCCGGCTCCGGTTTACGGTTTCTTTTGTCTCGTTTTAAATTTCAATCACTGCACTCTTTCGGAAACTGTATAAAAATAAAAATAACCCGATCGTTTGCTTTGCAACGCTTTTCTTTGTTCTTTCTATTAAATATTTGTAACCATCACTTATATTAACAAATCTCAGAAACAACAAAAATTCGCAGCAACCGGACGTTGTATTTAATAGGGCTGCATTAACAATCGTCCGTTTCCAATACTAAAATTTGGAGTTGTGTCCTACAATTATCGATAATTCTAACAAGTATCCAGATTGTGGCAACCCTGCCAGTGCTGGGGCATAAAACGGAAAAATTATTTAGACGCTGAATTTGTTTTGTTTACATATATTAATGAAAAATGCCGGAATATGTGCTGTGCAGAATTTGCCTAACAGAAGACATCAACTCCGACACAATGACTCCTCTATTTGATGATCAGGACGATGGTCAGTGTTGTGAGCTTCGCCGTAAAATTGAAGAAGTGAGCAGCATTAAGGTAAGAAGTAAGTAGAAAGTGGTAATTAAAATTAGTACTAATCTTTACAATCACTGTCTGCAGTTGGCTCCATTAAATATACCGAGTATGCTATGCTACAGCTGTGTGGATCGTCTGACCCATGCCTTTAAGTTTCGTGAACTTTGCCAGGCTAGCGAACGGACCTTTGCCAGCAACGTTGTTAAGTCTGAAATGAAATTGGAGCCCACAGATGAGAATACCATCGGTCATCACCAACAAATTGAATACATCTATGAGACAACCAATGAATTTATTGAAACTGATGGAGACATTGAATTTCTTGAAGAGCCTTTGGATGAGATAGAGGGGACAGTGGTCCCTACGGCAACAGGAGGGGGATCAGAAATTGACAATATTATTGGGGACGCTCTGACCGAAGATGAAGAACTGGCTGATCATGATGAAGATGAAAATACAGATGAAGATAAGAATGAAGATGAGAATGAGTTGCTTGTTAGGGCCCATGGCAGTGACAGTGACTATGATCCTGTCAAGAATTTACGCAAGTCTAGGTTAAGAATACGCAGGCCCAAACGCCTAATTTCTAAAAGGGGACGAGGCAGACCCCGTAGTTGTCACGCCCCAATTGAAAAGTCATCACTTGCTACTAGTGCTGTTGCTGGCAAAGTCTCTGAAGAAACCTCTACGAATATAATGTGTGAAATATGCGGCAATATTTACTCTAGGCGGGCTGCTCTAAACATACATATGCGTCGCCATCTCGCCGAAAAGCCATTTGAATGCGAAATCTGTAGCAAAACATTTGCCGGACCTTCGGAGTTAAATCGTCATATACGCGTACATACAGGCGAAAAGCCATTTACCTGTAAATACTGTTCCAGATCATTTGCTGATCGCAGCTCTAATATACGTCACGAAAGGTACACCACTTTGATCAGGCTCTATCCACAATATCTTTAAACCTTTAGGAACTCTTGTTCTTGCAGAACTCACACAAATGAGAGACCATTCACGTGCTCCACCTGCGGCAAATCTTTTTCCTATTCAAACGTCCTAAAAAATCATATGCTGACTCACACAGGAGAAAAACCTTTCTTGTATGTACAAAAGTAATTTTCAGTAAAAGAAATTTTGAATATAAAAAGTAATTTTCATGAAATGTTAAGGGAATGCTGACTAAGAAACTGCTTAAACTTTATGAATGCATTGGTTAATTGTTTTGAACTTTTGTACGGCTGTATTCGTAATGTTTTTAAATACAGTTATTTTTATTTATTCGTTTTAGATGTATACCGTGCAATAAAACATTCTCTCGCAAACATCAGCTTGAGCAGCATATTGGCACCATGACGCATCAGCAAACAGTAAGAGCCCATCAGACCAACCCCACAGAGATGTTATACTAGTCAACTTAATCAGCATCAAATTGAACCCTTAAGGTAGATCAAAATATTTCGTTGTAAATAAAAATTAAGAAACAGTGCAAATCGTGAGATCAGTTTACAACAAACATGGAAACACTTCTGTACTTCCCAGCGATTTTTCAAGTAACAAGAAATGCAAAGTACATCTTTAGTTTCTGGAAAATTCAATTGCGAAAATGCTAAACGTTTATTTTATTTAAACTAATTTCGTGTCAATGACATCGACGCCCCCTCAACCTCATCAAAATGCCGTCGCATCATTCGGTGCTTTTCCAGTGTGCTGCTTTGAATGAACCTCTCTCCGCATGTGCCGCAGATAAAAGGGCACTCCCCAGTATGCTGTTGAAGATGCAACTTAAGATCCTTCGCTTGCCGATAACTTTTTTCGCAATAGGTACAGGCATGCGGTTTTAATCCACTGTGAGTTAGCATGTGTCTCTTTAATTTGTCCGAGCGAGCAAAGTCCTTGCCACATACCGTGCAATGGTATGGTTTTTCACCTGTATGCATTCGCCGATGTGCTGTCATTTCAGAGTGTCGAGGGAAGGCCATTTCACAAAAATCGCATTTAAAGGGTTTCTCGCCAGTATGTCGTCGCATATGCGTAACTAGACAGGCTGCTGTTTTTGTCTCACGTCCGCACAGTGAGCAAAGAAATCTTTTTTCCGCCTCCTTTCGCTTCCGATCGCCATTCACGTGCACATCACGGATGTGATTGTTTAGGCGAGACTTCATTTGATAGGTTCTATCACAATGTGGACATTGAAGTAGCTGCACATCTATTTGCGCCTGCGGTTGTTTTTCCTTGGAAATTGTTTTTGTCGGGGGGATATCATTGCTGATTAAAACCTGCTGCTCAGCCGTAGATGAACTCTGGCCATGATGCAAACGGAGATGTTGGTCAAGGTTCTCTGGCCACATAAATTTATAACTGCACTGTCCACATGAAAATTTTTTATCTATGCTACCGCACTGCCCCAATCGATGATGCTCCATAATGCTCTACAAGAGAGGTAAGTAGAGGATTAAGGATTATATTAATATATATTAAATCCTGTTTTACCTTCGAAACACACTTAAAGATGCACATTTCGCACTCGTAAGGCATCTTGTCGAAACGATGCATAGCCCGTTGATGCTGAATCATTTCGTACTTGCGTCGACATTGTATACTACACAGTTCACACATATAGCCAACATGGGGTCCACCACCTACAGCAGGCATTAACATATCGTCCTCTGTTTCCGAATCACTCAACTGCAGCTCGAATCCTAATTCATTGGTTATTGAATAGTTAAGAGGTGAATTGATATTTGGCTGTTCTGATGCAGACGACGACATTGTTAGCTTAAGCCCCAGTTCCAATTGGATGTGGGTCCGTAGTTCATGAACACGTTTAAACTGAGAGTTACATATCTTGCAGCTAATCCTTTTACTGCCGTTGGGCTTTGAGGTGGCTTGTATTAAAGTCTCTGCTAACGGTATGTCTCGCTCTTTAAATCCATGTCGTTTTAAATGCTTCACTAGGTAATCACGACGGTAGAATTTGCGGCTACACCACTGGCAGGGCAGCAACTTTGACTCGTCGGCATGGACGCTGAGTAAATGGACTGTAAGAGACTTTTTTTTGTCAAATACACGCTTACAGTCGGGGCACTCAAAAGTTTGATTCTAAAAATGAGATAATGAATATATACATATATGAATATGATATAAACCTATAGCTATTGCAATTACCGTAATTCGATGCTCCCGAATGTGACTTCTAAAATTATGTTTCCATCGAAATCGCAACGGACATTTGTAGCACAAAAATCGTTTCTGTGCATTACGGCACTGTGACTCATTATGGTGTCGCAGTAGTTGAAGACTGACAAATCTGGCCTGACAACGACCACAGACATGGGGAGCCTCCAACCAGGGATGAATTTGACGCTGGTGATCGTAAAGCTGATACTTTCGCGCATATCTCTGCGGGCACAGCTCACAAGTGTATTCCAGATATTGTGATGGTTGCTCTGCCTCACCTTCGCTATCGGTTTCTGAACTGTCCAGATCGATTTCATAGCCAGATTGATTGGTAATTGAATAAAAACGCTGAAAATGGCCAGCCATTAGGTCCTGACGTATAAGTTGCTTTAATTGCTCTTCTCCTATATTTTTTGAGTCCGGATAAAAGAAATCGGCTAGAGACTCTACATTGGGCCGTTTGGCCAGCGTAATAATTTCTGGATGATCTTCTAAATGGCGGCGTAAATCTGATATTTTGTTATATTGACTCTGACAGAGCATACATTCGATAAGTTTGTAACCATGGGGTTTGCACAGATTGACATCAATCGATTTGGCCTTCTTGTGCTCGCTAAGATGAGACGACCTCTTTGATTCACTATGAACCTTAAGATGAGACTCCAAATTTTCTTGACGGTTAAATTTGCGAATACAGAGAGAGCAAGAAAAGAGTCCAGATGATTGATGGATTCTAGACTTATGCTTCTTTAAGGATTCGCCGCGAATGAAACTTTTCGGACATTCACTACATTCAAAAGGTCGTCGTCTTGTCAATTTAAGGGTATTTCGCTTTTTTTTCCATTTTAGAACTCGTTGTTGCAGAGGAATATTATCAAGGGAGCTGTAAAGAGATTATATTATGCATATACCGTAAAATAGAAATTGAGCAACTAACTCTTCATCGTCATCGACATCGGAGTCGTCGAGCCCATCATCGTTACAATTAGCATTAACCATTTCATCCTCCTCTTCTTCTATGTTGAGATGATGTATGTTATTTTCCTTTTTCACTGCCGTCGGATCCAGCATCGTTAAGGGATCAATTAGTCTCTTGGTATCCCCATCACCATCACCACCGATGGCATCAGATTCCTCTAGATTTGGCAATTCAGTGCAGGTTATCTTCCCAGTCTCTCCGTTTTCTCTGTCACTCTCATCCCCTTCAGTTTCCAGTTTAACCTCCACATGTTGCTCGGCACATAGCTCCATTGGCGACTCCTGCAAGCAATCTTGCAGCTGCCGCATCAGCAAAAAGTTGGCAGACAAAGCTTGTTTCATATAGTCATAGGAAGTCGTTAATCTCTTTAAACAAGATTGACACAGCGATTGCGGCAACTTCTGGTCACTGGACATATGCAGCTTTAACTGTTTTAAAATGAATCGTAAATATTTTCTATAACAAAATGTTTTATGGTGATAGCAATATTTACATCAACGTTTATTAAATCACTAAGCATTTCGGACAGCAACTTTTCTGGATATTCTTTGCTAGGCGTGTCTAGATTATACAGCTTGTCCGTGTCTTTAGCACTGTCGCAGGTGCGACAGACAATTGGCAGCTTCATTATTGTTGTCATTGGCTTAAGCCAATTGAACTATGAAGTTTTACACAAAAAAAAAAAGAAACAAGATAGACAACGAAAATGGAGAGTGTGACCATTTTGCTTGTTAGTGTTGTCTAACTGCTACAGGCCAATGGTTCAAATAACGGTCATTAAAAGGGTTTGAATGTGTCTCTCAATCTGAAACCCGAATTTTATAAAGGCTACGCATTGGCTAAAAATAAAAAGCATTAGTGCTATTGTGGCAGTTCTAATATATGTTGCTACACTCAAATTTTAAAACCAAATGCGAGGAGCCGGCAGAAAGTGGACTTACTTCCCTAATGTAGGAATTGTCAAACTAAAACAAAAAAAAAAAAAAAAAACAGTACATTTCCACAACTGTCAAAATTCTGTTCATTATTTTTCTAACTTCGATTTGCCTTAGTCTCTGTTTAAAAATATTTGTGTGTACATTTGCTGAAAACAAAATGAGTGAGTATACTCATACTATAATTTTCTTGAAGCGTAAGTCATAATATAACATATTCTCCAAGGTTCGCCATGTGGCAAGTGCAACATATGCCCTTGTGGTACTAATGGTTCTTGTGGTACTAATGGAGGAACAACACAGCAACCGCCGCCAGAACCACTGCAGCAGCAACAACAAACACCTGCGTGTTCAAATCTCGATCATTGTGATCTTAGAGTGGGACCATCCACTAACCATTCCCAGGCTGCACAGCCGCAAGTGCCCTCTGGTGGTGGTTGTCAAGTAAATGTCTATCAACCACCGCCACCATCTCAGCCATATCAACCGACACAAAGGCCCAATGTGGACTGCGCTTGCACTCAAAATCGGCAACGAAATCGCGGAACAGCAGTACAGGCGCCTCTTGCCGATAACTACACCTGTTCACGACCACCGCGTGTTGAAGCACCGCCCCCAATGGAGACGCGGTGTAATTGCCATGAAAAGCCAAAAAAACTGGAGTGTCAATGTGCACCACCAATACCGCCTACAGTGGCTCCACCTAATCGGTATGAATCACAGCCTACTCATGCAAATGTGACGTGTGGGCAAGCGACATACCCACAAGGACCCCCACCTTATGTCCGACGCACCAACGTCAGCCAATGTGGACACTGTCGGTCGCAACGAAAACGTAAGAAGTGCTCCATTCAATAATTGTAAATAGTGGCAAGAGAAAACGCGGAACCAAATTAGACAGCTACAATACATAGATAATTGGCAATTAGCTAAGTATTATAATTTCTTTTGACACCTAAATTCACAGTTTGTATTAACTTATTCTTTAAATCGAAAACATTCTTTTCTGGACAAATGCAATAAACCGTATATGATTTGGCAAGTAAAAATCCATTTCAATATAAACAAAAAGTGCTTTGATGTTACAGTTTTTGGGCTTGTTATAGAAACAACTAGTATAAATGCATTACAGCCTATCTCTGGATCGTCTGGGTCATGAGCACAATACTATATACAATATTGATGGGTCAATATCAATATTTAATAAGTGAGGTTAAAGACTATTATTTCTACAATGATATTAATCAATGATAACATTCCTGCGCTCACTTATAGTGATCCAAAAATTTAAAGAAAATTCGGTCGAAAAAATTTAAAAACAGGCAATTTCGATTGTCCATTTCGATTGTCCATTTCGATAAGCCAATTAATTATAACAACCCTGTTAGAAAATAGAAAACAAAGCGTGGTTAAACTGGGAAAATTTTCGAAAACTTTTTTGTTAAATATTTAAAGTAAAAACTAAAAACATTTGCCATGGATGAAGCTGACTTTGACAATGATGAGTAAGTTGCAGATTACGAAATGCAAAAACCCAACCCAGTTACTATTATTTCTAATATACAGCGTGGGCGGCGATGATTTTGATGATGTTGATGAAGACGTGGATGAGGACATCAATCAGGAGGAGGAGGTGGACAATATCGAAATCATAACACCCGGAGGAACTGCTCCAGGCGGAGGGGTACCTAAATCCAAGCGTATTACGACGAAATACATGACAAAGTATGAACGAGCCCGTGTTCTCGGTACACGGGCTTTACAAATCGCAATGTGTGCACCGATAATGGTAGAATTGGATGGTGAAACAGATCCCTTGCAAATTGCCATGAAAGAGCTAAAGCAAAAGAAAATTCCAATTATTATACGTAGATTTTTGCCAGATCACTCCTATGAAGATTGGAGCATAGATGAACTTATTATGGTGGACAACTAAACGAGATTGTAAACGCAAGAACTTAGCTATTTAAATTCATATTTTTATTAAAATTATAAATAAGGTGCCCAAAATAATGTTTTTCTCCTAAATGGGTCAGAAATTAGCTCCAGGCAAATCCTTGATCCCGTTGGTAGCACACACGTTCTAAGAGTCCCACTGCTTGAGAACCAGAGCGGCAAATGGATTTCACCACTGCCGGCAATAAACCGCATTCGGAAAGATTTTGTTGACCGAAGACATCCTCTCCATTTGACTTATCCATTTGATGTGACTTTCCTGGTGTTGATGACGATTCCATTAACTTCTGGGTGGCTTTGGTAAAAGCAAAAGTATTGTTGGAACTGGCCAAAGTGCAACTAAACATTTCTCGCGTCTCCCTCAGTATGTCAAAGACGCTTGGCAGGAATGTAGGAAGTAGAAGCCCCTTAATGTCAATACTGAAATAATCTACACCATCCAGCCGCACTTTTTTGGAGCAGGGAACTAAATGCTGCATAGTCGCCTTGGGAAAGGCTATCGGCGATAAAAGAGTAGGTGGTATTCCGGCTAAACGTCCCACTTGTGAGATTAGACTCTTGGAATTCAGAAGATAACTAAAGAAACCCTGACACTCCACGCCTTCCATAAAAATTAAAGAATTATCACTAAAATCATCGCGCATTTCGGTTGCTTGTACTTTCCGAGCATGCGACGATTGTATACGGCGAAGCTCATGCTCATCCACACCCAAATTCTCCAACCATTCATCATCATCATCATTATTAAAATCTTTCTTTTCATTATCCACTTCAGTCTTTTCTCTGTGATCTTCTTCATCGGCGTCCATATTCAATTTTAAAGGCAAAGAATATTCTATGCCTTCTTGACTAAGTGCTAATCTCATGCCTCGCGTTGAGGGTGTAACTAGGGCATGACTCTCTGCTCTACCTCCTATACCAGCAGCACGGAATAACACAGTAAATGAATTGGCACACAGGTAAAAATAAGGACACTGTCGGGCCCTTAACAACTGAAAGAGTCCGCGAAAACTGAAATTCCATTCCTCAGACAAGGCCTTGCGTTCTCTCTCACCTAACTTTTGAGGCACATTTTCTTTGGCATTACGTGGATATAGTGTAATCCAAGGCATATGTGGATGTTGCCAGTAGTAAGTACACTGATTGAATCTGGTGGCATCAGAAATGTCTAGTGTAGTGTCCTCTGTCTGCTGCGTATCTATGCAACGAACAAAACTCGTCAATCCACTGGCCATTTGAGACGTTTTCAGTTGAATAGTAGGCAACTCGGTAGGGCAAAAGAAACGAACACGCGTTTTCAGACACCAGTCCATGGGTAGATGCTTTGTATGCTTCTGTTGTGCGGCCAAGGCCATATCATCCTCTTCTTCGGTTAAGGCATTCGACTGCTTCAGCAACTTAGCAAAGGCGATGGGATCAAATTTCTGTAGCACTAGTTTGGCAGGCGGTGGACGCGTGGGTGTCTCTTCCACAAAGCATAATGAAGAGAAGGGGTTGGTAGCAGAATTAGCCTTAGGCGTAACGCTTTCTTCATCCTCTGCATTGATTTTAATTTTCTTAGCTGCATCGGTAGCCCTTAAAATAAACAATTTACAACATAAGTTTCTGTTATCACCTCGCCTCCACACGCATCAATTCACTAACTTTGCAAACGGATTTTTCCGTTTTTGAGCCAATTTTGTTTCCCACAATTTGTTTTTGTCATTCTCATCTAGTTCCAAGTACTTTTTCGTATTGTTGTTGTTTTTTACACGTGCTGCTAATTGCTTTTTCTTTTGTTTCAGACGTTCAAGCTTTATAAACTGCAAAAATATTAGTTATTATATTATTGATGAAAAATAAATTAGTATTGTTTTAAATTGTGCGCACATCATCTGGTCGCGTCCATTTCGAGGATATGGCGGGGTCACTTGACATTCTCTTGTAATATCGGTATAATCTTGAAAAGATTCGCACGGCACCCGTTATAGTCAAAATTAAATGCACTTGCTAATGAGGCGTTATCCGGAAGAGTAAAGAGAATGTGAGGCAGCTGTAGGAAGCTAACCAGATGGATTTACTATAAAAGGCGAAGGATGACAAAATCCTACACTGACTCCCGCGTTAAAATGTTTCAGTGTTGAAAAGTCCCCATTCCCGCTATTTTGCGATAACAAATACAACTCGTCAACTTTCCACATCTCCAAAAAAAAATTTCCAAATTTCTGAGAGACAAACAACATGAATTTTAACGAAGTCTGCCGCATATGCGCCAATCAAATCAGAGATAAAAAGCGACAAAAGAATGTGTTTTGTCATAAACGTCTTTTGAATAAGCTTCAGTTAATCACGGGAGTCGTGCTAACATTGGAGAACGATGGTCTTCCCAAATTTATATGTGAACGATGTCAATCCGAATTAGATTTGGCTGTCAAATTTCGTGAGCGTTGCATATTTTCACAAAGATATCTGAAGGAAATGCTGGAAAAGGAGTGTGGGAGAGAAGAAACAGAGTTTGTAGAATTGGATGTTACTGATGCGCCAATGATTGAATTAGATGATGAGCAGCTGATGTTCGAGGAAGAAGGAGTGTTGATTGAATTGGATCAGAACTTCGAAGAGGAAGGTCGAAGTTTACAGGAAGATCCAGAAGAGTTGGATGAGGAAGAATACGAAACTGACCCTGAAGCATCTGTAATGGCTGCTGCAGAAGCAGCATATGTAGCTGATCTTCAGGAACAACAGAGTACAGGGGCAGGAAAGAGTCGGCAACAATTCTTTATTTGCGATGAATGTGGTCACTTGTCGGTAAATCTTAACTCTTATAGTGCGCATTTAAGGGCTCATGCTGATCGTAAAACAATGAAACGGTTCTATCCCTGCAATGACTGTATAAGTACATTTACAACCAAAGCCAAATTAAGCAATCATCGACAGCAGTCCCATAGCAGCTCGCGCATTTTTAAGTGTTCCACTTGCGGCGAAACCTTTGCTGCCTATGGAGATAGGCAGAGACATGAAAAGTGAGTATTACAAAATAAGCAAAAAATCTTTAAAACAAAACGTGTCCCTCTTCTTTAAAAGAACTCATGCCAATGAACGTCCGTATCCATGTCTGGAATGTGAAATGGTTTTTCGCAGCGTAAAGCAACTAAAACTCCACTCGGCCTTGCATGACTCACCGCCCTACAGGTCCTAAGGTCCCGGAAGTAAAGTTTCAGACTATAATTTACTGCTCTTTTCAGATGCATCCCATGTGGACGGGAGTTTCCGATACGATTGCATTGGCATAGTCATAAAAAAAGTAAGGCCCATAGAGTCGTGGTATCTAAGGTCCATCGAGTAGCGGAAATGAGAAGCCGAGTTAAGTTTTAAGCATAATGCGTCGATTACATATTAATAAACATTTTAAATGTATTATTAGATTGCATCATCTTTTAGGACAGGCGATTGACAGTGATCTCAATTTAGGCGGTTCAAATGATCTGAAATTTAAAAATTGTACCGACTCTTTTATTGCTAACAATCGAATAAAGAAATAAGAAAAATTGGGATATGTGAGTATTTTCGTATTAGTTTAAAATTTGTACGTATTACAATAAGTGTAAAAGGGCTTTTTGTACTGCATTTGCGCACTATAAACCTGTATTATCGACATCTTATCAACAACAATAAAGTACAGAACAGTATTCAACTGGTAGTTACAACGTTATTATACATACGCAAAACAGTTCGAAGCAGCTGCTGGCGAAAAATCAATAAAATATTCGTTTTGAAGTCTGCAATATGTTGGCCCATTCACAAAGTAGGTTCCTATTCTCATAACTTTGATATTTTAATTAATTAATTTAATTTTAATTCCTAACTTTTGATGTTATAGTTTTTGGTCTTAAAGTTCTGTTTAGAATGTTTTTGCTCTTGAGCGGAGGTTTCGTTCAAGTACATTGCTACGAAACAAAGGACAATCCTCTTTCAGATGTTTTCTTATCGGAGTTACTTAATCGCATGGCAAAGGATATCCAAGTCGGCTATTATGATGTAGATGATGGCAATATTGCTTCTCCTGTTATTGACAATGATAACGTGGATTTAGTGTCTCGCTCGGAATATGCCAGATTGTGTGGCAGTGATAGTAGAAACGCCGACTGCATGCTACAAGCGTTGGCTCCAAATCCTAATCCTTCTCTAAGGGACCAGGAATTCTTACAGCACAGTTCTCTGTGGGGTCATCAGTTTGTTTCAGGTGGCATGGGCGAGATGCCCAACCGCTATAACACAATTGTAAAGACAGACGCTAGTCTACCCGCTTACTGTAATCCACCAAATCCCTGTCCGGAGGGCTATGATGTAGAGACACAGGGTGCCAATTGCATTGCTGATTTCGAAAACACGGCAATCTTTAGTCGACAGTTTCAGGCTGGGCAGGAGTGCACCTGTGATAGTGAACATATGTTTGATTGTAGTCAAGAAGGAGTTGAGTCAGTCAAAGATGAGGATGAGCTGGTTGAGCAATTTCTACGCCAGTTTGGTCACGAAAATGCCGTCAATTCAAATGGAAACAATTTGGTAAAGAAGGCTGAAGGTGTCTATGAAATACCAGATCCACGAATGGAAGCCATTTTAAATCCATTTTTAGAAGGAGATCGTTTGCCTATTGCAGCCAAAAAAGGCAACATGCTTTTCCATTAAACAAATCATTTACACACATAAAAACATACATACATATATCGGTTTGCAGAAAAATGTTTTCGATGTTAAGTGTCTAATTAATATTATATTCATATTAAAACAAGAGAGTTATTTCTTCACGCTGCCACGTGAACAGAGGCTTACCAGAACAGCTTCCGAAAATTCCCTAAGAAAATAAATAAACTATTACAACACAAAATAAATAAAGTTATTCACATTTAATTAATAAAAGTATATCTTAATTGTTGCTAAGATTGATTTGTTTTTATGATGTTATGGTGAACGGCTTTGTGGTATAATGTGGATTACGGATATGGACTCAAAAAAGTAATGTCACATGTAATCTGCGCTTTCAGAAAAATCTATACTTTTTGAAGTCTTTTATTGTTGAGTATTCAATGTCAGCATGCACTGGTATTGTGCCTAATCGCATTTGTTAGGTTTTTCACAAGATTTCAAGAATATTTACTTAAAAGTAACGTAACAAATGATAAAGTATGTGTGTATAGTACATTGAATGAATGTTGCAATTTTCACAATAACATGGGCAGTGTGATTAGCTAACCAACATATTCGTTGTTGTCCTGCAATGGAACTAACTCTTATAAAATATATATATATATATTATTTTTGCATTTACAGTTAAACGTATCGACAATAGTTCTAAATATTAAAAGATATAGGCAGTTGATTGAATCGCTAGCTCTAAGTACTTATGCGGATAGATGTTTGTATATATGTTTATATGCTAAAATGGTAAATAGTTCACTTTACAAGCGCCCCAAATTATTTCCGTTTGTATTTTGACTCCAGGAGACTTGGGGATGCGAATGAGGATTACGCGTAGTTAACCGTAGAGAATTGCCATCACCATCACCATCTTCATCGATGACATGCTCGTAGCCCTGATTAATAGTACCTCCTCCATTGGAACCATATATTTGCTATGGTAAAAGAAAAAATAACTGGTAGGATTAAAATTTCCAATTTTCATGGGTGATACATACCTCACTAGGACCTCCATTTACATTAAATACGTCTTTTATGCTAATGCCGGCATTTGAGACTCTACCGCTTCGATGATTGGCTATCCCAGCATTATTATTTACCTAATTAAATGAATGCATTTATAAATTTTTGTAGAGGGCAGTAAAGAATAAAAGAGAAACCCCCGATTTTCGTACCGGTGCACCCGTAGTAATGCCATATTCATTCTTCGCTCCTAAAGTTTGCATTGCCGATTTCCTTCGTTCTGCCATTACGGAATTTTTTCGCACCTCCAACGCACGTATAGTTTCGGCCCGCATGGTCAAACGGCGTGTCAGAATCGGGGTGGCTGGATTGTTCTCAGCATCGGCTGTCAACTTAAGGAAACGTTTTTTAAAAGCCACATCCAAAGTACCAATTTGACGTCGTGGTTGGCGAGCTTTCTCCAAATTTTGTATAGTCTTGCGCCTAGCAATACGATCGGGGCCTGAACCCGAATCGTTGTCATAATCACCATCTATACCTTGGAGGCGCTGAAGATTTTTAACTATCTCCACCGCGTGCTTTAAAAAAAACCAATTTACTTAAAGTTAGAAATAAATTTATAAGTATGCATATTCATACCTTGTCTATAAGTTGATCTTGTGTTAGATCTTCAGATTTCTTTTTACAAAAATTTAATTCGGTAGAAGCCAATATATGTGATAAAGTGCCAAAGCGATGGAATAACATTGCCGTAAATTGTATTACCAAAATCAAGGCAAAAAAGAAGACGAAAACCAGGCCTATGGGTTCCAGTTGAAGATACTCCTTTGATATGTGGACCTGCGTTGTGGATTGGTTTATTAGCTTTTCAAATTATATATTCACTTCTAAAAGTTAGTTACATTTAGATTTAGTTTTGTTAAAGGAAGGGGGATAACGTATTTATAAATCAGTGAGACTCAGATTTGAGGTATATATGTAGGTGTGTTATATGTTTGTATATTTATGAAACATGCTGCTATTTGTGGTCGGAAGTGGAGTTTAACTTAATCCAGCCATTTATCTCGCTTGTATTTTGATAGAAAGAAATAAACTATTTACCAAATGTGTAAATACTTATGATAGGCAGTTTATCATGTGTTTGGGGGAAAACTGTTAGGAAAACGGTTGCAATGATATTTTATGAGGTATTTGGTATGCTTTTGTTGTTGTTGTTTTTTTTTAATGAGATACCTGGAACCAGAGGATTGGGGTTCACAATCAACAGAAAAACATATAAAAATCCATTAACTGGTATGTATGTATGCCTAGTATGTACATAAATATGTATATGCAGTAGTGGCTACAAATTTCTCAACCCGTTATTTTTCGAAACTCGATTACGTCGTCATGTCAACCTCGACTTCTAATTTTATTTCAATTTTATTGTTATATATCTCGACTATTTGCCTTAGGGTATTATCAAACATTAATCAAATCTACTCGGAATAAAATCAAAATTCAAAAAAAAAAGGCAAATCAACAGTCGAGAAGCAAAAATTAGAACTCTTAACTTTTTTTCATTACATTATCTAGTAAATGTAGACGTCAGAATCGGAATCCGCAAAACTTGTGATTTGACAATAAATTTATATGCTCTGCTATACATTGTATATGTATATACATACTTGTAAATGTGAATGTGTGTACATAAATTCAGAGAGTGAGACAGGATCAGAGACACAAATAAGAAGTTAGGTGGATTTAGGACAGACATTGAACACATTGATTGGTTTGATTGGTAGTACATAAGTTGAATATACATATGTGTATATATATATGATTTTTGTAAACCTCAGATGTTTCTTCAATATACGTTATGTTCGTTTTAACGCCCAACGGCCAAATAATATGCAATTTATCCTTGTTCAATTGCAATAAAAAGACAATCAAAACGAATAATGCGTTGGCCATAAAAAACGCAAAAACCGACTTATTTCGCAGCTCAATCAGATCGGCAGCAATGCGAGCCTACAAGACCGTCAACAAAAAACACAAAAAAAAAAGCAAAAAGGTTAGTACGGTTTGTGTAATTGTGCAATTACCTCCTGAGTAGATTCGTCATAGGTTATATTGGTTCGCACGCCAAACGGCCATTTCACATGAATATTATCCTTGTTCAATTGCAGCAAAAACACAATCAACACAAACAGGGCATTGATCATAAAAAAGGCAAATACTGATGAATCACGTAGTTCTTTCAGATCTTTTGCGATGCGGGCCTAGAAAAGTATTTTTTTTGGTATATGGTTTGGGTGTATGAAAAATGCTGCTATAAAGTTTTCTGATATTCTTAATGACGAAATTAGATATTAAATATTACTCAAATTGTTTTGTCTCAATCTTTAGATTGATTGTATCACAAACTAAACTTAAGGTGTTTTAATTCCTGCGGAAGAAATAAAAATAAAATATACTGCGTATTGTAATAATCATACCTGTTCCACGGGATCATTGTCAATGGGATATAGATACTGATCGATTAGATCTTTCCAAAACTGTATTTCAGAGCTTGATAAAAAGTCCACTTCTCCCTTTCGCACATCGGGATCCTCGATCCAATAGGGATTTGTGAGGAAGTCGCGTTCCTGCTTTGGTTCTGCTGAAGTGTCTGAATCTGATTCATCAGACTCATCCCCCGACTTTTCTGCCACTGACTGCAACAAATGATGATCTTTTGATCCGCCTGATGCGGTTCGTCGTCTGCCATGACGTGAGGCATGATGTCCATGGGGATCCACAGCACTCTCAATTGTGTCCATACGTTGTTTAATTGTATCCAAGGATTCGGCAATTGTGGTTAGTTGTTGCTTTTCATCCGAAGTCTTGCCATGAGTGCAAAATATGCAACGGAAGAGACCAGCCAAAGAAAATTCCACTGACCCTTCCTCATCGCCATTATCACCAATGCCGCTCTGTAAGAAACTTAACATGCTTTTCTGTTTTACACGTTTCTTAGCTTCCTCAGCAGCCTTCTTTTCAGCCTCAAGTTCTTTTTTGGTCTTTTTGGCAACCACCTCGCGAGTGCCCCAGGAGACAACGTTCAGATTGATAATAGAGTATAAGATTAAGAGCAGATACATAGATGGAATGGATAGCAAATAGATCAAGCCGCACGTAATGCACCAAAACTCTTGTGGATGCAAACATGCAGCTATAAAAAAAGATCCCACCATCGAAATCAAGAATATAGCCGATGGCGAACCAATGCCATCCTCGCCCAATTGTAATGCCGTACCTACTATCACCGCCATCATTATTAGAGCATACGCTGTAGATAAAACTTGGGCCACAAACAACTGTATGTTGGATTTGCATGTGAAACAGATGAACATAAATGCCAATATTGGCACAATATTGTAGTGAAATGAAGTCCAATTGTCTATGCGAAAGGCGGCCACAAAAGCTCCCACCAACATAAGGAATATAGTGCCCGGGCCGAGTATTGTTCCGCCCATTAACATCATCTGATAGAAAATGTATAGCAGGGAAATATTATCATTGATTTTGATTGTACGTTTAGCGTCAGCTAATAGATCCATTATGTTGGCTATGGTCGAGGGAACCCAGCGACGTCGCTGATTGTAAAACTCATTGAAACCCTCCGGGCAATGGGTGTAGGCATCGCTGGCAGCGGAATATTCTACACGATAACCCCGCTGCAATAATAGTGTGCACAGCCAACGATCCTCACCCTGATCATATTGCACATAATGACGGGCTTCGTCTGACCGTGTCGTATACTTCTTCATCACATTATCATCCATGAGAGCCTTGCCACGGAATAGCGAAAAGCACCCCGGAGAACAGAGTACACATCCAATCATATGCTCTGTGGCCTTTTGCAGCCAATGACCAATGGCATACTCGAAGAGTTGATACCACACCATAGGCCCAGAGCCTACTGGATGAATTCGTCCACAGGCAGCACCCAGATTCTTGTTTTTCTTCATTAAATCTACCAACAAGGTAACGGCATTCGGCTTGAAATCGATGTCACCATCCAATGTTAGGAGATACGTATTCTCTGCTATGGCATCTTTACGATCCACCGATATGGGCAGTTCCATCAAGCGATGACCCAGCAAATAATACATGTACATGACTTGGGACCAACGCTTACGATGACGTATCCGATCCTTATCCTTTAAGTGAGTAATAAATTTGGTTTTTCCTGGCAACGTCCAGACTAAACGTCCACCATAGGGAGTGGGGTATTTTTTCGGTGGACGTAATCGAATTGTCGTCTGGTGGATCTCAGAGGCAGCTTCATCCATGGTAGCTATTAAAAGCTTTACAAAACGATTGCACTGAATATCATCATCACTGTGATCGGAGATCTCAAAAGCATCATCGAAAAATATGTGCGCTACAGAAAACCCAAAAAAATTATTTGGATTGGTGATTTTTTTTATTCTTTTTTGCAGTAGAAGACTTACTTTCAAACTCATAGTAGTCGGGATCCAGAACTCTCAAATACTTTTGGGCCACTCGACGAGCACACTGATCTTCATCCATACGCATAATACTTTTTAAGAACTCTATCATTTCGTCTTTCGTCTCATGCCACATGGTGGCACAGGAATAGATTCGGGTTATGTTATCAGATGATTTAATTGAAGGCTTATTCGGAGCAGACGAACGATCAGTGTGCACTGAAATAGTTTCGTAATACTCATCACCCTTTTCTTTTTCAATTTCGGAAAGGTCCTAAAAAAATATTGAGAGAGAATATTAGAAAATAAAGCTCTTTTTAAGCCCTACTACAAGTACTCGCTCTCACCTCTGTCTTGACATCCGCTTGGTCATCGCGACGCCTATTCAAGGCCATAGACTGATCAATCAGTAGAGCAGAATACATTGGCCGTACAAAAAGCTTCTCCGTGGTTGCTAAACGTTCACATTTTGGTGTCCAAATATGAAGAGCGATCCAAGTTTGACTTAGTAACCATAATATCCAGGCCCAGGCCATTTGTTCGGTGACAAAATTATTAAAACGGAAGTTTGACGGGCTTGTAAAAAACAAATAATCTGGTATGGTATCATGGAAGAAGCAGGGATCATCAATTCGTATACCACATGCTGCTATCAAGAACGAAACGGCTATCGGCACGGTCAAGCTAACGGGAAAGGCATAGCTAAAGCCTTGAATAAGAATTTTGCAAGCGAATTTGCCGAAAATATAACACAAGTACGACCCAAAGATCTGAAGCAGTAGAACATAGACCACGGTATTGTATGCTGCATCAACATCGACTGTGTCAATATTCGCCGACTCCAAAGTATCAGGTAAGACTCCACCCAATCCAGCTGGTAGCTCATACACAATTATCTTGTGGGGACCAAATGCATCGCCGTACATAGTGAACAAATTACCAGGCTCATCTCCTTGGGCCCAGTAAATAAGCAAAGTGACACAGAAAAATAGAAGAATCTTCCAAATTGAAAGGAACATGTGGCAAAAATAGCGCGTATAACGCATTTCTTCCTTAATGCGTCCCAAAACACGCACCAAACCAATCGGTGACTGCGGAGACACATAGTTTTCCCACCAACCGCACGATATCATAACACAGGCCACCGGAATAACCCACAATTCCCGACGATTCTCCAATAAGGGCCAAATTATGAGACCAGTCACCTGAGCAGCAATTGCTGCCAGATCGATAATCACTTTCACAAAGCGTTTGCCCTCCTTTGAAGTGCGCGAGAGAAGACCGAAAAATCCCGGAATTACGCACAGGCAATTAGTCAACATCGCTCCTTGAATCGCATCTATTTGTGGTAGCACTACAAACATTAGCAATGCAGTACCCAAAGCACTCAAACTCTCCATTAGCCAAACAAACAGGAAGTGACCTGTTCTCGGAACCTTGAAGGTCTTGAAGAAGCAAATACGGGCGGATCTAATCAGAGCGCCTATTTCAGGTAATGCATAAGCTATAAGTAATGCCCAAATCCAAGCTATGCGTTCTTCCTCGGGCAGACGTACCACAAAGTTTTTGTCACGTCCCTAAGAAATGATTAAAATTGTATTATTATCCTTTAGACTTTATGGAGCAGTAGCATTATACTTACTAGATCTTTATTGCAATATTCCATTTTCTTATCCTTCCGCACTTGTGAGGTCATAAACAACACAGTTCCTTTGGCTATAACGCCACCCGTTAAAACTATGATAAACGTAAATACATAGGCAAAGATCTTTAAGATCTTAATTGTTAATTCTAAACATTCCTGATTCGCTGTCGAACCGGTTTCAATTTTAATAGGCGGATCCCGAAATACATCCCAGCCTTTGGTTTCCTGTATGGTGCGTTGGCTGCAAGAAAGATTCAAATTATGATATTCAAAACTGTATGAAAAAGGGTAAAAGTTTTCGACTTTGCTAAAGCCGTAACTTCCGATATTTCTTAATAATGTATAATTCAGCGAACACCGCTTTTTTTTGCCCGCTATCGAGAGCATTATTTAAATTGAACCTTTTTTCGACATACCTGCCGCCATAAATATCATGTGTAAGTGGTGAACTTTCGTCATCGGTAAAATTGTTGTCATCACTATCGCCATGCTCACCGGCTCCTGTTCCTACACCCGCACCAGACGCCGTTACAACTCCAGGTGGGGCCATTGGGCGATGCCGCATTGCAGACATCTCCCTAAACTATTTCTGCAAATCCAGAAAGAAGTCCTGTAAAAGATTCACAATAGCTGGGAATTTTAAGATCTTGGAAGTAGCTTAACCTGGAAACTGAACAACTGATAACTTCATACATATTGTCAGAGTGCAATAATTAAATAAAATTCGCATTATTGTACGTACTTTTCTTACATTAATGTTATTAATAATTTACCCAACAAATTTTGGGTTTTTAATTGATTAAAGAAATATCAAAGAAGCTAACATGCCGAAGTTTATATACCCTTGCAGTTTTTGGCAATAATATTTTTAAATGTTTTTACCCTTTTCAACTTCGCTATACCCGCCCTTTCCGATCTCCCCTGCAAGCCATAGCATGTTGGTGAAGTTTTATACTTCATCTCACCGAGGTTATAAATAAGTATTTAAGCATACCAAGTTATATCCTAATAGCTTTTAAATTGGCTGAGTAAAACTCATACGCACCGACGGACGGACCTATATCGACTCAGCTTCTCATGCTGATCAAGAATATACATATATACTTTATAAGTTCGGAAACGTCTCCTTCTGTGCGTTACAAACATCAATTTTATAATACCATCTGCAAGATTATATGAACGAAATTTATTATGAATTACAACAAGTGATCGTCAATTTTATAATCTTATGGATCGTTTGGTCGAATACTTTACATCAGAAACAATAGCCCTAATAAAGCAATTGCGAATGGTAATTGGTAATAGATTAAAAGATAATCATCCATCAACATGAAAAATGCATTCTCAAGCAGGGTATTAGTGATTTCGTGTCTAAAAAGGATGCTGTGCTTATATATGAAGGTGAGAGAAATTGCCTACATATTCTCTAGGAGTCTGCGCAGAAGACATCACACCATTGACTTACCCCTAGTCCGCAAGCAAATTATAATGTGGGTTGGAGTTAGGGTGTTTTTGTGTATGTACACATGTGCTAGTGAGTGGCTGGGGATGCTTTCGGCGCTTCTTTCGCACTTTATATAACAGAAAGTAACTATTCCATGCAAAAGGACCGTGTGGCCTAAAGGATAAGGCGTCGGACTTCGAATCCGAAGATTGCAGGTTCGAGTCCTGTCACGGTCGGAGTGTTATTATTTTTTTATGGACACTTTTTTATTTAGAGAGAATTGCATTTTAAATGCACTTTCAAAAGATAGGAGAGTAAATCTAGCTAGCGTAAAGCAAATGAGTCAATTCCTGGTATTAATTATAATTATAAAAAATCAATTTGAGCATTGGATTAATCTGAACAAAAATAGATAGAACTGAGAAGGATTTATACTGTTGATCCAGGGCATATTTGGTAGATCTTGGATAATAAACTTGAACCGGTTGGACAGGAAAATAAAACATTGTGTTGAGGTAGAGGCAGAATAAGTGGGAAAGGCCGTCGGCAGAGCAACAAACTGGTTAAAGAGCTCGAACCACAATGAGTTTGTTTTAGATACATTTATGTATATATACAGATGGATGAAGATATGGGAAACAAAAAAAATGTTTCTTTTGTAATCATATCAGCCCCCCAGTTCCGTTAATATTGGACTTGGATGAAAAGGGGAATATGAGAATTCCGATGGAAGTGAATGTATTACTATTGTAGACCTTAAGCTTGTCTCGAAGCATAAGCAATTAAAAGCAACCCAAACCAGAGCTAAGCCACGCGGCAGTTAGCAGTCAGTATAACTAAAAGTGAAAGTTAAATAAAAATGTATTAAAAGTGAAATTTACACAAGGCTGGCTATCTGATGCTCTATATTCTTTTGTGGGAACATTTTTAAAAACCAATAGTGTTTTAATCACTACCAAATCAGCAAATGTTCAGTATATATTCTTTCGCTAACATACTTTGGCACTATCAAAGGTAGCTACATCGTAACATAGTCATTCACCTTTTGAATGTTTTGTAATCAAAATTTTAACATATTCGGCATCCAACCTTCACATATCGAGTCCGCTCTAATATTAAAAAATTTCAGGTAAACTAAAAACTAAAAGGAAACTTCCATTTAGTTCGAATTATTTTGTTTTTTCTGCTGCTAGCTCATAAATTGATTGCTACATTTACTCTACCCCAAAAGAGATCGCGAAATACCTGAGTTAAATCAAGCATTGGAAGTCGAACCGAAATGGCCATGCCACGCCGAAGTATCGCAAGTATATGAAGTTTTGCTTGAGAGCAACCAGTTTTGTTTACTCTGTTGCTTTTTTTTTGTTTGTTACAGGAAAAGAATAAACAAGAAATGTACATACATATATACAATTTAAGGAATTTTGTAGAATGACTACTTCCCAAATTTTATTGCTCTTTTTTTTGTCAATCAAATGACTATCATTCTGCATTCATACAATCCTGATAAACTTTTGCCTTTATGATTCAGCGGAACAACATCCAAAACTCAAATCCTTCTCTTTCTGAGTCACCAAAAATATTTTTTGAGCATTTCTTCTTCGTGGTTTTTTTGTTTTTGTGGCGAACTAAAGGTAACATGAAAGAATATTGAGTTTTAATGACTATTCAAAAGCTTTGACACACATCTTTGATGAACGCATGCATACATACATACGTACGAATTTCAATTCCCTATGTCAATTGAGTCACCATATTTATGATCCGAATTTTGTATCTTTGTCGGTTTTATTCATACTTATATTAATTATAAAAACCATGGTGTTTTCCGCTTTTGTTTGGGGAAGTTTTAGATTAATCATGTTTGTTGTTTCTTTGGAACGATGAGTGCTTTATATTTGATAGTCTTTTTCCTAAATGAATAGTGCTAATCGCACACAAAGGTAATAGAGAGGCCCGATATAATTTTTTTAGGATGTCTTAAAACTTTTTGCTAAATGCAACGAAAATTTCAACTCTTTGGATTCCTAATAATATAATTTATAGAACAAGTTGATTTTAAGGTGTGTAGATTTTAGAATGAAACGGGTTTCTTTATAAAGACAAATGCTAAATGGCCAGATTTATTTCAAATCTCACAGAAAAGCAAAAGTGTTGCCAAAGTTGCTTACACAAAACCAGTTAGGAGTAGACAAAGTAAATGAAATTAGAAAAAGTTGTCTTTCCGTAAAGAGGGGCGCAGAAGGCGCGGTGGAGCATAACTTTCACATAATAAAATTTTACCGTTTGTGAGTTGTGCTGCAGCCGACGATGAGCATGGAGCCATTAACGAAAAAACAAAAAGCCAAAGAAAAGTCATATTACCAGGGTTTGAATTTTAACAGCGAGAGTGAATGGTGCTGAAGTGTTTATCTTTAAAAATACATACATACATACATATGTATATGAATTGAAACGGAGAAATGCCTGTGTGGCTCACTAAACTTGTAAATTATGTTCTTTCGATTAGCTCAATATTTTAATTTCGTTTTATTATTTCGTTAGTTTTTTTTTGTGGTTGTGTTTTGTGGCCAGAGGTACACACATATTCACACTTATAGATACACAGACATATAACACCTCACACGCATGCGCGCACGTACCGTTTTTTCTTTTTGTTACTGCTTTTTCCAGTTTTCAGTTGGCGATAACTGCTGACGTTTTGTATTCGTCGTCTTGGTCCGCGAGAAGCTCTTTTCGAGTTCGTTGTCTTTGCCAAACTGAATTGAAGTCTTTCGTTTTGTTCATTGGAAGTGGTCGTTGCTTGTCGCTGCTTACCAGCGATTATTAATGTTGCTGCTTGCCTGAAAAATCATTTTATCAAAAAAATCTTTGTTAAAAGCTAATAAAGATTTACTAAGAATAAAAACAGACTTGGATAGGCATTTAATTTTACTTTACTAATTAAACAACTTACGTTCGTTTCACAACTCACCGTTAAGATGGTTTGCATTTTATTCATTCCCAAACATTTAGCCCGTTTTTATGCTTTTTTGCTTTTACTTGCGACAACTTTTGTCGAGGTCGTCTGGTTTCTTAACATTCCAGTGCTGTTGCTGGTTTGGAAAAGATGCCTTGGAACAAAGATATATATCAAGAAAAACTAAACTTTTAGGAAGTAATGCCATTGCTGCAATAATGATATAAATAACATTTCTCTAATTTTTTCATTAATTTTTTAACTCATTGGAGTTGAACAGTTAAAGCTGGTTGCAAAATTCTTTAGCTGCTCGTGGTGTTAGAGGAATTCTGTATTTTTAATGTTGAGTGTATTTTATCAATTAAACGCGCGGAAATTCAAAAATTAACAAACGTATTCGATTTAGCAGAGCGAATAATTGATTCAGCTGAACGAACATGTTCGACTTCGTGAGTAATTCAACTTTAAAGGTCGCGCGCTCTTGATAATATTGATATCGATATTTTAATTGAAGTAATTGATATCGATATTGTAATTTCAGCACTACCCTGTTTTTTTTTTTTTTTGGTGTCGAAGCGCCGATTTTGTTGTGAATTAATAGAAAAAGTCGCCTTAAATAAGTTTATTATTTGGTATTTGAAGACAGCCCGGACATAATTATTAGTATTCGTATATGCAAGGACATCTGAGAGTGCAAAGGTGTTTGGACAAAACGAGGACACTTAATTGAAATATTAGGCATGCTATTTGGGGAACTGGACACGACGCTGCGATTGTTATTTATTGTTGCTGTTTTGCTAATTGTTCTATATGCAAAAACTTATTTATTGCCAACTGGCGTAGCCTTGGCCTACGATTGAAATTTAGTTGGTAAGAAATAGGCAAGGATAAAATACAAAGTCCAGAATGACGGTCGACCGGCGAGTCTCATATTTCTACAATGCTGATGTCGGAAACTTTCATTATGGAGCTGGGCATCCGATGAAGCCGCAGCGTTTGGCTGTAACCCACAGTTTAGTTATGAACTATGGATTAGATAAGAAAATGAAAATATACAGGCCATACAAGTGAGTAGCGCGATGAGGCATTAATTTGCAAACACTTTTACATACATATACTCCAGAGCTAGTGCCCAGGACATGCTGCGCTTTCATAGCGACGAATACATAGCCTATTTGCAGCAAGTGACGCCACAAAATATCCAATGCAATTGTAAGCTTACAGAATTCCCTTTTTTATTCGTTTGCTCTTCAATTTTCTTGCCTACCTACAGCTGTGGCCTACACCAAATATCTGGCCCATTTCAGTGTGGGCGAGGATTGTCCAGTGTTTGATGGCCTTTTTGATTTTTGTGCTATGTATACCGGAGCGTCGCTGGAGGGAGCCCAAAAATTGAATCATAATCACAGTGATATATGCATAAATTGGTCTGGTGGTCTTCATCACGCTAAGAAATTTGAGGCTTCTGGCTTTTGTTATGTCAACGATATTGTCATTGGCATTCTGGAGCTGTTAAAATACCATCCGCGCGTCCTGTACATTGACATTGACGTGCACCATGGTGACGGAGTGCAGGAGGCCTTTTATTTGACAGATCGGGTTATGACGGCATCGTTTCATAAGTATGGGAATTATTTCTTTCCCGGCACCGGGGATATGTACGAACTTGGCGCCGAATCCGGTCGCTATTATAGTGTGAATGTTCCCCTTAAAGAGGGGATCGATGATCAGAGCTACTTTCAGGTTTTTAAGCCCATAATTTCGGCCATAATGGATTTCTATCGACCAACAGCTATTGTGTTGCAATGTGGGGCGGACTCTTTAGCGGGCGACCGCCTAGGCTGCTTCTCGCTCAGTACTCGAGGCCATGGCGAATGTGTTAAATTCGTAAAGGAACTCAATGTTCCCACTTTAGTAGTCGGTGGAGGCGGCTACACTTTGCGAAATGTGGCCCGCTGTTGGACACATGAAACCTCACTGTTGGTTGATCAAGATATTGCCAATGATTTGCCACCCACCGAATATTACGACTTCTTTGCTCCCGATTTTACTCTACATCCAGAGATAAATTCCCGGCAGGATAATGCGAATTCAAAGCAATACCTTGAACTAATTGTCAAGCATGTGTTTGAGAATCTGAAAATGTGTCAACACTCACCCAGTGTACAAATGGTACAGACTCCACCCGATGTCGACATGGAAGAGATCAGACTGGTGCAGAAAGAAGAGAATTCGGATCCAGATGTGCGCATGTCCCAGGCCGATGACGATAAATTGGTGGAAAGCAAAAATGAATTCTATGATGGGGATCAGGATCAGGATAAAGCCGATGTGTTAACACCAGAAACTTGTACAGTATAAACTTGATTTAAAGTCTTTAACAATTACTCTCTTTTTCTCTTAACTAAAAATATTGAATAATGCAAAAAGAATCCAAGTTATAACTAAAAGGAATAATGAGGAATACTGTATAAGCTTCTGTTTAAATGTCATTATGTTTTAGTTTAGGCCTAAGTGAAGTAATTATTTAAAAAGTAATGAATTTTCAGACAAAGACAGACATACAAGTATTGTTTATTATTCAGATAATTGGGTTGATTATAATAGTGATTTAACTTTAGATTGGTGCTCACCAGCCCGTTGTCGTGTTGGCTAGACGTCGCATACGCCGTGTGTTGCGATCCTGGTCTCGAATCTTTTTTTCCATTTCTGCATCGGTGAGCGTCTCTAAGAATGGAGCCCATGCATCTGCATCGGCTACACGGAAGGGTATGTCTATGGTAGATAATGGGGCCTCACTAAATGCATAAGTGCGACAGTGCCAGGATAATTGACCGCGTATGCTATAAGCTATGGCCGTGACAAATTCCCCGCCTAGACCTAACTCGGAGCACAGCTTAATAGCAAACTCTTCTGGATTATTGTTCTTTTCTGACATATCCCATTCGACTTGATCAACCAGCGAGGTGTTCCCAACATGAATATTAAGTTTGACTATTACCCGCTGATCGCAACTCTCTTCAAGAATAGGCGGGTCATTTGGAAAAGCTTCGATCTGCTGTCTTATTGCCTGAGCTATAGCCGGCACAAACGGCAGGGGGTTTAAGTCCAAATCATCACACAAGACTTCCGCAAATTGCTCTGGTGTGATCATGCTCTCATTTTTATTCCAAGTGAAGGTGTCTCGTAATTTTTGGCCTTCCAATTCCATATCAAGGCGAATTGGAACCAGACATTCTTTTTGAGCAGCATTTTCCAAACTGGCCGTGGGATCTGTGTCATCAAAGCACATCGGAAAGGTACGTACTTTCTTTGTGTGCACACGATTCCGATTAATTGGGGTGGCTTGTGGCACAGCATCCAAATGACTCGAATTGGGCATAGTTGGAACATACTGCGGCTGCTTCTTGGACTTGCTTTCCCGGGGAACTGGAGTGTCTGATGTGTTAACGGAAACCGCTCGGTATCTAGAAGAATGGTGAGTCAATTTAAATAATTTTTAAAATCAAAATAACATTCATGCAACAGCCTACTTTTCATCATTGCCGGCCATAATATCGTCTACTTCGACTGCTCTCAAAAGAGAAACAGAACTAGCTAGAATATGGGAACTTAAACCCGAATCGGCGAGTCTTTTGCGCTCTTCATTAGACAGCACTATACGTGTCATTCCCGGGTATTTCTTGTACAGTATTCCGCGAAAGTGGCGCATATAATTTCCCACCTCCGATCCAACGTAGTAATATTCACCTCCCTCCTCCAATTGAAAAGCCACCGGCTTATCGCCATATGTTTGTAACGCCATAACTGTGAAGGATCTCAAACGCTTAAGGATACCAATTTCTATTTCTTGTTTGTATTTCTAGCTTTCTTTTTCACTCAAATTTAATGAAATTTAACACAACCGAAATTTTCACTCCTTTTTAATGCATACAAACACAGATGGCGTCGTCTTCGATTTTTATCGCGAGTCTGTGCTGAACGATATGTTAGAGATGGCAGTTATACAGAATTGTAGTGGACTTTTAATAGCTAAATCGGCAGCACTACTGCTGTATCAGTCCTCACTAACTTTAAATTAATTGGATTGGGAAATATATAAATTCTTAAGTTTAAAATGTCCTTTTTACGCAGCTTAGTGGCCGGCTTGTGGACTGGCCGTGTTCAATTTCAATCACAAATAGGTAAACACTTTTAGTCCCTTTCAACAACCTTAATTATAAGACTGAATTTTTCAGGGCAAACACGCCGTCAGATTAAGCGCTGGGTTGCACCGACGTTACGTGAATTGGCCCACCGACAACAGAAAAAGGGTTCCCAAGGACCAGAGCCTCGGTCTGGATACGTTGAATGGAACTATCGATCGGAATTATTTGCTTTCGGCAAGAGGTTAGGCGAGAATTTTGAATTGTCAGTGTTACAGCAAGCCTTTACGGATCCTTCGTATGCCCACAAGGAAGAAGAACGTCAAAGGAAATTCGGCATAGAAGAAGAGGATCTGAAAATCGCACATAATGCTTACCTAGCCGAAAAAGGAGGCCATTTGATCGCAGGTTATTTGGAATGTTATCTCAGGCAATCTTTACCGAAGGTTCCCAAAGAAGGTCTGGAAGCCCTGGCTAATTATCTTTTAAGCACAGAGACTTTGGCCAATTTATCCAGGCATTTAGGTAGCACAGACTTGATTTATTCCTCAGAATATCCGCCCAGCGATAACATTTTGGCAAACTCTCTAAAGGCAGTGATTGGAGCACTCTCCGATTCTAGTGGTGTTGAACGTGCATTTATTTTTATAAGGGACTTTATATGCACGCAACTAAATCAAAAGGATTTACTAGAGATATGGACGCCAGCGGAGCCCTTTAAATTGCTTGAGGAGATTTGTCAGCAGCGACAATGGAGTGAACCGGAGCCTCGTCTACAAGGAGATTGTGGAAAAAACACAGTTCTGGCCGCTTACCAAGTGGGCATCTACTCCAACCGGCAAATGTTAGGCAAAGGATTTGGTGAAACTGTGCAAACGGCTAAGGAAATGGCTGCAATTGATGCAGTACAAAAACTTTTTGATTTACACGGCAATCGTCGAACGTTCGACTTTAGCCTTCACGTAGAGAAGAAAAATGTTAGGCTGGAATAGGGATTTATAAGATTGTTTCATTGCCCTAATCGTTTTGTTAATTATTTTAATTATAATTTGCACTAAACACATGTACAATTTCTTTCATTGAGGAGAAATATTTGTTTGGTTTGTCTGGTAAAATCATTTAACTATGCTGTAATAACAAGCCTCGTCCTTAGTCCATTCTCCATTTATAGCGTTAGTCACTGTCTTCGCCACGTTTCTTATCATCTTCACCTGATCCTGCAGGAGTTGTTGCTGAAGGTGGTGGAATTTCATCTGGCTTGCTTTCCAACGAGAAGGGAGGAATTTTGCAATCGAATGAATAGCCATCTTCTCTCTCCAAGCGAAATGTACCCCACATATGACCGCTGGGCGCTTGCAAGCTAACATGGCTGCTATATTGGAAAGCAGGCAATCTAGGACTTAAAATAGGCTCCTGGCCTACTACACCGCGACCACGGACTGTTTCCAGAGTACCCGAAAGAGAGAAAATGCGCCAATGGCGTTCTCTCAGCTGGACACTCAAATCACCAAGATTCTCCAGGCGAATGCAATAACGCCACTAAAAAGAAAATCGAATACAAATTAGTGAAAATTGTAAATATATAGTTGTGAGTTTTCATACCCAGTACACCGAGCTAGCTGGCGTCTCCCGGCATCCCATATAAAAGGGTATCACAGTGACCCTAACATTTTCAGTTGTCTCTTTATGCACATCGCTCATATCGAGCCACGGATGATTTTTCTCCTGCCAGGCCTTTAGTGTATCTTGACTCACAAACGGGGGATCTTGGTCTGGCGTGTAGGTAAGGAACTTGTCAAAAAGCTCATGCTGCAGTGGATGTTTTTCAGTTGAATTATAGGGCATAATATCATCATGGGCCACATAATCTAAGCCAGGTATGGCATAAAGACTTCGATTGGAATCCTGATTACCTAAAAATGTCACTGCCTCGGTTTGAGCGCGCTGACAACACAGAAATTAACGAAGAGAATGTGGAGGGTTTATTTTACTCACAATATGTGGACAATCTCGGGTATCTATAAGGACTTGATAAAACGTTTGCACTTTGCCCTTTATATCTTTGGAGTCCACTTGGCTTGAGGATGCCGAACTAGATGCCGATGAAACTCCCAAGTTTGTAGTTTCCGACGATAAATCGATGCTGCTTAATTGCGCCGTGGGTATAGTAGTCATTGAATCATTACTACCCGCTGGTGGCTTAACTCTAACAGTAGCTTCTTTGGAACACCCCTGCTCCTGAGGCTGTGAAGTATTAACCGACACCGATGCTATCTTGCTGGGACTGTGCAAGTCCCTATCATAGACGCGAGCCGTCCAGGGAAACAATATGACGCCACGATAGCCAAAGATGCGATGCAGGAACAATTGTCCTGTCTCATATTTACCTTCTTTGGCATTCAGCAGCCGTCCAACCTCTGCAAGTCTGACAATATTATTAGGAAATGTTATGCAAGTTGTAAACAAAACCCACCCTCATACTCCTTGTATGAGGAGGGGGTAGCAGCAACTTACTTGGTTGGATACACTACTTGCTTCTTAATATTCCGCTTAAAGATCAAATCACATTTATGCAATAATTGCCACCTTTTGTCCCATTTGAACACCTGCACCAGTATTCCCACCATTTAGAGTTGGATTAATAAGGATAGATTTTAAGATGCAAATACGTTATTTTCTTCTGACTATTTGTTTTGGTGGCCCTGGCTCTCGTGGATGGCTGCCGGCTATTTAAATTTGTACATGTGCAGCGTAATTTTGTTGCGACTAAAATATTTGTTTGACAAATTTAACTCAATTTTAACATTATTTTTGTTATTATTTGCTTTACTGAAATCTAGCGCAGCACTGACTGATTCAGTACTGGCATATTAGCTTTTTAAAGGCTAGCTCTAGCCTTTAATTCCAGTGATCAAAATAATAATAGTTGATTTTTGCGCCATAAACAACATTTAATTTTGTTAAAATCTTAAGCTATAATGGAGCTTTTTTTTATGGTCTTTTATGGAATTATTTCACAATTTGCAAATATTATATTAAATTTATATTAGACACAATGAAAATCGTAAGTTAAACTACAGAAATTTTTATTCATATCAGACGTATTCCACACCAAAAACTTTTCTTCCGTTTCATTTATTTTTAGCGACAATATACATAAATACATACAATAATTGAACCACTCCAAAGATAGACACAATGTTGAAATAATAAATACATTTCATCTTACTGAAATTTATCTTTTACCTATAATTTGAAATATACAAATAAATAACAGTAGCATATTTATTGAAAATTGCTAATTGAATTGTAATGAGCGCTACTCCGTCGACGAAGCTCGAACCTTGAAGGTTCATAGATAAGTCTTGGAAGAGGCTGATTCTCGTTGAGTGGAGGCTTTTTACCACGATTCACTACCAAATCCTTCCAAATCATTGTTAATAGAATAAAAAATCCTCCTACTAGCTTGTTCAGGAAATCTATAAGTTTAAGTAAAATGGGAGTTGCCGTGTGAGTAAGGCGACTCAGCTCATATAGGAAACGAACCGCGAAAATGCCGATAAAACGAAGCCCCATGGCTAACCCGCTTACTAAACCAACCAAAGTCAGTACTAGAAATCGAATAACACCGACAAAATTGTGTTTGTTTACATCGTTGGCCATAAAATCAAAGACCGTGAGCTTAATGGATTCCCCCCAATTGCACAGCACGGCAGCGAAATCAGAGAGACCAATTTTAGAATAACTTTCCGATTTGTTTGCGGGGGCAATATCGGCCTTTTCGTTTTCCTTAGCAATATGATCTGTTCGCTCTATTAGTGTTCTGCCACTAATAGACGACAGCGAATTCCGAGACCAGGATGATTCTTCGAAGTCTACAGGTCTCACCATTTTGATTTTAAATTGAACCTCCTCATCTCGAAAGCGTAACGTTCGTATGCAAAACCAATATTCGCCAAAGGCCAGATCATTTAACTCGGTCAAGATACAGGTTTCCAGTTGGTTTTGGAAATGCCTACTTGTTATACAACTAATGCCAATCCACATTCTGGGTACAATTCGTTGATAAAAGATTTGCAACTGAGCAGCGCTTTTTAAGAGCAATTTTTGAAGCTCACGTTCCGCACGATCCAGGGCTATAACATCTCTATAGTCGCCAATTTGTTGGACAAAGCAGCGTTCCACATAAAATCCGCGAAAAATGTGATTCCGATACAACTGTTTGCAAACTGTTTGCATGGACAACTCTTCCGGAGGCATAATGCGTGTCCTTAACGTTCCTCTTACAATTCCTCCATCCATTGCATATGCAAAAATCTCAAGTGGGTTGGCCAATGAATCAGTGTACTACTTGTTGTTTTATATATTTTAGAATTTCTGCGCTTCACTGTTACTAAATCAGCGACACGACGTCGGTGTTGATTAACTTATGATGCTGAAGGATGATGTTTCCGCCGCTTCGCATTACTTTTCGCTTTTTGATTTATTTTTATTTAGTTTTTGTCACAGCTGTTGTAAGCTATTAGGGATGATTGTGCTTGATACCATTTGCAGAGTTGCCTACCAATCTTTTAAATAAAAAAAAGCCAACTTTTCTACCACTTTTCGATAAGTTGGCATCACAGACGTAGCTAGGCATATTAGTGTAAAATAAAAATGTTACAAACAAACCGTGCATTGGCAAAAGAGCAAACTGAGCTATACGCAATTGAAAAGAAGCTGGTGAAGGTTTTGCCAGTAATACAAGAAGCTCTAAACTCTTTGAAGGTAAAAAAATGCAAGTATTTTGCTGATGCTCAATAAATCAATTTATCTTTTTGTTTAGGTGGAAGAGCTGCATATAAAGTCGTTGTCTCTACAACATTCTTTGCAATGTAAACACCAAACCACCCAAAATTCCCCCCCCAACAATTCTTTGGACATTACTTTATATGATCCCCCCAAACCTAAAGTCAATTCGTTGCGAAAGCAAGATGATATTAATCGACAGGAAATTTATCTGGATATGATTGTTAATAGATTACAAGATTACGATGTTGAACTGGACTCAGACTAGACGCACACAAGTCCTATATCTGGACGGATTTGCCTAATTAATTTGCGTCAGTTTAATTAAAACCAAAATTGAATTTAAAATAGGTCCTTGTTATTTTTAAATTAAGAGAAAATTAAACTAAACTAATACTATTCAAATGTATGCCAATAATGTATCGTACTGAATGAAAAACTTTAATCTGCAGCGCCTACGTCCTCTGATTCATTCGAGCTCTCACGACGTTTCTTTGTTTTGTTGGGGGCATCATCGCTGTCACTATCGCTGCTTGAGCCACCGCTGGATGAATCACCTGTCGACCCGTCTTCTCCAGAAGAGCTACCACTGTGTGAGTCCGAGGTAGAATTGCTGGAATCCGTGTCCGTAGACCCAGAACTGGAACTACTGCCCGAGCTGCTTTTTGATGAACTTGATGAATCTGAAGATGATGATGAGGACGAAGAGGAAGTCTGGCGTTTGCGTCGGCGCTTGGCCCTTTTATTCTGAGAGCTGATCTCATCCTGGGACTCCTCTGCCGTTGTTGCTAAGGTTTCAATCTTATTTGCCTTTTTTTGGGCCAAATGTTTGCTTAACTGTTTGGTACGCGAAGTACGATGAACATATTTTCGTTTTTCGCGACATTCGTAGCTCCAATGTCCTTTTTGTAGACACTTTTGACACCGTATCCCATTAGGAAATGCGGCGGACAATTTTTCTGTCCTGTAAAGATGGAGTCAGCGTTTTTGCCCGTTGATTTCAGAAAATCCGTTTACCTTTGTTTTTGTGCTAGCTTTCGCGCAGCCAGTCCCACCAATGTCATCCTGCAAATATTTTTCCAGCGACGTCGGGAAATTTTGACGGTAGAATTTAATAAAAAATCTTATACAAATTTCTATCTGCTCTGGGTGGTCGAAAATGGAAGACAGAGCGGTTATCGATATCGTGTATCGTACTTGTTATTTGCCGAGAAAATACCCCTGCTATCGCTATTGGGGTGGTTTTTCTTTCAATAATAATATAATAGTAGAGATTGGATAAAATATAATCAATTTTCGAATACAACACTTTTGGTAATATGGCAAACATTATTCTTAAGCAACATGAAAATTAATATGTGGACAGTGTTCCTTAATTAACAGATCTTAGTTTATCAAACCAATTAGCTTAATATTTTTGCCTGAATAAAGCGGAGAAAATTTTGAATTCATTTTTTGCACCACCTAATTGTATTTGGGTACTATCAATCCCTTTAGCATATCAAAGCTATTCCCATCTGGTTGTACAGTTTCCTCTTTGCCGTTAGGTAATTTAACCCTTAAGAATCCAAATTCATCAATGCCAATAATTTTGGCCTCCTTTTCTATTTCGTTCGTCATGCAAATCTTAATGATTTGATCACTGAAAAGAAACATTTTAAACTTAAGTTTTCAGAATAATTCTGCTTACCTATGCAGCCACAGAGAGTAATAAAGGGAATAAAAACTCTCAAAGTCACCATTTTGAACATCTGCCAAAAGTCTCTCAATTTCATTAAAGATCAAGGCAATAAACTCCTCGTATTTTAGTAAAGGCAGTTTTTCCATCGATCGCTCGTTAAATTCTTTAATCATGTCGTTAATACAGACAGTTGGGTTCGAGTTGTTCAGATTGATTCCACAGCCTATATTAACAATCGCTTGTGAGCCCAAAAGAGTTGTATTTACAATAAGTCCACCTATTTTAATATCTCCATTGGCATAAATATCATTTGGCCATTTCAAAGCTACGTCAAGGACCTGGAAATAATAAATAAACAATTCAAATAATTACAATTTATTCAAGGATGGAAATTTTATGTAGTCCTGAGAAGGCATCGATGCTGTTTCCACAAATACGAAAACCATCGATGTAATCGATTGTCAGTCCGATTGTATACCGATTGTATACCAGCTCTAACAACAACACAACAGAGGTGTAGAGAAAATTCATTGAAATTAAAGCAACAACAGCAGCCAACAAAATAAATAGTTAAAAAAATAATAGCTGCGCGAATTTGCATTGCCAAAAAGTGGCTGGAATTCCTGCTTTTGCGTCGTTTAAAGGTGGTCCTAGTGAACGACACCGAAAAAAGATAATGCTGTGCGGCTTAGCTAGCCTGCTCTAAGTGCGTGGAAAAAATCAATTCGAAGCGAGACACCAGAATCGACAAAATGAGCCGCTGCAGCAGCAGCATTACTCAGGATACAGGAGTAGACACGACGGACAGAAATCTGGATATTATTCAGGATATGATTGATCTCTCGGCCAACCATTTGGAAGGTCTGCGAACACAGTGTGCCACCAGTTCCATGTTGACCCAGCAGGAGATTCGCTGTTTGGAGTCGAAGCTGGTGCGTTTCTTCTCTGAACTGCTAATAACTAAGATTCGATTGAACGAGCGGATACCAGCTAATGGTTTGTTGCCCCATCACGATGCCACTGGAAACGAATTGAGGCAATGGCTGCGTGTGGTTGGTCTGGGCCAGGAGACTCTTAATATAATATTAAGCAAGGTGAAGTCGTTAGAGGAAACGTTAAAAATGAGTGATGAAGAGTTAAAGGATATTTTGGACGAGCATTCTGAAAATCAGCAACGTGAGGAAGAGTTGCGTCGACTGACCAGGGCCATGCAGAATTTACGAAAATGCATGGAAACTCTTGAAGAGGGGTCAGCTGTTTCAGCGGCGAGTATTGGTGATCCCGAGCAATGGCATTGGGACTCCTGGGACAGACCACAAACACATCACCGTGGAAGCATAGGGCCAGTCTCAGGTTTGAGTCTGGCTACTGCCTCGCCCCGACTTCATCATAGGAATAAAGGCGCAAAAAGTGGCGGCGGAGGGAGTACCTCCACCTCTACTACCTCTACAATTCAAGCAGCCGCTGAGCAGCTAAGTTCCAGCAGCCGGCAAGGCTCTCAATTGACCTTGATTCTAACGCCCTCTCCACCTAATTCGCCCTTTACGCCTAGTTTAGGCGGTCTAACTGGAGGAGGCAGCGGCAGCTTAAATGGTACTCCACAGAGAAGCCGAAAAACTCCGCCACCCGCTAAGAAGCATCAGACAACTTTGCTAGAAGCTGGTGCGGCAGGACTTGCAGATGAATTACTGCCACGAAGTCGTCTACACACCGATCCCAGTCCTGACAGTTATAGCTCAGCAAGTAGTACGGACATCTTTGCGGATGCGACAAGCACTTCGAGTTACTCCAATGTTCTGCAAGTACCGTGCTCTTCGCCTGGTGTCGGAGTAGGTGCCGGTGTTGGACATGTAGGGATGGGTCATGCCATTAAGCATCGCTTTAGCAAAGGTTTTGGATTATTAGGTCACTGTACATTGTGCCAAAAACAATTATTTCCCCCTTACCTAAAATGCACTGACTGCAAATACATTTGTCACTTTCGATGTGAGCCTCACGTTCCACCATCGTGCGGATTGCC
Organism: Drosophila insularis; assembly: GCA_018903935.1. NCBI lineage: Eukaryota > Metazoa > Arthropoda > Insecta > Diptera > Drosophilidae > Drosophila > Drosophila insularis. The sequence goes on along the minus strand of JAEIFP010002295.1, from coordinate 240,594 downwards.
GAAGGGATATGTGGATGAATTTCGTCAACGAAAAGAACAAGTTGGTTATTCTGCAACATTGCCTCATGTTCATAGTAAAGGATCACCAATGGTGAATAAACAGCAGCAGCAGATTTGCGGTGATAGCAGTTCACCAAGTTCAAGTTGCACCAGCTCCACTCCTAGCAGTCCAGCATTGTTTCAGCAGCGGGAGAAGGATCAAGAACGTCAGCGTGAGAGGGAACGTGAAAGCGGATCAACCCCTTCGACTCATAATCAGACTAAAAGTCAATTTTATTTTCCCAATGTTACCATAACCAGTAGTAATCAAGTGGAAACGTTGTTAACAAACAGCGAGGAACTCACATCTGAAAGCGCAATTATTACAGCTGGTACCAATATTTCCTCATCCATCTCTTGCACCACCTCCTACTCTAATGGCAACAACAACCATCAGCAGCAAAGCCATAACCATAACAATAATAATTCGACGAACGGTCATCAACATCATCTCCACAATAGCCAGCCCCTAATTAATAGTCAAGCTTCCAATGCATCCAGTACGAGCTCCTCGTCGACCATTACCAGTTTCTTTCCGCGGAAATTGAGCACAGCTGGTGTGGACAAGCGATTGCCTTTCACTTCGGAATACACGGACACGCACAAGTCGAATGATAGCGATAAGACCACTACAGTGTCCCTTTCAGGAAGTGCCAGCACTAGTACCGATTCAGATCGCACTCCCGTAAGGGTTGACTCAACTGAGGACGGGGATTCCGGACAATGGCGCCAAAATTCCATATCTTTAAAGGAATGGGATATACCTTATGGAGACTTGCGTGTCCTTGAACAAATTGGCCAAGGTCGCTTTGGTACTGTTCACCGTGCCTTGTGGCATGGGGATGTGGCTGTCAAATTACTTAATGAGGACTACTTGCAGGATGAGCAAATGCTTGAAACTTTTCGCATGGAGGTGGCCAATTTTAAAAAGACACGACATGAAAACTTGGTGCTTTTTATGGGTGCCTGCATGAATCCACCAAATTTGGCCATTGTCACCTCGCTTTGCAAGGGCAATACTTTATACACATACATACATCAAAGGAAAGAGAAGTTTCCTATGAATCGCATTTTGTTAATTGCCCAACAGATTGCCCAAGGAATGGGGTATCTCCATGCTCGCGACATCATCCACAAGGATCTGCGTACAAAGAATATTTTCATTGAAAATGGAAAAGTGATCATCACGGATTTTGGTCTCTTTAGTTCTACAAAACTATTATACTGTGATATCGGACTGGGTGTGCCACATAACTGGTTGTGCTATTTGGCCCCGGAATTAATACGAGCTTTACCTGCCCGTAAGCCTACAGCTGGAGAGTGTCTAGAGTTTACACCGTATTCGGATGTCTATTCCTTTGGCACAGTGTGGTATGAGTTGATATGCGGTGAATTCACCTTTAAGGATCAGCCGCCTGAATCCATCATTTGGCAAGTGGGTCGTGGCATGAAGCAATCTCTGGCTAATCTTCAGTCGGGAAGAGACGTTAAGGATCTTTTGATGCTATGCTGGACCTATGAAAAGGAACATCGGCCCGAATTCGCTCGTTTGCTATCACTGCTTGAGCTTTTGCCCAAGAAACGTTTGGCACGAAGTCCCTCTCATCCAGTGAATCTATCACGATCCGCTGAGTCGGTATTCTAGACCTGAGTTCTCTTTAACCATATACATATATATATAAAATCTAGTACAATTACTATGTTACATAATATAAAAAAAGATACAATTTCATTGTTGTTGTGTAAAAGTTGTCTCAAATTGTAAATAATTAAAAACATAAAAAACAAATTATAGCCAAACCAAATTTTAAACTGCATATTTATAAACAGGCATAAAATAAATATGCTTTAACAAAAAAGGTTAACTTTCGAAAAGACAAAAAAGCAGAAACTCTTAAATGTAATCTTAAATCAGGTGAGCAATTTTTAAAATTGTTATTTAAGTTTAAGCGCCATCTATTTTAAGATGTACATACATATATATACATTTAGCGTCATGTATAATCCCGAAGTTGTATAGAGCAAAGTGCGTTAAATTTTGCAGTAAAACTTAAACAATTTAAGCAAAATGTCAAATAAAACTTATTCCTACAAGCCAAAAACCAAAAAAGTAAAGCTACTTTATCATGTGAATTCTATTGTTTGAAAAGTGAATATCGAAAAGATAAAGTACCAAGTGCTCTTTAAATTGGCTTTTAATGAAGGATGGCTTCGCGGACGCTTTTGCTTAGGAAAAAATGCTACATTTATACATCGTCTCTTGTCTTACACTCGACGGAATCACTTACCCGATAAAGTTTATGACCACGCAAGGATTTTACAATGGCAGCCCCAACAACATGCTGTAGCAGTGGCAAACGCGGACCCAAAGACGAATCCATAGATAGATGGAGTTGCAGCGAGAACATGGCACATCCGGAAGGACTAAGCCACTGAAAATATAACTCGAAATGATGTAATTTTATTTACTTCGTATAGCACTTCTACCTGATTTTGGCTACGGCCGACACCTGCGGTTTGTCGCAGGGGTAAAACAGCGAGTCCATGGATAAGTTCAAGATTGTTTATGACATGCATTGAACTGCTGATGATAGGCGCATAGATGACCAGACGACCGATATGTTCCGTTGTCAGATGCTGCACATCAGACATGGTATAAAAAATATATATAGATAAAACTGAGAATTTCTATTTTAGTCTTACATCAAAGTAATCCACTGTGGAGAAATCCTCAGGACAGGAATGTATAAGTATAGGCAAAACGTTTGTGTTGTTGGACATTGGGGCTGTGTCATCTTTTCCGCAAAACTTAAGTGCCAATTTTGGCGTAGCAATGACATTATCAGCGCCAGAGCAGCGCAATCGCAGCTTTTCCAGTAGTTCAAATTTGGACTAAAAACGGAATACTCAAATACTTATGAAGATCCAAAATAACACAAATATTGGGAAGCTTACCTCGTGGCGTCCTAGGAAATAGGCCCGCTGATAAATTTCACCGCGACCACTTTGTTGTTGCGGTATCTCGGACTTTTCATCTATAGCTCCTATCACCGTTGCTACTTGCACTGCGAAATGTTTCTGCAATATGTCCGAAAATATCTCCAGACGTGTGCGTTCACTTTGCTTTAATATCTCAAATTTCAATTCATCTGATTCAAATTCAACGGGATTTGTCTCCAAATGAACCTACAAATGTCCACACAATAAAATACTAATGCATGAAGAATTAAAGAAGGTTTTTACCTGTGAAAAGACTGTGGTTCCGCCACTTTGCAAACTGTTCGCTAATAAAAGACTTGGCGTGTTCCATGTCTCCTCAAATCCAAGCACTTGGACATCCAGTCTGTGTTCATGGCCGGACAGATCTTTGAGTTCCATGGACCTTGGACATACTAGAGCTCTAAGCGGCGGTTTGATTTTGGTTTTTGTTTGTTTGTTTTGTAATAGTTTTGGAAAATAACAGTATCGATTGCACACGTACATACAGGTAAAAGATAAAAAAAAAATGGCAGGCACAGAGACGATACACATGGGAAAAATTAACGAGTAAGAAGTATACATAATAATTGTAGAAGAAGCATAGAATAATTCTATTAAAAAAGTTTTTAGATAAAGGCGGAAAGCATAAAGATGTTTATAAAGTAAAAAAAAATGCTTGCTTAATATTGTCTATAAAAACAAATATTTTAGACCCATAAAATTTAAAGGCGTTTTTAGGTTTTTTGAGATAACGGTTTTAAATTAGTAATAATTTTAAGAATGATAAATGCACTGAGTGCTTATATTTAACAAATAGTTTTTTTTTCAGTAGCATGCATATCAAGTAAAAGCATCCTTAAAATGGTTAGATTAAATGGATCTCATGTCTTCTTTGTATTAACATACTTACGGTGTACGTGAATTTGAGGAAGATTTTGACGATTCTTCGCTATCGGTGGAGAAATGTTTTTTCACTGGCGATGGTTGATAGCAGAAAATGTGATGCATCAATTTAACTCTTTGCCATTTGTCATAAGAGAATTGAACTAATTCATGTTCGCGAACCTTATTTGCGAAATTTTATGAACTTAATTGAATAAATTCAGTTGACGCAGTCAAAACTCACCTCAGCTGTGCGATAATTGGGCAAAACAAAGTGTAAAATATCTGAGCATAGACTCAAGACCTTGCCACCTTGCAGAAAATAATCAACGAAAATTTGGCCAATAGACGGTGTCACAGAACCGCATACCACTAGGAGGGCAGTTTGGTCGAGCCAATGTTTTTGGTACGCCTGTTGCGGCAGCAGGGGGTAAATGGTGTATACGTTTCGCTCTAATATCTGTTGCAGTGTGGCCAAGGTGGATTCGCGGCCAGTAGTACTGTCAGAGTAGACTAGAATATTAAGAGGCTTACTTGCTCTGAGACTCTCCTTGTGGCGTTTTAAGGGAGAGCGAGAGTTAGTAGCGACTAGAGCCGCTGAAGGTGCAGCCCGTTGTGCTGCAGGTGGCGATTGCGGTTTAACAGCCAAAAAACTTTTAGCAGCTGCGTTGGTGGATACTTCAATTAAAGGTACAGCTAACACAGGAGATGACTTTGGTGTTGGAGATTTGGCGACTAGTTTTTCCTGTTCACCTACAGGTGAAAGTAATTGAACAGGCTTTGAAGGTTTAGCCACATTATTAGAATTGTCCTGTGACTGGATGTTTGCCTCGGTCTGCGTCTGATTTTGGTCTTCATGGGCTAGCAAGTCTGGTTTTGGTTCCTTTGGTTTGGCTTCCGTGCGGTTTTTTTGTTGTTCAAATTCTGTAGCCTGGTGAGCCAGCACACTAAGGCCTCGTAAATCTTCTAGATGTTTCTTCCATTTGTCTTCAGTAAGTTTAGCTGAATTACGGGATTGTCGTTTGAGATGATTCGCCAACAATTCAAAAGGTTGAGGTTGCCCCCTTAGTTGGACCGCTGCAAAGCCACAAATCAGAAGAGGTGTTGTTAACAATTTGTTTTCCTGAATGTTTAAATAGAATTCAGCTTACACTCAATCCTCATCAATGGCAGCTGATCATTAATGCATAAGTTATTTTTTAAAAATGTTGTAATCAACAACTGCGTAAAATGTTCCACATCGGTCTCAATGAGCACCGCCAGGTGAGAATCTATTTTCCATGCAATTAGCTTACCAAAATCTTCCAACTAGTATTAGATTCGTTTTGACACGGAGAACATAATCATGTAGACATGCAAGTAAAATCAGAATATGTGCGGGGCCATAGAATTATGAATTAGACTAATCACTTACAATTAATCATGATTCATTAATCAGGAAATACGGGATGAAGTAACGAAATGTAACTTACGCATAATGGAAACTAATTGATATGTGATACTATTTACATTTTTTTGTTTTATTTAAATATACATAACTTACACGAACGGACAACGTTTCATTGCCGCTTGGACCTTCGTCGCTTTTTGTTTGTTGTACTTTGGCCTCTAATAGCAATTGAATGTGCTTAGATTTGTCCTCAGACAATACGATTCTTGGCTTTAATGAAATCGTTGACTCCGCAGTTGGACTGGCCACTGGAAATATTGCACGGAAAGTTGTCATTATAATATGGGCATTCTAGTGTAAATAGAAATATTTAAATTTTTTGCCGAATTTAAAAATGGGTGGTCGGCTTTTATATTGAAATACCTGGTGTTAGAGTGTCGGCAGCGTAATCAAACGGCAGCCAACTTGGGGCTGCTGGGAAACTAATCCAGGGTGTGATTTCCAAAGTTTGAATGGGACGTAAGCAGCAACCACGTTGATTACGCATTAGCCATAGTATATCCGTGACCTTGGCCGCATTTCGATTGCCGCACAGCTCTGAGCTGGCGTAGGTGGGATCTAAAAAAATTGAATAAATACAGGTATTCATAAATTTAATTTGGGGGCTTACCGAAACCATCGTCGCTGCCCGTTTGCAAAGTATAGAACGAAATGCTCGAAGCTTGGGCTAAATGCTCAGCAATTTTATTACAAACTTTTTGAATCCTGAACGATTGCAAAAAAGTGGCGCTCGCATAATACAACGTTAACATGCTTGTACTCTTAATGGGACCATTAAAGACAGTTCCTCAAACAAAACGTTTCGTAATTTCCCATCAAATCAATTTCGTGTTGTCAAGGAGCTTCAACTTACAGGACTTATTATGTTTATTTTTTACCCAATTTTCTAAAGCGTTTAAAACAAAAACAACACATCCAAAAGTTTGGTAACACTGAATATATTTTTAGTGCTGGAAACTTTTCCAATTTTGGTATTTTCATGTAGCGCGATGAGTAAATTTTTGAATACTTAATTTTGCTGCTGTATCTCAGTTAGGAATTTAGTTGAATAATGATAATATGTAAGATAAGACAGGAATTTAAATATTTTTTTAAATTAAAATTGCTAAAATCCGAATTTGTTTCACCAAATAATTGCGGTCTGAATGAAGTAAGTAAGTCGTCTCGCCGACTTCGGTATACCATACACCAGGTGAATAAATATTTTAAAAATATTTAAAAGACCAAATGTGTGACCTTTACATTTTTTTACATGCCTCATAGCAAATGGCCTACGGCCAACTCCGCCCTTATGGATCGCCTAGTAAAACTAGTTTATACATATGTACATACTTCAATTTTTTTTTGGTTTTCAGTCCCATTTTATTCAAATTCGGTGGGCTGGTAGAAACCAAAAAGGCCAATTAGTGTGCTGAATTTGATTCTGATAGTCAAACATTTCGACAGGCAATCGGGTTTTTATAAATTATGGAGGCGGAAGGAGCCGTGGCAAAAATTTTAAGTAAACTCGATCACTCTACATACTACACGGGTCTACATACCAATTTGGTAGCTCTAGCTCTTTTAGCCTCCGAGATATAGGTGGTCATACGGCCGGGCAGACGGACTGTTAATAATGCTCAAGAATATATACATATACCTTACGGGATCGGAAAAGCTTCCTTCTGAATATTACAAACCTTTTAGCGACTTTAATATACCCCTTCACCGTATAGGTGCATTTAAGAATCGTTAGATAATATCATACAAAAAAGGGTAATTTTATTTTGGTCAGAAGTTTGCATTGCATAAAAGGAAGCATCTTCGATCATAAAAAGTATGCATATTCTTGACCAGTATACATATTCTGGATCAACACAAATTCCTCCTAGACCGTAAGAGCTTCAAAGCTAAAAATTTAGCATACATACTGGAGGGGTGTAGTCTCGGATTCAGCCGGATCGGCAAACATTTTCATATAGCTTCCATAGTCAGTTTAATATATGTATGTATTTGTTATATTAATATGGCTTATCATATATGTATGTAGATACCATTGGAACGATCGGTCGAAAACAGTGGCTTTTATCAATAAATTCGTTATTTTTGATGCGATTGCGTTAAAATTTAATATTTGTCAGTTTAATTTAATAACTGTGACAAATTTCATTAAGATCGGATGACTATATTATAGCTGTCATTTCAACATGCGATAAAATAGAAATACAAATTTTAGTCCTTTCTTCCGCGACCTTTTAGATAAAAAGGTTTTTCACTTTGAGTAACAGAAAAACTTACAAGGTATACGAACATTGGCACAGTCGAAGTAAACCCCGGCCCTTTGGTTTTTATTATATGTATATTATTATTGAAAATGAGTTTTTCTCAAAGTTAATTTATATTAAATTGAGGACTTTTCGACATGTCGGCTTGACCTGACAAGCACCATACAAATGTTATCTTTTGGTTTACCCCAATTTTTGATAAATGGTCAACGAAAACATATAGTCGGAGAATAATTCACGTAGAGGTGAGAAATATAGAAAGGCAAAAGAGATAGAAATGAAAAATGAACCGAAATAAAACCGGCTTAAAAGAGAGGCATTTTTGTGCTCTCTGATGAAGCACATTGCGCTTTTGGGGTCCCACTGTTAATTAAGATACCAAAATGTTCAGTTGCTGAGCTAAAACCGAATTCAACAGTTCGCGTTCAGTTCTGTGTTGGCATTCAGAAAACTCAATCGAAGGTCGATCGATTTAGTAGAAAAAGCACAAATAAAAAAAACGCCGATTTTGCTAGAATTATGTTAAAATATCTTAAGACTTTTAGTTTTCTGCTGATAGGTCTATGTTTTTGTCTGACCAAATCAGAGAAAATGCTTCGCGAAAAACGTCAGGCTAACAAGGTAAAAATGAGAAACTCATGTTATTGTTAAACAACACATTATAAAAGTATAATTTTTAATGTTACACCTTCAGCTTCATATAACCTTGCTGTATGAGTCACTGTGTCCTGACAGTCGAAAGTTTATGCATCAATTGGGACCGGTTTATGAAGAGCTCCATCAGTTTCTGGATATTGATTTGGTACCATTTGGCAAGAGCGAGTCAAGGGTAGACGAGAATTCAAATGAAATAACATTTCGTTGCCAACATGGTCCCCCTGAGTGTCAGGGCAATCGTCTGCAAAGCTGTGTGCTCAACTCTTCTAAAAATCAAGCAGCTAAAGTGAAATTCGTAATATGCCAAATGCTGGCCCTTGACTACTCCAGTGTGGATCAGGTGAAAGTTGCTACTTAGAGACTAACTTTGATGAAAGAATTAACACTTAAAAACAATCTGCAGTGTGCACGCGAGGCAAATATTTTAACCGATGTAGACGATTGCGTCAATTCGGAAACAGGCAACAAACTCCAATTGCAGGCAGAGTTAGTGACCAAACTATACCATCCGACATTCATTCCCACAATCGTGTATAATGGCGTAAGTATCACACCTGAAACTGGTTTTCCATTTGTCTTTTTTTACTCTTTTTAATTTTATTTTTGATTCAGATATTTAATGCGCAACTGCAGGAACATTCACTCCGAAACTTCCGTGCCACTGTTTGCTATATGTTACGTCAACAAAATCTCCTGGCCCTGGATGAAAATGTGTGCCAATGAGACCACTTTGAAAAAACTGGGTTTCCTCCACAAACTCGAAATACTTTATACAACGATAAACAACCAACTGCCAGAAAATTTATTGAAAAATACAGTAAAATAAAAAACATGCAATGTTCACATAGTCAAAAATTAGAAAGTACATCCTCCAGACCATTTATTTTTTTTTTTTTAATTTCAGACGGAATATATAATAAGAATCGATCAAAATATTAGGAAAATGATATTTTGTTGACATAATAAATTTCCTTTACTTTTTCACTGTCAGTATGTAATGTTTATCGACTCTCACCAAGATAAATCATAATACCGTTTTTAATTAATAATTTATATTGATACAATTTTATATATGTATGTAGCTGAGTGCTTTGCTTAAGGCCGCTTAGTGTATTTACAAATCATATTAATATTATATAAATTCATAAAATTAATTTCCATTAACAAAAGGAAGCAAAAGAGGTATAATATCATATTTATTTAATATATATTTCGTTAAGAATGATGAACCAACAACAAAAAATGTATATCTACTACTAGTTAATTGCTACAATTAAGAATTGAATTTCCCTCGCGTAGAAATAACAAATTTAAAGCATACTTTCTGCATTAGCAACAGCAACGTGACTGAGCGAGCGTCTTGGCGTCGGCTTTGGTGGCAACTGGGGCTTTACACGAGCAGGACGATCATTAGTCACAGCACCAACAACATTAACTTTATCCTTTTCTTGAAACTCTACATAGCCGCTTTCATCACTGTCGGAGCCACCATCTGGTTGGTCAGGTGTATCCTCTTCACTCATTTTGAGCGTAATGCTACTAGAGCTGCTATAGGTGGTGCTTATATCGCTAAGTCTCAATTGCGACTCCAATCTTTGGTACATCATCATTTGCTCCAGTACTTGGTCCTGTTCATGTTCAGGATTTACATTTGTAACAGTGCTGGCTGTTTCACAGCCACTTGAAATGGAGCCTTCATCACTGTCTGGACTTTGCAAAAGACCTTGTTGTGAAGCTGATCCTGAGCTAGCTCGAGCGGCCGTAGAGCTGGCTGTTGTAGAGCTAGAAGCGTTCGACGAAATGGAAGATTGAGCCTGATGTCGATATTGCAGGCTAGCAGCTTCGTGACTGGCTCGAATCTTACGCATGGAACTGCGATGGAGCATCGTTAACATGGCCGCTTGACGGAAATAATGGTCATCAGCATCATCTATATAATCCTCCTCTTCTACCTCAATACTTTCCACATCGTCATCGCCATCACTACCCATTCTTAGGGCACTTTTAGTTTGGTAGTCTGCTTGAGGATCGGCACTTGGATCACTATTGATGATGGGTAGCAGACTAAGTGGTTCCTCTTCAAGGACATCCTTGTCACCGACTCCTTGTGCCTCACCGTCTTGATATTCACTTAAACTAGTCATGCTTCGGCTGCTACTCTTATGAAGTTGCATATCAAAATAAGGCAATAATTCGTTACTCAAGGTTGTGTCAAATTTTAAGAGCTTTTCAAAGTCATCAGAGTCGGAGCCATCGTTGCTTTGAATATCCTTGACTTTGTTCTCTTGCTTCATCTCCATCTCCAGCTTTGGCTCTTGTTCATGTGTGGAACAGCATGATGCTGCCATTTTTATCTTTCCTGTGCGCCTTATAGAGTGTCCTCGGCGACAACGACGGCGACCCAAAGTCATTGCTGGGTAGAGAGAATCCTTCTGACAGCACGGCCGCATTTCTGGCTCGTTTGTATCTTCGATTTCATCACCCTCCTCCTCGCCAATAGCCTCTTCGATGGCCATTAGTTTTGGTGCTGACTTAGAGCGTTCCAATGGTGGGCGATAATTATTGCCGCCGACGCTCAACATAATCTTGCGACGTGGTAAACTTGGATTATCGTATACCGCGTTGGCCAAACTGAGACGAGCGTTTTGCTTTAGAATTTTCTCACGTTTAAATTCACGCAAAGCACTTTCAAGATTCTCCTACAAAAAAAAGAAGAAAGATATTCACATTAAATTTTGTAAATTTTTTTTAAACAGGAATGATGGTAAATAGAGAAGAATAAACGGACAAATACTCACTTTCAAAGTTTCACATATGTCCTGAGCAATCTTCTCCTTACTGCAAAGAACTGCATGGCAACGGAGTTCATGCTTCAACTTCCTACCCTCATGACGATAAATCCAGCAAAAAACCCGCGGATAGTTTTTGGGGGCGCAGCAATATGTTATTCGGTTACTCCAGTATTCGGTTAGTCCGTGTTGTCTGGTGGTTGCTTTTAATCCTGAGGCGCAGACTTTAACTCGCATAACAACGTCGGGTTTGGAATGTTGGGTATAATTGCGCCACAGTGTGTTTAATTGTTTTTCCACACAACCCTCTCCAGCTATTAAAAATAAAACACGAAAGGATGATATGAGAAAATGGATACCATAAGATCACTATGTTTTCTGTTTTTATTTTAACTCACCCTTAGCCCATCCTGTTAGGACATTACCTAAATATGAAACTTTAAATTCAGGGTCTGGTGTGCTTATCTCCACACTGTGCGTACGCTTCCACCAGAGTTTACCTAAACTGCGTGTCAAAGTTTTCATTGTCCTGGAGCTTAAATTGTGTTGATGATCCTGTTGCCTCTGGTAATGATGGGGGACATAAGACTCCTGGACTAGCTGACACTCCTGCTCTCCTCTATGCTCTTGTCTTGATCCATAAAGCAAGTCCCGGGAATCTGTGGTCAGTGTCATGATATTTGTCACTTTCGAATCGTCGTAGGCCATATCGCCATCCTCCTTTGAGACCCGAGTAAAACGTTCTAAATAAGGACCAGCTCTACCACGTCGCCCACCAAAAGTATTAAATTTACCATTCCCACTTACATTGCCTATCTCATTGGCTTTACGTTTTTGCTCTTCTTTTTCAAATTTCTTGGCATTGTAAGTGTTGCCCAGAAGCCGGGCTAAACTGTGACTCTTGACGAATTTGTGTTGGCGAGGTGGTGTACCAATCGGCACTGCGGGTGCTGGCGTCACATCAAAGGAGTCGCTGGTCGAGACAACAGCCACTTGCTGTTGCTGCTGTTGTTGTTGTTGATATTTTTTTGTGCTGCCAAAGTTGAAGAGAGTGCGACGTTCCTTTGACTTTTTAAATGTGTTGGTCCCATTTGGATCGCTATTAGCTGCTGTTGATGTCGTTGTCGCTGATGTTGTAGCTTTGCTGTTGCTGTCGGTAACCTCTGCAACTTGGGCGCTACTGAATTCTTCATACTCGTTATTGTTGTTGTGTGTAACACGTATAAAATCCACTTCATCGCAGCTGTCCAATATTGTAAGGTCCATTTTTAAATTATCTTTGTTATTGTGATTGTTGCTGGCCATTTTCGGACTGCTTTTGTTGTTATTGTGACAGCTCAATATCCGTTAGTTTCGTTCCAAACATGTTCTCAACTACAAAAAAACATATATAAATAGTATTGTGAAATGGTTTTTTTTTTAGATCAGGCTGATCTCAACATCTGGAAAGTCAACTAACGTAAAGTGATAACTCTAATCCACCCCAACCGTGTAAAATTTTATTTTTTTTGCTTGTGAAATGGTGTTATGTCTTCTGTTTTTTCTTTGACAAGTTAAAAGAGCCACCATTATGCCGTTAAATTACTGCATAACAAATACTACAAACGGAGTTGTTAATAGCAGTCTATAATTATTTTTTTTTTTAGATAATTGAATAGCAGCAGTTTATTAAGTCACTCTCCTAAACTTCTGGGTTACACAAAATGGAAAATAAGGTTAATATTCAAAGACAAATTCAAAATCCTCTTGTTGATATTTAAAGGTAGGCATGTCCGTAATTAAGCAATCCTGGTTCGAACTTTAGTTCATAAGCACCACTATAAATATGGCACCTATACGCTATACATATTTGTCGGATAAGAATTTTAGAATAAAAATTTGGTCGAATTCCCAGGTCATTTGCTAATCTAACAGCAGTTAGTTAGTCAGACCACCTAAACCTGTACAATCTTATCTAATGTAGACTTCTTACTTTGATTTTTATGGGGCCTCGACTATAAAGTGTCGAGTATTACCTGACTCTAATCGAGAACCCGTGATTTAGCTATGTATTACTGTTCTTGTTTTTAATAGATTTTATGTTAATTTATGGTTATAAAATCAATTGCGAAGTAATCGAGAGGAAGTTCTATATGTGATACATACATAGACACACGTCATATACATACACATCTACTGTGACAAAGGAAATTCGTAATTCACGTACTCAAATGTGTCCATTCAAATGACCTTGCAGGTGTTTTAAAGAATTGTTTGTGGGATTTTCGTATGATCGTATGAATTTGAACTTTTTTGTTTGTTTATTTTCATGTTTGAGCTTTCACTTTTCCGGTGTCAGCTATTTGAAGTATTCAACCATGCGGGCGGCACGTCTCAATCATTCGTATCTCTTTGTTGGTATCATGTATGAGAAAGCCCAGTAGTTATTGAAGTTGAACTCATCCTTCACCACTACTTCCCCTAGGCCATTGACATTCGCGTTTTCTCCAAACATTATTATTATCATGAGGATGATGATAATCATGGCATATGTATAAAAGAAGGTATAGACGAAGAAAGTGCAAAAGCAAAAGATAAAGAAAATACGAATACGAAAAACATACATAACTAATTATTTTATTATGCTTTTTACTGCACGCCCTTCGCTTTCAATCTCCCTTGTTTCGTTACTATTATTTGTTAAATGTATTTCCCTTTTGCCATAATTGTCAGTCTGCTATTTCTTTTTGTTGCTTTTCATTTCTTTGGTGTCTGACCACGCATTTTAAACAAAAAAGCCAATTAAATAAAAAAAAAAACTTTACTTACAATTAGTGTTATAAATTGTATGACAAAAAAATAAATAAAATTCAAAAAACGTAACAAGGAAGTGGAGGAAATTGTCAACAGCTTGTGGTGTGCAAAATTTAAATTTTTCAATGTAGGAAATCAATTCAAATGGAATGGCAACCAGGAGCGTATTAATCTTTATTTCAACCAAGTGTCATTTATTATTAGAATTGTTTTAGAAGTTCGAGAATGAATCATTATCAAATAATCATGATATTTCATCATAAAATAATATATTCATATATGTATATATACATAAATACGTAATATATACATCAGGTATACGAATTACGTAATATTGTGTCTTTTGTTATTCTTAGTTTGTTTATGAGTTTTTCCTTTACATTGCTTTTTACTTGTTCATTATTAATCAATTATTATAAACCAGAGGGCCGGGGCTAACTTAGACCGCGCCGAAGTTTGTATAAACTTGCAAGTTTTGTGTTACTCTTTCCTTACCTTATTCCTATAAAAACGTCCACAATCCTCAGCTGCAGTATGACATTTCATAGTCTGATTGTAGGATAGCTAGAACTTTTAGCTCTGTAGCTCTTACTCTTGCTATCAGCTCGACTCGTCGTGCTGATCAAGAATATATATACTTTAAATAGTCGGAGATGCTTCATTCTATGCGTTGCACACTTCTGACCAAAATTAATATACGCTTTTTGCAAGTATATAAAAATGTGCTCCAAAATATGCCTGTATGTTTGCATGCACATTTGTATCGAAATATGCACTTGAATGCACACTTGAAGCAGCTAAATTTACCGTTCAAAAGTGCCCAGGAAGCTGTCTGAAGAGAGTTACTTCCCAGGCTGCTTAAGATTTAAAAACAGCAGACAAAAATTTGTTTAAACACTCGAGACTTCTCAAAAGGCCAAAAACAATTTTGCAATTTATAAAGACCCGCATATATTTTTTCTATGCTCAGGTGCAGTTTTTTCTGTTGCAGTCGCCTAAAAACTGTGTCAACAGTAAATTGAAAAGTTGATTTAAAAAAATGTGTATGTACTTTAGTACGAATACTATACTCAATTTGGCTTTGCGTTTGCTTTTGAGATTTCCAGCTTGCGTCAGGTTTAATAAATGCTCTATGATATTGCCATACCTCTGAGCATCAAGAATGTCTAGATAAAAAGGAAAAAGAAAGAGGAAGGGAGTGGAATATCACAAACAACTAATTTAATCAGTTTCGCAATTCAAAGTGTGTTATTTTTTGTTGTTAGTTATTGTATTTCATTTTGGGCATGTGTGTCAGGCAACAAAACGAGAATTGATAATGCAGGCGTACATAAATATGGTCAGAGGCAGAGAAAAAAAAAGGTAAGGAACTATCCACCTTTGGAACTCGTGGACGCGTCGGAATGTATGGTTATTAATTTTTAACAGATTGAGCGACAGGTGTTTGGATCCCGGTATGAGTTAAAAGTACTTTATTTCTTATTAAAAGTGGTTTAGTCTCAGTATATATATTTTAATTTTACATTAAAAATTCAAACCGATTTCTAATATTGTTCATTGCAATTGAATTTAACTGACTTTATTTATTTTTATTTTTTTATTTTTTCAGATATATAAGCAATGCAATTATCTTTTTTAATTTTCTTAAATTAATAATCCTCGTAGGGACTTGTCTTGTCTGATGGCTTAAAATACAATTCGATACTCAAATTGGGTTGAGAGAGGGGTCGAACGTTTGGTTTATCCATTTAATCAGGAGGAGGATGAAAAAAAAATTAATTGAAAATTGAGTGTCAATTGGGCAAGGGGCAAGACATGTTTTTGCAATTGTCTACTCTTAATCGAAAAACAGTCAAGTTCACAATCTCGTTTATTGTGGCAATTACAATTCGAGAAAAAGTTTAAACTCTTGATTGTTGTTGGTTCTTTGTAATAACTTTCTTGGAGTGCCTCGGGTTAATTAAGGCGTAATTTGTTTTTATTATTGTTAAGCAGTAACTGATTGTATTCTGGGAGCGAATGAGCTCTGCTCTCTAGCTGCCTTTCTTTGACATATGTATATAGATATGTAAAATATTTTGATTTGTGTCTGGAATTTGGACTTCATTAACATTGAGTTTGGCAGTGACTTTATAAAAACCTTTTAGAAGAAGCAAACAAAGCAGCAAAAATAAATATTTATGCATAATAATGATTTAATTAAAGTGCCTCGAGGTAAAACGAGAAGACTCAACAAATAGACAAATCAAAAAACAAGCAACAAAATTCCACATACTATACTCAAGCAATTTTTAGTTTTGTTAAGAGAAAGTTAAACCCTAAATGTTTGCCATTTTGGTGGCTAATTATAAGCGGCATTTGTTGTCTTTGCTTATCTCAATACGGTCGGTACGTTTTTGTAAAAGATAAAATGTATTTAATAAAGAAAATTATTCGTTATTTTTGAGATTAGCAGTGCTTTTCACAAATTACCCATTAAGGATATACATACAAACATATCTTAAACGTACATTTATTTTACAATGAACTAAAACACAGGATTGTCCTTTAAACCCATTTTGAATAGGGTATTTGTAAGCTACTATAGCTAAAGAGCTACTGCACCGGGCATGACAAACCATGGATTACAAGGCAACAACACATTCGGTCAAATAGGTTGTTATCCGGCCAAGTCCCTAAGGGTGCCTCTAGTGTCCCATGCCCCTCTCTGACACTCACAATATGATCAAATTTATTAGCGATGTTTACAAAAAGTGGAAAAGGGAGAAAAATGCTGCCACTCCACGGGTTAATTGAGCAACAACAAAACAAAGCGAAAAATGCTAAACATGCATTAAGTGTGTTTTGTATGCGTCTTTGCACAACAACAATGAAGAGTCTCAAAAAAAGGTTTTGCAATCTTTACGGCTTTACACTTCAGCTTTTGGTTTTACAATGCCACACAAAGTATTTTGTACAACGATATGACGAAATTTGAGATAATGTGATAGGGTACTTGTAATAAATATAAAGAACTTGATTCCAATCAAAATTATTTGATCATGACGTTTTTGTTGAATTCTGTTCATTGGGCAATTTTAATTCGGCTAAAGTATTTGCTATTTCTGCCTGGTGGTTTGACTCGCAATTTCTTAGGTTGCTGAAAATTGATTTTGAGTTTGGTTTTATAATTAAATACATTTGCATCCCCTTTTTCTCCCTTGCCGGCAACATCTTATCAAGTGTTTGCTTTCGGGCGGTAAAAGTTGGAGTCTTTCTGCTTAAATTTTATGAGAAGGCAGAAAGAAATTAAAAGGAAAAAGAGTAAAGAAATATTCATCTAACTCGAACGAATTCCGGAGCGTGGAATTTGGTAGGCAGATGTTTCAACCAAGTTTTTAAACTAAGCAAACTCTCAAGTTTGTAGCTACCTGGTAAATGTTAAATTAATTCCTTTAGGAAGATGTGTGTTCAATAATAAAAAATAACCCAAAAACTTGCAGAGTAAGCAAACTTCGGCTCGGACGAAGTTAGGTCGGCCCACTGGTTTACCTTTACTTTGTTTGTATTTGAATTTTTGCCACATTCTTTATATTTAGTCAACCAATTAACGCTCATTTGTTGATTTTTCGTGTGAAAATATTCCACTCTTGAATTTACTCACTTTGGTGGCAAGATCATAAGTCAAATTTTTGTGGAAAATAAGCAGGACTAGGACTAACTGTGAACAAACCTCAGCCAAGTTAAGTCTAGTCCAGCCGAGCAAGCTATTTTGCTATCTTTGGACATGTCAGTTGGCCATTAGCCAGAGCAGTCGCTGTTGATATTTCGAATCGAGTCAACAGCAGCAGCTACAGCAGCCAGTTTATGAAGTTTTAGCTAGCCAAGAAACAAGTAAGTAAATTACCTAGTCTGCTTCAGCTTCTCCGTCTCTCATGCCAGCCGCCCTGTATAAGTGTTTGTACTTGTTACGTGAGAAAATTGTTGCAAAAAAATTCCAAAACTTCTGTCTTGCTCAGCTAAATGCTTCAGTTTGAAGCACATTTATTATTTTCTGGTAGCCATTAAGCAGGGATTTCGTTGGCCAGAGAGCACGGTGACAATCTTTTCAGAAAATTTAAAGTTTAAAGCTTGTCTTGACACAAATAGAATGTACATACATATATAAGTACTTTGTTGCATGTTCTCCTGTTCTTTACTTAATAAATCAGTGTCATATTTTTAAACACATTTAGTATTTTGAGGTAACTTTTCCATATACATAGAAACCTCCATATATATGTAGATACATACATATATGAAATTTGTCTTATATTTATTATTAATATTTATTTTTATAATTTGTATGCATCTCTCAACTCTTGATTTATTTTGCCTAGTGCGAATGTTGCTGTGACAGGTAAACTAGTCGCACTGCGAGGGCTTTTCTCAACTGAATTTCAATTAGTCACTCAAATTCCATTTGTAATTCCAATTTCAATAACAAAATAAGAATTAAGTGAAATAAAAAGGCGTATGGGATCGGAGTATAGGGGCCTAAGTACCCAGAGACTTAAAAAAAAAAAACAAAGTCAACCAATATGATTAAACGGTTATCTTTTGGTCCGTATTCAAGTTTGTTAATTTTTTCAGTACAACGATGCTAATTTTTTGATGCTTTAGCAAAAACGTGTGAGAAACATTTTGTTTAATTCATAGTGCTCAAAGACAAATAAAGCGAACATGAGATCCATATTAGCAGATTGAACGAATAAAATGCGGATTCAATTTGTTTTTAGGAAATTAACCATCTTAGAACATAACTTGTAAATACAATATTACTTAGATTGATTGGGAGACTCAAATGATTTGACTATTACATAAAAATGGAATTGCGAATGAACCGAAACACTATTTATAGTTTTTTAACAAACAATTTCATAACTTCTTCTACGTCATAAGTGATACCAGAGAAGTACAATATTCGTTATTGGAATTTTAAACACAATAAAGTACAAGTAACAAAAAAGAAAAATGTATTTGACATTGTACAAGCTGCCTTTATAACATATTTTATAAATAGTGTATAAACTTCTGTGGCACATTCAAATTACTTTACTTTATATTTTAACCCAAAAGTAATATAAACAAAGTTAAACAGCTGACCATTATTCGGCAATCTTATGTATGATACTCTATGCCCACACTATTAAGTTTAGGTGAAATTTAAGATTATAAAATTAGGAAAGAATTGGGGGGATAAATTTTGTATCTGTTGACGCAGATTCTGACGTAGAATTAATAGCTCTCTTCGCCTTTTAACAAATTTGAATGTCGCAGTACCAGCAGCTGACTCCCAAATATTGTAATGAATTTTTTTTTTTTTATTTATACTAATTTTTGTTTTTTGTTTCGTTTTGCAGATAGACATATAATTTAGTTCCTTCTTAATTTTTGAGTGTTTCTTTGGCTTAAACTTGAGCTGATTTTATTCTTGTTTATATTGTTTTGCGGCTAGTGAACACTTTTACTTTGAGAATTTTTAATTTACTCTCACTGCCATGTCAAAAGACAATTTTGTGTTACGTGCCGGGCTGTCCAACTACGACTCTTCTTCAACTTTTTGACACAAGAAATTTAGCGCAAGTGAAATCATCATAATCTGGTCATAATGGAATAACTTTTACTTCATTTAAAATTAGATGATTAAGAGATGATTCCAAAGTGGACTTTATCCATTATAAAAAGACGGCTTAAATTATTTTATTATAAATGAATGTCATGCATGTCACAGGCAATAAAGCGTGGCAGTTGGCAATAATCAAGGAAACGTTCTAAGCAAAAGCGCGCAATTTATTTTTAAAGTACATCTTGAAAACTACACTTAGAAGCAACACTGAGAATTCTCAATATGTAAAGTTAATACCAATTCAAGAACGACAAGTAAATGTGTAGAGATAATAGTTGATTTAAAAAAAAATGGCACAACACAACTTAGACACAATTTTTGTTGAGTGTATAAGAACAGCTAAAGCACATAAATTAGCCACACGCTTCAGCGATAAGACAAAATAAAATATCTATCTTGTGATTACTAAACAGATCCAGTGGATTGTCACATAACAAAAGTCCCATAACTTTTTAGCTTTTTGTAAATTTCAGCAAATTCTCTCGGGTTGTAGTCGTTCCAAACATTAAACAGAATAAAAGGTCTGACATGACCGGCAATTTGCCAGTTCGGTTTTTGTAGGATTATTATATTATATTATATTGCATTAGATTGCATTTTGAATACAGACCGCAAATAGGGAGGCAATGCACATACACATGCACACGCAATGCTTGTCAATTGCAATGTTATCTAATTATTTCCCGTATTGAGTCTGTAGCACATGTCATCAGTTGTCAACTCTAGAAAAATTATAGATGTTAATCCTCAGAACTAGTTTAGTGACAATTTTTTAGACCAATCATTCGAAATGAATATTATACCCTGGTCTATGTAGATAAGAAAAGAATAACAGAAAAACTTGCAATCTTCATCTCGCACGTAAATATGTTTTCCCTAGATAAATTAAAGTATTCTTAATGGCTTTAAGATGAAATGATGAAAGTAAGAATACTTAAGTAAAAATTTTTAAAATTGTATTATGTGTGTATGTATTTCTATCCAAAATATTTTGTTGAATTTGAAACACGTAGTGTGGGTTACGAAATGTTCAATTATTACAATGACTTAGAAACTTAAAAGAAAAATTAACATAATCTTTCCCACTTTGGCAAATAAACTTAAACAAATGGAGTATTATTTTTTCTAACAACGTTGAGAAAGGGGAATTTCCTCCCTAAAAACTATATTTTTTCTAATAACCTGATCAAATTTCGGTAACCAAAACAGGTTGTATGACATATTTCAGCCACTGGTATGTAGATATCACCATTAAGTATATTTTAAAATACACCTTTTGTGGTAAGATTTCCATTTCACTAACAATTGCTAATAATTCTAATAATAATTATAGATGAGTTCCACTGTCTACGTTCTCAATATTGTATTTCAAAATTTGACCAAAGTTATTGATGAAATATCAGATTGGTCGAGCATGAATTTTATAAATACATACATATTAAGAAAATTATACATCTACCGGAGAGACAGGTTAATGATAAAGATGATCGTAAAAGCGAATCAACTCGATTGTTTGTATTTATTCGCTTGGGTCGCGACCTCAATTTTATTTGCGCTTTCCGCCAAGTCATCGATACAGAAAAATCACATAAAAGGGCCAAAACATTTAGTTTGTTAAAATGTAACGGATCTGTCTGGGAGAGTGCAATTAAGCAACGCTTTGAAGTAAATATCAGGGGAAATTAGCATTTAAATGCCGCTAGAAATATATACATTTTGCAATTAAAACTAAGCCCAAGCACGCTTAGACGGAACCTCAATCTCGACCATCATTAGGCCTGGACCTGGACTTCCACAGTTACATATGCAAGAATATTGAACACATTTTTGCTGTTGTGAGAGCCAACTGGCCCTCGTGTAAGACTCATACTACATATATGTATGTACATATGCATGTATATGCATTTAAAAAAATATTCCTAACAGTTCTTTCATTTAAAATGTATCTCTTTTCTCTAAATATTGAACACTTTTGTTCAATAATTCTGAGACTGTTGTAAAAACTCCAAGAAAAATAGTAGTGTTTGGACTGTTCTTCTTTATGTTCATCATAATGTTTACACAATTCAAGAATATTAATTTAATAAATTTGATTTTACCCGCCTTTTAAGCGGCAGCTTTTACATTAAAAATTAAAAAATCGTAAAAATTATGAAAAAAAGAACCAAAAAAAAAATAAATTTTAAATCAAAAGCAATCAACGCTGCGACTTGGACAAAAGCTGCAACTACATAGATGCGTCACTGACAAAAGTTGAGAGTGGAAAAAATAAAAAGACAAGGGAAAGAAAAACGCAAAATATGGGAGATACATATGCAGATACAGACACTCTTACACTTACATATGTACATAAATATGTAGGTTGATGTTTTCTTTCTTTTTGTTTTCTGTGTCTTCTCTTTGTCATGAATCAAGCAATTGTGTTTAAGCGTTTATTGCCTCACACGATTCTCTTGACTCTCTGTAAATTCAGATACTCGGATTCTTGCTGCTGATGTTGTTGTTGTTGGGCTTGGTAGGTAATTGGCTTGGAAAACGGGTTATCCCCCCGCAGACAGGCAAGAAATACAAAAACATAAAATAAAGAATGTCATAGCACCGAAAAACCTGACTAATTGTTTGTTCTCCATCTTAAGCTCTCAAGTTTGTCTGTATCATTTTTTCTCTATTTATTTTTCTGTTGGAGAGCTGTTTTTGGCCTGACCTTGTTTCCCTTCTGGCGCCTAGCCTCAACACCGAAATGTGGCTAATAAGGCGCGCAGCGTTTACAAAACAATAACCACTGCAACATTTAGACAACATCATAAATATGATTTCATGATTTAGCACTTTCTCAGCAGATGGGTAAACTGAGGTTTGCACCCCAAAACGAATCGATCTTTTATTTCTTGAGCCAGATCTGTCGCCTGTTAAAGATATAAATTATTGCAATATTTTGTTCTAGATAGGTGTGTTATTGTGGGCTGAACCTGCACCTACCTACCTTTCAAGTGATATCTCTATGTCTGGGCATAACTACTGAAAGACCTGAGCTAAGGGATGGGAGAGGTGTACTGGCAGTCTCGTTCATAATTTATACGTGTCGTTCAGCCCCCACAATCAAGTTACCAGTTCTTTTTCTCTCTTTCTGCTTCTGTTTCTACGGGCATTTCATACATACCAACAAACAATGACGAAGAAGGGAAGGAACCTCACGGAAAGTGTTTGGGATATTATGGCTGAGTTTTGGTTGGCAGCTGGTTTTGTTTCCGTTCGTTGGCATTGACCACATCTTCTGAAACAAGTTACAATCTTACATGTGTAATTTCAATTGCTAGATCCACTCACGAATAACAACAGCATTTCGATTTGGACAACGAAATGGGGAATAAACGTTGGGCCCGCCACATCACCTTCTAATTTGTGCAGTATTCCTTTTTCCATGCTCTGCATAGTTTTAATGGTGTGTAAAGTTCTAAGACGAGATATCATCCCCTTACCACGGTTTTCCAGTAACTTGAGCGGAAATGTTCATTATTTTTAATGATTTTATTTGAATGGGTTTTCTACCTGCTAGACTTGTAGGGTCAAATACCTGGCCACGTCCTTGGTAACTAGTGAGAATGGCATTATTTTTAAAGGCATTTTCGTGTTTTTTATACCATGCACCCTTAGGGTGAAATGTATATTCAAGTCGCCAAAATGCAGAAAGAAGTTTTTCAGATTCAATAAAATAGGTACATATGTATGTATATATACTTGATCAGCATCAAGAGCCGAGAAGATCTAGTCACGTCCGTCCTTCCGTCCGTATGATCACCTAGATCTCGGAGGCTAATAGAGCTAGAGCCAACAAATTTTGTATATAGACTCGTGTAGTATGTACAGTGATCGAATACCACACCCGCAAAATAAATAAAAAATATCAAAGAAGCTATCTTTGGCTGTGCCGTAGATTATATACCCTTGCAGTCCTTGGCTATAATATTTTTACATGTTCCAAACTCCTTTTCTGTAACTCCATTCATTAATGCACATACAGAGCCTTTCAAATATAATTTTCAATTCTTGTTCTTGTACATAGTTTATGTAGCGTTGCGTCTGTGTGTGTATGCGTTTGCTCTGATGATTCGAGCAGTGACGTAGTAGGCAGCAGGCAGCGCTGCCGGCAGCGGTTGAGCAGGGCTGATTTATATTGACTGTAACTTGTGTTCTATTTATGCGATCAGATTGAAATTTTGGGATCTGATGTTTTATATTCATTACTATCATATTTGTAGATATTCATAGCGATACTCCAACTGCTTCACCTATTTTCCGTATATGTACATATATAAAATTTCAGCCCGATAGCTTTTAAGATGGCTGAGTAAAACGCATACGCACAGACGGACATGGCTACATCGACTTATCTTCTCATTTTTGCCACACTTACTTTCGCCTCCATAAATCAGAATAAAACCGATCGCCTGTTGGAATTTTTGCCTGTCGAAATCAAATTCAGCACACTAATTAGTTTTATTCACTTCTAACAGCATACCGAATTTTATTAAAATCGGTACTAGAAGCATGGAAAATATACGTTTGTATAAACGTGTTCTACTAGGCTGTCGATATAGGAGTGAACGAGATAGCATATAAATAAAGTAGTTTAAAAGCCATACATTTAGCCTTGGAACTTTCAAATATATTTTCACATGGTGCATGGTATACCGAAGTCGGCAAGACGACTTCTTACTTCATTTTAATTTGAAATTTTTGGAACATTTCTACAATGACCTCCTATGCTTTACATGGGCTCATACTTCCTTACCAGTATCATTGACATTCACATAGTCTTTTTAAAGTTTAAAATTTAAACTATTTTATAATTACTACACTATGTATGTATATATCTTAACTGTCATTCAACTTTGACCACAAATAAAATGCGAACAAAATCTGTTTACAAAGTTGTAAAGTTCAGTGCACGCTCGCCCATGACTGACTTGCAGTAAGTGGGCAACGATTTTTAAGGGTGGGGCATACAACAATTATATACACAAACAAACAAACAAAAACGCAAACAGCAACAACAAAATAACGTTGCATGCGAATAAATAGTCACTGCAGTTATGTTACAATGGATCACGAAATATTTATCTCGACAACAATAACAAAAAGTAGACAAAAGCTAAGAGACAAACAACCGTCATCGGCAGCAACATCATCATCTTCATTTGAATCAATTAAACCCGTTTTAGTTGTCTCGGTATGTGTTTGAGTCAAGTTATACACATTCAGTATTCATTTGCCAACAAATGCACTTGATTGATCATTCAACAAAATTAAAATCTAAAGCCTTGCCCATAGACCACAAAAATTCCATGAATTCGATTATAAGAAAACTTGAAACAAAAAAAAAAACAAACAGTTTTTATTTCCCATAGACATTAAAGATAAAAAACGCCGAAAAGAAAACCAGAATAAGGTTTAGTTTTCCATTTAAAAAAAGACCATTGTTTTCTGACCCGTCCATCTCCCATTCCTTTTTTTTTCTCTCCTGGTGTTAATTTTGAAAAAAAAACTTTAAAGATCGAATCTAATAAAACGAAAACTGGTTTCAGAAACCTATTTGTCTAGACTAAAGAATTTCAGTTGGAAAAATTTTAATTTATTATTTTTTGTATATGTATGTATGTATGTATGTATGTATGTATTTAAGTGGTAGAAAAGGCCGACTGGTGATTCCACCCTCATGTCATGTTTAACTTTGATAATATTTCTTAAATGTCAATGTAGAACAGATTGCAAATAAAAATACAAAATTTTATAGCTGAAAAAAGTACCAATAATTGGTTAAATCATCAAAAATCTTAAATATTTTCACTTAGTAGTAAATATGTACATAAACATATGTATATATATGTATGTACATATATATGTACATATTTGTATTTGTATTTATCTATATTTCATATTGTAGAAAAAAACAAGTATGGACACGCCCTACGACTTTTTGCTTGTTTAATTTATGCCAAGAGTTCTGATTAATAAATACTAATAGGCATACTTCATGAGTAATGTCGTTAGTTATTAGAAAACAGAACTCTTTATGTATACATATGTATGTATGTACATATGTATATTTCTTGGTAATGCACATATGTATGTATATTTATTTAAAATAAATTAGTTGCAAACATGTGCACGTCCAGATAAAAATAAAGAAAGACGAAACCACAACGACGGACGGACATGAATATATGAGCTCGTCTCGTCGTGCTGATCAAGAATATATATACTTTATATAGTCGGCGATACTTCGTTGTATGCGCTGAACACTTCTGACCAAAATTAATATACCCTTTTTGCAAGGGTATAAACATACATACATACATAAGCAATAAGCAACAAATGAATGGCAAATACAGGTCAAGTTTAAGTTGTGCCTGTGATGACATCGACGAGATCTTACAAATTGACTCTTGCTGACTCTGTTAAAGTCGATGGATGTGTAATTAAACTAAACTAAAACTTGTTCTGCCTAAGCAGAGAGATACTCAAAGTATTGGAGATCTGCAGGTTAGCTACACATTGCTAAAAATACACTGTTTTAGTTAACTTCAAAAGAATATCCCTCTAGGGTTGTTACTTTTAAATAGTAAATTTTCCTCTATCTAAATTAATCGCTATACCTATGAATAGGTATACTATAATTAATAAATTACATACGTATGTATACATATGTACAAATGTATGTGTCATTGATTCTCAATATTTTGTGCCGCTAGCTGCTCAAGCATTGAAAGATGGGGTGACGCTGTCGATAGGGTTAAGACTTAGCGAACCTCGACCGTCAGAGAGCAAAAGGCAATTAAAATTGAAGACCCTGTACGGGTGGGTGTTAATTAAAATTGTAATCAATTGCTTGAGGCCAGATCCAACTGCTTTTGTGCGGAAGTTTCTATCCCCCACCACCACCAATTGAATGACTTTGGTGACGTTTTATTGTCCACTTAAGATGGGTCCAAAAATAAACCCACATTAACACACACATATGTACATACATATACATATACATATGTATGTACATATATACACATAGTGACGATGCGTGATTTCGTAGTTACTAAAAATAAAACTCTCTAATTGTCCGGCCGGTTCACATGCTTGAAGTGAAATCTAAATAAATGGGTATCTTATCATTTGTCGTTTACGTGATAGCAGTATTGGTTCTATATCGAGACGAAAGGCTTAAATATGTGAGTAGATAAATATATTAAACGTAGTTATTTATGTAATTAAAAATAAAGCCGATGCATAGCTCGCAAAGTAATTAAATTATGGAAATCCATTTGGCTGGTGAATTGATAATTTATCACTCAATAACTTTTATAATAAATTCTAATAGATGCAAAATATTTTGTTGTCCATTTCTACCAGTTCCAGGTTTCCTGTTTTAAAAATGCCACACGTCACTTGAAGCTGATGATATAATAAGAAGCCAAGTCGGACTATCTAAATAGCTGTTAATATTTACAATGATCAACACACGGTTTATAGCAAAAGCTCCTGTACAAGATCATACTTCATTTATAGGATTACTTGCAAGTGATGTTAGTAATAGATTAACCAATAACAACGTTCAAAAATTCCTTGATACAGACTGTTTTTTTTTTTTTTTTTTGTATTTATTCAATTGAAATAAATGAGCTAATGAAAGCCAAATGTAATTCAGAAAGCAAACAAAATTTCAACATGGCTACTTTGTCAAAACAAAAGAAAAGGCAACGATGATAAAAACAACTTGAAAAATTAAAAATGCGAAACACATACATATAACAAAACAAAAAACAAATTGAGGCCTTTGGCCGGCAACCGAACTGAGAAACCTTCATGAAAAATTAGCCACGACTAAATCAAAAGTACCCATCAATTGTAGTTTCTGCTGTTGCTTTTGGGCCACATTTCATTTATATGGATAGGTAAATGTCTTAATGTTTTTTTCGTTTTGTGTATTTTGCACACAAATCAATTGACAGCGTCACGTAATCAGCGCAATCATAGCGGTTGTCCACTAAAAACGATAGACAATAAGCAATAAAACGACGTTCAACATTTACTCTTTTAAATCAATGAGACGCACTTTAAGACGCACTTCATCCTCAAGATATTTCTGGTCCACCTATTTTTCAGTTCATGAGCACATCTGAATTCTCTTACAATTATAGGGTTTTTCATGGGTGCACCACTTACACTAGTCTACAGCAAAGTGGACTGACGGAGACTTAATATGAGACTTAAGACACAATTTTCTCTCTGGTTTAACAATATTTTAGGTAACGCATTTATAGGTATGTATTTAAAAGGTGAGAATTATTATTTTTTAGACTTCCGAAATTCTTTCTTTTTTTTTACACCTCATAAACAAGATTTCATTGTTAATTAAAACAAACCCGACAGAGAAAATACAAGAAATAAATGAAACATTGCAAAAAATTCTGTCCAAGTCACTGCCAAACACACATTTTCGAGGTTCCCATATTAACCCACAAAAACAGAACACCAAAGCATAAGCAATGTTGAGAAATTGATAAATATATAGCTAATCAAAATAACGACTGCTTTTTATATCTGTCATACAGAAAAGAAAATTTCGCTATACCTATTAACCATTGCTTTACACTTAACTACTACGCAAGGCACAAATTAAAATTAATAATAAACTTGCTCCAATAGGCCGGACAATCGAATTAACATAGTGAACTATAAATGTAAACAATAGACAGTAGGGTGACAGGATACATACATATGTACATATATAGAGATCAAGTGATTTGATGGTATAGGATAAAGGAACTTTAAATTCAATAAAAACATAATTCAGCTAAAAAAATAAAAAAAAAAAAAACCTCAGAACTAAAAGAGAAATGCTATGAAGTTGGTTCTGCTTTTTCCTTTTCCAGGTATAAATATTTTTCCTGAAGTATGTATATAGCTACAATTTGGTTGTTGATTTGATAGTTTTATTTATTTTTACATGACTTTGGTGTTGCATCTGCCAAGTCTTGGATACTTCTCGGCTGCCTAATTATAAAAAGTTACAGAGATACAAAAAATGTCAGCCATTTGTGGATCTAGGAATAACTTTTGTTTCGTTATATCTGAAAGTTTGGGAGGGAAAAGAGGCGGAGACCGGAAAAAGGATACTAAAACTTTAATTAAAATTTTTAAAATTCCTCCTGGGCGAAATAACAACACTTCACCACTATAGATCAGACAGTGATTATGTATTGAGTAGCATGATTAGATTTAATAGTTAAATTCAAAACATAATTATTTTGATTATATAATCAGCTAAGCTTGGCTGCAAGATGGCAGCTTGTAGCTGATACCCACACACGCACGTAGTGAGTGCAGAAAGTTGAACGCCTCGAACTGGTTAGCAATTGAGAGTATATACATATCTACATGGTCGTTAAAAAAGGGGTTGGCAACAACATCAGACTCTCTAGACTTGGTATTATTACAAAAAATAAAATAAATAATGTTTACGCGTGAAGTTGAGTCTCCCCTTTCAATTTGAATTTAAGTTGGTCTACTTCTCTGCCTATTTCTCAGCTATCTCAAAAGCTATTGATTGGTATTTGAGCTAATTTTAACCCGGATAAGATCAAGTATGAAAATCATAAGGATCGGATGACTATATCATTAAGTGCTATACGAAATCTCGGTGAAGCAGTGCGATTACCTTTACCAAATATGGTGCTGCCACATGCGTGTCGTGGTTAGATTGGGGAATGAGGGAAGTAGAGAAAAATTGCGGGTATAGCAAAATAAAAGGGGGGAATAATAATTTCAATGTTTTGTTTGTGTATTGATGAATTGAGTTACAGAAAAATAATTTTGAACATGTAAAAATATTATTGCCAAGGACTGCAAGGGTATATAAACTTCGCATAGTTAGCTTCTTTGATATTTTTGTTTAGAATTAAATTAAATATCTATTCACGTCATGAATATAAAACAAATAGTGCCAGATTATTAATTTCTTCACAAAACATGTTTGAAAATGATTTTTTTTTTGGGGGGCTTTTTTTCTTTTCTGGTGGATGCTCAAAATGTTAAAGATTCGCATGTTATCTTCACGCGCAGAAAAATTAGTTAATTTTTTGTAATGGGATCACTAAAATAGCAGTTTGCCATTTAATTGAAAAAGGAAATTTAATACACTAATAACAGCAACAGCAATAACAAAAAGTCATTGTGCGGTTAATATTGGTTTAAACAAGTATAAGTATTTAAATTGGCGTTAAGGAGGGAAAACTTGATTGGTATTATGAAACCATTATTAACCACAATTTAAAGGCAATGAACTATGTGGATAAAAATATCATTACATAGCCCAACATTTTAATACAAACTAGTTAAATAAAAGTTTGATATGCCGTATTTTTTACATATATCAGATGATTCCCTTCCCCATAGACTATCTTATAATATTTTGACTTAATTACAGTGTGTTTTTTATTTATCCATCTCGAAATGTACACATGTATCGGAGCTAATTTATGAATTTTTCAGTTGTAAAATCAAGGTTTAACAATGACTCTACTATCATTGTGGTGATAGGCAAGCGGTAAACTTTAGCAAAACAAAAAACGCTAAAAGAAAATGGCAGTGCCCGATTGTATCACAAGATGGGTGCACAAACTTTATGTACATATGTATGTATGTACATACATATGTATGTATCTTTAGATTTTATAAGTGTTTGCCTGCTTACACTTGCAATTTGTAGTCTAGTATTTTATGAAAATATAAAACTCTGCGGACATGGACTGATCAAGAATATATGTATGTATATACATTATGGGGTCGGAAATGCTTCCTTCTGCCTGTTACTTACATTTTGGCGTTTTTCATATACCATTTCACCCTATGGGTGCATGGTATAAAAATAATGTATAAAAACAGTACAGATACATGCAAATGTTTTGGCTTTATTCATAATTTGTTACTTAACTTGTTGTACGACAACATTTTGGCGCATCATTTGCATAAACAAAAATCAAAAATTCGTTAAACGTTGAATATTTTTTATTATTTATACTTTTATTTTATTCAGCTCGTGTCTTCGAATTCTGCTGACTGAAGGCATTTCGATTTTAATTGCTATTTTGACCTTATTAAGCATTATTAATTATTTTCGAGCCTACATTAACTGGCAACGGCTGCTCAAAGTTGATTTAGGGCGTAAGATAAATGAAGTGTCTACTCGCATTGCACGTAGCACATAGCACATAAGAATTCGCAAAATTCTATAGACTAAATGCAGTTGCAACTATAGTGCACAGACATACTCAAAAATAAATATTCCTAAATAGTCCGCGGAAAGACACGCACTAGTTCGATACGCTAGACAGGTGTACCTGATACTAACAAAATTATGTAAATGAAAAAATATCAGAATAGCTATAAAGCAAGCAAACGACTATTATAACGGTGTTTGTTTGAATTGTCGATATTTTGTTTTTTTTTTATTGAAACGCCCTTATAAAAAGTTACGTTCCGCACCAATTATAGTACTATAATAATGCTAATCTACTCTGATAAATTCCAAGACTAAGCGAACCGTCCAAAAGGTAGCATTGAGTCTGCATTGGCTTAGCAATTCAACAACCTTGTGCAGCATTTCAACATACACATTCAATAAGAGGAGATACAAGTATTGCCGTTTAAGTAACAATTAAAATCAAAATTGTTCACCAAGAAATAAAGTAAAGTCGAATTCACAATTCGAAAAACCAGAAAAATGTTCGCGCACCTGTATTTGTCTTGTTGGACGAGCCAGTTTTTGCGTTTTATTAAACAATTACGAATACAGAAAAATAACAAAACCAAGTGTCCGTAGTATGACCGGCTTGGTCGAAGAATAGGCAAAGCAGCTGAGAATTTCCAATTGCACAGTGGTTTAACCTATGACAATATTTTATTATAAGGGAAAACCACCAATAACTCGAATTCAAAATTATAATAAGTTTGTGCTTTTTTTGTCGTTAGCTCGGTTGGGACCGTTAAAACACATATTGTATTGGTATCTGGGGCATTTGCATTCTCAGTTCTAAAAGAGTTATATCTAAATTAATCGGACTATATAAAATTATGCGATATTCCATAAGTTAAAAAAAAAAACTGTGACCCAAGCCACTCGGTCCTTCTGCCTTTTCTTTGATCGCAACAACTTACAAATACACACAAAAACCTGCACATACATACATATTTAAAAAAACCTGTAGAATTTACAATTACTATAATAACAACAACAACAGGGACTGGTAGCGTTGTATCTCAGCGTCAGCGTCTGTCTCTGTCTACGCCGCGGCAATTGAAGCGTAGCTTAGAGTGAGCACACACGGCTACCTCTCCACACCGCTTACCCCTGTTCACATGGCTGCATCTCTTTCTGGCTTGTTTGAACGTGTTTTTTATATAATAGTTTTGTGAGCGCAGCTTGTTTTGGTTTTTTCTCGTTTTTGGATTTCCATGCATAGTATAAAGTGGTTTTTGGTTGATTTCTGCATATTTGTTGTATGTGGTCGGAATATTTGGCATTTGGGTTGGAATTTTTTGGTTACGGGTTTGGTAAAAGAGCGGGACAGGACGAATAACTGGAAAATTAAAAAGTTGTATGGGGTATGACTCATAGCCTCACTAACAGAGGAATTGGGTGGAGTGGGCTAATTGAGCGTTAGGACCAGTGTTTAGTGAACGGAGATGTTAACTAGAGCAGAACATAGAGCTATATATGTACATAGATGGCTCGAAAATGGTCAAATGCATATGGTACCATATAAACATTCCAAATGCAACAAACGCAGAAAAGCGAATAATCGATTATAATGATAAGGCAAATAATTGCAAATTTTAACAATGAAATATGTTTTCAATACTCTTTATTTTTCCCTACTCTTAGTTTATTAAATTAATTCACCAACTCTAAATAGAGTTGCTTCAGCTTCAACTTTTATGACTTCACAACTCATTCGTTATTTTGTTAAGCAATTGGTATGATTATCTCATAATCAGCTTTTTTTTATCTTTAATGAAGCTTGGAAACCAAATTTGAACCAAAATTACATAAAAGACAAAGCAAAAAAAATTGTTTCCCATTATGGTCTTTGATTTATATTAATTTTTGACAAACAAACCTTCAGTGAAAGTTGCAATATTAGAGATACTTCTGTCAGTAAACCAAAAGACAGGAGTGTGCAATATAGAAGGAGGAAAAAAATTAACTTATCTTTCTTATTTTCCTAGTATTTACGATTTTATTTGTTTCTCGTAGCAAAAAAAAGCACAAAATTGTTCCAATTTAATCTGTAACTTACCTCGAAATGTTTTGATAAGAAGGTCCTCAAAGCGTCGGCAATTTATTTGTGCAGTTTTGAATGTGATTAGCCTAGTTTACTTTAAACTTAAAAAAGCACACAGTCTTTTTAAGACTCACTCTTTCTTGTTTTCATTCGTTTGCTTTGTCTGCTCTTCTTTGAGGGTATGTTTTATTTTCGTATTTCGTTTCAACAGGTTTTCATCCGAACCCCTTTCAATGTTTGTTTGCGTTTTTAAGGTCTTCGAAAAGTAAACTGTTTCACCAAAAAACAATGTTTAAATTTGTTGAAATTGTTCGAAACTTTGAACACTAAAAAAGCACCAGCAAAGCAAAAGAAGAGCGAGAAAAAGAGGAATGTAATCAAACAGGTGTCGTTGTGGTGGTAGTTGTAGTTGTCTCTTTTGCTCAGCCTTGCTTCTAGCTATTTCGTGTTTCGCTCAATTTTTGAATGATTTTGTATGACTTTGTTTGTTTATTTTGATTTGTTACACTTTTCCACAATTGCATTTGTTCTTGTTTGCATTTTTTCACTTTAATTGTAAACAGAGAATAGACCAGGCGAAAATTTATAAACAATTTAAATCTGCATCACAATTGGTGCTTGTCAGTAACCACTTCGAGTTTTAAGTTAGTCGTCGGCGTTACTTCACTTGACTATCAATTTATTTCATATTTTCAAATATCTTGCCTATTTATAAAGCGTATGTAACAACAGAATAACCGCGACACAACCACTCACTCTAAAAATGAAAACAACACTGAAAAAATCATAGTGTGACCAGATTTCGAAAGAGTTAAAACACCATTTCTAAGATACAGTGTTACCAGACCTCAGCGCTGCAAATGTATAAAATACCAGAAAATCATTACCCCCTATTGTTGGATTACAGTGTTACCAGACTTCAGCGCTGCAAATGTATAAAATACCAAAAGAAATAGTTATACACTTTTTCCTTTATTCTTTTAGTTGATGTTATTATCTCATTAAATTTTGTTTCATATATATATTTATTTATATATGTGTTGTCTGTGTCGCTAAACTTTACACAAATGAACTTTTTTTTTTTGTATTGATTTGTGAATATTTTCATTTGAAGATTTTTTTGCATGTAGAACTCAAAATTCTTTTTTAAAATTTTGCGCCTTGTATCTGTCAAATTTTTTTTTGCTGGTTTTAATGATTAAACAACTAAAATATACATACATATATTTTTAAGTGATATACTAAGTAGTACATGTACATATACATATATTATTAAATAAGACTCATCATGGAATTTGCATGTTTCAACGAACTTTGCTCAATAAACTTTTTATTTTTGTTATTTTTACCATAGTTATACGTGGTCATGCTTGTGTAGGAGGGGTTTGTGGGTTGTCGGCTTTTTTGGTTTGATATTTTTGTAAAATACATAATAAATTTCAACATTATATTTAATAAATATTTGTGTTTTCGCACCAACGTTATTTTAGTAGTTCGGTTTGGTTTACGTTGCCAACTGGTTTAAAAACGCGTAAAGCAAATTGAAATTTAAAATATTTTTGTATGTTTAATATACAGTTTATTGTTAACGTTTATTAGTATAATAATTTATAATCTTTGCTTTACACATTTATAGCATTTTTTTCGTTCTCAACTGTAGAAAATAATGTTTGACCTTTCTTGAACTTTGTTTTTCGTTTTTCTCATATAACAATTAGTTAGACATTTAGAGCAAAAACATGGATAATATAGAATTTTTGTTTGTAATGCATAAAAATTTGTCTAGTGAAATATATATATATATATTTATCTTAAGAATTTTCTTTTTGTTTGTCGTTTGAACTGCTTATTGTTTATAATTGCATTTTGTTGTTTTTTATTTACTTAATTGCATTTTAACCAATATTATTGTGTCATCGTTTTTTTTTTTAATTTTTTGGCATTTTTCTTAAGGAAGTTGCAATCGAGGAGAAATTATGACTGTTCTTGAATTAACATAAATTTGTATTTTATTTAAGCACTAATTTAAAGAACTGGGCAAATAATACTTGTTATTTCCTAGTTTCCTAGTTATTTTATTTGTTTTTACCATTAACGTAGATATTCTGTTTATTTTGGTTGTTTATAAATCAAAATTAATAACTTTTATTAATTTTTATTTACGTTGTTTTTAATTTTTTTTTATGCACAATGGTATTTATGTGTATATATGTATATGTGTATATATAACAATATGCATATACATATATATAGTGTGTACATATCTAAATCGTTATAATAGTTTTTACACATTAAATTCAAATGCATTAATTTATATGTATGTATATATATAAATAACAAAATGTATCCCTTTCAAGCTATGTCATATTATTCTCAATTTGTTTTTTTTTTTTTGAGACTTCGCTGACTGCCAAATATATATACTGTATATAAATTTCGTGTGCTGAACAATTGGCGAGTGATCCCGACTACCCACGATAACAAACTAGATAAGGACAAGGTTAACGATATTCTCCAGATTTATCCGATTGTGGTATAAAATATGTGTAAGGATTTTCTTTTAGTGTCTTATATCATGTTTTAAGGTAACTAAATATAACTCCCTTCAACACATTTTTAAGAATGCCAATTTTTTTATGGATAGCCCAACATAGTGCGTTTTAGGCATTTTAAAGTTCTTTTAATGTTGAAGGTTTATGGTTTAGTTTTGTTGGTACAAACAAATATTGAAACATTGTTAAGTAAATGGGGGCAAACATAGAGATTAGAAAGGAATGAAAAAGAAAGAATAAAGTAAAGATTGTTATAAAAACTTAGAGGCCAACTTAGAAGAAACTACGATATAAGCTCTTAATTACTTTAAATCATCGGTATCCTCAATTAAATCGGCATATTCCTCCCAATCGTTGTTAGTCGAACGTGTGCGCAAATTTGATATTGTCGGTTCATCCTCATCAACATCCCCATCATCTTTACCATCTCGTTTTCTGCGGCCTCCGTCCGTTCCTCCTTCGTCGACCACTTCATAGTCCTTGAGTTCAGCTTCCAAATCCTTTTCCCATTGTTCTTCTGTAGATAATTGTTTTCATAATTTATAAAAAAAAATTAGTAAATGCGTGGCTTTACATGTAACTGTATTTGGTATATTTTATATTTTTCTTTAGTGTATAAAGATATAATTGGAGCCATACATATTGTTAATTGTATTTATTAGTATCGAAAGTGTCACATAGCAAGCAATTATAAATAATAGATACACATTCAATTAAATCTGCATTTATATAGTATGTGATTTTAGTGACCTTCCCAAGCAAGTCTATGGGACTCAATTTTACCTTTTACTTGGCCTAATCTGTTGGCATATAACCAAGACACAGAGTTTCGCACACTGTAATACGTTTGGGTATGCGCACAGCAACTGTGAAGTAATCGTCTACAAGAAGTTGGAACAATTTTATTTCAATCGAAATTCAGGTAATGTCAATGCAATCGTTTGTTTAATTATAAGATTAATTAATTCGAAACCTCAATCATCAAAATGTAAATAGACTTG
This sequence comes from Drosophila insularis, assembly GCA_018903935.1. NCBI lineage: Eukaryota > Metazoa > Arthropoda > Insecta > Diptera > Drosophilidae > Drosophila > Drosophila insularis. The sequence continues at coordinate 204,204 of JAEIFP010002295.1, read as the reverse complement.
CTTGTAGTCCACAACCAATAATTATATATTCCGATACATATTCCTTAATATATTAAACTATTTTGTATAAAGGGTAAACAAATAATCTCGTGTATTTACAGCATTTTTTCTATATAACATAAACGCAAGCAACAATTCTAATATACCATAAAGAAAAAAGGCAAGTCAAATATAAAAAAGCTGGCGTAATACAGAATATTTTGTAAAGTAATTATTCTAAAACTTAATAAGATGCAAGGGTCAATTAGAGGGCCAAAGGCACACATGAGACGATTAGAAATAGGCAGGGATCAAGACAGTTCACTATTCTCGACTACAAGATGGTAATGATACCGACGTGTGGTTTTTCAATACTTCGATTTTGTGTGATGAGTTAATTGTAAAAGGTACTTTTTTTTTTAAAAGTCTGATTTAGGAGTGAAATCAAAACGAATCATAAAAAAATTTCTACCTATTGCGTTAGATAATTTAAAGTAAAAACTCTGAAAATTGTGCCTAAATATAAAATTGTTTTTCCGTATACCGGCTTATCAAACATCTTTTTTTAACACCACTATATGCCCAACATCAATAATTGACAACTATTTTAAAAATATTTTGGCAATTTAGCTCGAGCATTATGTAAAATTTTACAGTAAAAAAAAATTATGAATAGATACACACACAGACAACATAAACATCAAAATTTAAAGAGAAATTGAGACAGAGAAAGGCAGTGAGAATCGAGACAGCGACAACAAACAACATCGATTGGGATTTTTTTTTTTTTTTGCATCTAATCATAGATTGATATTTAAATGCAATTGAAAATCAAAAACGAAACAACTGAAAATTTTGCAAGATGTTTATAAAAAACTGTTACATATTTTTAATTTTTTTTTTATTTTACCAACAATTTCTAACTTACCACACAAAATTTTGTTTCAGTTTTTGTAACATTTTTGAGGGGCTTTAGTTCTTTTTGTCATCGGTTTATATATAAATAATGCGTGAATACTTTGTTGTCATATATATAAGTTTGTTTTTATACTATATATATATATATATATATATATATATATATATACGTATATATTTTGTTGTTTTCTTCTTCTTGTGGGATGTTAGTTGGTTTTATTTTGGTTTGTTTTTGGTTGTTGCATTTTGAATTTAGACTTTGTTTAGCATTTTTAATCCATTCAATCTTCTGCAAGATGATTTGAAAAAAAACCAAAAAAGAAATACATACATGAAAAACAGAAATGATTTTGTTAACATCAAATATTTTAGGTGACCGTTGACTTTATTTGATTAAGGTGTAAGATTGGGAAAAAGATTTATAGTGTGTTTTCGCGATCAAATTGCAAATTTTGCGTGTTCAGTTTGAGGAGGGGAATGTTTTGGAAACCAAACTAAGTTAAAAACAAATGATTAATTGACGAATTATTAAAAAATTATCTAATTAGTATTAAAGAAGTATTCAAAAATAGAAAATAAAGGGATTGTCAATATATAAGTATATATTATATGTAATTAGTAAATAAAAATGTTTCTTGGAGATTGATTTATTATTTGGTTATACTCAACTTTTTCGAAATTTTTGTAGTAGATAACAATGTTTAATTGAAATTTTTAATTGATTTATTTGTTTGTTTGCTTGGTTTAATTGTTTACTTCTTTGTTAATAGACTACGAAATATTAGACTAGAGTTCAGCTTCATCCTAAGAGGGTAATTTTTCGTATTTGATGCAATAATACTTTTTTTATCCAGTTTAATTAGTTAGCTTTCGTTTCTATAATCGTTTATTTGTTTGATTCATCATCAATTATTATTGGTATAAATATTATATAGTTAATAATTAAATGCCAGAGCTGTAGGTATATTCATTTGATGAAAAGTAATAAAGTAATATAATTTACATAAAAAGAAAGAAAAGAAAGAAACAGAGAGCAGAGGAGAAAAAGAGAATTGTTTGTTTGAATTTGTACAGACATTTTTGTTTTTTTTTTCTCTTAATATTTCTTCTTATTGATATTTCTTTTTAAAGAAAACAAAAGAACACCCAAATAATATCGTCTATTTGATGACCCACAACTGGTAGCAATTGGTTTATGGCTAATTTATAGACAAAAGACACATGCCGATGAGCAATTGTTAATTGTGCTGATTGAGTGCATTGTAGAAAGTGTTCTTGATTCTGCTTCAGGTAGATATCGGTCTAAATCTAGTCTATTTTTTCTGTTTAATAAATGCACCGCAAAGATAAAAGCAGTATGGAAATTCTGGATATGAAGGAAAATGTATACAGATGTGTATGAAGCTTTACAATGTGTGCTTGTTTAAATGAACCAGCCTAAAATGTTATTCTTATGAGTTCATAAGAAATGCATGGGAATGTTTGTAGAAAATCGAAAAACTGGACTTTAACCCAAAAATCACACATAAAATCTAATACAATAATATAAAACAATCGATTGTTTATGTGGATATTCTTTATAAAAGTGCTCAAATTTTCAACTATTGGTTTTTTTATTGATCGGATACTGTGTCAGTGTAAGTTTCTTTACTGATTCATTACTATACCATGCACTCTTAAGGTGATATGATATTTTAAAGTCGCCAAAATACAGAAAAAAGCTCTTCCGACCCAAAAAAGTACATGTATGTATATATTCTTGATCACCATCAACAGCCGAGACGATCTAGCCAGCCGATCCGTCCGTCCGTCAGTATGAACACCCAGCCTTTGGAGACTATAAGAGCCAGAGCCACCAAATTTTGTATGTAGACTCTTGTAGTATATACAGTGATCGAGTTTATTTCATTATCATTATATTACTTTTGCCTTGCCCACTTCCGCCTCCGCGAATAAGATAAAACCGATTTTCTCAAAAACTAGCTAGAGACTCCGAATTTGGTATGAATACTGGCTTAGTACGCGAAAAGATTTTGTTTAAACATTTGCTACGCCTACTTGCCCCCGCAAATTAAAAAAATAACAGATTTTCTTGAAAACTAACAAAACTTAAGCCACCAAATAAGTATGTAGACTTGTTTATTATGCGTGCAGAATCTGATTGTCCACGCCAACTTTCGCCTGCATAATTTATAAAAACCCGATTGCCTGCCAATTTTTTCCTACCGAAATTCAACACACTAATTAGTCTTATTAATTTCTACAAGCCTACCAAATTTTATTAAAACCGGACTAGAAACTAGAGAGTGAGCGAAATAGCATATGCTATGAGCCATGTAAAAATAATTTAAAAGACATTCATTTGGTCTTGGAAGTTTGAAATATTGCCTCACCTGGTGCATGGTATAACTCACTTCATTTTTGGAATGTGTTATCCATTCTTCGCGGATAGAGTTTTTAAATTTTATATTTTATTTAGAGGCCTACATATGTATATACCATATACACACATATGTTATGCTAAAGAAATAAAAAGTTCTGATAGAATTTCATTAAGAAAAGGTATTTGCTAGGCGAAAAGTCGCAAATATCCCGAAGATTATGTTTTTAATGTGATTTAAGGGTATTAATAATTTTATTGTATTAATAACAAAAGCAAAAAATAAATCTATTAGAAATATTAAATCAAATTTAAAATTAACTTTCAGAAATTCTCTTACCATCATTAGACATAGGGACGATCTGAGGCTGAATCATGCTGTCTATGCCCAGTTTACGCATGCCATCTTTAATTTCAGCCAAGTCGGATTCATTGGTGGTTTGAAACTCATCCGAAACAAATTCAGACTCTGAGATTTTCCCACTGAGATCTTTTGATATATTTTCTGTTTTTGCCGGATCGGCAGAAGCACCGTCATTTATAACTGCAACTGCTGCTGTTACTTCTGATTTAGATGGCTGAGCAATGTCAACCGGAAATATAACTGCCGAATTTTTATTCTTATGACTGTCGGAATTTTGATTTTTTGTTTCTGGGTTTTAGTTGGGTATTTTTCAGAGTTTATTAATTTTTTAGACCCATTTTTGAGCAGAAATAAAAATGTAAAATAAAAGAGAAATATAATAAAATAAAATTAAAGTAATTAAATAAAATAAAAATAAATAAAAGAAGTCATAAAAGGAGCCGATCAGGAAAAAACAATTTATAGGTAGAGGTAGAGCAGACTCGATTAGCAAGGACGCGAGACTAATTTATCATTTTGTGTTCGAAATGTACATATGTACATATATTTCGTATCATAAAAACATGAATAAAAATAACGATTTGAGCATACTTTTTGGCGGTGTAGTAATACATAGCGAGACACAAAAAAAATACAGAAAAAGGAGAAAAAAGAGCAAAAACAAAAAAAGAAAACTGGCGCGTGAGTTTAAAATAAAAATTACAACAAAAACTTGACTTAAAGATAGAAATAAACAGAGATAGGAAGGTGATAGCAAGATAGCGATAAGTTAAAGCCGAGAGAGAAAGAGCGCGCGAGTAACGAGTATGTGTTTCATGTGGACGAAGTTGGTTTAATTTGTTTCGATAAACGCGGGCACCGGTTTTAAAGAGAGAATGGGTGGACTTCATTTGCCGGATAAGCCACTCCTAGTCACATAACACTTACCATCTTCACCACTAGAGGCCTGACCTACTCCATCAGCTCCTAGAGTGCCCAACTCGGCAGCCTGAATGATCAGTGATACGCGATAGAAATAGTTTCGCCAAAAGTTCTCCTCAGTAATACTAGAATCATATTTGTTGTTAAACCCCACACTATTTTGAATTTTTTGTTTTACTTACATTTTGGGCACTAACTCAAAACGCATTGTTTCAAGCGCCTTGTCCTCAGCCATAATAGCTATGGCTGTTGGGTAAGCAGAATCATAACTAAACTCAAAGTCCACACCAGCTGGCGGCGCTCGAACAAAATTACGGCGATCTTGCGATAAGCCCAAAATTTCCTCCTTAATTTTGGATTCATTGGCATGGCCTATCCATGGGGCTGCACCATTGCCAGCACCACCTTGACCTTTAATAAATGCTTCTTGCTCTTTATTAAACGAATCCAGTATGGTCTTGAAGAGTTACAAAAGTAAACGTGGGTTTAAGCATTACAATTTTTTACCTTGTTTATCAATACAGCCTGTACAAAGGACATTTTTACTCACATTGTCCTTGACCGTTTCCTTGATTTTACTGCCAGCTTTGCTAATAGCCGATGACAAGAACGAACCAAAATGCTTGGCTTGTTGTGTTACTTTTGTGGTAACTGTGGAGATTTCAAGTAATATTAATATAATTATGTATATCAAATTTAAGTTTGTTTAAGCTGCTCTGCTCTGCTCAGTGCAGATTTGTGAAAAGTTATATAGAAGCCCTCGCTATTTTAAGGAGCAATTAATGGAGATTTGTGTAACAATAACAGTTTTTTATGATTTGATTTTGCTTTTTTTTATGGTTCTACGCAGTTTTTCTTAATTTTAAGTTAGAAGAATTTTGTCACATTCTAATCAATTGAATACGTTTATTATAAATAAGGCAAAGGCATTTCTATGATTTTTTACATATTTGTATATCTATGATTTTTTATGTAGCTGTGTGCGAATAATTTTATCATAATAGGTATCTTTTTTTCTGTTTCGTTCAATTGAAACTGAAGAAATTTTAAAAACTTTTCCTTTGATTTTACTGATTTGAACAGAGAAACGTACTTTTTACTTCATCGCCCTTACCCTGTCCAATTTGACCCTCGTCGCCAGTGGGTGTACCGCCACCCGATGCTGGATGCGAATCAGCGCCCTCTGTAGCACTGTAATAAGGACATTTGGCATCCACGGTGCATACAATGAACAAAAATTATAAAACATGTAAAAGGAAAGCAGAAAGAGAAGAAAATGTAATGTAAGACTTTAAGCTTTCTAACAAAGTGATTTGTTTTTCATTTTTAGTCATGCAGATCTCGCCATGCTAACTTAAACGTTGCATACAAAAATCAATACAAGATTCAAAACGCATTTCACGTTCTTAAAAAATAAATTTATGCTACTAAATACAATAATCTTTAATTCAATCTAAATACATGATTTGAGACAACGTCCCAAGTTTTATAAAACTTATATATTCATTCCATCATTACTTAAAAGATACTAAATCTAAAAAGGGAGAGAAATTTCTTTAAAAAAAAATCCAGATGCATTAATCTTAAGATCGGTGTATTACTCCATATTTTCAATAATATGTACATATTTATTAATATGGAGAGATTGGATGTATCTAGTAAAAAAATTAACATTTTGCAAGGTGGTCGTGAATATTTACAACGTCTTTCTGTGTGTTAAAATGCTATTCTTGAATGTAATTATAATGTATATGTATGAAATGATTGACAAATACCAAATATAAATGTACATGTAAGTGAAATCATAAAAATAAGCACCACAAAATGTAAAAGAGAAGGAAAATGTTACGGACAGGACTCTATGGCAGATTAAGACAGGGCACATGCTGTGAGGCTACATTGTGTCATTTTTGACGTTAGGAATAAGACACATCATTTGAAAAGGAAAGAAAGAAAAGGGGAACAAAGGGCAGAGAAAGTGATTGGCCAGATGACCAAACCCAAACGGCTGCTACACACAGAAAAAAGAAAACCATATTCATAAAAATTAAAGAAAAGCTAGACAACATTGCGAAAAGGAAAATAAACAACTACCAACAATTAGAATAGAACCTTAATTAAAGAATTTTGTTTTGTAGCTACTGAATTAGTCATTCGACTTTTCCTCCAGATAACTTTAATCCTTTGACTATTTTTCATTCGGTTTTGGTTTGTGATGGGCCGCCCAATAATGATGGAATCTCTGATACTTGGGGTCAGTCAATGATTTTAATTACGCGTTACGAACAATCAAATTAAATACGGTAAACTCAATCGAAATAAAGTGATTTGAATTCAAAATTATAACAATGTATGTATAAATGTGTAATAGCAAATGATTTCTTATGATATGCGTTGAAATGGGCGCTACTTTTGTTAATTTTGTTTTTTACTCAAAATTGTGTCCCTTTGCAACACTTACCTTTTTACACCAGTTTTTGACGAACGTTTTTGACTAAAGCAGCAATGACACATTTTTGGGTGTCAAATTAAATCAAGTTAAATTTTATGAATTCAATGGATATTGTACCAGTTAGTACACTGTATAGTTACGGACAGCAGACAAAAAGTGTTAGGTGATTAGCTTTGAAACTGCTTTGAGTTGCATCTGACTAATATTTAAAATATGTATGTATGTACATGCCACTAATTGAATTTAAAGATTCAGTAAATTTATTCAGATTGGGTGAATTGACGCACTTAAATTGTCATTTTTAAATGGCATAAATTCAGAAATTATGTATTTTTCTTTAACTGTGGCAAATGGACAAAATTTTGTGTTAGATTTGTTATGTCAATTTTTGAAAGCATGATCATTTCAATTGAAACATACAAAAGCGTTCAAAGAGCTTGTACGACAAAAAATAAAAAAGGATTCAGTAGTATTACGTATTAGTAATAGAATATTTAACTTCACTTAGAAATAAGAGTTTTGTATTAATTAAATCAAATCATGAATTTTGTGTTAACAATAATAATAGTTAATTGTTTTTTTAATTAGAAGAGCAAAAATTAGTATATATAGATAGGAAAAATGTGTGTGAGTATATAGGTAACAACTTTTTATTAAAAACGTGTGAAGAAAGTTAAACTAACGATCCACAAGTATTATTTGTGCTTAATGGATTGCTGATACTCATGAATTTACGATTAATCAGATTAAATGAGTCATTATCTTAAATACAAAAATTATCAGTTTAAAATTTATTAAACAATTTTTGCATTAACCGGCTTATTTACGTCAATTTTAACGATAGTACAAACAAGTCATATAGTAAATTTTTAAAAACAAAATTTATATATGACCAAAATATCAACAATCCTAGCAAACAAAAAATTTAAAAACTTGAAAAACAAAAGTCAGCCAAAGTGACAACTCCGTTTTTTAAAATAAACAGGTCTGCTGAGCTTTTCTTTAAACTTTAGACCAACAAAAATGAAAGAAATTAAATATAAATACCAAACGCGCACTCAATCATAATGATCAGCTATCACTTCAATAATTTTAAGTATAAAAAATTCCGTCATTCTTAAGCTGGCACCCATACCTAATATACCTCGATTTGTCGTCATCCTCGCCTCCACTCACAGCTCCACCTCCGGCGGCTAAACTATCACCGACGCCAGCTCCCTCAGCTCCTTCAACGGCACCCTCGGCAGCTCCAGTTTTGCGCAGACCAGGTATTGATGGAATCGATGGCATTGCTGGCATTGAGGGCATTGATGGCATGGCCGGCATTGCTGGCATTGAAGGAATAGAGGCATTTCCTAGCCAGCCCTTGGCACTGCCCAACCAACCACTGTGAAATAAGGAAACGAAAAAGGAGATTTGTTTTTAGAAACATTTGCATTATATGGCAAACTGACAATTAGTTATTGCTTTAATTTGGCACTGATATACAACAAACCCAACTAAAATATTTGAATTGGGACATAGGTGGCTTTTCACCTTCTCTCCATACAAATCAGGCACGTGTCTATTGAAATAGAAAATTGAATTTATCGTTCCTATATTAGAACAATGAATGAAAATCGTGAATTCTGCGCTGTATGTCTGTCTTTGCAGCGGCATAAAGTGAGCACCGCTTGTCGACATTCGTTTTGTAAACAGTGCATCAAGGAGGTCTATAATGTGTGTCCAGCCAGAGTATGCCCGCTGTGCCGTGCTCCACTCGAATATTATATTGTAAGTATGATGACTCGCACTGGTCATTAATTGAGGCAGCATTATTAATAAAACCTTTTTTTTAGCGCCAACGTCGATCAGGAGTCAAGATTGTATTTTTTTCTTAAGCATAGGAAAAATCAATTACTTGCATACTCAACCTTGTTATTCTACAAATGTTAAATTCGTTTCTTGTTAAATCTTGTCGATAATAATTATTATGTTAAATATACAATTTTATTTTTTTTGACGATTGTATTCGGCAATCAAAAAGCGATCAAAAAATTTCAACCAAAAGTAAATAAATTTATTTAATTAACTCATTTCAATTCGAAATCGAAAATATAGTATTTTGGTTATCGTATTAATCGTATTAAAAACATACACGTACTGTTTTTTTTATTTACCCAAACTTATTTAATTTATACCCTGATATATATATATTCATTCTCAATTTACAGATTTTAGAGCCCCACACATTTATTATGATGCAAAAAAAAAACGTAAATAAAATAAATATTTAAAATATAAACAAAATTAAAAATAAAAACTTACTTGGCTTCACTGACAAATGAGTCTACAAGAGATGATGATTTTGGAATTCTAAGCCGAGAAAAAAGTATATAAATGAAAAATATAAATAATAAAAGTATGAGCATTGTATAAAAATGGGCTACGATTGTCGACAACAAACCAAATTTCCTATTTCTATCGATTCCATTAATTTGAACTTTGTCCACCTTTTCTTTGCAATTATAGTTACCTACAAAAAAATTTGAAAAGAAAAACAATTTGTTTTGGTTTTTACGGTTAATAATGTAATAATTTGTTTCATGATCTGTTTAATCTTTCATTTATTTTAATTTGGGTTATGATTCTATACATTCGTGAGTTGAAAGTTATGTGTAAGGAGTTCGGCTTTTGAGCTTTTTCTGTTTTCATATAAACATCAACATAAAAAAATAATCCTTTTTATTAGCTTTATAGCGGCATTGTTGATCATAATAAATCATTGCCCAAGGATCAAATAACAAGGGCTTCCGCCCTTAACGTCAAGAAGTTACCTCTAATACTTTTATTAAACTCTTGCAGTCGATATAGAGGAATCATATAGAATCTTAATTGGTATGCAGTCAACGTGAATCAATGTGTTCCTTTGTTGCTGTGACTTGTGTATATTCAAACGTATATGACTTGGCATATTACATTTCTCAATTAAAAGGCAAGCGCACTGCTGACCCACTGAATTTAACGAGTAAAGGACGAGCATGAGCTACTGCTTTCAGTTTCTATTATTGACAAAAACACCTTTACACATGCACTTGTATGCATGTATTTACGTCAGCTAGACCTGGTCCTTAACCAGGGAAAAATATGATATTGTAAATAAGCCAATATGGATTATACAGCGATGTCCGTGTGGGTAATTTTTGAGTTTGCTCTAGCGAAACATTTTTATTTTCAGTAATTTAATGACTTTTTTTCTTTTCATCATCCATGTTTCTATTTTCCTCATTGCAATGTCAAATAATAAGTTTCTTCTTCTTTCTCATTACTTTCTCTTTTAAAGACAAGAAAGTGCCTCTTTTAAAAGTATATTAAGTATATAATATTGATGAGCACGACGAGACGATTTTATATAGCCATGGCCGTCCTCCTATACTGCTAAAGCTCTGGAGCTGACGTTTTGCATTTGAGCTTCTATATACTGGCAGGGGTTGTATATTTCTAAATAACATATTTGCCACAAACAATGCCTTTTCTCATTAACTTCTAAGCTTCTTTAGAAATGGATATTTGACAGTTTAATATACCTATTAATGACTTTAGATAAAACGTTTTCCCAGTTTGGCGGCCATAGGTTAGGGAGGGGTGAGAAAACAACAAAATTATACAAACTTCGGCGCGGCCGATTTTAGCCCCTGGCCATTTGTTTCTTTTTTTTTTTTGTGGTTGGATGGAGAGTATATGACCACATCAAACAACTTATCCTTTTCTTTCTCTACTAAAAGCTGTCGGAGCTACAGACAAAAGATCACGGCATTAGAGTAGTTGATAAACTTTTTGTCTTTCAAGCCATTTTACGACGGTTAATAATATTGGACACTTTTTTAAAATGTGTTATAAAAATACACATGTTTGAATAGAGATATAGTTCATACAGCCAAAAAAAATATATCCTAATTAATTCCTACTAGAGATATACATTTATGTATGTATATCTGTATCTATTTTATTTAATTTTTTTGACTTCATATTTGCAGAGAAATTGCAATTGTGTCAAGTGGCATTAAATATACAAGCTCGCTTGTCCACCTTATTTGCCAAGCAACTTTTGAGTGAAATAAAAACATCTTTACGCTGCATTTTTCTTCTTTCTCATTCTTTTTGGATGCATCATTTAGGCATAAGCAAAGCTATGTGCGTGATATAGAAAGCAAAATAATGAGGGAGAGAAAATGGTTGAAAAGTGAAAGTATAAAGGAGAGGGATTGATAGAGAGAGAGAGAGAGACAGAGAAAGAGAAAATAGTGCAAATAATGTAAATGCCCTTGAAAGTACTAACAACAATATTGGCCATGACGTTGCAAAAGCACACAGCCAGGTTAGGAAAAAAACTTAAAGAGATGTAAAACGTAACTAGATTGCAAAAACAAAAAATTATTTAGGGATATTAGTGAGAGTTGAGTTTTTTTAAACATTGCAGACAATCTTTAACATTATCGTCCAACTGTCTTTCAGACACCTATACAAACTAGAAATGTATGTATTTAAAATGCAATTTAAAATAAATAGGATAAATCTAAATGTTCCTTAAATTGCAAATAAAATAAAAAAAATTCAACAGCCCGCTGGTAATGATATCCTTACTACCATATGCCTTTGAAAATTTACTAGTTAACATTGCCAATCGCCGTATTGAGCTTCACAATATCCATGGCGACGCAAAATCCAATATAATTGGAAAAAAAATTATGAACATTCAAACGTTGACTTTTGGTCGTATTTAACACCGACATCGTAGCATTGGTGTGATTCGCCACGTTTTTTGAATGCACGATGATTAAATGCCAAATCACAACAAGAGTGAGTGAAAAAATGTCCTTTTTTCCTACACATACATATTGGCACACCACATGTGTAAAGAGAGCAAATGTTTTCGTCTGTTCTCCTTGTTTCTCACATATTCTCTCTGTCATATCGATCCATGGGTAAAAGTCAATTGGAAACTGGAAAGAAACCACCCAAGAGCAATTCGACTTTTTCTCTTTCGCTTTCTCTCTCCGTCTCTCTCCGTGACATTGGGTGACAAGAATTAAAAAAGCTGGTCAAAAATTATTTCAGCAAAAAGCAAAGTATGCACAACTGGGGTAGACGGCATGAGAAGAATTCGTTTCGTTTCATGAGTCAACATTTTGTGGTTATGCATTAGCCACGTGCAAAATATTTAGTTTATTAAATTAAAGGCAACTATAAATAAATGGTAAAAGATCAGGAAGAAAGTTGAAATGAGAAAACAAGAGTGGAGAGTGGTAAGAGCTTCAAAGCCAGGATGAGCAAAAATGTTTTCCAGCAGCTGTTGGCATACAAAATGCGCTTCTGAATTCCCCTTAAAAGCCAACAGCAGTACCACCGGAAAAAAAATGTAAAAGGAGTAAACGAAGGGCACACACAACTAAATATTAAAACATGAAATTAAGTGGTGGCATAAGTTGTCTTTACTTGTGTAAAGGCAACAAGTTAAGGCATTATGAGGCCAGAGGTTTAATTTGTCTTTTACATATGTGCATAATTTTTACTTCAAGATTCCAGAACACAAATATCAAATGTTAAAGATTGCTTTAAAAATAAAATTTTTTAAGATGTAAAGAAAACAAAACAAGTCAAAAAAAAAAAAAAAAAAAATTAAGTTTTTATTATTTTTTTTTTGCTGTGTTAATGATAAAAGATCGGTGACACACTTGCCCAATTGCCCAGACATTTCTACAGTTTTGCAGTTTTCACGGCAACTATGTTTAATCACGAGAGCGCGTGTGGAATGCAATGAAAAATTGCCAAAGAAGTCTAGGGATCTAAACGAAATTACTCCAAACAGTGATGGAACAAGGACAAATAGTCACGCTATGGGCGATCGAAAAATGTCAAAAGGATAACATATTTATTCAGGTGACATTTAAATATGGATTACTAAATTTTGAATTAAAAAACATTCAACATATTTTAATTTTTTATATAGTATTTTTGTTAAATTCCATTCTTTTTTTGCATTTTAATTTAAGTGGACTCACCTTTTGCCAGCTTCTTCACCCTCTAGACCTTCACCACCAGCTGCAACTGTAGCTGAGTCCTGTTCTATTGCCGTTGGTGCAGTCTCGACTGATGTAGAGGCGGCTGCAGTTGTCGCAGCATCTCCAGTTGGTGCTGGTACATCCTCATCACCTGCTCCGCCCTTCACGGCACCCACCAAAGAGGTGAATTGATTTGTTAGTCCCGAAAACATTTGGATTGCTAAAGCTTGAAGGGTTTTAGTTTAGTTTTAGTTCCCGTTCAGTTCCAGTTGCCTCTCTGGCTTTTGTCTCTTTTTTGCCTGAGAAGGGTTTCTTAAACTTTCAGAATTTGTATAATACGGTTTTAGATATTTTTCACTTTTTTTTAAGGCCGTCGTGTTACGTAAAAATATATTTGGTTAATTTGTTTAACTTGTCACGCTGTAAGGGGGAAAACAATAAATAATTGTTCACTGGGAAAAATCAATAAAAAACAAATGTATAAATTGTGTAATGATTCTGAGATTTCTTTCGCTTTTCTTTTCGTTTTTTTACACAACTTTTATATTGTCATCGATTTGTAATTTATACACGCAAATTTATAACACTTGAGTTTAAACGGCCTTTACTAATTATTATTAATTTTTGTGAACAAAATTTTACAGTATTTCCAAAGTGTCTCTTCCAAAAGAAATCGAAGCGATTTTCGTCTTGTCTATGCGAAGGTCCTCTGAAAATTGAAAACTGCACATCCTTACATGGCGTTGGCGTACGCTTTCGTGCTCCGCGTCCCTCCTTTTCTTTACGTTTTGTTCGACTGGAAATCTCTCTCAGTTGGCTGTTTGGAAAATATTCCCTTTGTGTGCTGGAATGTCTATTTTCTGATTTTGCGCAGCAACAAATTGTTTTCTCTTTTTAAAATGTGGCTTGACTTTTGTTAATCAAAATAAACGTAATACACGTAAACTTGACACGTCTTTTATTTATCTAAACCAACAATACTGTAATGTCTCTGCGCCTGCAGAACATTTGTCTGTTTAATGTATGTTTTAGAAAACTCGATACTGCGACAGTACAAATTTGTAGCTAAGTAATCTTCCAAAATCGAAACTTACGCACAAAAATTTATTTCATTGTTAAAAACAAACATATCTTCGAATTCTTAAACTTTAAAAACAAAAGCAATTAGTGTTGGGAACGCAGAAAAGAATACCTAGCGAACATACCGTGACTACAAAATACCAGAAGTAGAAAAAATACCAGAAAAAAAATCCATAAAAAAGTCACAAAATTTTTTAAAAGAATTGCATATTGAACTTTTAGATATATGTAGCCTCAAAAGCAGTTCCCCGCGCACACATCCAGTTCCTGTTGAATCAGGTGCTAGAACCCGAAAGATTTTCCTTAACATATTTTTTCTAATCTTGCTGCTCTCTCCGCTATATGGCTCCACACTTGGGGGCTCAAACTAAAATCAAATTTCTAGCTTACACACAAAAAACAAATTTAATTTCATCATCCAATATATGTAACTGATCTTAAAGCTGAAATTACGTTCGTAATAGTCTATTTACATCCGCATTATTGATATCTAACGCATAATTTTTCTCTTGCTTTATATTAATAATTAGCTAATTAGTTCTTGTCTCTGGACCTGGAAGTCAACGGCGCTGTCGCGTCCTACTCTGAGGTTCCTCTTCGGCGGGCTTGGATTGTTCTTGGGTGCTTTTTAGTTCGTGATCAAGACGTTCTTTGGCTCGGAAAACCTTTGATTGTAGATAGAAGGAGCCGCCCTTAGAACGATCATTAACACTGAACAGGTGTTCATAGTTCTTGACGATTGTGTCCATATTCTTCAAATCATCAATGTTGAGAATTTGTTTGGCCTCCTCTAAAGTCATTCCTAGACGAGGGTGGTTAACAAATATTTTTGGATATTATCCATAATTCAACTATACCTGTTCGCAAATTGGACTCGGCGCTCTTATCTCCTTGCCGACCACCTCCTGCACGTTTAGCCGCTTCTTGCGAAGCCGCAATTTCTTGTTTTAAAGCTTTTGTAAAAGCTCGTCCAATGGCCTGGCCGCCCATGACGATAATCTGTGCAATATATTTAGCCATGCCTCCTTGTTATGAATTCCGTTGGACTACCACCTTAGTTTTTGTACATATATTGCTGTTTTAAACAATTGACAAATCTTAAAAAAAAATACAATTATACAACACGTTTTGGATAGAGATGCCATTCATTATATTTTTGTCATTCTGGCAACGTCAATCACTTGTTAAAAAATAATCGAGAACTGAAAAGTTTCCCAACATTGCTCTCGTTATCGAATTTGAAATGACTTAAAGCCGAAAATTTCATCAAACACCTTTTTTTTTTTTAATCAAAATTTTTACAATGAATGTTAATTGGAATCGAACTTGGAAGCGTCTGGTACGAGAGCATTTTAGGAACCAAGTTCAAATTCAGCGCCTGCAGCATGAGCTTCAACGCTTTCAAAACAAACACAAACGCATTCAGCAGAATGTCGAAAAGGAGGTTCAGGACTATGAGTACAAGGTGCAATTAATAAACAGTTTGCGTACAGAATTAGACAATTATGTGAAACGCAGAAAGAGAAAATTAACGTCGACTAAGCACAAAAAAATTAAAAAATTGCGTGAAATCTTGCCTGGTGAATCTTTAGCTAAACAGGTGAAGCAAATGGAATTATTTGCGACAAAAATGGATTTTACCCAAGCCCAAGAAAAGCCAATTTCTGGGACCAGAGTATCTTTGGCACAGGTGAAAACAAAGCCGGTAGTTGAAGAGCGTTTAGCTAGAATTGATGCTGACAGAAAGGCATTAATAAAAATCAATCATAAAACTTTTGTGGCCATGAATGATATTCGCCAATTGCAGTTTACTGTACAATATTTGAAGCGGGCTCGGTGCAACAAATTAAAGGTAAATCCGTACATTGATCGAACCAATTGGCTAGAGATGACAGCGAAATCGGAGGCAAAGAATATCAGTGCTACCATAGTATTGGACTGTTTGCAGAAAACAAAACGGAAAAACAAAAACATTGTTACTAGGCAAATACTCGATGTTCGACCACCATTTATCCTTAAGAACATACCTGAACTAATGCCAGACAGGTATCATTACCTTAACAAGAAAGAAAGAGAGAAAAGTAAAAGAAGTTGAGTAATAATTTATTAAGACAGAATTAGTCTACCTAGGCCTAAGTCTAATCTTGTCCAGCTCTACTTTTTTCTTAGACTCATATATACATACAATACAGTTTACAAATAACCAACAATCTTTGTTGCATATGGCCTGCCTCTTAGCTTTTATGCGCATCTTCTACCCTCAACAGAATCCTGGATTAGTGTGCTCGATAATGCAACGCTTGCAGTATTTTTTCACCGCTCGATATCCCTCTATGGATATCTGGCAATCTTGTATGTTTAGTTGCTGTAGTCCCCGACAATAATATGCTATGCACTGGACTCCACGATCCGTGATCATATCACAATTTCTTAAGCTCAGTTTTTTCAAATTCGGACAGCTTTCGGCAAGAGCTCGCAGTCCAGCGTCGCTCACATCGCATTTGCCGATGTCTAAGGCTCGGAGCCGTGGACAGGATCTAGCCAACACTGTTATAGAATCATCGCTGACTGCCTCGCAGCCACGAGAATTCAAATAACGTAACTTATAGCAACGTCTAGCTATGACTTTTAATCCTGCATCTGACACCCGTTCGCATTTGGCTACTGACAGATACCGTAATGCGGCGCCCAATTTTGCCAATTCGTACAATCCAAAATCCGTTATATTTAGACAATCCGAGACACTTAACTCTTTTAGCGAAACGCAGAAACTTGGGACAAATTTTAGACCAGCATCTGAAAAGACAACAGAGAGCCAAAAACTTAAGTATGTATAAATAAAAAAATATATGTTCACAATGCCAAAAGCCGAAATAAATAAGACTTGCTACTAGGCAAAATATGTGTATATACTCTTACCCGTAATTTGCATGCAGCGTCTTAAGTAGAGATAGACAAGTTGGGGACAATTTTTGACAACAATTTTAAGGCCTATGTCATCGATTTCCATACAATCCGTTAGATCCAGATATTGCAGTAGCAGTCGGCGTGGTGGTTCCACATGGGGACTACTGATACTACTAACTTGACTGCATCCTAAAATAACAAAGTAAAGTAAGTTGAAACATGTTTCTTTTCCTCTTAGTCTTTTACTTACCCGTTACATCCAAATGCTGCAGATTGGAGCATTTGTTCAGAACCTCCGCTAGGACTTGATTGGTGACTGCTACACAGGTTTGAAGCTGAAGGTGTGTAAGTTCTGGACAACGGCGGGCTAACATTTGCAAACCTTTGTCCGAGATGCGACAACCGTCAGCGAGCATCACTCGTTCTACCTCCGGGCAAGAACCGTTACAACTTTGACCGCACAATTGTCGAAAAATCATCTTTAATGTTTTATCCCCATTAAGGTGTTCTCCCCTTAGGGTAATGCATTTCCAGAGGATGGGACGCCAGGCTAGTTGTTCGAATCTCCGACAGACACGAGCCACATTACATAGTTCACAGCTGTCTAACCAACTTAAAATACGTACAACTGCCTCGTCCGGCAGACGCTCAAAGTAGGGACCACTTCGAAATGGTCCCTTGCGATTCCACGGGGGCGGACCAATGGCTCCGCTTGCCACAGTTGAGCCAGTTGTTGTTCTGTGTTGGTCAGTAGTTTGCGTTTTTGTCATGTTTGTGACGCCTATGCTACCGTTACCGGCACTGCCGCCACCTCCTCCACTGCTCGAATGGGGAGAGGGTGATACTAACGTGGCGTAACCCTGATCTAAGCTTAAATTGCACAGGCCATGTCCAACTTTTGTGTGGGAATGATCCAACTGGAAGCCATTAGCTGGAGAATTGGTACTGCGGTTTAAAAGGTAACGATCCGATCCACTTGTCTCGCTGGGACTCGAAGTGCGTGGGTGGTGTAGTCGTTCTAGAAGTTTAGGTAAAAGTAATAATAAAAGTAATGGAATTTACTAGTTCTCTTTTCCTTACTCACCGGCTAATCTCTCATTTCCACTTCCACCACTGCTGTAGTCCTCCAGATAGTAACATTCGTTTTGGTACTGACTCGCCTCGGCTCCTAGCGGTAAAGTTCGCAAAGCGTTACCCAAAAACAAAGATTCCATTTTCTTATCCAATAGATAGCCATTACCAGCTGTCCTACTATTAGTGAGCACAGCAGGAACACTGCAACGTCCTCCTTGAGGCCGACGCCTGCCCCCAGCAGTCCCACTTCCAGTTGTTACCCCAGTATTATTATCGCTAGAATCCTCTGTGTCTGCGTTATTGCCATGTAACCATGAGGAACGCTGCGCTCCATACTGCAGCACATGATCAAGTGTGAGGAAATTTCGAGGTTGAGGTACGGGAACGGTGCTCCTAATGGCTGGTGCTGGAGTCGGAGCATCGTCTATGGATTTGTGCTTCGCCTGCCTACCCACCGAGGCTGTGGAGTGTGTTCCTCCATATATTGTGCTTTGCTCCGATCGGGTGTGTCCGCGGCCGCGTAGCTCAAATGTTGCTGCCTTCTGCTGCACCGAATGGCAAATGCCATTAGCAGTTTCATTTGGTTGCGGAGTAGAACTCCGCGATGGCAAAGGTTCTATGGATGGCGATTTTCGTGACATTTTATAGGCCTGCGGATCTAAAGGGCTAGAGCTTAGTGGATGGGGATGATAATGTGCCGCAGCGAGCTGATCTCGCACCGCATTACTGTTGCGCCCAAGTGAGGCAAGTGGGCATTCCAAATCCGTTGTGGTGCTGCGTCGTTGCTGAGTTTTGTGCGACATGATGTAGGTGAATTTAACGTTATATTTACTTTTACATCTGCTAATTTTCATCTATGGCATTGAGGTCTGCAAAGACATGGTGAAACGAATGTGAAAAATTGTTAACAAGATTTTCGATTTTATAAATATAAATGATGATCAATTCATTAAATATTACTTGTTGCATGTGCCTAAATATATTATTGCATTAGATTAGCCACTCCTTTCAAAATAGAGTTAAAGGCATTCAACCTTTGAAAACCATTACGGCTGTAAAATTTGTTGCGGCGCCTAACCAATTTTCCCTCCATATTTTAAAATAATAAGTTGGATCGCCCACTCATTTGAAAAAATATTTCGATTTCATATTTTTTCCGGCCTAATGTTTCGTCTTTTCGGCACACGTATGCTGTCATTTCCATTCAGCCTCTCTGATGCCTAGATTGGGTTAGGGGAAACCGGTTTATTTTATTTATTTTTTTTTTTTTAGGCTAAAAGGCGTAGGTGATTCTATTTCTTATATTTTCCTTATTTTGGCTAGCTTATGGTCATTTGCGATTTTGGAAAGCCCGAAAACCTTAAGCTAGAGGTTAGCAAAATATATTTTTTCAGAGATTGTCTTGCTTTATTTATATAACAATCTTTTTTCCTCAAAGCGTAAAAGTATACATTTTATATGGGTAAATCATCTTTAGAATATTTGTTGTTACAAATGGAATTTGGGTTGGGCCTAGCCTGGATCACCACACCTACACTTTGACTCCAGATAAAGATCGATCTCTGCAAGGGTTTATTTTTATTAAAATCAAATTTGAAATTAATTTCAAAATTATTTCCTTCTTTTAGAGATTGGCAATTAAAAGTTAAGAAGAAAGTAACAAGTCGATTGCCAGTTCCACTGTAACAAGTAAAGATCAACAAAAACATAATTCTCAAAATAAATGTTTTAAAGGGACAAAACCATTGAGTCAAATTTGATCATATAGAAGGACTAAATTCAGGACATCACCCGTGTTTCTATCTATGTATGTATGTGTGTATTTGATTTTATGTACACATGTACATATATATGTACTCTGCTGACTTGAGGTTTAAATATGACTTGTCATTTGGCTCATGGCAGCTGATTAATCTTAAGCATCTCCACCACTGCTGTCGCGCCTCACACGGAATGTCGTTCAACTGGTTCTTAGCCGAAAACAAAAACGACAAGAGAAGAGGAAAATGCTTTGAGCCAGTTCGGAGCGCTTGGGCCACTCAAAAGCTTAACGTTGCTATAATTTACGAAAGTTAGACAATAAATAAATAATAATAAATACGCACACACACTTGTAAAGAAACACACAAAGAGCTGAGCTAACGATGGCGTATGGACAAAAGTGTCAAACGGTCTATTGGATGCGGAATTTGCATATATTATCTATGCAAATGGAACTTAGTTAACAAATATTATTAGTTTATTGCATTTCAATATAGACGTTTGTCATATAACTAAAAAATGGAAAATTTAATTTAGAACTGCATTGCATTTTACAACGACATTTTAATTATTCTGTGTGACGACAAAAGCAAGATGAAAAGGCCGAATAGAAACTAAGGGACTAGGACAATCCCCCAAAAATGTCTAAATGATTTAGGATTGATTTAAAATTAAATTTATTTTAACTAATGGTCATAGAAACTTTTTGGTTGTGTTCGTATGGTGTTTAGTGTATCCACATGGTGGAGATCTAAGACTTGGCGCCACACCAGCAACGCGACTAACAATAAAAGAAACACAGACCCACACTTGAGGCACCTATTGGCCTCCATCTGCATGGCATGCCGAGCTGTTGGCCTGGCCCCAAGTCTGGCCTAGAGTATTAACTATGAACGACTACACGCAGACAAACATCCATTTGCGCGTGTGAGAGTAGCCATACAGCTACCGTTTTCCAAGTAAATTGTCCGTGGGTTGGCTTTTTGCATACTGTCAATTTTGATTTAGCAAGAGTTGCTTTTTCTGTTTGTTGTGGTTGCTGACAGTGCATACCCGCCTCACAGTTCCTTCTTTGCCTCTGGGCATAGAAAGTGGGTGGCTCACTGAAAACCAGAAGTATGTCTGGGTGCAGCATCAATACTTCATTTGCAAAAACATTTCCCATAAAATTAAGTACAATATATTGATTTCAACATTTCATTTCAAATGTAGAGACATATTTTCCATTTCACACCAATTTCAAAAGAATAAACAGGATTTTTGAGTGTCCATTAAATGAATGTCAATTTAAAAATTTAAATTTTTATGAACATACAAAAAATATGTAACAGCACTAACCAACTTGCTGAATATATTTTAACTGTTATTGTTTATCCATTGAATTCGTTCTGAATGTGTAAATATTTAATATTGAAAGTCTGGCTTTCATCCCGGGCTGACAAAGAGTTAAGCGAGAAAGTGATTAAGAACAAGAAATTTGAAATTTCAAATCATTGATTTTTTTTAAAGGGCTGGCGTTTTTGGTTTTTTACAGAATTTATTTTAATTACTTTATTTTTTTGACTTCGACTAGAAAAATGTTCTTTCTTTTTTTTCTTGAGAACAAATTTTGCAAAAAATGAAACTAACTAAAGCTTAAAGCTCATATAATGAAGCGTAACCAAAATGGAAAAAACAACGTAAAACACAACTATTAATCAAAAAACTGAAATGTTTTAAATTCCACTTATCAGCAAAAATAATCGAGTTGGTTTGCTTTTTGGCCTACATTTTTTAGTGAAATTAAATTACACAGGCTCATGCTACAATTGTGAACGTGAATGATGGCTTTAAACCAGGCCATGTCTAGGCCCAATAAAACTGCCAACTAAATGCAAAAAGAAAATAGAAGAGAAAAAGACCAAAGCTTGATGGACAAAATGTCAGAGTTAATTTATCTTAAATGCTTTTGCTGCAAACAGAGAAAGAATCCGAGTTAGATCGAAAGAGAGACTTAAAAGAGATCAAGAATTTTAAAAAAGGAGAGATATTTTAAATTCTATGCGAAAAAACAAGAAGGGAAAGAGAGTTAATGACTGGCAACATGAAGTCAACAATTCGCAGTATTCATTTTTAATATTTTTTTAATTAAAAACCACAAGATGATTAGAAAAATAAATAAATAAAAGCCTAGAAAACAAAAATATTTTCGTTGATCGAAACCCAAGTTGATTTGAGGAACGGGTCAACAAATCATTGGCCTAGAACCCTCAAACACAAACAATGTATTAAACTAAGCATTTGACAAATTAGTTTCTTTTCGTTCCTGAAACGCTCATACAAATTTTCATTGCCTTTCTATGGAAGATCTTAACGTATAACTATTTCTTCTATGTAACAGCGCCAATGATAAGAAAGCAACTCACAAATGAATGTAAGGCACCGTTTTGTCTTTGTCACAGAAAGCAGAGAAAGAAAGAGAGAAAAATATAGACCAACAACAGGTTATCTTGTAACCCGCATTTACTCAAAATGACGCCCGCATAGGGAACAACAGCAATAAGAATACTGAAAATGGCATTCAACTCATTTTTCTTCGTTATTTTTGTTTCACTTAATAAGTTGCTTAACAAATTTTATTTTTAAAAAGTTCAGTCTGCATTTGCCCTGTAAAAGCCACGACAAGCACAGCAATAACCAGTGACTACAACTATGTCAGTCAGTTGCCAACATTGCCAACTAGCTGAAACAACATTCCTTTGGCCCACCTCTCAGCTCCCCCAAACCATCTATCCTCTCTTTCTTCGTCTTTCAACGTTAAGCCCGTAACTAGCTGCAGCCACATGTTGCCGTTTCTTCTAATATAAAACTGTCGCTCGTGGCGTGAGGGACTGCAAAAACAAACTCTCCTTGCGAGTCATGTTGTGTATGTGCATATATATGCAATGTACATATTTATATGTATGTACAAATGTTTAAAGTATACATACACATACATACAATAAAATAATGAAACCAGATACATATGTATGTATTTGGAAATGCAGTTTTTATTTAGTGTACTGAGTTGTTTACAAGATACAGTTGAATAGTTTAATTATCGGGTAATGAAATGGATCCATTCAAAATTATTTGAATTTACAAATATTGAATTCAAAATAGATAAATGTGAGATTCGTTGTTTCGCGCATGATAACTGAGGTGGTTAAATTTGCTTTGAAAAACTTCTGCGCCTTTTATTACGATGTAAGTATCATTGTCTAACAATAAGACCGAGAAAGTAATGAAAATAGACATGGTTTAACTAATTGTCTGGCTTTGTATTTCATTGCGCATATGTTGACCTTTTTGTCCAACACACAGAGATTTGTATGTAAATAGTTTGCTTGTAATGTTTGCTACCACACAAAGAAAGTATAGACTTCTGAATAATATATTTCAAAGTGGTGCCAAATGAAAACATTATAATTATCAATAATTGTAAATCTGCTGGTCCAGGTAAGATTGGCCCTTAGGTAATAGAATAATGATGTAAAGAAAAATAAATCATGTGGTCAACATGTGTTCTAAGAAACTTCGATCATCTGTTGTCACACATATGTATATGTAGGAACTTACATGGATACACATAGGCAATAATATTTCTTGTTTTTAGTTATAGGTTAAAAAAGTATTTCTTCAATATTAAGGGCAATATACCTGTAACTCTACTAAAACTTTTTTTTGTAATATTTTCTAGCATATTTAATAAAGAAGGGGTTTGTGTTTTAGGCTCTCAGATTTAAGAAAAACAATACGAACTAAAAAGGAAAATCATGCCCATGATAAAACAGTTTTTCTAAACGATAAAATTTAATCAATTGACCATAATCATATCCGTTGGCGATTTCTTGCTTGTTTGAATGGTTCATTATGAGAGTAACTACATAAAAGGAATTTTCTCTTTGTGTCTGTATATATGTACGTCTTGGCGAATAATTTGCATTCGAAGAGGGCGGAGTAAATGTATGTGTATTTTTGTAAGAGAAACCGAGAGAGAAAGAGGGCAAAGGAGAGGCAGAGAGAGCGAACGAGTTTACAACACCAATAAATATTTTCGCTCAAAGGTGTGATTTTAATGTGACAACTTTTGCAACTGGTTCGAGGTGAACGCGATTGAGCGAAACCTAGTCTATGGAGTCGTATGTACATAATCCAACACTTGCACAGTTTTGCACATACACATAGTTTTATACAATATTTATTTAAGGAATCATTGCTATATATTTTTCTTACGTATTCTACCTTGGCTTATCATACACTTAGATTCCACTTGGCTCCCATCATGTTGTTTAGTTGGTAGTTTCTGCAGCAGCTTCATTTAATTAATTTTTTATTTCTCTTCCATACACGAACTTTTTCTCTACTTTATTTTCATCTTTAACTTGAGCCTCTTTTACTGTGGTTTTTGTTATCTTTTTCGCTCACTTCAACCCAAACACACACACTATAACACACGCACACAGAGATATACAGGCTGATGCAGAGGCAAGCAAGCACGCAATGCTGCCCCTTAAAGATTCAATTTTATCCGCTCACAAGTCTCAGTGTGAATTTGTAACAGCGTCCGACAACAGGTAAATGGCAACTGAGCTGGTTTGTGGTCAATATTTTGAGACCTCTTCAAGTTGCAGTCGAAGAAAGAGAGGCACACAGAGCAGAGATCAACAAATGATTCTCTTACCATCTTAAATATTCACCTCTTACTCTTAACATGTGAAAAGCGTTGCCAAGTGCAAAAAAAAAAACGAATGACTTAAGCAACAAACTTTAAAATGGTATTGCAGCGCCTCCTGCAGTTTGGTTCTAAAACCATTAAAATTTAAAGAAATGAAAATAGAAAATGAGTTGTTGCAAAACATATATGTATAATACATAAGTATACATAGCTGTCCAAAATGCCGTAAGTCAAAAGGCAAAGTAGCATAATTTTGAAAGGTTGTTGAATACCCTACTTGTAGGCCGCCTCTGGTTACAGATTTGTGATATTTGTTGTTAATAGAACCAGAACGTTCACCACAGCAAACGCACTAGAAATACAAATGTAAAGAAGAAACCCGGAGAGAGTGGGTAAGAGGGAGACAGGCACAGAGAGGGGAAAAGAGACAGCCAGGTGAAAAGAGAATAGGTGAGAGAAGGTGAACTATCTGGCTATGTTGAGTTAGGCCATAAAAATATTTCTTTACTATTGAGACTAAAGAGACTGAGACATTTGCACTCTCTCTCTCTCTCTCTCTCTTCTTACCCTCATAACGATCTTTCTTTTGCTATGGAATTTCTTTCTTTTTATAACATGTTTTGAGTATATATGTAGTTCCTGTTGTTGTTGGAGTTACTGTTGTTAGGTTTTTGTTGGTTTATTACAGCATTCACGAGGGCAGGGGCAGGACAGGCCAGAAGGAGGATTGGTTGGTTCGCTGGACGACGAGCTCACCCAAGCGCACACACTAAGCCAAAGTGGTATGAAACAAGTTCGGCTCAACTTCGACTGTGAATGACTGCAGTAGAGGAATGCGGCGTTGTAAATAGCCGAGGCGACATTGTGCTACCTTGGCTTCCCTGGCCAAGAATCAGAGCAAGTCGGCACATCCCAAGCCCGGACCAGAGTTGAGCAGCAGCAACAGCAGCAATGAAAATTGCTGAGAGCGCCCCGAGGGCTCGGACATGGACATGGCTCTTGACCAGGATCGATAACACTTACACACATACAGTCTCTAATACACGCACACAGAAATTCATGCTTGGTTTACGATTATGAATTGTATTTAAGATTTGTATACTGTGTACTTTTGAGATAATGGGTATTATAAGACTGCCATTAACGAGTCAATATAGAAAAATTATCAGCATATTTTTAATCTATTTTACATATTCATTTTTAAAGAGATTAACGATCCAAGGACTGAACATGTCTATTATAAAAAGATGGATCCGTTACTATGAGAGTTAGAGTAGAGTGTCTTTAAGTCGGTACGATGTCTTAACTTACAATGTGTGCGTTATTTTTTAGTCTCGCTCTGCACTCGAAATTATGCATTTATCTCAAAGGGTTAATTTTTTTCGTCTGTTTTATAGCCTGGGTAATTAAATCGCATACAGCTGATAAAGTATAAAGGAAACTACTTTTGCCTCTCTTTTTCTCTGTTCATTTTTTCAACTTTGTAGCTCTCTGCTCTGCATCCCTGAATATACTGTATGCCCCCCAGGAAATTTTTCATGATAACAGAGATTGCATTGATTGATTGTCGTTGCCTGGAGTGGGGTTCCGTTGGTAGCTGAATAGCTTTGCTTGAGTTATTTGAGCTATTAAATGGTCTGTGATTTGGTAATAAGTTAACTGATCTTAACATAAGTTGTTAGCAGTTTTCAAGCAGTCTTCCAGCGGAATTTCAACGAACCCTTTTAAGAGCAATGTATAAATTATAAGTACTGATTTTGACCTCGTTAAGTCCCAAAAATATTTTATTATTCAAAATCCCCCAGTCGTTAATAATATAAACATATTTTCAGTAACAACTGTCAATATGTTGATTATACAACAAAAAAACAACCAATAGCAACTGTGAGAAAATATAATAGGCATAACCCCAAAAATATGCTAAGAATAAAATTCTTTTGCCCTCGTTTTCTTTACACTGAGAGAAATCTCCATTCATAATTTGCCAACTTTTGCAATGGAAACCTGTTAACATTTGTTTATTCTCTGTGTATCGATATAGAAGCAACGTAAGTTGAACAACCCTTGACATGGACAAAGACAGCACGTATCGACACAAAATGCCTATACCAGAGCGTGATTTGCATACATTTGAAAGAGCGCGCTTCAAATCTTTGTTTCTTCAGTCATGCTATTTCAGTTGTTCATATCGATCAAACACATATACAAGATTTCTCAACTATAGGTCATAGCAACAAATTGCTTTTGCAAAAATGTTAATAAGTATGCTAGGGAATCTCGCTTCTGCTGTCTCTGTCTTTGATATAGGTACGCCATGGCACCAAACACATTAAAAGCCTCAGTAAACTTTATACCAGATATATTTATATGTACAATTCTATACGTGAACTTGTTTGTAAGTATCAGGCCCCTTACCGAGTCTATAAAAGCTTTGACTTGCCTTTGCGGCCATTTATTTCAGTTCAACTTCACCGCGATGTCGTTCTGCTGTCACCTTCTGAAAAGAAACAATTACAAAGTGTAAACCCTCTGGTCGGAAGGAAGTGCATACCACAAGTGTTGCTTGTTAACTCCCCTGAGTCCCTAGCTCCCTCGTCTATAAAAAGCCAAAAGTTGCATGTCAGATTTGTTGCCCCGACAAAGTTTTCAGCAAGTGCCTGTTCATTTTTGTTATTTGTGTTAGTAGATTTCTTCTTTCTCTGCCGCTTCTTTCGCATGCAGTCGGCCCCAGCTCTGCTCGTGAAAAATGAAAACTGAAAATTTCCTTAAGTACCGTGCTTGTCCTTTGTACTCCGATTCGAAAAGTACTCGGGCTCATTTTCAGAACGAGCTGTCAGCCCCTCAACAGAATTTCTCCAACACGTTAAGTGGTGCTCTATTGACAAGTGAGAATTTACATAACTTAACACAGACTCATCACCGTGGCTCTGGATACTCGGATCGAGACAGCGAACGGGCAAGTGTAGCGTGTAGTTCCACTGGAAGGATTAAAAGGCGGTCGAGGTAAATGGAAGACTTTAATAGTGTAAGACACATCTAAAACAAAGTGGCAAAAGTGTGTCTAAAATGTCAATTATCAATTTCGATTTTTTATTTTAATTTATTTATTTTAATTTCGCTTTAAAAAGGTGGTAGTCCTTTTTATTTAGAATTGAAAGGATTTAAACTACCCCGCTTTAAAAATAATAACCAAAACTATTCACCGAACCCTTGTCACTTGCAACCCTAAAGGTATAGGATAGCATTTGTTTTTATTTTGGCCAATTCATTGTCGTGGCAACTGGCCAGCGACTAGCTGATTCAACATTGTCATCCCCCAATTCGTTCAGTTTTTAAGCAACTTGACAGCAAAAAGCAGAGGAATAATATTCTCCTAACATTTTGTTTTTTTTTATATTAAATAAAAATGTGACTTATTTGAGCATAATACATTGTTTTTTTCACAAATTCAGAAACCTTTCAATGAAGTCCTCAAAAGGCATAAGCAAGAAAAGCAAGACCATGGACTACACAAATTATGCATATAATGAGGCTGTGGGTCGATTAAAGGTAATGCTAGCCGATAATTCCTATTCGACGTCCAAATTAGGCGGCAGTTCAGGCTATTTGCGAAATTTTAACGAGGATTCTGCAGATAATTTTTCGGACAATTTATCGGTAAGTTAATAAAAAGATCTAAAATAAGAGAAATCAATTATTTTTCTGTAAATTTGAAGGCCATAGAACGACCCGTGTATTCGGATATATCCAAATACTTATCGCCTAGTCAAAAGTCTCGTATGAGCTCCTATCGTCCAAAGAAGAGCTATGGCCCAACTTTAAGTTCTACGTACCTTTCGGCGTCCAAAGAAAACCTGGCTGCTCTTTATTCCAGTACTTCCCCATCAGTTCTGCCTACCGAAAGCGTTTCAGCTCCGGTGGAAATATTTAACTTTATTGAAAAGCAAGAAGACTATATTGAGCAATTGGAGAAGGAATCGAAGTACTGCCGTAGTGAGCTGACCAACTTGTTGGGAAAAGTAAAAGACGTAATTAATGAAAACGAACAATTGACGGAAAATGCTCGCACTGAATTTACCACTATGGAAAGTGCAGGTGGTGGCAAATCCAAATCTCACGCTAATATTGCAACTACTAGTCCTTCATCCGATAGTGATGACCATTTGGCTTTTGGAAGAAAGACGGCGCCAAGCACACCGAGAAAGTTGAACGTAAAGGTGCAATCACCACGCTACGCCAGTGCGCCCAATATTGTGTATGAAGCCAGAATAAGTGAGCTGGAGGCAGAGTTGATGCAGGCACACATTGACCTAAAGCGTCTAAAGACAGAAAATGAGGAGTTAAAAAAAAAAATGGCTTACACGGATCCTCTCACAGCTATGGTGCCCATCGGATCCAATTGTGAGGCTCATCGCAAGCAACTAGAGCTATTGCAACAGGACAAAGTAATGCTGGAGGAAAGTGTCCATCAGTTGCAATGTCTGCTGGACGATGCAAAGTCACAGGGGCATGGAGGTATTAGTTCTAAGCGTTATATACAGGACCTTATGCAGATGGAACGATCCCAGGCCGAACTCGAGGTGCGTCACCTTCGAGACGAGCTTGACCGTCAACACGAGAGAGTTCGTGAACTGCAGCATGAAATGGCACGTCGGCTAGCAGAAGAGCGAGCTAGTGCTGAACGACGCTACAACAGTCAGGTGGATCAGTTGGGGGGTGATCTGAGCAGTCAGTGGGAACAAGTGACTAAGCTTCAGCTGGAGCTTGAGCGTCAGAAACGTTACGAAACCGATCTAAAGCGTGATGTGGCTAATCGCAACTCACAGATAGAGGAATTAAAAATGGAACTAAGGGCCAATAGGACCACGTTCCTGGCCGATATGGCACAGGTAAATGCGGAAAAGCAGTCTCTTGAGCAGGAGATAACTTCTCTGCGGTTGCAATTGGACCGAGCGGCTAGAGAAACGAAAACGGAGGCAGCCCGCCTAAATGCAGAGATAAACTCATTGCGTCAGCGTTTGGATCGTGGCGATGCAGATTTGTTGCATTCAAAGAGAGAAATATTGCGACTGAACGATGAGATTGCTAATTTGGAAAAGGAGGTGGTGATAAGCTGAAGCACTTGACCTATAGTTTCTTCCATGACAAATTTCTTTTTATTATTTGCAGTTAGCTTATGGAGAACTGAAAAATGAAATACGACCCACCAAAAAGGATTTGGATAAACGTATATCAGAAATGCAAGATAAGCATGGTAAGTGGGAAACCAACGAAATACACATATATAAATACACGCCTGCCTCGCACTCTTTCGTTCTTTCTCCATCTCTTCATTTCTATTTTCCACCAACACACACACCTTTTCTCGAAAACTCCTGGCTAAGCTATTGATTTTCATATTGCGATAATATTATGCATGATGACAAAAATTCTGCAAAATTTATATAAGCATCGGATTTTTAACAATGAGATTTACAAAAATAGTTTTATCAATAGTTTATCCATGAGTTAATGTTGTTATCTCTTTTCTGTTATATGTATATACTTTCTGATAAATACTTTTTGTAGCGGAAACGGTAAATGAGCTCGAAGAAATGATAACCTCACAGAAGCAACTCATGGATAAACTTACAAGTGAATGTAAAACATTAACGGGCAAGTTAGAGGACACAACCTACAGACACAAGTAATTATATTTGACAAATTTAAAAAAAAAAATTAATATAACTTAGAAATTTAGTCAGAAAGTCATAATTTCAAAGGTTAAGCACCCCATTCGTTGACTTAAACTAATTAAGATTGGGAAGAACGATTAAAAAAATTCTTGCATTTTCTTTAAAATATTTATTTATTTTAATTATCATCGCAATATGAAATTCATGGTCAAAAATCAAATATTTTCACTCCACAACAATTTCTATATACATAAACACCTACATAAAGAATACGCACCACAACTTCCCAGAGACTGACGCTCAAATTCTTCAACTTATTTTTGTGCTGCCTCCAACAAACAATTTTCATTGATAATTAGAACCAGAGATGCCGATAACAATAGCAACTATTGCTCAAGCAAACGAAAACGTAAACGAGTACATTTCGCCAATTGAATCGGAAGTGCCAAAGGAAGAAGGTGTTGACGTGGCGGAAGAAACTGAAATTTTAAAGAACATAATTAAAAGCAACGAGCGTTTGGCCCAACAATTGGCTAAAATGCCTCCACTACCAAAACTATCAAGTCATTTTAAACTAATAAAAAGCAACAGCACACCGGCATCAGCAGCCGTGACATCAACAGCATCAATACATTCATTGGCCGACAAGTCTAAATGTTTTTGTCCTAGTTTTATGCGTCATAAGCATGACTATCAATTTATCCATAGACATGGAAAAAACACCGACACCAATAATGAAATTAAAATGGCGTGTAGCCACATGAGCTGCAATAACAAGCCTTCAGTTACATCCTTCAACTCGCGCACACAACCCTCACCATTGCACCAACGTATCAAGAGCAAACATTGCCATAACCACGTACAACATAGCACCAGTAGCAATATTAACAACACGACGGATATGCATTGCTGTCACCTCGACCAAACTGATGCGTTGCCTCGGCGGCAACAGCATCTAGTTTTAAATCAATCTATAAGTAGCAGTTGTACCACCCCACCTTGTCAGAGCCAGACTTTGACAGTGGATGCTGAGACCAAAGCTACAACAGGAACATCGCCAATTTGCAAAGGGCGCCTGAGCAATACTCTAAATGCCTACATTAAACCCAAATTATATTTTGAACAATTACTGCAACGCAATGGTTGCCATCAAAAGACTCGGCCACCTGTTAAAGTGGATGTAAATGTCCGACTAGTACCTAAACAATCGAAGGATATGAAAACACAGGGAGCCAAGGAGCTTAACGAGACTTTTGTCAAAGATGTGGATGATGTAGCAAACGCGCTTAATAAAACTTTTGTTACTGATTTGAGCTCGTCACCGGAATTGTTACACATTGAAGAGCAATTATCGAAACTTAATCAAGCTGAGCAAACGCAACATATAATTCTGGAGGCTGACGAAGGCAATGACTATGAGGAGCAAGAACGGACCACCAAACTATAATCATGTTAATATTATTTGAATATGTATTTGTTTTACGCTTTACTTTTTTACCAAAACTCATCGTTTGAGTTTGTTTTTACTTTAACATTTATTTCGTTTTGTTGGAATATCAACTTTTTATTTATTCTAGTCAAGAGAAAATGCAGTTACGAGCCACTAATGAGCAACTGATGGCACGTCTTAAACAACTCTGGTCCAAATACAAGTCACAATTAGTACACAGGGGCAATGCCGAGCATAGCTCTGAAGAAACACCGATGCACGATCTAGACATTTTTCAGGTAATAATATTATTAATACTGATATTGATTAATTTTCCCCTTTCTCTTTCTCTTTCATTCTCTTTCTATCTCTATCTTTTTTCCGTTTCGTCTGTATGAATTGAAATACAAATTGTCTTCTGTAGAGAGGAAATATCTGCTTTACAATCGAATCTAGAATATTTGTCTAATCGAATGTTAAGCAATGAGGAGCATATGAGTAAATTAGATAATACACCACATGATTATGCTAGTTTAGTGCCTGGAAAAGGTAAATCTGAGTTTTGAGTTTCAGAAATGTGTGTCAAGATTCAACGAAAAAACACAAATATTTTGATATAAATTAACAGAAGACGGACACAGCACTTTGGCAGGAAATCCAACAAAAGAAACATAATCCTAACACTCATAACATACCAAAACTATGATACTTTTTGATGTTGCACGCAATTGGCAATCAACACTAATCAAAATTTTATATAATCACACAGCCGCCTATGACTACCAGACTTCAACATATGGCACCACAATCGAACCAATACAAAGCACAACATCACAACTACAACACAACAACCCAAACGATGACTACGCAGCTGCAGCAGAAACACCAGCAACAGCAGGACCGTCAACAGGAACAACAAATGAGAAGGCATCAACAGGACGCAAAGCAAGCATCTCTAATGTCCTCCCCCTTGATGGACTCAACGATAATGATGAAAATCTCAAGGACAACCTTGGCTTGGGCGAGAAGCAGCAGCAACAACAACGGGAAAGGGAGCGCGAGCAACAGCAAGAAAATGAACGACTACGAGAGCGAGAAGAGCGAGACAGAGAACTTCGAGAGCTGCGTGAGCAGCGTGAGAAGCGTGAAAGAGAACGGGAGCAGGCCGACCAGCAGCAACAACAACAACAACTGCAACAGCAAAGTGAACTCCAACGTCGCTACAGTAATGAGCCAAGCGAACATCAACAACAGCAACAACAACTACAATCCCTGCCCGAAACCAGTATCACCAATGCAGGAAGTGCCAACTTGGCTGCCTACAACACCGATTACAGTGCCTACGATCAGCAGCAATACGACGCCAGCGCCTATGACACAAGCGGGTATAGTCAACAGTCCTATGATCCCCAACAATATGCTGCGTATGACTACAACACTGGCGACTATGGACAGTCAGGATATCAGTATGATGCCACGCCAACAGCAGCACCAGCACCCACACCAGCAACGCCACAGCCAGCTTCATACCAAACCCCTCGCAGAGTCTCAACAGACTACAATCGTTCACCACCGCCACTCACAACGCCGACGTCAGCACTTACGCCCACATCTCCACCTACTTCAACTCCCTCCCCCACAGGAGCGAGCCGTCCACAACCGCGCGCGAGCAGTGGAACTGTGGGGCCAACAGTCGCCCCAGGAGCACTCAGCTCTAACAAATCCTCTTTGTCACAACAGCCTGCCCCGGCCTCCGCCGGAAAGAAGTAGTTGGAGTCCAGAGTCAAACGATTTGGAATTATCCATTAGTAGTCCAAGTTTAATGCGATATTCATCCAATGATGAAACATGTTCCGAGCTAGCTGATCTAAGTGAAACTTTTGTAATCGAGGTAGATGAAGATATCGCATTGACAGAGGATAGTTTGTCTCCATCAAACACTACAATTATCACATCCAGAAGATCTAGTGCTCCTTCGGCAGTACAAAATCATCAGCAGCGAAGTACACCCAATGAAACAGTCATTGAGACCAGCACAAAGTTTTCCAATTAATTAATCCAGCGTTTAATTTTTATACTTACAATCCAAATAGGCTCATATGTTTCGAAGCTTAAATTTGAATTTTTAAAGTTATTATTTTTACAAAATTAAAATTATACATTTACCAAATTTAACAATTAAAAAACAAATTCCAACCCTACATTAATAATTTACTGTAAAGGCTACCAGAAATTTAAGAAGAGGTAACAGTGTTTTATAAAAAAATGTGTACATATAAATATGCCTTATATTTACAACTGCATTAATCAACCTTAACATGAGGACACATATCGATAAATATACTTGTGGTCAAAGCTAAGAAGAATATGCAATATCTGATGAGGTCAAGAATCAGCATCTATTTGAAAAGTTAGACGTTGGCATTTAAATGAAAAGATTAATAATTTAACCGGCAAAGAGATTAAATCTATGGACGGTACGCCTTCCGAAGATTAGTATATGTCTTTCCTAAGCCAGATGGCCCTATTTCAAGGAGTGATATCTGGATAGGCTGATGCTATTAATCGTTTTCCATTCCATTCCCACACGTGCGATACAATCGATAGCCTCGCGTTACCTAATTGAATCGGACAAGGCTCCTGTTTTTCTGTGGTAAGGAAGCAAACAGTATACAAGCTCATATCAAGTTCAGGAGAAGTTCCCACTAGGAAACTGTTGCTGGGCTTTGAAATACCGTAAAACGTGTGACGCTCGTTCAAAACTATTTGATTGGACTGCAAGTCAAAAGATGGTAAATAAATAGATTATTCGGTATTCACATATTCACTTTACTAAATCAGTACTGCAGTACTACCTTGCCCATTTCTAAATGTTTTATCCAACCCTTGTAGTCAATGTGTCCTTGTTGCTCTTGTTCGGCAAAATATAACCAATTGTGCAGACCCAAAATATTGTGATTCCGAACTTCCGCCATGAACACATGCTCAAAACTGGAACTGCCTACAACGTTACCACCTCGTGAATAAGGTGTAAACCACAGGTCTTGCAAAAGTTTAAACTGCTCATCATAATCGCGGCTGACAATACCTTTCAGTAATGCAACAAAAAAATAAAAGAATTATACGTTCCTTTGCAATACTAATTCTATGTACCCTTATGAGTTAGATATCTCATTGCAAGCTTCATAATTCTGGTATTCATTATTGCTCTAAGAAAATCATGCTGCTCTTGTTCATGCTCTGGTGTTATGTGCTCTGCTACTGCCACATCTAACTCATAGTTATTAAATAATCGCAAGAGTAGAGCTGTTGTGGAATTCGAATCTCTGGATAGCAGGTCCTGATGAAGTTCAAACAGACTAGAACAAATGAAACATATTCTAATTAAATTATGTTGCAAAAATTGTTACCCATACACCTACTTTTTAATAATTTCATTAACTATAGGTTTATCTGCTTTTTTGGGCTTACCTCTTCGGTGCTTTATCGTCATGTGCTCCTGATGTGGTCCTACCCTGAAGATTTAATTTATATATATAAGGGCTTGACGCAGATTCTTCTGCATACAGGGATTTAGATAAACTCAAGACATCATCTGGTGAATGTGGTAATGGTTTGCTGTGAAAATACTCTATGCAAGAAAGAGAACGAAGTTGGTGATTTAAAGTTTGTTTCAACAATCAAAGAGAAATAGAAACTCACCATAGAAGTGCCAACTTAAGATGCCGACTGTGATGAGCAGGGCAATAATTACAAACCTTTTTAGTTTTTGACATTTCTCGCTGTCTATGTTGGTATTGTTATTATTAATATTCCCCTGCATGGTTATCTAATAATATGATTTGTTACACTTCTCTCTCTTCTTTCTTGTTATAAATTTAATCCAGCTATTGTATATATGTATTTATATGTTTACTTTATAAAAACCACTATCTACGGCAACTGTCTAAATATCACTGAAAAAATATGTAAACCGCTCCAGCTGGCGATCTACTGTACAATAGCTGAATATGACACTCCTCCGTTCATAGTGCTTAGACACACAATGACAGAAGATTACGCATCGTATCATTTAGGCGTGACATCAGCAATGCGCTTATAATGCGGCTGGTTCTTTTTGACTGTTTTAAATGCGTATATGATCAGAGTAATTTTGCAAAACTCTAAATAATGATGTACATACATCTATATCCAATTTTATTACAGCGTCTTATATTAAGAAGTTGTAGTCTTTAAAGTTTAGGTTTACTATATTCTAGCTAGTAAAACTATTCGGTCAGAATATAAACTATCATTAGTTTCTCTGATATATTGCAGAACGCCGAGATGAGATTTTAATGACGTCAATAAGACCCGAGAGCTTTAGATTTGCTTTGCTATCTTTAGTTGAATTCACATGGATGATGTCCACATTTTTTATTCAGCGCTTGCTCTCAATGGGGCTCACGTTCTCTGGGGGATCATTGTCGTCCGTTAGTTTACTTATTTGTTTTTGTTTTTTCTCCACTCTTATTTTTGGTCTGTGCTTTAGTTTTCGTTTTCATTTGCATTTGGTTTTTCGTATGTATTTGCTATAGTTCTATGCTGCTTCTCGGGTTAAGTTCAAACAAACGTTGAAAATATTACATTTATTTATCGACATATGGTAAGCACAGTCAACAAACTCGAACTCACACAGTTTGTACCAATGTGTTTGTTTCACCAATTTTATTAACGGCAAAAACCTTAAACGGCTATAGAATGAAAATGTGTATTAAAGGTATCAAAATGTGTGAAATAAGTAGAAGAAAACGTTTTTGACCGCATAATCGACATATTTTTGAGTGGATTAATGTACAAGTCCTGCCCTATGAAAGTCAGAGATTAAGTTTGTTTTCCATTTAAATCAATACCCCTTTTCTCCTTAGTTTGAATAAAATTACAAATGATTTTCTTTGGAAATGTTTGAAGTACATATGGAAATGAATATATTTTGTTACATTAATACGTGTAAATGTTTTACTCTATGTGAATCAAAAGGGTTGAGTTGGATCGATGTCGTCGTTAAAGTACTTGTGTAATTAAAAAGCACATAGAATTTCATATTTTACATGATTTTAAAATAGTTGTTCCACGGTATACCAAATTCATTTTCTACTGCATAAATACTCCTTAATAATACTCCTGCTGTTTGTTGCCGAGTTTGCTTGTATATATATGTACGTAATTAATTAGTATTGCTGTCTCGAATACTTTATAATTACGCCCAATTTTGGCATAAACAATAAAACAGGAAACTGTTCATGAGATAAAGAAATAATAATAAAATACACAATAAAAAAAATTCTACGCGTATTGTGTTGGATAATTACAAAATTAGATATTCGAAGTACAAAGTATGAAGATAAATATGGAAGGAAGGAATTATCGACGCAATAGATGCTCTCTATGTGACCCAACAGTCATATTTCGTTATTGTTTATTATAAATGCCAACATAATAAAAAATAGATGGATTTGTGACAGCTTTGTCAATGCTTCTCACGAAACATGCAAAATATTCATTACAGGAAATTTACGAAAACCAATATATGTATATAAATTATTACTTTTCAAATTGACTGCACGAAAATATAATGACTAAAACCGAAAAAGGACAAAGGTTAAAGGGTAAACTTGTTAAATAGCATGTACTCGGTCTTCAAAAAAAATTCAATTGAACAGACAAGAATTTCGCAATTGTCCGATTTTTTTCCTTTATTATTTATAAATATTCAAAAATATTAATAAATGCATTTTGTTTTCCATATGTACAAATAAGTACATACGTAGAACTAGAAATATATTGTTAATTGATTAGTTCATTAGTTCGTTTATTTTTCAGCTCACGCAATAAATTCCGTAGTCGGCGAAATAATCGTTAATTATACAAATTTCTGTCACTCCCTTTCCCCCACTAGGGTTTCAAGTAAGCTGATATTGCTTCGGTTATTTGTAGTTTCGTTGCCTTCTTCGGAAATCTTCTTTATATAGCCTGCAAACAGGTCGCTGATGCTGCTCAGTATAGATTTCTACGTTGTTGGGTGCGGTTCTAATTTGTGCGTGTGAGTTTTAAACAAATTAAGTGTATTCGAAAATTGATTGTTTTTATTGCTCATTGTGATGAGCAATGTTAAATTTTAATCGTATCAAAGACAGTAAATATATTAAACATGTTTAGTATAAGGTCATAAGAGGCAAATAACAAATGTGGAGCCACTTATGTTCTGTGGGATCAATGCAGATAACAAATTTTATAGTATTTGCAATTTTCCGAAGACATGACATTGATATTTAAATGTTATATAGTATCAAAGATAAGACTGTTATACAAATGCTTGCTTATCATAAATCTCGTACGTTTCGTTTTTTTTTTTTTTTTTTAAATTGCTTTGCTTATTTCTTTCAATAAAAAACGTTTATAGTCATTGTCATGACTTCTTCGATAACCTAGTGGAAATTTAAAACAAATAATGTTTGAAAGCTCTTCAAGTGCTCCTACATTCAAAAAGAAATCGGTTAAGTTAAGATTTAAAAAAAGTTTATAAAAGCTTTAAGTAGCTCTATCAAGGCACGTTCTCTTAATTTGTTTACATCGCAATTTCGTTCTCTGCAAGCAATTATTGGTTTAGCTGAAAGAGCAAGCTTTGTGAGAGTCGCCTTTGTTGTAACTTCAGACGGTCCACAGGTGGCACTTGACCATAATCTCTACACATGTATGAATCATACATGTACGCGAAAGTTGTGTCATAATTGGGGCGACGTTAAGGATATTTATATACATAAATTACTTGGTGATGGGGAAATACGTAAAATGTGCATTTACACTATAGAAACCCCTTTTGTTGTGCGCTTCTGTCATTTGCTACTCTCACTCTCTCCACACATTTTGTTTTTGGCGCGCACTACAACACGGACAAGAAGCACATATATATGTATATAAAAGTATGCGTCTGCCGGCAGAGAGAGCAAAAAGAGCTAAAGAATTTCATTTGATTTTTCAACCGCGCTCAGTATACAATTTGAACGCGACGCGTGCGGTTCGCCCATTTAAAGTTAACGCATATAGCAGCCATAATCAGATCAATCATAACATCAAATTTAATAACAAAAGCCAGAAAAGAAACCACAAATTATAACAATAAATACAACAATAGACACACACGCAAAAGTTACAAATATCAACACAAGTGGAAAGAATAATGAGAGATTAGGGTAAATAAACAGATATTTGGAAAAATTAAGGGAACTCTTTAACTTTTTCACTTTTGTTCGAGTTTTATTCTTTTGTTCAACAGGCAACAGCTGATTTAAATTAGTTTCTCCTGCATTCTTAAGTTTATTCGCGGTAACCATTAAAAGGCGCATAAATGTGTGCTTCAAATTTATAGATTTCTTACAGTGTCCTTGCTAAAACAAAATTGTTGAGATTTGGCTCAATTGTCTCTATATATGTACATGACGCTCCGTGATTTTTAACAGACACTTTAGAGAAAAAGTACATTTTGAAATGTAAAAACGTTTTAAACTTTTTTTTAAATAGTTGATTGAAATCAAAATGGCAACAGTTGTTCAGTTTTTTAAAACAAATAATATAGTTTTCAGGTTTTGTGCCAGAGCGCTATGTCAGAATTTACAGCGACACTTGAGTGGTAGCATCGCACACATATACAAACACAGACGAGGATGAAACGGCACTTTAGCAACACCTGGTCTGCCTGCCTCAGCTCAACACAACTGTCTAGTAGCTGTCCATCAAGTTTGCCTTAATTTAATTAAGCGCTCAATGTCCTTACACAGGTATACCTGAACACAGAGATACACGAGAAAAGACACGGGCACAGTTCTTCAGCGACAAAAAAGGGACCACTTGTTTGCTTTTCAATGTTGAAATAACATTTTGGATTAGGAAATTGGAAGCTTATCGGACACATCTTTTGATATTAATTTTTCAAAGCCCCTGCGTATTTTTTCAAATTACCATCTACGCTACTGTTATAGATACAAAGCAAACACTTGATTTGTGGCTGCTTTTTTCACTCTTGACTGCAACATTCACATATACACACATAGGTATAAACATACACTTACAGGCCTCTGCTGCCAACTACAACCACAAAAGCCACAGGCCATTTCGTCATGAAGGATATTACAAACGAACAAATACACACACATACATTGCCCGAAGGGGGCTTGTTGTAGACAAGGTTATCCCAGTGATGGCAAATTTTTATAGTAGAATTCGTTACTCCTCGTGCTCAACAACTATCTCTCTTACCCAAGCTGCCAACAATTACATGTCGGCCACCTGCTGCGGCTTGCACTTGAGTCTATTTTCCTGTTATTCTGTTTGTTTATTATTTCTACCATTCCCTCATCGCGATGCGTACATTTATATGTACATATATGTATGTATGTATTTCTGACCTATCTGTCAGTTCGTAAATTTTTAATAAACTTTTGTGGGAAAAACTTTTCTTTGACTTTTCATTCCACTTCCTCTTGTTGTTGCCTAAGTGCTTTTGCCATTAAAAATAAAAATGAAGAAATGCGAGGGTATCGTTAATAGTTTTGCCTTTTTAAGACAGCCCAGAACAGAGCGATTCTAAATATTATTTATTTATCCGATGCATTATTCACTTTCTTCTGCCTAGGATTTACTTTTAGGTTGCTTTTCTTGAAAATAATTGTCCGCTATTTGAATTTAAAAATTAAGATGTTGTTGGAAAAGGTAACAAACTTTCGTTGTTGTTGTTTACATTTCCGTTTCCGCATTGCTCTGTACATCTCTTTCTCCCTGCCTCGCTTGCTCTTCTCTATGTCTCCGTCTGCGTCTCTCTCAGTCAGAACAAGTGGAATGACAATTTGTGTAAACGATTGCGACCCACAAGTTTATTGCTCGCCCAGCAGGTTGAGATGTGAAATGAGGGTGAGACGTATTTATGTAGGCTGATCAGGGGCAAATAGGGGGAGGGGTTTGGGGACAGCTAATGAACTCAAAAACATGACCGGGATTTGGAATGATTAGAGATGGGCGACGAAAACAAGATGCAAGGCAAATCGAATGCTTGGGTACAACCATTGTACAATTAACCTAACTCACGCAATCATTTACATACGCAATGACAATGCAAAAAAAAAAAAAAATAATCCGAAGAGGAATGGGGCGCCGCATGATTTATTTATTTCTATATAATATGCATAGTATTATGTTTTTAAAAATTGTAATCTTTTGCAGCTGCAAGTAGACTTGAATCCCTGCTAGAGAGAAAGTGAGCTTAGACAAGAAGACATAAGAAAGATCTACAACGGACAACAAACATGAACAGCGATGAAGTGCAAATGATTAAAAAGACCTGGGAAATACCCGTGGCAACTCCAACAGATTCTGGAGCTGCTATATTAATGCAATTATTTACACGCTTTCCTTCCAATTTGGAAAAATTCCCGTTTCGTGATGTCCCGTTAGAGGAATTGAGTGTAAATATACCTAACATTAACATAGTTTATTCTTTAAGAAAATTAATGACACGATTCATATTTGCAGGGTAATTCGCGATTTCGTGCCCATGCTGGACGCATTATTCGCGTATTCGATGAATCTATACAAGTGCTAGGACACGATGGAGATTTGCAGAAGTTGGATGAAATCTGGACCAAAGTGGCCACAAGTCACATACCACGTCAAATCTCTAAAGAGTCCTATAATGTAAGTACGATGAAAGCCTGGAAATATAATAGAAATATAATCAAGCCTGTGTTTTTATGATGAAGTCATCCAATTTTGATCATATTTGCCAGAACAATAGCTTGTTATGCGCATCTGGTAAAAATAAATATAAACTTTTGTAACAATTTAACAAAGTTATTGATCCAAACACCATTTTCGATCGATAGTTTTTAAACACTAAACACTTTTTATGAAAATTAATATATTTTTTCTGCAAGGGTGTGCAAAGATTGCTAACCACGCTTCCTACGGAAACTGGCTAGAGAATAGAGAATTGCAAACTTATTTCTGTATGTTTTTTTTTTGTACTTTTCAGCAACTTAAAGGAATTATTTTGGAAATTTTGACTGCAGCTTGTAGCTTGAATGAGAGTCAAGGCGCAGTGTGGGCCAAGTTGTTGGATCATATCTACGATATCATTTTCAAGGCAATTGATGATGAGGGCAACGCCAAGTAGAGGAGGCTAACCGCAGGCCAGGCACAGGCACAGCTTATGTAGTTTTAAGTAAATCATAATCGTTAGAAATTCTTATTTTGTATTGGAATGAAATACAAGTTTCAAGGAAAAAGCAAAGTAAAAGAGGAAAACATGAAAATCCATACTTATATGCAAGTACACACACGACTGTACACACACTCACAGATTTATTGGAAAAGCTTTAACACATTGTCAATCCTAAGCACTAATTTAGACCATGCAGCTTCAAAGTGACATTCATTTAAGATTATTAATATAATCTTTTTCGTTTCTATTTGTTCCTCATTGATTTTGTTCAATTGTTTGTAAGTAGCAAAAAAACGAGAACAAATAAATAATTGCCTGAATAAATTCTTTATAATGAAGTGAAAAACAAATTATTCTTCAAAAGCCATACAAATTACCAAAAGCAGAGGAACCATCATTGTGATATAATAATAATAATAATTGTTTACTCTAATTCTCATATGTAAAAGCATAGAAGATACACTTGGAAAACCATTTCCAAGCCTACTCACAGACAAACATTTGCCTAATTGCTGCTGTCGCAAGCTTTTAATTTAGATGAGTTTTAAATGCTCTCACAGATACGCGCACACCTGCCTAAGCAGAATGCAAAGTCACCAGCAACTTTAGCCCAAGTTTATGCGCTTGCAATGGTAAACACGGCGTATGAGCTATATAGTATTGCGCATACGAGCTGATTACAAATTCATTTCAAAATTTCTTTATTCCAATGAGATAATAAGAAAAGCAACAGTTTTTTGGAGAAACAAAAACACTTAAATAGTCTTTTACCCTTAAGACTGAGACAAATTGAGCTGACGAAATGCAATAAGTATTTATCTGGCTGTTAACTACTACAATGCTTCTAAATAACTTAATGGACCTGCTGGATGTTTTTTGCTTTTCAATTGGGGCGTTTCCCACTCTTCCCAAAGACATCATACCTACTACCTCATTGTGCTGTTGGCTATAGCTTAAGATAACAGTAATTGTAGTTTTAACATTCTGCTAACAGTTACTCTGTTAACGTTATCAACAGTCATTCTTATCACTGACATCTGGTGCCGTTGTTGAGTTTCTTGTTGGTTGTTGAAATTATTTCTGGGAGTCGTTGAGCTTTTAAATAGTTTGCTAATATTGGACTAAATGAACGAATAACAGTTTGACCAAAGCAACCGTGTATTTCACTTCGCTTTTTCCGGAAGGCAAACCGCTGACACTTAAAAAATCCAGCAACTATTTACCGCTCTTCAAAATCAGCGTATCGAAATATTTTTAAAAATAAAGTTTTTTAATACGAATGAATGTAGATTAATATTAGGAATATCAAATGCTGTGCTACACATCTCGGAAACGTATCGCAAGATTCGAAACAATAATTGAAGCTAACGTAACAAATGTTGTGCTCAAGTGCAAAATGATTTAAGCAGGTAATCATTGTCATACCCAACAAATATTTTAATAACAATAAGTTTATCGTTTCTTTCACGTTAATACGGTTATTTTAAATGCACCGAAACGAACAAAGGAGACTAAACCCAGGAGGCAAACACAAAAGAATAAAATTGATTGGTTAAGGTTTTGGAAGAATAAGTGAAAATGGAAGGTAAACTTTCAATGCATATCTTTTGCTGATAAAAATGGTGTTAGGATATTGATTTCATCAATTAATTAGGAATTGAAGTTCTCCTTCTTTCAAACAGGCGCTTCAACAACAATTTTTACTTCCTACAGTATGAGTAAAACAATATAGCAATACGACCCGTAGTACTGTCCGTTTTGCAGCATATGCCTTGTGAAGTATGCAGCACTTTAGACATAAAACATGGGCATTTCCACTTTGAAGCTTATGTGTGTATTCACGTGCATGTTTCTGACGCCAATTGCTTTTTGCCATTACAATGCAAACAAGAGAGTAGAAAGTAAAATGGTTTTCGGGCACGCCTTGTGCCACCCGCACGCATTCAAACATGATAATAGTACGCAAATATTTGGATACATTATTCAATTTGTAAATTGACACCTGGTTAAATAATAGTTTAGTGCTAATTTCTTCTCTCCTGTAAAGTTTTCAACTAAATTGCACAATCGATTTTCCAAAAGATAAAAAAAATGTCATCTAAGATTTCACAATCTTGTTACTCAGATAAGTCCAACATGTATAGGTAAAATTTTCCACTGACGTTTATTATTTAACATGATTAAACACAAATCTATGTAAAATGTATGGGTCTGCAGAAATTCAATTTCACACCTCAGTTGAAGATGTGCAAAAGAGTTAGTTTTGCATTTAATGCCCATATCATATAGGT
Source organism: Drosophila insularis (assembly GCA_018903935.1). Lineage (NCBI taxonomy): Eukaryota > Metazoa > Arthropoda > Insecta > Diptera > Drosophilidae > Drosophila > Drosophila insularis. Next base: position 159,984 of record JAEIFP010002295.1, on the reverse strand, counting down.
GTTTGCGAATGGCGGGCAGAGTTATATGACGTCAATGGACCAGAGACTACATTTGTAAAAGACAACGGCAAGGGAACTCTGACATTGTTAACAATTTTCCAAAGGTAAAAGAATAATGCACATTTTAATGTTTCTCACAAATTTAATTAATCATTATTTACGTGAGGCTAGATGCATTAAATATACATGAATAATATACAGGTGTAAAGACAATTAATTTAACTTCATTAATAAATCCTTTGGAACAAAGAAAATAATTATATATAAATATGACAAATGGGTATTTAAGTTTCATGCAAATTGTCCAGATTTAAAACCAATTTATAAAGATAAGACACATAAATTATGTATAAAATGAAAGAGAAACGAAACGTTCGATTTAAATGGCGAAACTTATATAAGTCAGAGAGACACTGAAGTTCGATATCAAAATTATTATTGTTTTTGTATGCATTGTCAACTATTTTTTGTAGGTCGTAATCTTATCAGCTCCTCCAGAGGCGAAAGCGTCGTCGCCCATTGATTGCACATTAAAAATAAACAAATAACTAAAAATAGACAATATACAAAATCCAATAAAGCAAAAAAGAAAACAGCATAGTACTATAATCGCAGACGAGTTGTCTTTGTGTTCTGGTTAGAATTTGTAACTTTTTATGATATTAACGACTGCTGCATTAAGAAATGCTTCAAGAAAATAGTTTTCTTTGCAATTCGGCTGAAAATTACTTTTTGAATAATAATCATTCATCTTTACAAATTATTTAAACAAATTTACTAATGTCGGCCGATCTGTAACTACAATCCTAATTTGTTTCACAGAATGAGTACCTGATAAAAGAAAATTTCCTAATAGGACCATGTGTTTAAGTGCCTGGATTTGTAGCAGAGTATAAGAGTTGGAGTGGTTTCAATGTTAGAACATGATTGATATGCCCTCTCAGCCAATAATTTAATTTTGAAGATACTAAAAATAAATAACTGCTTGATAAGATCAGATTACTGCTTAACTTCAATGTCTCAGTCAATTACGGAAAAATATGTTTCATTTCACTATATAAACAAGTAGATAAATATAAATATATTTAGGTATATTTATATTTTGTTGTTTATCAATGCAAATACTGTGCTTCAAAATGATTGATGTAGGGTATTTTTATTTTCAAGTAGTCACGGTGAACTTGATATTTACTGATATCATATCTGCCACATGACCTGAAAAAGTTTGATATCTTTTCTAACAAAACTTTGGCATTCTTCATTGTCTTGAATTGATTTTGCCTTAAGTAAACCTAAAGCCCAGCACAATGTCATATATTCAGGTTTGAATATTAACCGAAATTCATCATAGGAAAAGGAAATATTGGGACAAGAGAATTTCTGGGAATCAACTCTTGTTTTTATAACACATTATGGTCAAAAAAACATGCGTGAATAAATCGGTATAACAATTCTGTATTGTACTTTATTTATTTTGTAAAAATTTAATAATGCAACTTCACCAAATAGAAACGCAGTAGTTAAATTCTAAACTGAGATAATATCATAGAGATAAGTTACCAATTTCGATCAGAACATATAACTAGATAATGTGCATTATGTTTTTTAAAAACTCTTTATTCAACCATGGGAGCACATAACTTAATGATAGTTACTACCAGGATGACTAATATTTATAACCACTTTCAGGTGCTTTCTTCTGTATTTATATTATTTTTTGTATTTCTAAAAAAGCGAAACTGAATAAAAAAATCATACAAGTTCAATGCTTGTCAATACGATAAGATTAGCAATCGTTCTGAAACAACTAGACTTTGGCAGTGTGTTAACTACATTTTGACAAATTTCTTTTTGTTGTTGCTGTAGCTTCTGCGCGGCATTTACGGATAGCTTCTTATGGGTATGACGTTTTACTGTGCTGATAAGTTACCAAACATACTATTTCAATTCGAAGTGACGTCTGCTATTGGGTAAACACACTGGGGTGAAGGTCGTCTGGACTGTATTGAAACAGACAGTTTTCCAGAGAAATTGTGTTCACACCACTTTGATTTTACTACCAATAGCTACCACAAATAAACCGGACAATCGCAAAAGTAATTCCGATGAAATTGGCTTAAATAGTCAATACAGGGTGGGGCTCGGGGTCCTATTCCTTATCTCTCTCCCACACTATCAAAAATGCAACAAGTGGAAACGTTTTTGAACCGATTGGTGACAGGTTGAATGATGAATCAGCCAGCAGAACTACAACACCACCACCTTCAACCACGATCATCATCAAGTTAATCTTACAATAATGACAAGTTGCTATTTAGTAGTAAATGTGGTTGCTAAAATAGAATTATTTAATAATTGTCGATAGTCAAGGAAAAACAAAATGTTGAAAGATAGTCAGAAAGCCTATTTAACCTCCGTTTAATTTCAGTTGTACCAAGACGTCTGCATTTAAGACATACAATGTCTGCAGTATAAAAAGTCTGTATAAGACATTTCGCACTTTCTTTACATTGCATATTCGGGTAAGGTTACCCTTTAAGTAGTCGCGCCCACGTTGTGTGACAATGGCCCAAATAAAAAGAAACATATGTTGATAAATAATTTTTCCAAACTCTGGGGCCGTTTGGGCGTCGTAATAAAATGGACAAAACAATTTAAATAATACAAAATATTTAATTTTATCTTAGGTTGATGTATTAACAAGAAAAAAAAAAACAAATATACCAGATATGAGAGGAGTTAAATAAACTAATTTTGCCTAAGGCTATAAGACAGCAGTTATATAGGCCCAAAAAAAGCGAGGAAAAAGAGAAGAAACAAAATGGCTTTGAAGTCAACCGAAGGATTCTATAATGACCAAGCATTTTTTACAAATTGGAAATTGAAATTGGAATCAAACCAAATGATTCTTCTTCTACTAATCTGGCTAATATGCAGCCTAATTAGCTACAGCGATGGAAAATGCCGTGATGAGCCAGCGCGGGAGTGTGAAGCTATTTGTGATCCGAGTGGTTCAAACTGTACCATAAGAGCTTTAGTTCTGCTACCCAATGATGACATGTACCAGGCTTCATTGATGCGAGTCCTACCTATACTAAAAGTAGCTGAGCTACAGATTCGAACAAAAGCTATGATACCGCCTTATATTGATTTCGAATGGCTTGCCCATGATACGAAATGTGATGCATCCCTGGGTGTGATTAAGGCAATGGACGGTATTATTAAGCAATGTGCCCATGTTATTTTCGGTCCTGTTTGCGACTATTCGTTGGGTAAGATTTGAATATATAACGTAGAAATATGTAAAAAATGTTAAGTTTCTTCAAATTGATTTGTTAGCTGCTGTTAGTCGTATTACCAAATATTTTAACAGCCAGGGCACACCTTTGATTTCGGTGGGAGGTTCCACCTACGATTTTGAACAGAAGAAAACCGATTGTGGTGATGAGTTTTATATGTTATTACGGACTGGAATGCTCAGTTTTGAAACTATTTCGGAATTAACCATTAATGTTATGAAACGGTAAGTCTTAGAATAGCACACATAGAAATGTACTTACAGATATAATTACTATGTAGGCACAACTGGTCCAATTCCATTTTCTACTACGACCGAAATGGCCAGCGCAGTGTGGCTGGCTTACACACTTGTTTCCTAATGATGAAATCCCTTGGAATGCAGATGCGGAAGGAAAACATGACATTCTCACAATTTCCGTTTGAGCCGAATGTAGGCACAAATCGAACTGAGGAAATGCGCCGCGAAATTGGCAATAAACATGCAAGTAAGTCCGGTTTATATTTACAAAGTTTATATTATCCGGTATGTTGGTGAAGTTTTCTTGACCAAAACACTCTTTAAAAGCTGGTGGTGATAAAACGCGCTTAGTTAAGATAAAGACTTTTCCATAAAAATGAGCTTTTTCGCAATCGCCACGTTTGTTTACTTTAAAACTTGCCAACAGCTGTTAAATCGCAAAACGCCGGCTTTGCAGAACTTACACTTGCAATATTTCGAATTTCGATATCGACAAAAAAAAACAAAGGTACAAATATTCTCGAGACTTTTTTGTAGCCATAGAAGCCGGTTATAAACCGTTAGGTGTGCATCACATCGAACGCGGATTAACAAAACTAAGCACAGTAAACTACGGTGTTTTTTACCCCACGACAGCATAAAGCGAATTAAGTGATTGATTGAATCTACAATAATTATTGAATAATACATACATATGTACATAGTACATGCATACATACAGAAGGAAAGAAAAGAAAAATTGATATAGTGTGTGAAGAGTTGTGAAAAAAAGTTTTTACCAGAAATTGTAATTTTCTGGAAAATATATTCTTAATTATACATACTTGCAGCATTCAACGAATTTGACAAGCCAAAGCTGCAGATGTGATAAATGATCGTAGATACAAACAATGCAGTGTTAAGTCGAAACACACAAAAAAAAAAAAAAATAGAAGGAAACAAAGGGTTACAAAGAAGAAACAACGTTTTTAAATGTTTCAATTTGGGCTTGCAGCATTTATCAAAGGCATTCAGTTCATATTTATTTCCTTTTTTGCACTTTTTCATTTTTCTTACTTTGTAAATGGCTACACCATTTCTCATTGACATTGCTTTAAATGTCACAATTTTTTATTCTATTTTAACATTGACAAGGTATTAAAGCCGACTTGAGCCACAATAGATTAATTATTTCATCAATTTTATTATATTATTCAAATTGCCTAATTTTATGATTATCCATGGATCAAAATGTTCGCATAGTAATGCGAAGCTGCGAGACCAAGGAAAACTTTGTAAATATTATGGCAAAACTCAATCCTGAGTTTTCAGTTTCTTAGAACATTTAGAATTTATTTTTATCAAAATAATAAAAGGCAGCCAGATGTGAGTTTTCTCTGGGTTTCCAAAGTTGAGAGCTGGTTATATGGTTGTTTGTCTTTTCACAACGATCTTATATAACTGTTTTTATAACAATTTTGGACTTAAAATAAATAATGCAAATCTATATTTAAAATAATATATGCTCCTATATATATAATCTTTGGGTTTCAAATGTCTAATCATGAATCTACGATATATTTATAGTATTAGCACAAAGAAATGTAATGTGCCCAAAAAAGTATGCTACATATTTTAAAGGTTTACTTTCCGTGTGGTAAAAATATAGCAACGACCAAAAAACTTTGACTACTATGTTTTTAGGCATATTTTTGTCTTACAATTAGCATTTATTGTAATACATTTTTTTTTACTGCTGGTCAAACAAATAAAAACGGAACATTTTATTGTCATGACGTAACGATAAAATAAATATGCTGACAATGCAGTGTGTACCTTTATTTACAAATACATTTGTGTGTGTGCATGCGAATGCAAAAGTTTTGTCTCGTAGTGCGTACTTGGTATATATTAGTCCGACTATTATCATATGTATGCTAAAGTAAGAGTTATCTATGGAGTAACAACTTTTAAACATAAAAATTGTATTATTTTGTGCATTGTAGTTAAACATTTGCACAATTTATGTATATACTATAAACGTGACACAACAAATATGTCACTACCTGCAAAACGCAAGATACAAGTTGAGTAAAATCCAAAAAAAAACATGTATTGTGGTTTAACAATTGAAAGAACTTTCACATTTAATTCATGCATGTATTTTACTCTTCCGACCCAAACTTCTTAAAATTTTTTTGACAAATGAAAGGAAACAGATTACATAAACAACAACAGGTACTGCGCATTGTGTAAATATGTAGGGATAAACTTTAATCACACTATGATGATTTCATTTTGATGAATAAATGACTAATCTTTTATTTTTTCGATTTAAGCACTTGCTATTTATTCAAGAAATCATTGCTTTAAATACCTCATTGCATTCAGCTATTTTCGTTAATATTTAAGATGTAATTTTATGTCTTCTTTGGACATTGTTGTATTTATTACCTTATACTGAATAAAATTGTTCGCTATTCGAAAGTTAAGTTAAGTAAAATGACAAACTTTCGATTTTAGGGTTCTCTTTGTCCTCTCATTTGCGCCAAATGATTGTCTTCGTTATAGAGTTCTTTACTTCGTCTCCTATGCTGTAAGTCTACCAACTGTCATAAGTTTTCTCAGAATTTAAAAGTGTGCACTCATAAGAAGAAGGAAAAAAACATTTTTCAGAATATTAACTTTCAACATTCTAGGGTACACTAAGTTTCATTCTTAAACTTTATAAAGAACAATAATTTCCCCCTACTGGAAGTTTTACCATAGAATATGCAAATTATTTTTAATTACTTTTGCATTAGACCTTCTTTTCATCGTTGTTAGTTGGGTTACCGTCGTTTTTTAGTATAAGTTGTTATTATTCTTTGTGGTCAAAAACTAGTTTATGGCCACTTCATTTACTGCAAAAACTCCATTACCAATTTCTCTTGGTTTCATCTCTTAGAAAATAATAAATATAATTATAAATAATATCAGAGGGCTATTATCAAAGGATAATACGGGTTTACCCTCAGCCTCCAGGGCACGAAAAAAGAACGGCTTATTGTTCTCCATGTGGTCTGTTGTTTTGGCTGTTGTGAGTGCACAAAATATGCCACTTAACTGCATTTTCCACTCAAGTGCTTCGAAAAGCACTGCTATTTCCGTGGGTTTTCTCATTTTCTGTTAGGATATCGGATCACTAAAAACGGCAAAAAAAAAACGTTCCTATACAAATTTGTTTTTTTTATTAGATAATTTTTTATATAAAATAATTTTCTTTAGCATAGAAAATTTAGTTCTCAGTACAGATTTGTTACTTCGGCTTATATAAAATGTAAAGGAGCCCAACTTTCCTGGACACTTGTTTAATAAGAAATGGAAGGGTGTGGATGGAAAAAAAAGGTAGTTTAATGCATACTTAATTACAATATCTCTCGCATCTGCTGAGTAAATAGTCATGTTCGTTGTTTGTTAACTTGTTGCTCATGTTTATGACAAATTTAATTTGATGTATTAAAAAAACTTTTCATTTCATTGGTTGGCTTTTATTTGATAAGTTCAAAGTGCCCTCGTCGTGTTCTTTTTCGAAGGATTGGCTAAAATTAAATTAATAATAGTATTTGGTTGCAGAAAAAAGTCCACGTTATTCTTGAAACTTTTCGTTATATCGGCCGCCATACAAACAAACTCATATCATCTGCCCTATTGCCACCAGTATGATAGATGACATTTGCCGCTGCACATACGCCATGAGTTCAGCGTAAGCAAAGACAAGAAATTGTAAACTTTTGCGTCATGTCATGACCACAAATCGGATTTGGTAGCTTCTTTCCAGCTCTGTCCGTTGAACCCACAAAATTTAGGATTAAATTCAATTACAATGGCATTCGGTTGTTAGTTTTGCAGCAGTTTTGCATATACCTAACTTAATTTTTTACATCTTGTGACATTTAATATTGCTGTCTATTATCGACTGGTCGTCCTATTTACCGTAAACACGTATAACAATGTGAAAAAGAACAAACCCTTGACTCCTCCTTTTTTCTCATTCTTTTTCCACCCATGACTGATGACCGACTTGACCTCATAACAACTAAGTAAATTATTAAGTGACTACAATTTTCGCAGAGAAGAAAATAGACAAAGTTGTAACCTATTTAAAAACGCAGCATATATCGACATTTTCAAATAGTTAACAACTAGAATTATCTAGTGGCATACATATATAAGTATAAACCAATTTCACAAATTTCCATGTTTACACCTTTTAGTTGATTCAATGAAATCAGGTTCAAATAATAAAATTGCTTTGCATGTTGTGCTTTTTCCACATTTTCGCCAAATGCCAAGTTAAGCAGAGCGTATCTAATGAACAAATACATAGAGAGAAAATAAGAAACAGTTGTAAACTAGGATATAGGATATTTTGGCTGCCAAACATTAAATATTTAGCAACGCTAAGATTTCAATCAAAAAACTTATATGTATATATATATTTTTAGTTGTCTAATTTTCACAATTGTGGTTCAATTGAAACGGAAAAAGATTGAATTATTCTTATACTTCTACTGCAGGAAGAATTAAAAATCCGTTGCCATCCCAGAAATCTGGCAATCAACTGTATCCCCTTGAACCCCAACTATGCCATATATCGCATCACATGAAGGACAAGGACAACCTAGAGCAGCTGTGGTTGCTTTGGGTTTTCTGTTTGGGTTTCAGGTTGTGGTGGGGTCTATGGCCAAATTGCCTGTCAGGAAGCCGCAGTGCATCATTAACACAACAGCACTGGGATAATAATGCCGGCGACAGATGTGGCCATCGCTCAGTCGTCGAGTGGACATGACTAACTACTCCAGAATAGCCGGAAAAGTTCTGCTGAATAATAAAATTAAACCACTGAATACTCTACAGACTAAAAATTAGAGTGCTTTTGCAACTATATTGGCAGTAGTTTTACATGCTGACATGCGGTGATGTTAACACATTGACTACTTGAATAGTACCCAACGTTCACATAAGGAAATGGTCTGGACTTGGTTTTTTTTATCTTGGTTTGTATTTTAATACTCCAAATGGACTTAAAATACTTCCATAGACAACTTTGCATAAAAAGTGAATTTTTGAATAGAATTGAATAGATCATCACGTTTGTTTGTATTTCTTTTAGCTTATTATTAATTATTTAACTTATTTTTAATTTATTAAAATACCTATTCCAAATATTTTGGCATAGCATTTGGAAATAGATTTTAATGTGTTGATGTAAAAAAAATATTAGGCTTCGTAAATGGATTCAACATGATGACAAGAATAATATTGTTAGCGTGAAAGGACTGAGAATCTCTTAACTTGCTTAACCAGATCTAAAGATAATTGCACGAAAATAAACAAACAAAAAATACCACACTCATATACACTTAGCTGTCAAATGCATACACATGTCTGTTTGTGCAAAAGAACAAAACACAAAAAAACATCGCATACTAGTTATTCTGTGAAGGAAAAATATATACCAGGGATCTACTTGTAAACGAGTTATTTGTGAGATTTTATTAAGCTTTTCCTTGTTCTTTTGCAACCCCCAAAGCAATAGGAATTTTTGTTTGGTCAGGCATAATGGTAGAAGAAATGACATTGTAAAACCTGCAATAACATAAAAATAGATAATACTTAAATACCATATGCAAAATTTAGAGTTTAGAAACATTTTGTACTACAGAAAACCGTTCTTTATAAAACGCGATTAATGTTAGAGGATTCAAGAAATATAAAAAAGAATCCTGCCTGTATTAAATAAAACAAAAAAGGACAATTTATTCAATCGATATTTATACGTACATTTCCCATTGTTTTAAGCAGATTTTGCGGTCTATTTGAAGTAGAACTTGAGCCGTTGCTTGTTGTTTTGACATGTTGATATTGCCTTGGGGTTGGATCTTTGGAATACGACGTATTGCACATATTTACCACAATGCACGGCTTTAACTGGTGGCCTGCAAAAATAATTAATGTTGACAAATAGATGAAACAAAAATAATAATATTTTAAGAAACATATAAACTATTCACTTATTTTTTATTTGTTTGTCATTAAACCGTCTGTTAACACTATGCGGCGTATGCGTAATATATTTTAAAAGCCAGTCATTGTCCTGGTCTGCGCTTGTCCGTTTTTGCTATGCAATCAACATTGGCATTCTTTCAGCTCTGAAGCTAACCCCCTCTTCTACCGCCTTTTTATTTGTTGTCTGCTATTTCCATTTGTCAGCCAGTCAGCAAGGCAAAGAAGAAGTAGACGAATAACGGGGGCAAACAAGCAGCAGATGCAAAAAGCGAGCAAGTGCGATGTACTTAACATTTCTACCATGCAACCAACTTCATTTGACTCATTTGCGCTTCATTTACAATTTATGCGGGAATTGCAACAGAGGAACAGTAAGAAAAATAAAAATAAAAATAGCAATTACACGTTCAACTTTTAATAGAACTTGTGCCAATAAAAGGCTTAGAAATATACTGAATGACTTTGTAATTTAATACACCAAAGGCTCTGTAGGAAAAATAAATCCCCCCTTTGTGTTTCTCATTTCGATTGCAAATCTTTTCAATATCAAGGTATTGATGCAAGTTACTTTCTTTCAATTGGTTCCATGATTGAAATAGCGTACTTTCCCTCTCCTTCTTTACATGTCTGACTTAAAGTGTATAAGTAGTTAGCTGTCTAGTTGCCTATCAATTGCACCTCCACAGAATTTTGAATTGAGTTGAATGGGTGTCAAGGAAGATTCTAATTTATCATGAAGAAAAAAAGCCGACCTGGAGAAAATTTTTACACATAATAAAACACTAAAAGAGACATACCAAATTTAATGTCTATAGAATAGTCATTGAGAAAAGCACTTTTGTTTAAATTGCACGACTGAAGAAGGCGTGGCAAAAATTTGAAATATACTCGAACACTATACATACTGCACGAGTCTACATACCAAATTTGGTACTTCCAGATGTCATAGTCTCCAAGATCTAGGTCTTCATACGGGCAGACGGACGGAAGGACAGACGGACAAGGCTAGATCGACTCGTCGCTGTTGATGCTAATCATGAATATCTATACTTTACTCTTTCCTACTCTAACGCTGCTATCGTTATCATATACTAGCTAATGCCAGAGAGCGCCACAAAACGTGAGATAGAGAACTGATCATATTATTTCCACGCTTTTTTTTCTCTTGCTGTAAACTGGCCTGTAGTTATAAAGTAGATAGATAATGCGAGACAGAGAGAGCAATTCTAACTTTTGTCGCTCGTCACTTTCCCAGGGTGGTGTAAAATAGCAGGAACTGGGGGAACGCATTTATAGCATTTATAATTATTTTATGATAATCAATTACATGGTTTTAAACAATTTCTTTTTTAATTTTCAAAACCCCTTATTAGCAGGGCTGATTAAATTAGGCACATAGATCAATCTGAGAGATACAATGCACTTTATACTTCGGATCAAAAATAATATACCTGTTTCGCAAGTGTATACGCATTTGTTTTTTACTTGTAAAGTAAATAAAGTGCATGCGGGCAACACTTTATGACTGCTACGAAACGTATGTATAATATGTCCTTGTTGTATCTCAGTGTGTGATTAATCTACGCAAATGAACACAACCAACACCATCAACATGCAACACCAAAAGAGTAGAAAACGGAAGACTAGAATGCGAATTCAAGTGAAAATGGGATGGGAATTTCGAGTGTAGTTGATATTCAAATTGGATTTCCACATGTAAAAGACAACAACGAGGACCGAGACAGGGAAGTTTGCATAGTGGTAGTAGAAGAGTTAAGGGGGAGCGTACTGTGTGTTGAACACACGAGCTCACAAGTTTAAGTTCGAATTGCTTTGTTTTGTGTTTATTGGATTACGACTTTTACGCATACAGATATGATTAGCATTTACATTGGATCAATACTAAATATTATTCAGAGTAGATAAAGTCAACAGGGTTAGCTCTAACTGTCTAAACAAAAGCATTAACTGTAAGACATTTGCTATAATTTCGGTTATGTTTTCAACCAGCAGCTAGAACAAGTTTAATAGGAACAGATAAATATTCATTTGAACAATTACAATTTTTATAGATTGTGCTATACCGATGCGCTCTGTTTTACGTTTCCTGAAGATACAAACCTTTAAATAACGACTTGGATTCAGATGCATTTTTCCTCGTCGCTTTAAATTTACCTTATTACTTTATGTATGTATATTAAATAGTTTGCGAACTTTTTTCACTCTCTCGCTTTTTTAAAATATTTTTTGGTCAACAGTGGGTTAACAAATGTATGAGATCGTTGTAGTCGTCGTGGTCGTCGTCGGAGTCCGAATCCCAGTCTAGTATAGATCGTTTGACCAGTTCGGTTTTCGACTCGAGCGTGTGCGAATCGCAAATAAAACAGCGCACGGAACGGAATATCAAAAAGTCGACAAGATTCGGAACGTGCGTTTTTCTAACACAAATGGCAATATCAATCACATACTCAAGCCTACATATGTATGTAGATATTTAAAAACCAATATTCAAATTGCAACGGCCTTTAAATTTTGTGTATAATTGTTTTGTATGAGAGAATCTTGTGTACCTAAAAAAGATAAAGCACACCAAAACAGACGCCGACGTCTTTGAAAATAATTAAGAATAAATAAGACAACAAATTATTCAGTTGTGATAAGATATAGAAAACGCATAATTGAAAGTGAATGTACAACAAAAGAAAATGTGTAATTTGAGAATTCGTTAAAGTTAAAGGGAAAATAGAAAATGTCGCTGTGAAAAAGTGTGCCTTTTTTTTATTTATTTTAATCATCAACTCTTCAGAAGAGGGCTAAAAAGAACAAACACTTGGACGTGTGACTAAAACTCTCTGCAAATTAATGCTAATCGAATGTAGAATTATTTAATTATTATGATCATAATTATGTGACATAAGAAGAGAAGAGATAAGATTTGATCCGCAAATTGTTGGTGTTTTTCAATCATAATTGTATTAAACTCTATATTTAAGTTTCTTTTTTTCTTTATGAGCCTTAAACCATCTCCAATTCCGGTCTTATTATTGGTCGCCAAACTTGTTTGCTTTTACAAAACCAAGAACAAAATCGTTTTTTGAACTTGCATTATTAACATTTTTTTATTGTATTGTGTATTGGTTTAAAACAAGAATACACTAATTTGAAAAAACCCTGCCCCTAAATACACATTAAGGTCAAAGACGGCAAGGGTATAAAAGGTTCACCTAGCTTTACTTTGTAATTTGAATATTTTCCGTACTCTTCATCCTTTATATGTGACCAATTCGGACTCGTCCCAGCCCATCAGCCCATATTTTCACCCTGCTCGGCCGGCTGAGGGCAAATAAAAAAATTACAAGCAGTAATTAAACGCCCACATCCAAACTTGGTAAAACTAATTTATGTTTAGATTCAAATACAGCTGTACTTACTCAAGATATAGGTGAATTCGCCAGCAAGTTTACCGTTGAATTCAATTCGTTTTCTGAAGCGATTTATAAAAAACTTTTCCATTTTACCAAATTGTCTGCGTTTGCTTAGATTACCTAACTCGACAATAATGAGCGTATTTTCGTTTTTTAGCAACAATACAAGCTATAAATAAAATACTTAAAGAGAATATGCAGCTCATATTTCTTTAAAGACATAAACAACAAAAATACGTTGACAAAAAATTGTTTGACAAATAAAGACAGTAGATATAAACGTTGAGAAGGTTAGGTACAATACAACTAAGGCAACAAAAAGTCACCCTACACATTACAAAAGTTAGAACTAAAATACAAGAAATTATTGCAAACTATTTTTCAATAGTGCAAATAAAGATAAATGTTACATTTACATGGTTAACGGTTTTAAGCATTATAAAATCATAATCAAATCAAATCACAGACAATCAAAACATATAAATAATTCGGAATCGGGTCCATTTGCATAATGAAACTAAATGGTTCAAAGTAATGAAAAAGCAAAACTCGCCACTTGAGTGAGTGTCAATGTCTGCGATAGGGTGCACACAAGCTGACACACACATACATTTACACGTCTTTGTATACTGAGTTAATTAATCTATAAATAGACACACAACCACTGGCCGAAATGGTGACAGGTGACGGTGACTGTGACGTTGACCGCACTGGACAGCTCGTTGACCAGTTAAACAAACGTATTAATAAAGCGTGAACTTCATTAAGTCAGAGGCGAGAGAAACAAAAACACACTTAACATAAAAAACACAGAAAATGATGCCAAAACTAACTGTGGGAATTCGATATTAAAATCCCATAAATCACTTTTAAAGACTGAGAGAATACCAGAAACTTGAAATAACGGCAATGAATCCAGTTAACTAATCGGTCTATGTGATGCCATACAATCCGTTCCGATCTGCGTTTAATCCATTGCACGTGTATACCCTCAAGTCTAGATTGTGCAGAAAAAAATAATAAATAAATAAATAAAATAAAAAAGTATGGTGCTATAAATACTTGCTTAAAAAGACGCAAAAAAATATTGAAATTAATTTGAGAAAACAATTTGTATACCCTATATTTGTATTATAAACATACAGTATATAAACGTATATAGACTGAGCTGATCTCAATAGAAACCAAAAATCAAGAAAAATCTAACTTTCCAATGGCTTCATTGTCAGTTCGTCCTGATGGGTCATAAAAGTGTGGAATCTAGACTCTTATGTATAAGTTGTTTGGGATACGTCAGTAGGCCAATCAATTACAATTTGTTATAGGTATCTGAACGTCGACACTGGAATCAAATGTTTTTTTTACATATACCTACACTCAAATGTACATACTTATATCACAATCGCTTCTGCAGCGACTCGAGTGAATTGACCCATTTTTCTTTTACAATTTGGCAGCACAAACTGAGTCTGTCTTAAATGTACAGAAAACTGGATTGACGTTCAATTGCTCAATTTTGAGTATTGAAAATTTATAACCATCAACTTGTTGTGTGTCCATCAAATAGAAATTATGTGTAGGAAGTTTTGGATTCTGGCCGAAACATTTTCATTTGAAATGTACAACTGTTATGCAAATGAATTTATCATCAAAACCCTAAAAGTTTTCTGAATTTTCTTAAAACTGGAAGAAAAGTTGCCTTACAATTGTTGTTTCTTCAAAATATGGAAGGTCTCTAATTTCCAAGTAATCATTTACAAAATCTTTAAATACGCATACCTTTCTAAACTCCAAATTTCAATAAAAATCTATTTCTAGATAGACAAAACGATGAAAACAAATCAAGACATAACATAAAAAAAAGAGTTTTGTCTGCTTTCTTCCATATGCCAAAAGGCATAATTATAGAAGAGCTTAATAATTTGTATACAAATTTTAAAGCCAAAAAAAACTTTTGTAAACACCTTTCTTTATTCTATTTTATACTATCCCATTTACAAAGACCTGTGGGCTTTTCGTGGATATTTTTAGAGTTTGCGGTTAGAGTTTAATGAACGACTGGCTGGTCGGAAATTATTATGAACATGATGATATCAGAAATTTTGTCTAGAGATTTTACAAGCGGCTTTAAGTTACCATTTGCAATTTGATGACTCATTGTGCATAGAAGGGAGTAATTCTTATTTACTTTTCTAATTGCCGTTAAATTTGTATCGAATTTGTTCTTCCTAAAATTTTTAAATTTAGAGGGTGGCTAAATGTATCAAAACGAAAAACATTAATTCACTTAAGTGCTGATCGAGAGAAATTTTAATACCGCTGTTATTTTTAGCCCTCATGGTTTTGTTTTTTCGCCCTTGCAAAAGGGGTCAAACATCTCCGATCAAATAATCTATATACCTATCAGCACGACGAGAATGGATCGGACTTCTATATTATATAGCTCCCATATAAACGGCTCCCATAGTAATCGGTCCAAAACTGTGACTTTTAACAATAAGGTTTACAAGGTTGTCATAAAAATTAATATCTGTCAGTTTAATTGTATACCTGTTGATAACTGTACGATATTAAGGTATATTATATAGATGTCATACACACATTCGAAAAAAAAAAATAGGATTGCTTCAGCCTAAAATTAATGACCGTTCCTTCGTTTCGTTAAACTTTTTATATAAAACGTTTTTCCACCTTCACGGTTCTAGCTAAGGGAAGAATAAAAAAAAAAAAAATTGCAAGGGTATACAAAGTACGGCGCGGCCGAAGTTAGCCGCGGCCCTCTGGTTTTTATTTGTTCATCTTACTTATGACTTTGACTCAATTGACGTTGTTGTTACTGATGCTTCATTTTCAAAATTCAGAACAGGTTCACACTTTTTTTGCTCTCATACTGTTTAAGATCAATTATCTTTGCTGACTTAAAATTTGAACGCTATTTTATTATTTGAATTATACATATAATTATTTTACAAAATAGGCTTATTTCGATTCAAAATTTCAGAAGTTAAAACTTCAGACCTATGATAAATTATATCTAAAGTTAAAACTGCAGATCTATGATAAATTATATTTGTACTATCTCTTTCATCTTAAACAAACAAGTGTTTAAGCTGTTATTATAATTCATTTACATATGTAGAAGCAGGCGAGGCAGAAATATATCAAATTATGCGACTTTTCTCGGGTAGATTTCTTACTTTTTGAATGTTTTTTTCCAGCTGTGTGCATTTGTTTAATATTTATCAATAAATATGCTGTTGTCTTTTTTGTCGCTTCAATAAATAAAATGCAAGACGACATATATAAATAAAAATGCAAAGAAAACTGAAATTTATTACAAACAAGTTCAAAGTCGTAATTAAATCTTGAATAATTAAAATTCATCAATAAAAACAACAAAAAATGCAATTAACAAACCAAAATTAAATTTCATTCGAATTAAAATTCAATTGAATTAAATAAAAAGAGAGAAAAAACATGAATGTTGTATAAAAATACACCAAAAAAAGTGTTATAATGACAGAAGGGCAACGATTGATAAGCGGAATACAATAGAGAAAATTACATTTATTGTTCCTACAAAAACAAAAAAAAAACTGAGAATTTTACATTGATCCTACTGTAGGATCCAGCATGAACCAGGGATATAAACCAGTTAAACAATCACTGA
The DNA here is from genome assembly GCA_018903935.1 of Drosophila insularis. Taxonomy (NCBI): domain Eukaryota; kingdom Metazoa; phylum Arthropoda; class Insecta; order Diptera; family Drosophilidae; genus Drosophila; species Drosophila insularis. Next base: position 143,321 of record JAEIFP010002295.1, on the reverse strand, counting down.
ACTGCAAAATAATTATATCCCTTCTACTGCATTTTATGCTCTATCAGTCCAAGCCGGTTCTTGCTTGGTTTTATGACAATGATGCCATCGGAGGTGTGGCAATGGCCATTGGCGGCGGATCTTCTTCCTCGGACGACCATAGCTTCAAGACACCCGATACGAAGACCTCCCACAAGTCTCAAAGTACTGAGCTAGTGCAACACTTTGTTAGTCCCGGTACCAGTTTTTATCACCATGGACAGGCGCACCGTCAATTGGTGTTTGTGGCTCTACTCCCATCAGTGGAGTCGGACAATAAAAATGATTGCATTATGCCCAAAGTGTTGCCTGTTTTGGAATTGGGAATACGGCACATTCAGCATTTAGGCTTTGTTGGTAATACGCACTTTGATATCAAACTTATATCCCGGGACACTTTTTGTTCCTCAAAATATGGGCCCATTGGATTTTTTGAGATATACACTCAGTGGCCAGAGGTGAATGCTATCTTCGGACTGCCATGCGAATATGTTCTAGCACCGATTTCCCGTTACGCTGATGTTTGGCAAATTCCTGTCCTTACCACCGGCGGCAATGCCAAGGAATTTAATAAGAAATCCGAAAGCTATTCAACTCTTACCCGACTGAAAGGAGCGCAGGTCAACAATTTGGGAAATGTGGTCCATGCTGTTTTAAACAGCTTTAATTGGACACGTACTGCTCTTATTTATCAGAATGAGAATTCCAAGGTTAAAGGCAATTCGGTGTGTTTTCTTTGTTTGGCTGCCATCCACGACACGATTGAGAAGCAATCCGTCTATCAATTGGGTTTTGATACTACAACATGGACCAAGGCGGATATAACGCGTATGCTTAGGAACGTGGCCATGCAAACAAGAAGTAAGTGCAAGAGGTACATCAAACATACATCCATCTCATCCAAACATGCATAGTACGTATGTACATACATGAATGCATGCACACATCTAGATTATCTATAGTTAGCTGACCTCCTTGTCAATTGCTCTTAAAGAGAACGAAAACGAAAACCTTGTCGATTTTAGATGCCCATCTTCTGATATACTCGCACTTTTACAAAAAGCGCCCTGAACTATTTCTTGCCATTTAAAATCATCATTCCCTGGGGTTAGATGGTTTCGGATTTTCAATCTTTAAATCTTTCGTAATAAACGGGATAATCTTAACATATGTTAATATTACTAATATTAGATTCATATACATATATATGTAGCAAATTAAAAACTTTGCATTTCATAAAAAAAATAAAACCGCCCAGCTATATATACTAAATCAAACTTATTTAATAAATTAAGTTTAAATTGAAGGGATTTTGAGTTTGGAAATCCCTCCGGCTGGCATTTGCTAGTTAAAACTATAGGACAATTATTGCATTCATCATGTATTTGTACGTATACAATTGTAGACTACCTGTCTGCTACAACTTTTGTTTAATTACAACTCATTTAATTTCATTTATCGGCAATTAACACAATAAACAATAGCAAGCGTTTTGCATAATTTGGCGGGATACATTGAAGACAAAAATATTCACATCTCGATGCTAATTGACTTTTAATGGGGTACATCACAATAATGGTAAGGCAAGCGGTGAGAGTAGAATTGTTTTGAGAAATATTGGGAAAGTCTAAATTTAAAGGATTCCATACTATTTTTCGATGCCATTCTGTTTCAAGCATTCATTCAAATATACATATGTAGTCTATATGAAAGCAATTAAGAATTATTCATATATTATTATATGGCAGTTGACAAAGATTCTCGCATTTTAATGTTTAAATTAAACCATAATTATGGAGATCCCGAGTCTGTTGTCCATTCGAAATGAGTTTCGCCTATCTATTAAATTTTTATCATTTTTGTGATCGCGTGTTGGTCATTTGGTTTACCGCCAACAAAGAAAGTAAGCGAGAGCAAGTAGTAGATTTGAGTTCAAGGACAGTCGAATTGACTGCTGCTGCAATCGATTAGAAAACAAAAAAAAGTGTTTTCAATAAAAATAATATTGGGCCCATATATAATGTTCTGAACACGATGCAACATTTTTAAATAATTATATTCGTCAAAATGTTAAATGTAATTTGTGCACTTAGTTCGTTTTTATATTGTAACATTTTTGCCAGCTCCAACGTATAAAAATATTTAAATTAATATTCTTTTTCCAAATCGAATCAAAAAGTAAACTCATTCCGAAACGATTTGAAAATGAAACAAGGCGGGAATGTCTAAAACTACGTATATGTATATTTATCAAATTATTAAAACATAAATTTTCAAATATAAGCCATTAGGAATGAAATGGTCTGTTTGTTGTCTGTTGTTTGTGTCATGTTAGTTGGCACTATTCGATTATTTAAGCAAACTTAATCAAATTAAGAGTTTTTATTGCGGAAAGAAATCTTTTTGAATTTCAGATGTCCATTTGTCCTTCTGATTGGTGGCATTTTGCAAATCAATTAAATAAACATAAACAAGAACAATATAAATTTTATCTGTTGTTTGATATGCAAATATGGCAGCATTCAATTTCTGCTCCACCATTTAGCGTGTTGCTGTGGGTCGTCATTGATATTATATTTGTTATTTACAAAGAATTAACATAAATAATAGTTATGTAATTGTCGATACGAGTTTAAACAATTATTTGTGTACCATTGCATAGATTATCATAGAATTGGACAGAATTTTGTGTTTTCGATAAACAAGCAAGAGATATGTAAGCGCCATTTTTGCCTTCCGCCTTCCGTTTACCATACTGACTTATAATACAGTTTCCGAAAGTAAAACATGAGTATAATACTTAGATTAAATGTACATATTTACTACCTACTACGTATACAAACTTTTTCTTTCGCTAAACATGTCGTAAAAACCCTCTGATATGGTGTTATTTAAACTTTAAAGTGAAGCTAAAATTGTATCTAAATTGAAAATTACGTACCGGCTACTTTGGCTGACGTCAAAGCAGTACAAGAAAACTGACAAGTTTACAAAATCCCATTTCAATCAAAAGAAGCTCAACAACATTTCAAATAAATTAATACATTTTTAATGACAAGAGAGTTCGGAGCGGCGAGTACTTCTATTTTTACTTTTTAATTGCAAAACCCCCCAAACAAAAGACACAGAATAATGGTTTCAATTTTGCTTTTTGCAGTTGTCATTATGTGCGCCGATCCGCAGTCCATACGTCAAATTATGCTGACAGCCGAGGAGTTGAATATGATCGATAGCGGTGAATATGTTTTCATCAATATTGAATTATTTTCACGGTAAGTACTGTCTAAATCAAAATGGTAATGGTCATGAATCGCCTTTCACTTTGCCAAAAAAACCAAAGCACAATACGTACATACATATAAACATTTAAACTTATGTACATACATATATAAATACAAGCACACTAGCTGTGGGTATTCCTTAGTCAAAGTAAAAACAGAAATATAATACATATGTATTTAGGGTTCTTCAAGTTGTCGAATTTATTAATAGCTTCTGCATTTACCTTAAATTGAGGAAATTCCATATTTTGTACACATGCCAGATTCATGGCTCTTGCTCTTAATTGGTCATTATGATTATCCACATCCAACACACATAAAGCTGAGTCATTATTATGGTTAAGCTCCCACTCGCAATAAGCGTTTTTTTCTTTGGTTTTTTTTTTTTTAGCAATTTACAAAATTGTATTGAACTACAGATTCTAAATTTATAAATATACCAGCACTTTAAGTATATTTCAGATAGACAAAGAGCGAGAGGGACAGTGTGCGAGAGAGAGAGAGGTGAAGAGCAAGGGTGATAAATACTAAATTACTACATATATAATCTAGTTTTGCATGTGCATTTAATGCACTCGCATTCTAATCTGGCAACCTTCGTGATCTTGTAATCAATGGAAAAATGTGTATATAAAAAACAGTACTATTTATTTATACATATATTGCCGATATACGGATTAGCTAATGTGTTTCCTGGTGTTCTGCTGAAACTTATACATATTAGCAAGTGTGGAGTTGAAAGCGCTTTGTGCAATGAAACTCCGGTTTGATTATTTCAACAACGACTTAAATGTTTAGTTCAATTTAGTTTGGTGTTTATAACCACAGCTATTAGCGGAGATTTCGGTGGGAAGGTTCTTTTCTTATATTGCTTGTATTTTTTAATAAAAGCCAGAAATAAAAATACTTCTTGTTTAACAAAATAATTTGCTATTAACAGCTCGCATTTTATGCACAATCTTGTTAATATATGTAGGATGTTAGCCAGTAACTGTGTTGTACGTCTTATTGTAGAGCGAACAAACAAAGTATTCTACGAATAACGATTTATGACGCATATCAATATCGCCTGGCAATAAATTTCGAAACTACATGTCAAAATTTAATGTAGAACTGCATCGATAAGGAGGCAATGCAACAACAAACATTAACAATGATAACGAAATAAATGCAACTGGTTTGTTTTTAGGGTTCCCTACTTGACATCACGTCCCTGGTATGACAAGAATGATACGAATTCAAATAATGAGAGAGCTCGGAAATCCTACACAGCCATGTTGACGGTGACGCCTAAGCAACCCAATGACAATGAGTACGCAAGGGTTTCGAATGAAGTGAGTATGAAAAAGCTAAAGGAAATTTGCTTGAGAAAGACCAGGAAATAACGGGGAATGAAAGGATGCAGTATCGCACGATATATACGGAAGTCAATTCGAAAATTTTTCCGAGCTTTTTCTTTTTGGCTTCTTTTGGTTTCTTATTGCGGGTTTTCGGTGTTGTTGCCATGCATAGTGTGCACGTTTCTGTTTCTTAGTCACAGCCTATCCATTTCCCAGGCGAGGTCAATAAAAGGAGAGAGAGAGACCAAGAAAGAAGTAAAAACAACAAAGACAATGGTGAACATTTTACGTTGATACATTTGAAATTTTACAACAACACCTTGCAATATTTCATGTTTAATGAAGCATTTACAATTGCATGATAAGAACTCAACGCGGCTGAAACCATATAGACCGTCTCTGTATTTAGCGTTTTTAGAAAAAAAGAATCTGATGATGATATCTAGATTGATTACACCTAGGCCTAATTACCGTGGTTAGGCAAATTTAAATGAGCTTACATTTTGCAATATATTTTAAACATATAATATATTATATCAACGAATAATTTATTTAATTTAAGCATTGGGTTTTACTCTAGCTAAAAGTTATTCAGTTCCTGTTTAATCAAAATTTGTATAAATTTAATTTTGGCATCGTCGAAGCTTAGATTACTTCAGGTGTGACATGCCAGGTAGCAACAAAATATCTAGAAAGGTGTTCAACTGCACCACCTTCCTCGAAATCTTTGGCTAGTCGCACAAAATACGTCAATGACAATGGTAAAGCATACCGAGCAGTGCAAAGAAAAATAGAAGAAGTGGAGAAACACGAAACCTTGGCAACAATTTCTGCGTGGGTTTGTGGCTGTCAAAAAAGGCTTAAAAGGCAAAAAAAGAATACAACAACTTGTCTTGTACTTCCTTGCTCTATTCCATTCCTGTGCCTGGCATTTATTCTAAACGAATGCACGCGTAATTGAATTTTCACGGTAACCAAAGCAATTAAACAACAAGAGTCCAACTTTGCGATGGATGCTTTGCAAAGGCGGAATTGCAGGACAGTGAGATTAATGCGTTGCCATTTCGATTCTAAACACTATTTTTCAGATCAAGGCAATTGCCGCAGCGAAATACAATTACACGTTTAGCGACAACGAACCTATTTCGGCTTTTGTCACATCCTTTTTCGACGGTGTTTTGCTTTATGCAAATGCTTTAAATGACAGTATTCGGGAGGATCCTGGCATGTTAACTCAACCGATTAATGGGACAGATATGGTACGACGCATGTGGAATCGTTCGTTTACTGGCATCACAGGCAACGTTACAATTGACGCCAACGGGGACCGACTTTCGGCTTACTCGCTCCTCGATATGAATCCCAGCACAGGACGTTTTGAAATTGTAGCGCATTTCCTGCATAATCGTCTGGAATTCGAGGCCAATAAAGAGATCCATTGGGCCGGGGATAGGGAGGAGGCGCCGCCAGATCAACCAAGCTGTGGTTATGATGGAGCTCTGTGTCCCGATAATTGTAAGCCCACTAAATATGTTCAGTAATCCCAAAGAAATTTTTGATAACTATCAAAAGATTCACGAAATGTCAGATTCAAACTAAATTTATTTCTGTTTCATTGTAGCTCTTCCCGGCTATGCCATACTATCAATAGTTTTGGGCATTATGGTTATAATTATGGCAGTGTGTTTCTTTTTCGGATATCGCCATTACATAGCTGAAGCGGAAATCAATTCAATGAGCTGGAAGGTGTCACTCGAAGATGTTATGTTTCGGGAAACAGCTGAGAGAGGCTTACGTGGCTCGTTTCATTCACTTGTTAAACAGAGCTCCCAGGTCACCCTCATGTCTGAGGATATGGTATCGATAAATGGTGATCGTCAGATATTTATTCCCGTTGGCATGTTCCGAAAGAGTAAAGTAGCTATTAAGCCAATCGAAGTGCATAATGTCCAAAATTTGCTTACCCGAAGTCTAATGTTGGAACTAAAACGAATGAAAGACTTGCAGCATGATCACTTAGTCAAGTTCTATGGCGCTTGTTTGGATCAGCGCCGCAGCTTTCTACTGACAGAATATTGCCCAAAAGGTTCATTGCAGGATATATTGGAGAATGAACAATTTCAGCTGGACTGGATGTTCAAATTATCGTTAATGCATGATATCGTCAGGGGTATGCAATTTCTGCATAGCTCCGACATCAAGTCACATGGCAATCTCAAATCGTCGAATTGCGTTGTAGATTCGAGATTTGTTCTCAAAATAACTGACTTTGGTCTTCATAGTTTAAGGTGCGTACGTTACGATTTGCAAAATGAGGTGGAGAATTGCAACAGCCATGCATTCTGGAGCAGTAAGTTTGTCTTTTTTTTTAAACCTTTTTTTAACCGCTCTCCCATATTCCGTTCATTTTGACCTTTTTAGAGCTCTTGTGGACTTCTCCGGAACTATTACGTTTAGAGCATCGACGAGCCCCAGAGGGCACACAAAAGGGTGATGTCTATTCTTTTGGAGTAATTTGCCATGAAATAATTACAAGACAAGGTCCATTCTACCTAGGCAAGTGTGCGTACGAGAAATCACCACAAGGTAAAAGGGACAGTGATAGACTCACTTGAACTATTAATACATGGGGCAGTTCATAAAAAAAATAATTTAAATCACGTAGTTGTATTACCTTATTAATTTAATATTATCTCATTAAGTTTTTAATTTTTATTATTTTTCAGAAATTATTGAACTAGTTAAAGGCTATCATCCACAAAGACAACTTAAACCCTTTCGACCAGAACTAGAACCAAATGGTGATACTAAGGCTGATATTAATGGCATTATTCGTCGCTGCTGGTCTGAGGATCCAGCCGACAGGCCCGATTTTAATATCCTCAAATCCATGATAAGAAAATTTAACAAGTAAGAACTAAACAAAAAATTTGCAGAACATGTACATATATAGCGAAAAGTTGCCCCTACTACAGCAGTACTTTCAACTTTTCTATACTTTCACCGCAGAGATAATGAAACGGGAAATATTGTTGACAATCTCTTAAAACGCATGGAGCTTTACGCCAATAATTTGGAGGAACTTGTCGAGGAGCGGACGCAAGACTATCACGAAGAGAAGAAAAAATGTGAAAAGCTGCTGTATCAGCTGCTGCCACAGAGTGTGGCCGCTCAGTTGATTAGTGGAAAGCCAGTAGTAGCTGAGACTTTCGACCAGGTCACCATTTATTTTAGCGATATTGTAGGCTTTACTGCCATCTCTGCCGAGAGTACACCCATGCAGGTGGTTCAATTTCTTAACGATTTGTACACCTGCTTTGATTCAATAGTGGAAAACTTTGATGTGTATAAAGTGGAGACGATTGGGGATGCCTACATGGTGGTATCTGGATTACCTTTACGAAATGGTAACCAACATGCAAGAGAAATAGCCCGCCTGGCATTATCTCTCCTGGAGGCGGTGCATAATTTTCGTATACATCATCGTCCCGAGGACAGATTGAAGCTCAGAATTGGTTTGCATACGGGGGCCTGTGTAGCCGGAGTAGTAGGTCTGAAAATGCCAAGATATTGCTTGTTTGGAGATACAGTAAATACAGCATCGCGTATGGAGTCAAACGGGGAAGCCCTCAAAATACACATTAGCGAAACAACAAAAAATGCTCTCGATGAGTTCGGCACATTTTTAACCACACGTCGAGGTTACGTACCAATGAAAGGTAAAGGCGAAATGCTAACATATTGGTTGGAAGGCGAAGTGGTGAAGCAAGATGTCCTAAACTCACCAAGCAAGGTCATGCTTACGCGCAGATCCTCGTTGAAGCACCCCCAGAGACAACCGCAGCACTCTCATTCGTTAAATAAACAATATTCCGAATTGGCAGTGTGTCCTGCACTACAACCACCAGTTATTCATTTGCCAAAAGATTTCGAACTCCAACATCCGCCTGAGCTGCGAATTAAACGAAAAATAAGTTCCAGCTCCCCTAAGCTAAATGGCACTAAGACTGAAAACTATTTTTTGGAGCCACATTTGCAAGCAAGTGACATATACAGTAGTCGATCCTTACGCGGTATGGAGGAGGCCGATAGTTGGGAATTGGCTCATTTCCGCTTGCCACTAAGTGGAGCTCTTAAAAATCACAACAATAATCAATCCAACTCGAATTTAAGTGGCATTTTGCAACCACCTCCACTACCCCTCACAACTACCAGGAGTCGGCTAAGACCTTCACCCACGATCTCAACACTATTGACCAATGTCACTAGCAGAGCCTCAACTGGGGGTCTTGATCAGGGCAGCCTGAATTCCCAGAGAATTCAGTTTTCCGAAGCTGATGAGATGCCACTGCTTACGGCTCTGCCATCTTCTCAGCCTCAACACCCACTACAAACTCAGAACATTCCATCGACAATGTATCCCAACCATCACCTTGTCCGGAAATACAGCCAGGATTGTCCTGCTGGTCCCAGCCCAGCAACTGCCAGTGTGACTCAACCTCTTTTGGGCAAAATTAATTCGTAGCTGTAAGACAGGAGGCCAGTTGCAAAGTGGCCTCTGTGGAACTCGTAATCGTAATTTATCATTTTATATATATGTACATACATTAGTATTTAGATCCATTTTTTGTGATATTTTAAGTAGTTTAAAAATACCAACTAAATTAATTCGAAATGTTATGTTATAAATGTTAATGTAGTTTCTTCACCTAAGTAGCAAATTATAAAAATCATTAGAAATTTTAAAAAGCTAAACAAATACAATGCTAAAACGCTCGATGTACATAAATAAATCGATTAGTTCCTTGCTTTCTAATCATTAAAAAATGAAATAAGTTGCCTCGCCGACTTCGGTATACCATGCACCAATTGAAAATATATTTTAAACTTTGATGTCTTTTAAAGTGCTCCATTGCATAAGCTGTCTCGCTCACTCTTACAAATACACGAGCACGTAGCAAAGTTGGTAGCTTTAGCTCTATTAGTTTTCGAGAAAATCAGTTTTATTTAATTTTCTGGGGCAAAAATGGGCTTGGCAATATTTTGAAATAAGCTTAATCTGCGGGTGTACTAAGCCAGTACGCAAACCAAATTTGATGTCTGTAGCTAGTAGAGTCTTTGAGAAAATCGGTTTTATCCAATTTGCAGGGGCGTGGCCAAAATTCAAATTAACTCTATACATATATGTATGTACATACATATGTAGCTCTTATAGCTCTTATAGTCTCCGAGATCGGCCACATGTCGGCCTAAAAAATAACCGCCGCAATGCTGACTATTAAATAATACTCCAAAGATGTAGTGTGGTGCGCGTGTGTCGTGAACAACGAAGAGTATTTAGCAGTCGCCAATTGGCGCAACAAGCCCGCCCGCTACGCTACGAATCTACGTTCTTCTAGTGTTGCAAGCACGCTTCATTCGTGGGTGTTTACGTCGTGTAGATATCATCCCCCTATTTTCTTACGCGTCGCCACAACAACCCCCTATTTTCTTACGCGTCGCCACAACAAACAAAACAAAGATTTAAAGATTTCATTTATAAGTTGCTAGAAATGAATATTTATTTGTGCAAATGAACTAAAGGCAACGCTAAGCCGAGTAAACAGAGGTGATTAGGTGCTTAAAAACTAAATAACTAAAAAAATGTTAAAAACAAAATGTTCATATTAAAATGCAATTAAAATTTATGAAATGGAATTTCTGTCTCCTACGCAATAGCAGGACGAAAAGGGATTTTTGGAATTGAAGAACTATCTTTATTCCAAAAAAAAGTCTGATAGATGGATATTACATAATTATATTTCATTTTAGTTGTGGAATGATTTGCAAGTTTTTTGGTGTTAATTGAATTCAGGTTAGGAACTTTACTGTGCGCCCGTCTGAGCGCAAAAAAAGAGTTTTTCATTTGTGCCGCACGGTCCGTACAAGCCACAGTTTTAATTTTATCGGAATACAACGAGACAAACTCCATGTATAACCGACATATAACTCGGTCACGCCACGTTACAATCTATAAAACAGCTTATCTATCATTTATTCTGTATGGTGCAGTGCATATATAAAAAAAAAAAAACAAAAATAACTGAAAGTATGTAACTCACTGATTCAAATGTCTCACTATCCAATCTAGGCAATCAAATTAAACAAAATGTTATATTGCCCACCGAATGTGACTCTAAGCAATGTGTGGATCGACCATGGGATTTCACATTGTTTTATGGATACTGTCGGACCCTCCATATACGGCGGATTCCTGTTGATCTTTGGCAGCGTCCAATTGTTAATGTACCGCAAATATGCTACACGTATCACGGATCCCACACATATATCCAAATCCCGGCTATATGCTTTGCAGCTTTGTCTTCTACTTTTTGTTCCGTTGCTGGCCTTGACACGATTCTTTTTAAATGCCCGAATTTATGTTGATAGTGCAGTTTACGGCTATATGGTATGAGCGAAGAAGTACATATATGGTACCTTAAAAATAAACTAATGAATTTTTTTCCTTAGATCTTCTCTACTGGTTTGATATGCTTAGTATATCCATTTTCGATATGCCTAATACTCAAGGAGCGTTTTTATCAACTGCCCTCGCTGCCTACCAGGGGACATGGATTAATATTGCTTCTATTTTTTACTTTGGCTTTTATAAACGAGTCTTTATCGTTTATTAATCTTAGACATAACGACTGGTGGTTTCAACTGAAGAAGTAAGTACCAAACATATAATATATGAAAAGACATTTTTATGAACCAATGAAATTTCCTTTAAAGCAACAAGGACCAGATTGAAATGGGTCTATTTGTCGCCCGCTTTCTTAGCTCCTTAGTAATATTTGTTCTAGGTCTCAAAGCTCCGGGCATAATGGGTTTTTTCAACCCCCATCAACGTTTGGAGAACGACACAACAAGCGGGTCAACTGCAGCGGCCGATGACCTCAGTGGATCAGCCTTTCGTAACACTTGGCGTAAGCTGCGCAAACTCTTCCCTTATATCTGGCCCAAAAAAGATCGAATGCTTCAAACCGCTGTGCTCATATGTGTAATATTATTAATTGCTGGACGCGTTATTAAGTTATTTTTACCCATTTATCGCAAAATGTTGGGTAGGTCATTTGCTTTTTCTAGCCGTTATCTATCATTTGCTAATCTTATTTCTTTTTTTTTTTTTGTAGTGGACAGCTTAACCATAGAACCGATCCTATTTCGGTGGGACTTTGTACTTATCTATGTGGTTTTGTCATTTCTGCAAGGTGGTGGCACTGGCACCATGGGTTTATTTAATAATTTAAGGACTTTCCTTTGGATACGTGTGCAACAATATACGACGCGGGAGATTGAAATCGATTTGTTCCGTCACTTGCATCAATTGTCCTTACGCTGGCATTTGCAAAGAAAAACTGGTGAAGTTCTGCGTGTTATGGATCGCGGCACTGACTCGATAAACAATCTACTCAACTATATTGTATTCTCCATAACACCTACCATATTGGATTTATTAGTGGCTGTAGCATATTTCATATATGCTTTTAATTGGTGGTTCGGCCTAATTGTGTTTCTAACCATGTTTCTCTACATAGGTAATAAAAAATAGCATTCACGATTTTTCATTTTGCAATATTCATCAAATTTGTAATTTTCTTTTAGCTTCTACAATCGTAATTACTGAGTGGCGCACTAAATATCAAAGGAGAATGAACTTGGCCGACAATGAGCAACGTGCGCGAAGTGTGGACTCGCTCTTGAATTTTGAAACTGTTAAGTTTTTTGGCGCGGAAGACTTTGAAGTGGATTGTTACAGAGATGCCATAATCAAATATCAGAAAGAAGAATTTCTTTCAATGCTGACTCTGAATATGCTAAATACCACCCAAAATATAATTTTGTGTTTGGGTCTATTAACGGGATCTCTGCTCTGTGTCTATATGGTAGCTCACCATCAGACTTTAACGGTGGGAGATTTTGTGCTCTTCACTACTTATCTAATGGAATTGTACATGCCACTGAATTGGTTTGGCACCTATTATAGAGCCATACAAAAGAACTTCGTTGATATGGAAAACATGTTTGAGCTGCTAAAAGAGGAGGAAGAGATAGTCGACGCACCAGGATGCAGTCGCCTCTTGACAGCTGGCGGTGGCATTGAATTCAGCAATGTTACCTTTGGTTATACCCCTGAAAAAATTGTGTTGCGCAATGTGAGCTTCATTGTGCCGGCAGGCAAGACAGTGGCTATTGTAGGTCCTTCTGGAGCTGGCAAGAGCACGATAATGAGGCTGTTATTCCGTTTCTATGATGTACACACAGGAGCAATTTTGATAGATGGTCAAAACATTAAGCTAGTACAGCAGCAGAGCCTCAGACAGGCCATTGGTGTGGTACCGCAGGATACGGTGTTGTTTAATAATACAATATTTTATAACATTGAATATGCTAAATTAGGAGCTACTTCCGAAGCTGTTTATGAAGCAGCACGTGCAGCAGACATTCACGAAAAGATCTTAAGCTTCCCGGATCGCTATGAAACCAAAGTGGGTGAGCGAGGATTACGCTTAAGTGGAGGGGAAAAGCAGCGTGTGGCTATAGCTCGCACTCTATTAAAGGCCCCCATTATTGTGTTACTAGATGAAGCAACCTCTGCTTTAGACACACATACAGAGCGCAACATACAGGCGGCTCTTGCCAGAGTTTGTGCAAATCGCACTACAATTATAGTTGCCCATCGTCTCTCGACCATCATACATGCCGATGAAATTCTCGTTTTGCAGGATGGAACAATTGTGGAGAGAGGTAGGCATGAACAGTTAGTTCAGCGAGATGATGGCATCTATGCGGACATGTGGCAGCAGCAGCTAAAAAATTTGGATGCTGTGGAACAAAGCGCCTCTGAAAATTCAGAACTGTCAAGTAGAAATGAACAGGACGTAAAGCCCCAGGCAAGGGGTGGAGGTGGTGCCTATTTTAGGGCAGGACACGCCCATGGTGGAACGCATTAGATTTTTCGATTAAGGAATTCTTTGTTATTATTTTGGTTTTAGTTATTATCATTATCCCATAAAATAGAACCAAATGTCAATCTTATAATAAATAATTGTAATTTTTAAATAGAAAATCTTAATCATTATTTAAAAAAAGGTGTTCTTAACTATGTATGTATGTATAAGGTGATTGTCCTGGGTATACTTGTCTTATTCCCTGAATAAGAGTATTTTAATAGACCGGAAGAATTTGTTGCATTTTATTATATATTTTGGTTTTTATTTTAAGAAAATGGTGATAAACCGACACGAATATTTTTCGGAACTAAATATAGGATCAACGCAAGCGGATGCTACTGTAACCGTTTAACCAAGAGCGGCTTTAACAGAGTCTTCGTCTTTGAGTCAACAAAAGAAAGAGAGACCAAGAGATAAAGTGGGAGAGAAACCGATTTCTTTCTCATTTTGTGCTTATCAGTTGGAAACCTCCAGCAAGGCCAGACAGACTATTCCCAGACCGATTCCCAGCTCAGAATTTAGTACAGTGTGAGACGCTGGCTGAGCGGACGCGAAAATTATTGAGAAGATCCCCTAGTGTTAAAAAGTCGGCACTAAACAAAATATATGTCCTATAATTACATACATATATATGTACATATTTATCTAGTCTATGTGTAACCGATCAGTGTAAACCCTAAGAAAAAAGAAAAAAATGAGGCGACTCAAGTGTTCGGTGTTTATGTGTACGTATGTAGCTAGATGCCTAACCTAATTGATAAACCTAAAACAAAAAAAAACAATCCGAAATTAATTAAAGAACATGACGTAATATATATTTCATTGACAACAGGAATATAAATCATCCATGTACATACATATGTATGTGTGTGCATACATACAAATAAATGCGTGTGTATGAGCAATTCAAATTGATAAAGTAAATGGAGAAATGCTATTGCTCTCAACCAAGCTTCCATTCATATTTTTACTAAACACATACATATGTATGTATGAATGTATGTACATACAGGCATGCATACATACATATAATTTCAAAAGAGTTTATTGCCCATTTAAATCTTTTTCTCTCCTTCGCCCTATACTTCCTACGCCCCGCTCAATATCAGATTTATTCTTAATCATCGATGCCGGACAGGCCTTCAACATAATCGGAATTAACAAGCAAATGCTGTATGAATATGTGGGAAATGTGTTGGTAGGAGCCAAACCTCAAGATGAAGGACATCCGTCGCCACCCACTACAGGATGGATAGTCCGGGGGAAACTTACATTACAGCGGCAAAGTGAATTGATTATGGCAGCGGCGGTAGGTGTCATTTTTACATCCATTTGTACATAATTGTTGTTATTGAAGAGGATCGGTAACGGATTTTATGAAAAAGAACGAACAATTTTGGAATTCCACTAGTTCTGCTCGACATTTTCCATATGTGCATATGTATGTACATATAAACATACATATGTATGTATATACATACATACATATGTACAATGCTTTTTGAAATTTAAGTTCAGAATTGATACCAATTGTTATATCAATATCTGTTTATTGATTTTATTATCAATTTATACAATTCCACGAGAGGCATGCGATATTCTCAATGCCAAGATTTTTTTGCAAGATGAGGCGCAAGAAATTGCAGATATGTATGTACATAAGTACAAATGTACATACATACATACATACATATGTACATATGTATGTAAATTAAAAACAATTTAACCTTTCCAAGTGTTGAGACAGAAGCGCTTTGGTGCACAATGAACTGAGCTCTCGGACTGTGAACTTCTTTCATTAAGAGGCAGAGCTGTCGCAGCAGATTACATATGTACATATGTATGTATATATGTATATACATACATACATATGTACACACATACAAAAACACAATTAGGCACAGAAAAAAAGAAGCGTCTTCAGCGCTTTTTTAAGGAAATGACTTTGTTTTTATAGTGGCAACGGTAAACTTTGTGGTGAAATGAGGTTGTGGTGTTAGTAATACATACATACATAGGTTAGTTGAGATGAAAAATTGTTTTGCACGCTTCAAGCCATTGCCGTTCGGATTAAGGGGTTTCCCACAGCCTAACAATTGTTTTTTTTTTTTTTTTTGCCAGCTGGTCATTGACGATGTAACATTAAACAATTCAGGCGAGAAGTTTCTGCAAAACAAGGAAATGTATCCGCCGTACAAACCTTTTAAGATAGTGCTCAGGTAATATATTGCAAAAAATGTAAATGTACATACATACATACATACACATATTACATTAACATTATCATATTGAAAATATTATTATTAATATTACTTGTAATACGACAAAATAAGAAAAAAATTGGGCTCTATTGGGGTAATAATTATTATTATTCAATTTATTAAAACAACAGCAATGATGACAAGAATTTATCTGTTCCACAGTAATAACACAGGGACAATATCACATATTATATTCAAAGAAGGTGATCCTATTTGGTCCATGAATTTTAAGAGAGCAATAGCTTCAATTCTGCAATTCCAAATGAAGTCCACTGGTGCTTTTGTGATCGATGAGGTAAGGCTGATCAGCGATGCTTAGAGAATGCTTCTTTAAGACTTTTTATTCTAGCTGGGTATTCATGGGAAATGTCAAACGGAGTATTTTATTTCGAATAAGACCAACTATATTTCAATCCGTAAAACTCCAGAGTTGAAGACATGTACACCGTACTCGGAGGCTGTCCACGTGACTAGAAGTAACGTTCCGCCCAATACCTGTGAATTTGATTACCAGAAGAGTGTCATTATTGGAAATGAAGCTATCTACGGTTTGTTGCCTCACAATGAGACGGGCTATTTTCTTAGCATGGCTCATGCAAAAGGAACGACTCTTATTCATACGTTTGAATCAACGGGGGAAGCTCAATATATAAATTCAGAACTGTTACTCAACTTTCTTAAAGAAACATCCATTAATAATCCTATTGACATTGAAACCTCGATGGCTTCCGAGCTCTCTAATTTAAAACTAGAAACTCCAAACAACGATCCAACAGGCGGCCGAAATTTCCAACAGCAGGAGACTCTAATAGCAGATGCAGCCGGTCTGCTTGATAATCTAGCGGAGGCTTTGGAAAGTACCGAGTTTAAGTTCAGTGAACCCTATGATTCCACTTTATCCGATGTGATTAGAATTCTCAGCCAACTTGATTTTGATTCACTTAAGAAACTTTACACTGAGGTGGATATTGGTACATCGTATCGTCAAGAGACTATAAGAAATATCTTCCATGAGATTATACCACGAATCGGAACGAAGGCCTCGGTGTTTCTTACGCATCATCTGGTAACAACCGACGGAAAAGTAAAACCACCAATTGCAGTTCAACTATTAATTCCAATGCCTTTTCACATTTTTGAACTATCCGCTGAGTTAGTCCATGTATGTCAAGACTTCCTTAAAATTGGCCCTGATCGTCCCGATGTACGACAAGCAGCAATTTTAAGCTTTGCCACTTTAGTCTACAATGTGTATGTGGCTCATGGCATTGACAAGGATCAGTTTGAAGAATATGTGCAGAAATATTTTAATCTATACCTGAGTAGGTAGTAAAAAGATTTTTAATATCGTCATACATTTATAATTTATGTGGTTTTTAGACGATCGTGACTACGAGCAAAAGATGCTTTATCTCCAGGGTCTTAGTAACTTACAGTTGGGCAATGTAGCTAGTTACCTCGAACCGATTGTCTCGGATCCCAATGAAAATGAAGATCTCAAGTTTATGGCTGCCTGGACCACTTTGGCATTGGCCGACAGTCGAGCTGAACGAATATATGAAATTTATTGGCCAATTTTTGAATCCCGTAATGCCAGTTTAGAGTTAAGAGTAGCCGCAGTTACACTGCTACTGATCTCTAATCCAACAGCTGCACGACTTATAAGCATTCATAGGATTATACAAAGTGAAACTGACCCACACATGATAAACTATTATCGCACTACAGTAACGAGTATATCGGAGACAACCTACCCGTGCTATCAGCATCTGTAATTAAGAATTAGCATTGCTTTAAAGAAAGTCTAGACTGATATAATTTATAATACTTTGCTTTTAGACGGCGCCTTTTGTCCTATATGCATCGACATTTGCCGCAAAAGCCAGAGCCGCGATATTGGGTCACTGGAAATTATATATTTGATTACAGAGATTCAAAATTTGGCATTGGAGCTATGTTGCAAGCCTTTCTTGTGGGTGATCCTAAATCGGATATGCCTGTCGTGGCGTATTTTAAGTTTGATACCGAGGCATTGGGAAAATTCACTGGTCAATTGGCTGTGAGTGCGAGATAGAATGGTAATGCAGGAAAAATTAAATATTTCTTTCTTGTTCAGCTTTACATCAAGGCCCGAGGTCTCCCCGATGCCATTTTAAGTACAATAAAATCGAAAAATAACAGTGAGCCTTTCAGCTTTAGAAGCCTGAAGACTTTACTCGCTATGTTGAAAGCTCCTATAATAAATCCCCAAAATCTACACATTGAATTCATTTTGCAAATGGAGGGAAAGACAGTTCTTTCCTACTACTTGAATCATCGTATGTTCCGTCAATTGACCTATGACAATAGTAAGTATGTAATTATTGTTTTTACCACAATGTACTTATAAATCTGTTTGTTTTTCAGTTCTCGATCGCCTACAACAAGTTATACGAACTGATAGTCATATTAATATGCAGACTGTACGTTGGCCCTTTATGAATAAATACTCTGTGCCGACAGTCCTAGGCACAACAGCAGATGTACTACTTCAAACAACAGTGTTGACCTCTCTTCGCGGAAACATAACCGAGCATCGTACACCGCCAGCCAGTAAGCATACATTGGAGATAGATGCGAGATATTCATCGTATGCATCAGTGTGCAGTCGCAGCTACAATCCATTTTTGAATTTGGATCACGAGATAATACGGGAACAAGGTTTTCTCATATACATACCATTTAGTATTGAATGGAATCGCAATGAAAATGGAGCAAGTGGTTGCACCAGGTACTCTTTTATCCGGCCGCAAAATTTAACGAGTGGACTGTCGTTTAAGTCGCGGGCAGTGACTAAAACGCGAGGGCTTATAACTAAGACAGCTGCGAGGCTATTTGAAGAAATATTGCTGCCAGAGAGAAATCATGAAGTGGTAAGTATAAACCCAGCTTGAAAACTACATCCTGTTTATTTATAAATTTTCTAATTTAAATATGCTACGGAACTTTTATTTAGTTTCAGCTTTTCAGCCATGATGTACCAGATTTGGGCGTCAAGTTGACTATCAATACGAACCTTAATGAATTAGTCAAATATCGTGGAATGTTGCTAAAATCAGAGTTTATAGAGAAGTACATTGTTAAAATACCCGCCATATATGTTTTGATTTTGTTTTTATCTTTTATATTCTCCAGTGGCTTCTCGAGAAATATGGCGCTAAGTATATTGATGTATATTTTTGGTTTTACCCAGCTAAGTTCCATCCATCTTGGCCATGACCGTAATTTCACTTTGCTGATGTTCAGTGAGAATGCTACTAGGGTAAGAATTTGTGACGCTAAAGAGCCGATTGATATTCGGATGATATTTTTTATCCTCAGGTTGATGGTAATACCTGCGTCGAAGATGTTATGAACACAGCCGATTTGAAGGGCAAACAAATTGCCTTTACTCTCCATCATACTGACCTAACACATAATGTAGAGGTTTTGCATAAATGGAACGTCTCATTAGACGTACAGACCTCAATGAAATCCAGTTGGTTTAAAATTATTGGAAAGATACAACGGAATTCTAAAGATAATGGGGACTGGAAGGTAAGAGGATTAGTACAGGACAAATTTTATTTAACCGAAATATGCGTTGACTATATCTGTGCGTGTGAATGTGTTTGTGGGGGAAAGAGATGGTCTAATCTGAATCATTTACAAAAGATTCTTCGACAAGTAAGTTAGCCTTCTTGTCCAGCTATTTCCAACTCCTCCTCAGCATTAATCAAAGCTACAATGCCATCTTGAAGAGACTTGACTAACTCAAATTCTGTGAAGCCAAGACGTCGCTTATTCGAAATGTCCATAACACCGTCTTCAATTGCAGTGTGCTCACCACCCGTACCGCGTATTTGCAATTGCAGTTCCTCAGCCATGGCTGCCAATCGATCAGGATCCTTGCCCAGTAATGGCAAGCGTATATGAACCGAAGCTCGCAAAGTAGTGCCTAAATTGGTGGGACAGGCGCTCAAATTGCCATACCGTGGATGACGCGCAAATGACAAGCTTTTCTCCAGCTCTTGCAATCCGTTGACTAAACGATTGTATACATCACCCAAGTCCCCACATTGAGCCATAGAAATAATCCGCATATGATCCTCTTCATTAACCCAAATTAGAAAAGTCTCTGCTGGATTATGATAGACCCCACGGCCTGTGGGCCAAAATCGATAGCAACCAGCTGTGGTCAGGTATTCATCGCCGCGCTGGAACAGGATATGCCGTTTCACCATTTCCTGTTGGGTCTCCGCATCAAGATCAGCCAGTGTGATATAAGTGCCAATATGTTCGCCATCCATTGTTTCGGTTGCAGCGCGCACTCGGTCCTCTATCTCGATAAACTGCTTCTCCGTCAACTTGGGGAAAAAAGGATAGCCCTCAATATTCCGAGCAATGCGAATCCGGGCCGATAAAATGTATTTCCGTTCCGCATCCAAGTTTTCAATTTCATCTACGTTTCCCCAGTCGGTGTCCTTTTGCAGTACATCGGAATCATTTTCTTCTTGACCATGATACTCCTTAATAATGGGATCAAAAAGTTTCCCAAATACATCATAGCTCTCTACATCTGCAGCATAGATGCCAACAGTTGAGTCATGATGCTCGAATCCAGAAACCGCACAATCGTATAGATATGCTTCTACAGGTGCTGACGTGGTTACAAGCATGTATTCCTCCAGCAGTTCGGGGGTTAAATATTTGCGTAAAAGCGAAGAGACATTCTCCTCGTCATCAGTCAAAGACTTATAACCAGCCATAGTGAGCTCCTGGTATTCCTCAGGCGACTTTTTGCTGTTTTGTTATTGGCTTTTATATTTATCTTTGTTATCAAATGCTTCTACCATACTCACATTTGGCCTCTCAGGCGTTCCAATTCCTGTTCTAGTCGCGCTATAGTCGTTTTGGCCTCCTCTAGATCATTTTTCATCAGGTCATACTGCGCATCATCCGGGCAGCTTTCACACATAAATTTCCTTACAAATCTTATGGCATCTTCAGGTTTATTTTGCTCTTCATACAGCTTAATTAAGGCCTTACTCAAGGCATCAATGACACCAGCTCTTTCAAGATATTTGCGATATTGTACGCGTTTCGATTCAATCTAAAAATGATTGAATAAATTTCCATTTTTTCAAATATAGTTTAAAAACTTACCGAAGTCATCCTATAGTTTATCGGAAAATAAAGCAAACGAAAATTTTTTAAAACGCAAAGCAAATTGGAAAGAAGACAGTCGAAAAACTTGTGGACACTTGCGTTTTGAGATTTTTGTTCACACGTTCATAAAAAAATTAAAGAAAATTTTTATAGATTATTATTGAAATTTCCGTTCCCGACGGGAGAAATGCGTCCTAACTGTATCGTAGCTGACTGCCTTCTGAAATGTATAGCAAACGTATTGATCAAACTGGTGTGGCACACCTGTTCCAGTCTACTTAGTTACTTTTTTTTTTAGTTATGTTTTGGGCAATGAGACAGGTACGGATACAAGTATGAGAATGAGCACTTCTGTTGGGGGAATCTGGGGCAAGACTTCTGTAAAAGTGGGATTGAGTGGGAGGCCAATACATGAAAAATGTTTGCTTCTCATTGCTGTTGTATTGCCCAGATAGAGCAGACGCAGAAAGGACATAACAAGGACTTGCAGACACACTTGTCGAAAGGCAGCGCACGACGTGTGCTAATCGTTACCACAGCTGGGTTGTTGTGGTTAACTCGTGCCGTTTCGTCATGGCAATGTTCTCTACTTCACGTTTACACCTACCTATTGCTGCGCAAAAAGTCAAACAGTAATACCTTTTAATAGGTAATTAATCGCTTAAGTAATTCCATTAAATTTTCCTTTTAAAAATTGTGTTTGACTATTGTGCATAATTTGTTTATATTATCTTCTTATAATTCATATAAATTTCTTAATGTTTGAACCGAATTATTTTACATTTTGTCGGCTGTCTTTTCCTTTTAATAACAACTTAAAAGCATTTGTTTGTTTGCAGATACATACAATAATATAATTATTTCTTGTTTCAGGCTTGTACAAAGTTAACATACGAACCGTTGGTTTTTACCAAACGTCCACACACACTCAATGGTTATGTTGTGTTTGGTCTCGGCACAGAGGTGGCCGAATGTCCAGAAAGTGGTTCCACTATGCAGTTTTCAGCACGAGCAGGCGTACGTATAAAACTTAAAGTACGGAAAAAGAATTTAAATCATTGTTCGAGATTTGTTTTCCTTAAAAGCCCTCGGAGCATGCTCATGCCTTTTTGCGTTCGGATAAGATCTCGCTAACCGATACGGATTTCTGTCCCAAGGAGGTGCTGAAATTCTCACCCATTCCCACGTCAAAATATTGCAAACGAAGTAACTTTGAGAATTTCACCTCCATTACACAATACGATATGGACCTAAAGTTTAACAACGTAAGCAAAAATAACAAATTTGTGCATTAAGTCAAATATTTGCATATTCATTGGTAGATGCCCGCCTGGTTCGAATTATGGTCGACGAGATTGGATCATTTGGTTTCGGCCTTATCGGCCCATAAAGTTACCTCCTTGCATATGAGTCAGAAGATAAATATCACAATGCATACACCCCATGACTATTTTTGGATAAATGTGGAGGTGAATGGGGTTAATTGGCGGATCTATCACATACCCTTCCTTTACAAATTGGACTCAAAATTCGATGCCTCACATGAGCTCACTTACGACTCGGGTCTAAAACGTTCCTGTTCGGTTATTAATGGCATGATAAATTCATTTGATGATTATCTGATTAATATGCGTGAGATTATCACAAATCCTAAGTGCTTAATACTGCTGGCAGCTGATTGTTCATCGCAACCAAAAATGGCAGTTTTTCTAATTCCTTCGAATTCTAGCAATTATGGCCTACGTGTCCACATTGGACAGAATTACTTTAATTTTAACTCAAGACCTGGCAATATTAGTCAGGCGACCAATGACGATCCCGTTTTCATTTATCTAAATGGCAATCAACCGCATAATGTAAGGGACAAACCGTATCAATGGCCAGAAACTAGCGACTATAATTTCCGGTGAGTTATATTTTATTAAATACCAATAATATCTCATCAAATAATTTTCACAGGGTGGAGCTTAATGAGCAAAACATTCTAATTGTGGAATGCTCTGAACTAAGTGCCACAATTCAATTTGATATGTATAATATTTTAAATTTTGAAATTTTTGGCGTTAACAAGCGTCAAATTTGTGGCCTGTGCAGCAAGCCTCTGAATCGCATGCAGAACTATACGCTATGTGAGGCGGCTGCAATAGAAACCAATCCGTTAGCAGCAACATCTGGTTTCATTCGAAATGAACCTGCAGCGAATTAAGACATGGCAACATAGTAAAACAAAAGCTAATAAATAATAATTACCAGAAACTTTCTGTCTTTTTAACTGCATTTTATTTGGTAAGAAATTAAAGTAAAAATAATCTTTTCAACGGTATAGTAATGTTTCATTCGAATGAGATTTCAAGTGTTAAGGGAATTAAATTAACTAATTATCATATTCATTTATCTTTCGTAAATTTAGTACGAATTAAATCATTGGAATTCAAATTCGTTAAGTATATCCTCTCGTTGGATAGGTAAAAACTGAATCAATTATTGTTTCAATATCAAGGTCAAGTTTCGCCATAAGCTTAGTTATTGTGAAATCCAATTTGCTTCTCGCGGTCGCGATGCAATTGACTAAGTAAGTGCAGCCGTAGCTGTGTAACAGTTTCGAGTCTCTGATTGCAGAGTTTACAGTCTAAGGCTTGTAAAACGCCATCGCTAACCAGAGAAAAAACAAAAATATACATAAGTAATATTTATAAGCATTGCAATTACTTTGGTGACTTACAAAGAGCGCCAACTGTAGAGTCTCTTGCAATTCTCCTGCAACGCCAGAGTAATGGTCATATCTTCGCTCTGTAATTCTGGTATAGTATGCATTGGAAATATTGCACGTTTGCCGTAAGGCTCTGATTGGGGCTCCAGATTGTCCAGTTTTTCCCAAACATTATCGAAGTTGCTGCTATGGGGCTCAATATAACAACGATCCTTGCTTAGAAGCCTGGAGAGGAACAAAACCAAACAAATGGTTCATCATATTAAAGTTGGTTTTAATTCCCATACATTTGTAAATGCTAGTTTTATGAGTTAATAATGTTACTTGATAGTTAAGTCATTTTGTCAGTGTTTGGGGATTACAAAATCATTACGAAATTATGGAAACTCACCGGCTAAGCAAACAACGTAACTGATTAAAAATAATGCTTCGATCACCTGCAGACACTGCTGGGGCATCTTCCCCTTCATATTTAAAGAAAACGGTATCAATATTATAGCGCATTTGATTTATCTAAAAATGATAAGATCGAATAACTCGATTTAACCAATTTGCCAACAATTTCTATATTAATGCTTACCAGGCGCACGTCATCTTCAAGTATATTCACATCCAAGTTCATCACTACATCATGATCTTCAAAATAAGGCTCCATCGTTTTCGGGTTATAACCCAAACCAGCTAAGAGGCTAACAAATTTCGTACATTCCTTGTTGCATTTAATTTGTACAGTAGGGCAAAACAGGAGCGCCATTAAAGCACCGAAACCGTGGGTATTGGGCATAACTGTAGATCCCCGCACTGTTAGAACTTGATTATTATTACAAGTCGTCACAGAGGCAGCCACTATTAATTGATCATGCCTATCTTGTGGATTGGAGTCAAGCAAAACCGAATTCACTGAAACTGGATCGATTCTAACTGTTTTAAAAGAACTTGCTCGGATAGTGGAGAACATGGTGGTCTCTAGCGGACTGAAGGGTCCTTTCAAACGTACAACAGTTTGGCATTTGTGAAGCGGCGGTGGTGACAAGTCTATATCCTGTGGTAATTGACTTACTCTTAAATATTCCTCATTCATTTGTTTACGCTCTGCTTTTGGGACATAGGAGCAATGTTCCTGTTTGCGCAAACGGAAATCATGATCTTGTAATGAAGCAAAGTCTTCATCGGAGCGCCGAGCGTAGTTTTTCTCTACCAGCTTGTCGTTAAGCACTCCCTCCCGCATTTTAATAAAAACAGCAGCTACATTATTAACCAGAGAGTAGATTTCCAGTTCAACTCGTCCATCCAAGGCCATTTGGCGGACCATTTCGTTGGCCTTTAATGGCCAACGATTATAGTTGCTGGTCATTGCAGCAGGCTGCACCAGAGCAAGACGACACTCAAAGCAACGTGGTGGTAAATCATCATATTCTCGCTTCAGTTGCTCGGTCATGAAACGCAATTGATCCATTGGTAATACAGCGATATCACCGTAGTCAATGAAACGCACGCGGAATTTGGGATACTGATGACTGTGTGTTTCCACTCTGATTACTTGGGCACGCTGGAAATCATCAACCCGTTTGGCTAACAGCTTCAAATTTTTGGTTATAGATCCGGCATCAACCACATAGTGGCTTAGATTCGCTGGCGAATTTATGTGTTCGGACATGTTGGTAATGGCATCAGCCAAATCGAGGGGTTGGAAAAAGAATTTGCCACAGCTGACAATCTACGGAATGTGAATGCTTGTAATGAGCCTAATTTTGTAATATTATTCCGCGTTGAAATACTTACATGGGTTATATATCCAATTATAGTTTTGTCATATACTGAAGGTAAGGACATAAGTCCTGCATTAAAAGGCTTTATGGGTGGGTGCCACTGACCTTCAATAACATTCCCAATCTTGTTTTGTTGTACATATTTGATAGCGTGTGCATGGCTTGAAAGAATAAAATAAAAATAAAGCAAAACGTAAGTTTAAAGATCTTGTTAAAATACTCACTCCATGACACGTATAGGGCGAAATTGTTTCCCTATGCGTAGTCTTACAGCCTTGTAGACATCTGTTAATATACGTCCAGGCACTTGGATCAAGTTCATTTGATCCATCTCATCCTCCGTTTGCTTAAACGTCACAAATATCTTCTCCGAACCTGGCTGAAAATTTACATCCATATTTTCTGGTGGTATTTTGGCCTCCAAAAACAGGTCTTTTATGCGCTGCGTATACAACTCTCCCATATAGCGTGGCTCGTAATGGGTGAAAAATACAGTGCGACAAGGATCGTAGCCACAGAGGACTTGGTACATATTACGACCATAGTCCAGATTTGACTTGTTTGACCTGATAAAATAATTCGGATAAAATGCACCAGCAATGAGAATCTTGAGTATGATTGCGCGTTCGCGATCATCCTTGATTTGACATGACTGAAACTGCATGGGGTGAAGCCGTAGTTTATTGCAACGGTTACGCAGTTCTTGGACTAGCAAATGCATCTCCTTAAGGGACCGGAGGGAGATATGATAGCGTCTGGCCCATTGAGCTGCTGACTCCTGCATTATGCGATTCTCGCACATATTCAGATAGGTCTAAAGAGCATAAGTTATTCATTTTTTTTACCCGGTTGGAGTCTACAATTATCCTTACCTTATAAAAACGCCAAATGGCCACCATATCCGAAGAGGAACCATCTGCAAAGACATAGTGCATCCAATAAGATTCATAACTTTGAAAACCTCCTTCCTGTAAATACAGTCCACGCACAGACAAACCGGCAGCTAAAAATTGTTATTAAATTAAATTGTTTATCCACTAAACTGTAAAAGAGCATTATCATCATAAATAATTGTATCATACCCATAACAATAGCTTCTTCTAGGCAATTGAAGACATAACCTAAGAGAACCAAACGACTCAAACGAACATCTAGTGGTAATCTAGTCATTATGCTGCCCCAAGGGGTAAGGTCTCCATCTAACTCTACATAGTTGCCATCCACAGTAGGATATAACGCGCCAACCTCTTTTAACAATAACACAGTATTTCTAATGTCCGACAATTTTGGCGGCGACAGCGCCAATGCTAAAATTTCGATCGGTGGCCCCATATTTAATTCTTTGGCCTTTAAAACTGAACTCTCTAATGGTGAGCGTAACATTTCCGGTATGCCGAACTCATGCATATGTTTCATATAAAATGATTTAGGGACCATTCTATATACACGTCCGCTGCGCAAGCGACCCACGCGTCCGGCTCGCTGTCGGCAGTTTGATTTAGAAGCCCACACCAATCGCAGCGAGCTAAAATTGGTGGCCGTATCGGTAACAAGCACTTTTGCAAGACAAAAGTCAATTACATATGATACATCGGGCACAGTTATTGAACTCTCGGCAATGTTGGTTGTCAAAATAATCTTGCGATAACCAACAGGTGGCGATGCAAAGACATCTCGTTGTGAATCGGGAGTCATTAAAGAATGGCAGCGTACTATATAAACCTTTAAAGCGGGACTGAGACAAGAAATTGGTATTAGCTTAGTTAAATATTGACTTATATACAATTCACATACTTTTCTTGCACCACATGATCAATACTCTCAGCCATGTGGTCAATTTCATTTATTCCTGGCAAAAAAATCAGTACTGAACCAGTCTTTAGGTTTTCTTCATAGCTCACATGCGTTTGTCCTTCAGCCCTACGTTCCATATTGTCAATAACCAACAGAATTTTTATAGCTGCCGAATACGCATGTGAACCCATGCCCGGCTCATCGGGATTGGGCTGGTTACCTTGCCATTGCATATTTTTTAACTGATCTTGATAAAACTTTACTAATGGATATTTACGTCCAAAACTTGCATTTATCACCGGCGGTATGCCATTTTTAGTCGCAAAATATTGAACGAATTCACGACTATCTATGGTCGCTGACATAAGAATAACTTTGACGTGTCGAGAATTGGTGGCCAATAGACGGCGAACAACAATAAGCAGGAAATCCATTTCCTGATCTCGCTCATGCACCTCATCCAAGACAATGTGCGTGTAGTGAGTCAAGGTCTTGTGCTTAATAAAAAAGTTTAGCAGAACTCCGGTAGTGCAGTAAAGCAGTCGACATTCCTCTGAATCCGATTGGCGGTGCAAACCCACTTGATAACTGCATACAGTACCGGGCTCCCAGTGACGCTCTTGGCTGACTCGGTTTGCTATGGAGATGGCTGCTATCCGTCGAGGTTGCGTCACCACAATGTTGCAGTACTGCCGACTTTGGTAGGCTTCATCTATTATGTATTGCGGCACCTTGAAGAGCGGGAAAAATTCAAATTAGATTTATCGTTAAAACGAAACCCGATAGCCCACTCAAATCGATAGATTCCAAATCGCAGTGTTGTGTAACGTACTCACAACTATTCAAGTTAAACATTACATATGCCCCAATGGAACTGAATGTTTACCACGATTGTTGGCAACTGGTGCAGCGCTTCCATCGGCTAGCAGAGGAATCGCAACATGCGGAATTCGAGCTGTTTTGTCATTGCTGGCGAGAGCTTCAAATGCAGCACATCTACTCTGCCCAGACGAATCACATCGAAGTGATATCCACAACTCTAGCTGCCCTGCATGTCGGCAAACGTGTCGCATGCAGCTGTCGTCCTAATGGTCAAGAGTTTCAAGCATCCCGTGCGCAACGTTTTGCCGGCATATATCTGCTATACGTGATATACAATAAGCAGCCGACGCAGACTTTCACAAAGATCGAAGTTGCATCGAGTACCTGGGACACCCTTACGGACTATTTTAAAGAATTGCAGCAGGAAGAGAACCCAAGGAAAGATACCATGCAGGCTTGCTATATCTTTTCCCATCTTTACCAGCATCAAGCATTCCGTTTTACCGCTCTAGACCATGTTCAAGGATTGGACAATCTTATTTCCTACGACGGTTTAGAAAGTATCGTTGGTTCAAAAGGGGGTGTGGGGAAACAGCAGAATAATGGCTCCAAACAACAAATGCGACCAGGTCATGGTCAGATTAGTCTCGAAGAGGATCTGAACGATTTACGTGATTTGTATAGAGCTACTGGACCACTTTGTCAACTGGAGGTGGCATATAATAAGCAAAAACATGTATTGGCTAAACACAATAATGGCGCATTGCCACCCACTCAGATCTTTAGCCAGTTAATGGAAACCCTTGATGACATAAGTCACCTATTAGGCGGGCAGGATGAGCAGCCCTGCTCCTCCTCGACTATATCTCAATCGGTGGGTCAAGGGGAAGTCCGTCAACTGGCTCGTCATAAAGCCATGTACGGTGAGGAGGATGCAAAAATAAAATCTTCATTGGAAAACCGGACTGACTCGAGCTTAACAATGTTAGCACAACGACGTATGTCTTCCGCCACAATATTTGTCAAACAATTACCCATGGAGGTCGCCCAAGAGTACCAGCGAGACGATGACAGTGGTGATGAGGCAGCAGATTCGTAGATGAAAATACATTAGACAGACTCCTCGAATTACGTGTTATTTTAAAAACTTCAATAAATATTTAAATGAGATCTTTTTCAGGTTTTTTTTTTGATTGCTTTTGTCAGTGTCCTAACTGAACCAAAAAAATAGCAGCTGTCAAAATGATCGCTGCAAGAAATGCTTTACCTGTGAATGAACCAGTTCACGTTTAACTCACCTGAGTAGTTTTGCCGCATCCGGTCTCACCTTTCAGTATGACAACAGTGTTCTCTCTAATTGCTTTCATAATTTGCTCGCGTTGAGAATAAATTGGCAAAGTCTTGTCACGATTTAAATCAAAATGATATTTTGAATAATACTCTTCATCTACTCGCAGATCTGGCGCTTCATAGCACTCTTCATCGTCGGAATCAATGTCATCTAAAGTGCGATTTCGTTTGGGAGCACTTCCACCGATTCCGAGCTATAAGCAAAACAATAAAAACCGCAATCTCAGCATAATTCCGTTGTGAATTTACTTACCAAATCGAGGTTTTGCTTTTCGCGGTCAACTATTTCTTTGACATATTCAGTGCCGAGGTTCTCTTGTTTTGTCTTTCCCTTTTCTGTGACAGGAGCGACAAGATTGGACGAAATACAGCCTTTGGGAGCCTCAGTTCGTTTAAATTCCTTCGAAAAGTCGAAGAAATCCATCAAGTCTTTATCCATTTTTGAAGCTAAATGAAAAGCACGCTACGCGAAAACCCTCGCCAAAATTATCAATCTTGCTTCTTGATGCGTGATGGCGAAATATTTGTTACCCATTAGATGGAAACAAAAACCATTGTTTTGGCATTTTAAGCGCCATTGGGGGTACTACGACAAAATAGTGGCATAAAAAATATTCATCGTCGGTAAAATACTAAATACTAATTAGGTGGTATTTGTTAAAGATTGTAAAATAAATTTTTTGAATAATTCTTATTAATAACACATTTCGATGGAGGTATTTTGTATATATAATTTATTATTAAAATTGCACGTCCAGTTTAAGAGTGGACATCCAGACATTTAAGCGCCATTGGGGGTACTACGACAAAATAGTGGCATAAAAAATATTCATCGTCGGTAAAATACTAAATACTAATTAGGTGGTATTTGTTAAAGATTGTAAAATAAATTTTTTGAATAATTCTTATTAATAACACATTTCGATGGAGGTATTTTGTATATATAATTTATTATTAAAATTGCACGTCCAGTTTAAG
Organism: Drosophila insularis; assembly: GCA_018903935.1. Taxonomy (NCBI): domain Eukaryota; kingdom Metazoa; phylum Arthropoda; class Insecta; order Diptera; family Drosophilidae; genus Drosophila; species Drosophila insularis. The sequence goes on along the minus strand of JAEIFP010002295.1, from coordinate 112,815 downwards.
AGTGGACATCCAGACTCCATGGATCCGACCCTGCTTTAACTTTAGATTAGCTTATCTATTGTCAATGTGACTATATTATTAATACTCGACTCATTTTTAGTATTCGGTAATTAAAAAATAAAACACTGAAAATTGAAATAAATAAATCTTAATTATGCTGAACGTTAGACGTGCTAAAAAGGAGGATATTAGCCATGTTAGGGATATGATCCAGGAATTGGCTAATTTTGAGCATATGAGCGACGGCCCAAGACTGAGTCAGTCTGGTAAAATTCCAATAACTTTATGTTGTAAATGTAAACAAATTCTTACGGCGCATAATATGTACATACATATCTGTAGATCTTATACGAGATGCAGGACTAGACGGTGGACCCGAATACTGTGAGATTTATGTACTTACAAAGGAGATGTAAGTCAAATAAACAAAAGAGACGTTTCAATGCCAATCGAAGTTAAATATTTACGTTCATATAGCATATCGACCGAATATATTGGCTACGCAATCTGTTTCAAATCATATTCCACTTGGAACGGGCGTTGCTTCTTTCTTGAAGATATATATGTAAGACCAGAGCATCGTCAGCAAGGTGCTGGGAAGCATCTTTTTCTTGCGGTTGCCGCTCGAGCTAAGCAATTAAACTGCCAACGTCTGGATTTCCATGTGCTGGAGTGGAATCCAGCAAGAAGATTCTACGAAAATTTAGGTGCAGTAGATTTGACTGTCAGAGATAAGTGGCATTTTTATCGCCTGGAGGGCGAAAAACTGACAAATCTGGCCAACAAATACTCATAATATTAACTGTATCGGTTTATTTGTCTGTATATCATTTGTTATGAATAATATGCTAGAACAGCTTGTCCCATGCATGTTTATTGGTCCCCACTGACGCTGGCTATAACATGTATTTGCAAACTCTTGGTGGAATTATAAACCTGTCCTGGCGGAAATGGATGCACTTTGGAATGAGCATCTGCTTTAGTCTTGCCACCGGCTGTATATTTTGATAATCGTATGCTAGGCATGGGTAGGAATCCGGTGCTTAAAGGCATTACATCGAGAGATATCGAATGACTATCAACGTCTTTCATTGAAACAACTCCTGGAAAATGAAAAGTAATAATATTAATTATCAGAAGCATTGGATTTTACACATGTACTCATTATTGAATTTAAATCTATTCGTTTTCGAAATTTCGAAAGTACTCACCCGCGGAGCGCCCACAAACAGCCCAAAGGTTTTGATCGTTGAGCACTTCATACATCAGGTCTACGTATGGATTCTCATGGATTTTGGTAATCTTAAGATTCATGTTGCAAACAGTACGGAGACGACACAGTTCATTGGGCTCCAATTGGCTTTGCAACTTAAAAAGCGTAGTATAGTCAACTAGGTCAAAGGCACATCCGTAGTTCCTCCAAACGTTCTGCTGCTCTAAAGGTGCATATTGAATGACAAAATGGACTTTAACAACAGGCAACTCCTCTTCTGTTTTAAGGGGCTCCACCTGAATCTCATACAGATAGGTAACCATCAGAGTTTTGTATATTTCCTGAAAGCAAAGGCCACGTACAATTTACATATGTTTGTGTGCTTCTACTCGAAACTTACAATAGGCTGCTGATTTTTTGGATTGAGATCTAACAATTTTACTCCGGGCACATCGCACTTCACCATGGCTTGTTTTAGCAACAAATGGGATTCCAGCCCTTTCATAATCACTTGTAAAAACTTTTGCGTGCCGCAGGTATGTAACCGACAAGTGGCTTCCATAGCAGGTAGAAACTCTATTGGTATAAGCAGCTCATTTCGCGACCACGGACAGCTGATGGCAATATGATGTTCATAATGCTTAGTCGTCTTGCGACCAGGCATATCTGTCAGAACTTCCAAAGGAATGCAACGCTCTTCGAATGACTTGAAATGTTTCAAGGCTACTTGAAGAGTAGTCTCAAAAGTTGAGTCATTGCACAAATTGTTTGTCTCTTCGCTAGGCTTCAGTGTCTGCCGTATTCGCAAATTTTTGGAGCATCGCAGTGTAACTTTAGCATCGGCAGGAAAAATAAAACTTCCACCGGAAACATTCAGCAAAATCGGTTGTATTATGCCTGCAATTAAGGTCTTAAATTCCAAAGTTGCACTTGCCGGTTTTGTGCTGACCTCGAAGCTAGGCGGAGAAATAGGCAATTGTTCAGACAGAAACTCTAGCCTGGACATACAGAGCGAGAGCTTTAAAACAAAACAACATTAAGTAAAAAAAACGTCCTTTTTTGTTGCGGTACGGGCGTGTTTCTTACCTGCTTAAATTGCCAGCTGCCCACTCGCATTGCCTTGGCCTTAAGTTCAATAATATTTACACCAGGCTGTAAGGCTGTATTTTCTGCTTGCACAAAATTGCTAAAATCGGCGTGAACACTAGGTGAAAGTTTGCGCTTAGTGCTGCTAGTTCGCCGTACACTTTGCTTTGTCTTGGGCGAGTCACAACTAACGGTAGACATATGAAGTTTGTTGTCCTGCTTGTAGCTCAGCTGCAGCGATACCTTTAATTGTGATGTGGAGGATTCTTTTGCCGTTGGAGAAATTATGGTAACTTCCTCAAGAGCCGATGGAGTCTGCAACTCATAGCAAAGCTTTATGGTTTCTGCCACAATCTCTCTAGGATAGAAGCTTTCTATTTTCAATTGTACAACCACAAAATCATCCTGAATAATAGGTTTAGGAGTGATCACTTCAATATCCAGGATGCGAAAATGATCTTCAAGTATACAAAAGTTAGCGTTTTCCATAGATGACTGGGCCGAGAGTGTGGTGTTTAGATTTTTCAATGATTTCAGAAACTCGTCGAAGTAGAAGGAGCGTACTAAAGTCTCAAGCTCCACGCAGCAGGAGATTGAACTACAAGCTTTTGTATAAGCCAAAGTGTCGCCCATTTTACGATAGCAATTGGCTAGTTCAAGCAGTGTTTGTGAACTAAGCATTTGCCAATTTTCTGTCTTAAGTTCACGCAATAAATCGGTAAAAAACCCCACAGCTTTATGAGGTTCATTCATGTGAATACAATAAAACTTTCCTAGATCCAAACCAACCAATCTGGCGGAACGCAATCGAGCTACATGTTTATATGTACTAATAGCCAGCTCGGCCAACTCCAAGTAAAGCTTTTCGAATGACTGATTCGAGCCGAGGGCCTCTTTTAATTGCTGTGTTGCTGACTTTTTTGGCTTGCGATTAGGGGAACGTTCCCTTATCTGAGGATTGGCCAGCAAAAAGTGATGCTGTTGGTCGAATGGTGAACTGTCATCGCCAATTCCTGACGACAATTGCACAACTATGTGCAGTTGCCCCGAAGTGGGCGTAGAACCAGGCAGCAAGCCGCATAATTTGCCCAATTCATACAACTTATCCTTGGCCAGATTCCATATGGGAGCACAATGCTGAAAACATTGCACTGTCACTTCATTCGGTTCCATTGCCTGCTCACAAAGCTGCAGCACCTCCAAAGCGCAGACAAACGACCAACAGGCTAGCGATCCCTCCTGACATTCTATTTTGATGTAATCAACTTCGCGCAATGTGGAAAAAAGGAAATTTAATAGACGCTTGGCTATCTCGGGTATATCATTACTGGTAAGAAGAAGATGAGCCTGACGCTCAAATAAATAATTTCGGAACTCCAAAAGAGAACAGGGAAGAGATCTATTGCGTATCTTAGATCGCATCTCAAATTTATCTACTCTGTTCATGCAGATACCATTAAAAGAATCTAAAGGTTGACGAAAGCTATCCGTATGCTGTATCACATATTGAGAGAACAATGCTTCCAGTTCATCATATTGGATTAGCGCCTCAGTATGCAACTCCAATTTTTCAAAAATTAATGCCAAATCCTCTTGCAAAAAAAAATACTGGCGAAAGTCCCACCCGTCAAGATTGCGCCTCTCCCGTTTACTGCGCAAGAGATCTTCATATTTGACTATATTCCTGTTATAGCTAGTAAGCATTAAAAAGCGGATGCGTTGCACCAAACAGCGAAATGATTCTGTCGACTTTTGCTCAAATTTGGCCGGGTTTAGTACAGAAATACATCGATCATCATTTTTGCTGCCAAAATCAAGCCGTATCTTATCCAGCACTGTGGTGCGAGGCAACAGGTTCTTGGTTTTTCGCATATCTAGCGTTTCTACTAACAAAATCATCCAATCCAAAACGCCATAGCTAGTCAGGAGTTTTAGCCAGGCATCTATTTCGTCTTTTATTGTAGCCTTATACGTGTCGATATCCTTTGGTATTAAAGTTTAAGTTTTACTTCATCTTTTTACGTATTTGTTGTTTTTGAAATTGAAACTTACATTGCATTCTGTCACAAAAATGTGAAGGATTGGATGCTCCAAAATACTCCACTCACCCTGCTTATATTTCTCTAGCATAGTCACGTTAAACTGTTGCGCCTGTGCCTCCAACCGTACCTGTTTAGTGGGACGCTGCCATATAAAATAATACGCATTAAACAAACCAAAAAAAGAAATCTTGAAAAACCATTAAACTCACTTGGAATGTGCGTCTCCATTCACATTTGTCCAATGGAACCGCATTCAAAATTTGCATTTCCAATGAGCGGAAAAGTGGACATGATCCCGCATCTAAGGAATCTTAATAATAAATAAAAATAAGGTGCAATAAATCAGTTACTTACATGTAATTATAGGTTTTATTAACATTTTAATAAAAACAGTAACATTAACAATGAAAAAAAAAAAACAAATCGCGACAGCGCAAGCAGAAAGACTAAAGATAGCGCAAAGCAGCATGACTACGTCATCAATGACTGCTTTTAATCCATTGCTGACGTCAGTTTCTAACTAACAACCTCGATATACCTTTTTTGAGTCGTGTTGCGAAACAACGTTGCCACATAGTTACCGTAGACAGCAAAGAAATCAACAAAAGCGAATTAAAATACTTAAAATAATTAATAAATGGTCCTGCTTTGACAATTAAAAAACAAAATCAGTGACTTGACATAATGGAGATGGCCAGAAGCATTTTTGGTCGCGATCATGAAGGGTACGTGGGGCGCGAAGAGCATACGGTAATTATGAGTCAATTGGAAATGGCAACAATTGTTTATCATAGTAAAAAAAGTAATTTCCTTTTACATTTCAATTGCTTAGCGAAAACTGCATGATCTGAGCTCAGCCTCCGAAAAGACAGACCCTGATTTATTACAATTACCGACAATGATGGAGGAACTAAGTGTCTCCGATGGGCTTCGACCAAGTGCTGGCGGCCCTTTCTCAGCCCTTACGCCCTCAATGTGGCCTCAAGAGATTCTAGCAAAACTGACTGACGGTGAAGCAGATCTTGGACCCAACGATCCAGAATACCGATTCGACGAATTTGGTTTTCGTATGGAAGAGGAGGATGGTCCCGAACAAATATCAAATAAATTGCTTAGCATTCCATTTATTGAAGACGAACACCAAAAAATGCAGTGGATAGCCCATCTGGAGTTTTCCCACAATAGTGAAGCTGCTGAATTGTGTTGGGAGAGTGCTGAACAAATGCTACCAAGGACGGAAAAGCTAAGGGCTATGGTACGGGGAGGCATCCCACATACATTAAGACCAAAAATGTGGTTACACCTATCCGGCGCCTTACTGAAAAAGCAAAAGAGTGAGACGAGCTATCAAGATATTGTAAAAGCCTCTAGCAATGATCAGTTAATGACATCAAAGCAAATCGAAAAGGATCTGTTACGCATTTTACCCACCAACGCGTGTTTTAGCCATCCAAGCGGAACGGGAATACCTCGCCTGAGGCGTATTCTCCGGGGCATTGCCTGGCTTTTTCCCGATATTGGTTATTGCCAGGGCACCGGAGTTATTGCAGCCTGCCTGCTACTCTTTATGGAGGAAGAAAATGCCTTCTGGATGATGGCAACTATTGTCGAAGACTTACTTCCAGCCTCGTATTACAGTTCCACTTTACTGGGTATACAAGCGGATCAGCGAGTTATGCAGACTCTAATTGCCAATTACCTGGCCGCTGTAGATGAATCGTTGAAAAAACATGACATTGAGTTGTCTCTAATCACATTGCATTGGTTTCTTACTCTTTTCGCCAATGTGGTACATATGAAGATTTTAGTACGTATCTGGGATTGGTTCTTTTACGAAGGATCAATTGTCCTATTCCAGTTAACACTTGGAATGCTTAAGGTCAAGGAGCACGAACTGAAACATTTAGAGAACTCTGCACAGATCTTTAACTCTTTATCGGATATTCCTGGCGAAGTAACTGATGTGGAAGTACTTTTTCGGCAGGCTCTAGAGGTGGGAGGATCCCTTAGTCTGACAGTAATTGAAACTCATCGTCGCCGTCACCTAGCTTATCTTATGGCCGACCAAGGTCATCAGATAGGCAATCCCGAGGATGTACCTAATCTGCCCAAACAACAGTTGGTACGACGTCAGGTCCGCAAAAGCAAATCCATTTTAGAGGCTTTCCTCTTCCGCAATAGTGGAGACTCATCAGATGCCACGCAAGAGCTTAAGAATAAAAATATACGACAGACTGAAATTCTGGTAGACTTGCGTGAGGCTATTTTGAAGGTGGGGCGTCATTTCATTACGATCGAGCCAAAACTGGCAGGACACATTCAGTTGACGGCCAACTATGGAAGTGAGTCCCATTCACGTGATCATGAGAATTTTATCAATGTGGCCAGAACTCGGAAACGGCGGGCCAAGGCTCTTCACGATTTCGAGCGTCACGATGACGACGAGCTGGGATTTCGACGTAATGATATTATCACCATAATTAGTCAAAAAGACGAGCATTGCTGGGTTGGTGAATTGAATGGTCTGCGCGGTTGGTTTCCTGCAAAGTTTGTGGAACTCCTTGATGAACGCAGCAAATTATATACATCGGCTGGCGATGATGCTATTTCAGAGACAGTCACCGATCTTGTACGGGGTACCCTAGCGCCAGCTATAAAAGCCTTTCTCGAACACGGAATGCAGCGACCGTCATTTCTTGGTGGACCCATTCATCCTTGGCTGTTTATAGAAGAGGCCGCAACAAGAGAGGTTGAAAAGGATTTCGAATCGGTATATAGTCGCCTAGTCTTATGCAAGACGTATCGTCTGGACGAAGATGGAAAAGTTTTGACTCCAGAAGAACTGCTCTACCGTTGTGTCCAGGCCATCAATCAGACCCACGACGATGCGCATGCCCAAATGGATGTTAAATTGCGTTCTCTAATTTGTTTAGGCCTTAATGAGCAGGTGCTACATCTCTGGCTGGAGGTCCTGTGTGCCAACCAAGAAGTTGTACAAAAGTGGTATCATTCATGGAGTTTTATTGATTCACCCGGATGGGTGCAAATAAAATGTGAACTGCGAATCCTTTCACAATTCGCATTCAATTTAAATCCCGACTGGGAACTGCCACCCAAGCGGGGTAAAGAATCGCAGCCACTGAAGGATGGAGTTCGAGACATGTTGGTGAAGCATCATTTGTTCTCCTGGGATCTGTAACAAGTAAAACATTCTAATATCTCTATTTTATATGTATAGAGTTCCGACAACCCGAAACCTTGAACAGAAATCCAATGCGAAAAATTGTATCTCAATAGGCAGAGCAGCTCGCTTATTATTCACCACTCTGCTTTTCCAAGTGCAATCTTTTTGATTTTAACTACTATCTAATGAATAATGTATACATGTACTTTGCTAGCAAGTGCATTACATGTTGTTGGCAAATTCTGCAATTTAATCTACAATTGTAATGTACCTTTTTCTAAATTGAAATCAAATCTATCTTAAAAAAGAAATATTTATAATATATATACATACATATATGATTCTTATTATATACATAATTTATGTCTTAAATGCATTTTATTAATGTTTAAATATATATATATATATGCAAAAGTTTTCATTGTTCTTTTTCGGACTTAATTGCAAACTAGTCCCAAATAGTCGTCCATCAATGTGCCAATAGCAAACTGTAACAACGAGCATTTGTTTTAAATTATATGCAATTATTAATTATACTTACAATGCCGGTGGCATCCACTCGGGTGCCTACAATCTTGAGTCGTATTTTATCCTCCCCAGAAATAACCACGTCTTCATCTTTTGATTTGTAGCAAGGTGGATTGCCATTCGGACAAAATTGCATGTCAGCAGGAATGGACTATAAGTATCGAAAATAAAACAACGCACTATTTATTTTTTACTGATTTGTTCACTTACATGATGCGAAATAAAACAGGACAACGGTCCAATCTCAGCAAACATTCCAACCTTATTAATTTGTTTGACGACGGCATCCAACACCTCTCCTTTAAATGGGCGAAACACAATCGCCTTGTATTTTACAGGATAAACTACAAAACCCTGTCCAGGTTGTATAACCCCCGATCCAATTTGATCTATAGTTGTTACAGCTATTACAAAACCGTATTTTCCCGTACATGTGCCCTCCACTTCCGAGTATAGCTTCTGCTTCACAGTCTCCAGCAGTTGCGGCCCAAAATACCGTGGATGCAGCAGTATCTCGTGTTCAAGGGATATCTAAATAGAAAAACTGTAAGTTAAGGATACACAATCCTACCATCGCATATGCTTACATGGTAAAACATAATTCAGTACCGTGTTATTGAAAAATATATAAAAAATATTTGTTTTGTTTACGGAAAACCGCTTGTTTTTAATTAGAGTTGCTCCCAATCGTTTATCGATAACAGTAGAAAAAACCGCGCTTATTACACACAGCTGATTGCTGCATGCCTTTGTTTTTAATTTTAAAAAATTTAATAAATCATTTTATATTTTGGACCGAGACAAAGATGCTTGGCTTTAACCTAATTGTGGCCGTATGCGAGAACTCTGGAATTGGGCTAAAAGGTGACTTACCTTGGCGAATTAGGCAAGTTTAACGACCAATAATCCAAACCAACTTTAACTAAATCCATTTCTATGTACACATGTATGTACATATGTATATTATTAAAGGTCAGAGTTAAAGTACTTTAGTAACACCACGAAGCGCCGGCTTGATTCCAGCAAACGCAATGCTGTTATTATGGGCAGAAGAACCTACTTTGGACTTCCCCCAAGCAAACGCCCCTTACCCGATCGTTTGAATGTAATACTTAGTTCCACACTTAAGCCAAATGAGCTGCCCAACGGAATCCTGCTCTTTCCCAACCTCGAGGGTGCTATGCAAGAACTGGAGAAACAAACAAATCAAATTGAAAACGTTTGGATTGTAGGCGGAAGCAAAGTTTACGCCGAGGCCATGGTGTCGCCCCGGTGCCATCGCTTATATTTAACCAAAATCTATGCAAAATTTGAATGTGATACCTTCTTCCCCAACATACCTAAAAGTTTCCGTGAAGTCTCCCCTGATAAGGACACCCCACTGGGCATGCAAGAGGAGAATAGCATTAAGTTTGAGTATAAGGTATTTGAAAAAAAACAATAATAAACTGCATTATATTTTCCATGTACGTATGATGTTATACGCAGTATCAGCATTGCGGAAAGACGTAAGGATTTTGGCGACCAGAATTCACTATTGCATTTCGGATAATATTCGCCCAATTTGTTGGTTTTTTCAGTTTTTTTTTATTTTTTTGCACGTTTTTAAACATACTTTCATACATACATATTAATTTTTTTTAATCACATGTGCATTTGCTACGCTGAATCGATCTAATATGAATGCTTTTGGGCAAATTTACAGAGTACAATCGCATGTGTGTGGGTGTTTTAAGGAATTAAAAACACTTTGGCTAACTATTGCACTACCTGTTCTCTTCGATATCTCTCTCCTTTGAATACTAAGTTATATAGGCAAACTCTTTAACCAAGCACCAAATGGAAGGTGGATGCAACGGAGGGGTACACGGTCTTGGTTGTCGTTCTGTGAAACAATTTATAAGTTTTGGTGCTTTGTTATTGGGCAGGCAGCTCCTCTTGTGGCGGTTGTTCTCGTTGTATTCCTGCTTCTTCTCGCTGTTGATTAGGCAATAAAGGTTGTCCCTCACCTCCCCAAAGAAACCCACCAGGACGATCCTCGGGAGGGGCTTGATAATTCTGATCAATATGCTCATTAAACAGGCGTTTCCTTAAAAAAAATGATGACTAATAAATATTTTGCTTTGAAGTTTAAGATGCACATACTGGTCGTCAATTGAAATTTAACTAAATTTATTTAAGGGCTACTTACAGAAAATGTGGGGTTTTGATCAGCCTATAGCCATTAGACAGTTGCGGATATACATCTTCTAGCACATAGTATATATGGCCCACACCCATGCCGATGATATCAACCCACACTGTATTTCCCAAGATCATAGAACAGCAAAGAAGGACCCATGGCAAATAGGGAGCTTGGAAATTTAGGACTCCGAAAAAGTTCATCGGCACTAGGGGATTTCGCCTGGACCACACATACACCAACATCAAAGTGAATGCCTGGCCAAGAAACAGCAGATTCACAAAAATGCCAAAAAATGTCATCAAAACGCCTCCAAAAATAAACATCATTACGAAATCGGAACTGCGCCCACGAAAGGATCCGTCCTCGAGCATGCGGCAATAGCGGTAGGTGAACACCATATTGAAAAAGAAACTAATCCCAACGGTCCCAAAATATAGGAATGTGGTCGCCAGCCGCCATATTTGGAATTTCCGCACAATCAACGTCGGATTAAAGTACAACTGAAGAGGCGACACTAAGTCCAAATGCTAGAACATACATAACATATTCTTAATAAGCGGACACGTCATCTCCACTGCATCTCAAAGCTTCCATTTCATCACTCACCACCGCCAAAGTACAAAGGCAACAGACCGTCGTGTACGCTCTTGTCACGACCGGTATCTCCAAATAGAACTGTCTCAGAGCGTTCATTGGTGCTAAAATATAACATTTCACAAAAACAACTTTTTTTAAATAAATGAATGTTTACTCATTTTTGTTTTTGACATAGGGATGGAAAAACTTTCGATGGCACTATCGACATCGACCATCGGGTCAAGCACTATCGAGTCAGCCTACTTGCGACAGTACTATAAAAAAAATTCCAATTGACCCTGTAAAAATTTAGATTTTGGGTTTCTTTCTGCTGCTTGAATAAACAAATAAACAAATCTTTTAAATGCTTTTCCTGCCGTCAGATGTAACACTTCATCTAACCGAGTGTTGCCACTAAGTACGCTCTCAATTATCAGCATGTCAGGGTTCCCATAGACCCTTTCTTCAGTCAACAGCAATCACTATCGATAGTTTTAATTTATTATTCTTGCAGATGTCATGAAAGTGTTCTTTTAGTTATTAATTAGGCTATAGCAAAAGACAAACAGCGAGTTGAAATCTTATTTTGTATATAATTGAAATTTATAAATGAATTACAAATATAAAAGTTGCAAGGTCATTTTGAGTGTATTAACTTATTATTTAATCCTACATCCTAAAAGTCCTGCATGAAACGGAATCTTTTATCTTCTTCAGGAGCTTGTCGTTCCGCATGGCCTTTCGGCGTTTAATCTTTAATTTTTTTTTTTAAATGTTTGAATCATTTATAATAAGTTCATCCTTTTGATTTTAATTTAACAACCATTAACTTATTTTTTATTTCCAATCTAACTAATATGCCCTGATTTGATACAGCGTTATTATGGCTGATGTTGTTATTGTTGTTTTGACTGTGGTTGCTTGGCTTGTTTTATTTGACCCACTTTTTTGTAACGATACGTGAGGCAAAACAGTGGGCTTAAAAAAGATAAAAAGAGTTGCTCGCGTGCCTTCGACTTTGCCACGATCGCCAACCACTGTAGATCCATAAACTGAATTGCCAACAGGTTATGGCGACGGCAATGGAGTGAGCAGAGTGGTAAAAAGGGCCATGACAGTGACACTTTGAAGTTTGAGGTTAAATTTTATATGTATGTATATATATACATACATACATGCATATGTATGTACATACACAGTTGGGCTGGCTCTTCGAGTTTTACATGTTGATACAAATATGGAATGATATTTCTATATTGCAACTGAAACAAATTACAATAAACATATTTATATAAAAACATAGAGTTTTATTGGGTTTATTAAATTGACTCACATGCAAACACAAACGCTCCTATTTGAAAAGTGAAATTTTAAAGTAGAATAAGCCACACAACTTGTTAAAAGGTTCCAATAAAATTGAGGTCACTTGTTGACCAGATGCCTGCTGCTTCGCCCATTTCCCCTCTCACACATACATAGATCACGCGCCGTCTGATTTTGTTGTTGTGCATTTACAATTAATTGCAGTCGCGTCTCTTATGGCGTAAACCGTTCTAAACCAGTTTTTGGCCATTCAATTTTTCATTAAAATGCAACCACGAACTTGGCAAAGAAAATAATCTTAAAACAAATTGTAGGTCAAATTTTTTTTTAGTTTTGTATAGTTGAGATACTTTCGCTTATAATGAAATAATTTTAAAATTTATAGTCGTTTAACATTTGTTGAAGAAGATTTTTATGTACAAGTACAGTAGATGCCTGTAACAACGATATTGCGCTTTTAACGGTTTTTCGATTTAGATTTTTGACGAAAAATCTTGATCTCTAAAGCAGTCAAAATACAGTTTTTGTCAAAGGTACAAATAATGCAAAATGGCCGGTCCATAAGTATCGTTATAACCGGCATTGCCTGCATTATAAATGGATTAATTTTATAAACATACATACATATGTACATATATATATCTGTATAAACTTATAATACATTATTGATCGACCGATCAAAAATTATTGTGGCTTTTGTAAGGCTAAAATAATGGCACTATTATAAAAAGAGATTCTTTTAGCAGTTCTGTTTTTTGGCAATTTGTATTTAAGTTCAATCGTGTATTTCATAAGACATTCAGCATTCGTTGTGCACTGATTGTTTTTGCACGTAATTAATGTTGGCTTCAACAAAAATCAAACCAGAACATGCTTAAGTATTATTTGTTGAATATAATGCAATTACGAATCAGAATTATTCCATTTAGAATCTTGGACAGGTGGGCGGCCAGGCGTAAAGACGGCTACAGAAATATTGCAAAATGAAAAGTTAAATTAAACTTAATTGCCAAAGCTCAAAAACTAACAAAACACAAAATATGCATAAATTACAAATTTGTGAATATTACATAATTTTTATCATCAGTCAAGAACACACACCTTCGCCCACTTCCTGCCTGTGCCGTTCTCCTTTCCAAATGTTATCTGAACATGAATTAAAAGGTCCGAATAAAAACATGTACATATACATAGACTGTGAAAAATAGTAGGAAATATACAACTAGATCTTTAGTTGTGTACATATGTATGTATGTATGTATGTACATTTATTAAACGCTTACAAAAATGCCACCAAGTGAGCACAGTCATTCATTTAAAGACATGCACTGTCACAAACACATATGTATGTACATACATACATACATACATATATGAATATACAGACAAAATAGAAATGAAGAGCAACTTTCACCCAAGGTCATTGTGTTTTTAACTACGCCAGTCACAGCCACAAAAACCAAATAGTAATAAATATCAATGTGTGTACATTGCACACTGAACTATATTGTTGCCGTACAAGTTGCTCGTCTTGTCGACTTGGGTATACCATGCACCAAAAGAAAAAAATATTTAACATTTCGAAGACCAAATGTCCATATGAACAAAGAAATGTATATGTAAATGTATAGGTCTTCTATCGCAGACACTAGAATACGGCCAATGTCGCCCTTATGGGCCGCCTAGTAAAAAACGTTCATACGTATGTATATTTGGCCTGTTCCAATATTCGATTTGAATAAAATTTGGTAGGTTGGTAGAGACTAATTATTGTGCTGAATTTGATTTTCATTGTCAAATTCCTTCTGCCTATTACATACATTTCGGCGACTTTAATATACCATTTAACCCTATGGTAGAAAAAGTGTATTGACGGAATGAAACTAGTCGCAATCGATGTAAATTTGAGTTAATGTTGATTTCTGAACCTTACAAGATGTAAACAACAAATCGTCTAAATTGGTTTTCAGTATGTTTTACCACATAAATAATGTGTACCTATAAATGTTAATAGGTACACACACAATAAAACATACAGATTTAGGTCTTAGGTACATATTTAGGTCATTCTCATCATAGAAGTAAAAAAAGAAAGAAATTTAAAGAACTTGTTTCAAATAACAAAAGTTTAAGTTTTAAAGATATGAAAAATAAAAGCATTCAGATTGGTACGAATACCAGAACGAAACAAGACTGCGAGATCGCCCATTATGTTGCATAAATTTAAAAAGCACAAAGACATATACAAACTTAAAACGAGTTATACATAGTAGATATGTATTTGTATACATACATACATATGTACATTGGATGATGAACATGGAAATGAAAACAGAACGAAGCCATTGAGCTGAGCTATAAGAAAGAAATGCGGATGCAAGAAGAAGCGGACTCCAATGATCAGTGTCTACCTCTGTGGTGAAAGAGCGTAGCATGTATCTGTTTCTCCGTATCTTTCAAATCCGCTGACGTTGTCTTCTATCTTCTTTCTTCTTTCTTTTGTGGTTCTCCAAACGAGTCTTGAAATTGGGTCAGTGGCACAGTATGCATGGCATTTTGTCTTTGTATTTGTAAATATATTATACGGTGTAAGTTGGCTGTGGTTGCTTTTTTCTACGCTTCGCTTCTCTCCAATTGTCTTCTATCTTGTCTTGTCTTTCTTCCGAGCATCGGCGTTTGCTTTTTTTTGTGGTCAATATAATGATTCTGCTCGACTCGTTTTCAGTAGTCTTCGGCAGTATATATTTTTACGCAGCTCTACTCCATTTTGCTTGGCCAAAGACGTGCCTAATAACATGCGCATGTCTGACCCACGTTGTCAGGTTTTTATATATGTATGTACATATGTTGTATATGAAATTTTATACATACATACATTGAACCTACTTACAGATGTCTGAATATTTGCGTGCGTCGCATAATCAATAAAAAAAAACTATCTTTACACATGGAGAAGGCTTTAAAAAGAACTAGAAACTCAGCCTGATATTGTACAATCCTAAAAAATCTTTGAAACGGACTTCCCAAACATTTTTGAATTTGGCCTTCTGAAAATTTTTAAAATGGGCCTTCTTAAAATCTACGGGTGGATATCGATCGGCAAAATACTTAAACCAATGATAAATTTTTTTTGAGCAAACGCGAGTTTGTACTTACTTCATTGACTGTAGGAATGAAATGCAAAAAAATAAATGACATTTTTAGAATTCATTTCCTTTCAATTTCTTGTTTGTAAGTTTTATATCTGACAATGTATTTTTTGTTATCAATTCTTTATTAAAACTTAGTTCTAATTTTTTTATTTGTAATCTATTTCAAGTAAATATTTACAAACAAAATGCTTTTATCAACTAGTCGATCTTTATAAAAAATAAATAAAATTGCACGAAATCTTATCATAATTATACAAATATTAGAAATTAAAATTATATTTTTCTTGTTTTCTTTATAGAGTTTGCTGAGGGTCTCCCTATTCGTATCCATAAGTCCTTGAAAGAACGTGTAAAATTAACATAAAACTTTAGCAACAAATTTTTAATTTTTTATAAAAACAAATTAACAACATTTTTTTTTATAAAAAATATTACTTGAGTACTTTTCTAGAAAATATAATAAATATATTATTAATTTGAATATTACTTTGTTGTTCAATTTGAAATATTTTGCCAAGCCCGCTTCAAAGTCTTATCTTATGTGTAATGTTTTAAGTTGAAATATGTGTGTCAACTGTTTTTGTAGCTATTTGTACATTTTAATGATACATTAATTTAAAATTGTATTGCTATACACATAAAGTTTTCAACAAGATGAGGTACATGATCAATAAATCCAAGAATCTACTTGCTATGTTATTTGCTTATAGCTGTGCAGGGCCCTATTATGATTTACTCAAAACGAAACAACAGTTGCAAAAAGACAATTGGACGCTTCGTTGTTCTTACATTGCTTGTGGTCTCTTTAGATGTTTGTCGCATGCAGCAAACTAATTTAATCTTTTAATGCACATTGTGCAAGTTATTCGCGCTCTTTAATTGATATTTATAATCTTTGCCAGTGGAGGTAGTAGGTTGATTTTTACCGAATACTTTTATATTGATTTTCGTTTGCACTTAAAAATTTGTTACGGGGGTATTCGAGAGAACACCTTGCTCCTGAATTAAGATACCAGAAACTTGTAGACAGCCTGCTTAAGCAGGCATTTCAAAGGAATAAAAAAAACTCCTATTAGGTAGATCGTGTTTCAGATCAAATAGGGGCGGATAATTGATTTTGATCCAATACCTGCATTCAAGTTCTAATTTCAGATTTTATTTGTAAAGTTAAAATTTATCCTATAAACGACTAATCTGTAAAGAGATCAAAAGCAACCAACAACAACGAAAGTATTCAAAATGTTCGTGTTTAAGATTGCTTCGGTAAAGATAAAGCTTCCATAAGGTCGCTATTCAAGCAATCTCATACACAAAACACATGGGAAAACGCCTATTAAGTAGTAGCTAATCAGATACCTTAAAATAATACTAAGCCGTGTATATGTATGTATGTATATATCTTAAGCCATTGATTAGAGTACTTAGAATAGGCGCCTTCCCTGCAATAGAGCAGAATCGGCAAGTTTGCACTCAGAGTGCGATAGCCGTTCAATATTCTCTACCACAATTCATAATCATTTTTGGTTGCTAGCTTCGATATTGGCCAGCGAAAAAAAGAAATGATTTAATTTCAAATCAAGTCTCAGTCACGCCCAATTCTCTTATGTATCTGTTGATGTTTGAGCAAATGCGCCTTCTGACGAAAAGCTTTCGCACAGACTTCGCAACGAAAGGGCTTCTCGCCCGTATGTGTACGCAAATGTACCTTAATGTTTGATTTATTTAGGAAGCCCCGATTGCAGATGCTGCAACGATGCACAGGTTTCTCCTTGCCAAGAAGTCCGCTTAAATCACTGGCACTAAAACTACCTTGCACACTGGACGGCGGTGAAAGGGCACCAAGTTGAGAAGAAGTAGAAGAATTTGACGCGGTTGGTCCATTGATATTCTCGGCCGGGATGGAATGATGTGAATGTTGCTGGTTGTTTTTCTTTTGAGCTCTGGATCTTTTCGCTTTGGTAGTACCACTACCAGAATTTGTCGATGCCGATATTGATGTCGATGTTGTGGTAGTATGTGGATAGTTGCCAAGCATATCGGGAGAACATAGACCATTATCTTTAATCGAATTTGTTGGTAAACTTAAGGCGTTTGCAGAAGATAATTGATATGTGGACTGTTGCTGATTTTGATTAGGATTTGTTTGGGTTTGGGTAAGAAACCGCGGATTAATCATTAAAGTATTATCCGTAGTGCTTACCACCGAACCAGGTGGACTACAACTACTGCTGAGCTGTTGTTCGGTGCAGTATGAGGTAGAGCTGCTGGGTGCTGCTTCACTTTTGATACAATTTGTTGATATGCTGTTGCTGCTGGTGTTAGTGCTGGATGGAGGTGGTCCATGTTGTAGTCGATTTTGCAAAAGGGGCATATACCCATGACTGAGAAGACTTTGCAGAGTAGAACTATTAGCAGCATGCATGGGTAACGGTGAATGCGGCAAAATAAATTCACTTAACGTATCCTGTTGATGGTGGGAAGATACCAAGACTTTGGCTTCGGGTTGTATGCAATTACCATCGATCCAGGCATCAAGATCCATCCAACTATCACGGGTATCAGTGCCCTCTTCCTTATCGAGTTGATTGGGAACTGTAGTGTCGGCTATTGCTGATCCTATAATTGCAGCTATATCATCAATGGAGTTCATATCAACATATTCCGTTAAATCCTTATAGATGCGTACGCCGCTTCCATGTAGTGAGTCCGCTACTTGATCGATGGGTGTGAGAGCAGAGCTACTACCATTGCCTCCATTTCCAACCCCGGTCATCACACAACTGTCCGCAGAGTAAATCTTAGAATCTAATTGACTATCGGCAAATAGTTTAACATCACCCAGACATGAATTCGCGCAGTTATCGCTGCCTGTCCCACTTAGCACGCTCTCCGGTAGGCAGGTGGAGGAAGAGACTATGTTATGCTCATTAGATGATCCATTACAGGAGGCAGAAGGCGTCGTAGAGGTGGGATTACTGTTATTGTTGTTCTGATAGGCACTCTGTATATAGTTGTTATTACTCTCATCGGGCAGACGTTGGGCAATGGCATGATAATGATGTCCAGATATACCATTGATGGATAAATGTCCTGTGTAGCCTGTAAATGGTGGTAACGGCTTCAAGTCTGACAAAGCATTTAGCGATGAGCTGTTCATTAATAAATTATCCAAAACATCCAAAGAATTTTTCTGATCTGCATCACTTGGCAGCGAATCCAAATCGTGTTCCAACAGCAGCTTATGTCCATCTAGCAAGTACTGATCCTGAGCGCTGCCGGTCTGTGTAGGTCCCCAACAGGGACTCATCAGTAGGCTTTCGACTTCCGATTCACTTGGGCCGTTCATACTGCAAAACTTCATTGTCCAGTTAACCCAGAGTATTGTCGAAGGGTATTTCTCTTTAATTGAGTGGAAAGCGATATGGGTAGTTAAAGTTGAGCTATAATCGAAAGAGGTAGAATTAAAAAAGTTTGGTTATTGTTGGATAATACATGAACGGAGCTGGAATTTTATTAGTCATTTAATTCGAAATTAATAAAAACCTAAAAAAAAAAAATCGAGAAGATTACGCAAATGCAATATCAAACATTAACTTACAGACTATACTTTTTGATCCTTTTTGACTTAAATACAACGATTAATTTAAAAGAAATTCGAAATCATCATCTAATAGTATTAAAAGAAAAACCGACAAAAATAAGAAAGGAAAAACTGAAATCTATCCCAGAAATGGCCAATAATAATTTAGAAATGGTATTTGGGTCAAAACATTAATAATCAAGTTAAATTAGCATATAAATTGTTGGAAGAAGAAAAACAAGAATGAGGGAACTGAGAAGTGGGAAGCCGACAATGAAAGTCCGCAGGTGTGGAAGGAGACGACGAATTAAAGAGTCAACGAAAAAGAAAATGTGTACCTATGAATGTATGTACATATGTATAAGTAAGTACAAACACATACATATATACGTATACTTAATATTTATACGTATGTATATATATGCATGTATTTTTTCAACTAGACGGCAAGAAAACGAAAATAAACGGTAAAGCAAAAGCACAAAAACAGTTAGGTTTCTGAGGTTTGGTCAGAAAGTAAGAGAAAAAAGAGGCGACGGTAAATAATCATACATATGTATTTATGTGTGTATATATGTATGTATGTACGTCTGTATATACATACATATACATGTATGCATATATGTACATACATACACACAAATAACATATACAAAAATCAAAGCCAGTTAGAGTTTCGCTTTCAACAGGTTGTCTAGGCCTACATAGCTTAGAGCTCAGCTTTGCGGAAAGAAGCGCAAACCATGCGCAGCTAAGCATGGCAGGCAGAAGCAGCCAAACTACCGTTACTCGAGCGACTGCGGCTTCAAAGCCGACAGCGCAACTGTCGAGAGACCTGCTGACATACTTCCCAGTTTCATCTTTAAAGTCACAATGAGTGTCGTTTTAAGAGAGAGAGAAAGAGAGAGCGAGTGAAGAGCGACTACGAGAGAGAGAGAGAAAAAGAAGTAGAGACCGAGTGAAAGAGAGAGATAGATAAAGAGAGAGAAAGGGGGAGAGTGAGAAAGAGTTAGGGCGGCAATGACAAAGAGAGTGGGGGTGCTTAATTTATTTATTTTTTTCTGAAAAAATTTAAAATTGGCGTGATGTATTTTAAAGCAAATAAAAAAATTTATTCACATGCAGATTCGCTTTTGTGTAACTACCTATCTATGTAGAGAGGTGTACTTTGAAGCAAACAACCATACACATACAGTGGCGGATTGGTAGGCTTGGTAGCCATAGGCCATACACCATCAGCCTTCCATCATTTAGCCAACCATAGCGTATACGCACTATGTCACAGCTAAAATAGTAACAATCATGACAATATTTCGATGATTATGGGTTATTCTTGTAAATAATTATGAGACTTGAATGCTTTATATTTCAGATATGCCTCAACTACAGTCCCGCGACACCGAGCTACATATTCAAGATACATAGCTTTGTATTCTTCGCCCCACCCTATATCAATATTTGGTTCTATTTCAACTCAAGCACTTAGACTTTACTGTCACCTTTTTTGTTTTTTCCCGCCAATCTTGCTATTACAGGCCACAATATCTGGTGGCCCTAGGTCTTTGGAGTAAATCCGCCACTGTACACATACACAAATTTTTATATTCTACTTACTGGATTTTGAATCTGGCTGTTATTATTGGTGAGCGTCAAATTTTACACATTGAATTTTTATTTAATCAGGTATTTGTTCTTTTTTTTTTATAGATCCAAGCATTGTAACGGTGGCCCGATGGCTCTCTTTTGCATTTGAATAGCCGTATACGCCTTCCACTGCCAACAGTAGGTTTAATATGTTCATAAAAAATACGGGGGCGCGCCACAAAGCGCTTCCATTGTAAATTAAGCTTGTAAATGTATTTGTTTGTTTTTTGCTTCAGATTATGGTCTCAAAAAATACGTGAGTTTGTCAGTTAACAGTGACCCACTGTGGGCATTATAATTTTTTTGCTCACCGTATTGGTGGGTAACAGTTATTTCTAAAGAAATGAATGCAAATATTTGACGATGAGTACTTTAAAGAACCCAATATAGCAATGTGCATTTTTGTTCGCTTTTCTTAAGAATAACTTGCTCTAGCGAAGACAAAAATAAGAAGTTTATATATTTAAAAAGCCGACTAACTGTTAGTGTCTGACCTCTAAAACTTCGTACTTAAAGTGAACTCCAATAATGAACCCAGCTGGTATGTAATATGGCCAAAACAGTACTTAAAATTTAATGCTATCGGAAATTGAGCTTCACCTCTGGAAGCAGTCAACTTCCGTTTAAATGATTATTCACGATGCAACAGGCAAAACGCGAATACCCCAAAAAATTTCCATAAAAGAAAGCATGAAAACCTAATATAAAAACCATTTGAAAGTAGTTCGATGATCTTAAAAAAAACCAAAATTGGTTTGACATTGGTGAAAAGGAGAGTAATCGGGTAAAAAACTTAGAAACCGCAATTTTTACAATTGGACGAAGATCGGTAAAACCGCACGTACAGCTTCCACCAGGGCCTTCACCCAAGAAAAAAATATTTGGCCAAGACCGAGAAGACAAAAAGTTGCATGAACGTTTGTATGTGTGAATGTCTGTTTGTATTCATTATATGTATGTTTTTGATCTCCCAACAGCCTTGCTAACGTGTGGCTTACATTGAGGTCATCGGCAACCACTGAAGGTTTTGCCCGTGCCCCTTCTAAACCCTACCAAACATGCAACAAATTACAATTGACGAGAACTGTAAGTTAGGTGCAAACTGCCATAGCATTGGATAAAACGTGCTTCCTCACCTCTTAACGTATCTCTTCCTTAGAACTCTTGAGTTATACACCCAGGGCTCATGGGTACATTTTGTTTTTATTGGAAGCTACACACTTCACTGCACATGTGGCACGTGTGATAAGTTATAAAATGTCAGTGAAATAGCAGCAAAAAAGATTCTGTAGGTGGAATTTAGGGATACGAGAATGATTACTATGCGCACTACCCACACTAATCTTTAGACATTTGAAGTTTGAACACTATCAAATTTGTTGGCAACGGTTTATATTAAAACTTACAGAAAAACCATTTTGCCGTATACATTTTTTCAATATTAATGTATTCAGTATAGAATATACATATTCTTTTAATTTTTTGTTGGTTATGAATGAATGCAGTACCATGCAACTTGTCTTAGATACTTCGACTCGCAGACTTCTTTTACCTACATTTCCACTCCCTTTTTCTGGTAGTCGGTGCACGAACATGTGTCTAACAAGCGAGATGACAAGTTAACGATAAACTTAAGTGCAGGAAACAGATGGAGATGGACCATGAGGCGGGGGAAGGAGGCTTGGCGCTATTTTTATGACTTTAGTCATAGTATGTAGTACAAGTAGAGAGATGGAGATGAATCCACCACACCCAGCGCTTATGCTTCGGCCTAGTGGACCAACAACAACTATGCAAATTTTTAGTTGTTGTTTTTGGGCTATGTTAGTTTGCTGTTATTTAAATGGCTTAACTTTTGGTGTGTGTCTTTGGCTGTGTGTGTGCGTGTCTAGAGTATACATATATACATATATATGTATGTATATGTATATATACATATATGTATATATATATATATTTTTTTTTTTTCGTTGTGGCGATCTGGACGGGCCAGTCCCAAAACAAAACCAAAAAATAACATTGCTCAGGTCAGTGAACTCAAAATATTTATGTTGCTAAAGAATTTCATTTGCTTACTTATTGTACCCTATGGTATAATATGTTTCAGTAGTCAAATATATGTAGTTAAACACTTTATTATTTAACCATATATATGTACATATGTATATTGGATCAACACTTAAAGTCTAGTCGAATAGGCATAAAATAGTCTTAAAAGCTAAGTTCAAACTTAAACTCTTATAGACTAACCAAAGTCGGATACTCTATTCAATTGAGAAAAGAGAACTAATTATTTCGATCTATGGACAAAATTGTTTGAACTTTTGGTAGGTAATTTTTTTAAGTGTACTAAATATGCACATACAAAAAAACATTTCTTTAAACTTAGTGCAGTATATATTTAAGTCGGCGTTACGATTAGCTAAAACACATAATTTTATATTGTGCAAATTAACTAGATGTATTAGGAATCTGAGAATGTCGTTATTTTGTAAATATTTTGGCTCATAAAAACGTAATAATCTTTTAATCATTTCGGAATATTGGGAATGCAAGCAAAGAGTTCAAACAAGGACCTACATATATAAAACCATTTGACTTGCTATTAAAATTACATGTTAAAATGTGTACATCTATATATGTATATATGTACATACATATGTATGTATGTATGTATGTATGTATACTGTATTTAAACCAACATTGTGACGAAGCCTACAATTAAAAAAGCTGGTACACAATGTGCAGTCGGAAGTAGATACATATTTCGGTTTACAGCTAACAATTAATGAGACGAAGTTTTCTGGGTCTCCCTTCCAATCTTCTTCTCTCTGTCATACTCTGTTGCTAAGCCGGTGAAAGATCTAAAAATAAATCATAAAAACCGTTTGTTTGTCTGACAAAAATGGTCTAAAATACAACAACAACAGCAGCAACGGGATGGCAATGGCAACCTCCGAAAAAAGTCCAACAACAATAACAACAGTAGCGGCAGTTTGTACCGTTAGATGACGCAAAATTACGCTTACTCATTCAGCAAGAGGCAAGGCAACAGTTTTCCCAAATATAAAACAGAGAAGTTACAATAGTATGTTTTTGGTGTGTAGGCTCTCGTTTATCTGGCGGCTTCAATGAGCGTATCAAATTCACCTAAAAGTATTAAGGTTGCAGTTTGGACAGAAAAGATTTTCCTCTAATTGAATTTTGTACATTTGTTAAATGAAACTAATAAACCTTTAAACCAAAAGACAAAAAGAAAATTAAGTTCTTTATTATTTTTTCAACCATGACCTTATAGATAAATGTACATATGTATATGTATATGTATGTATACATATGTATGTATTTGTATACATAGATGCCCTAATTTGATTTGATACAAATGTTCAACAGAACAAAACATTTATTTTTCAAGAGATTCCAAGGATACAAATTAAACTAATGCGAATAAAATTAAATTTAAACACATAATTCATGCATTGAAGAAATTGTGTTGTAGTTCTCTATTTTTAATAGCCCCATTACTCACAACATAAGAAATATTTAAACCGTGCGATGCTCATAGTGAAATAGGACTCCAATTTACTTAATGTTGTTTTGCCCTTCTCGAGCCCTAGCTGCTGTCAACGCCCACGCTCAGTCTACGCAAAATGCCTATTTGTATTTTATAACAGGTGAGTAATAATATCGGAAACGCGATGATGATTTCGGTCATTGACTTTTGTCTGATTTGTTTATAAAATTTCAAGCATGAGAATATTCTTCTACATAAGCGAGGCCATTGACTTAAGAATATTTGTTAATAATTGTTGTTGTTAATTTACATATACGAGTGTATTCGTTATATAGTGATTACTTACTGTTATGAAATGACGTCCCTATTAAAAGATTGAGAGAGTTTGTTTTCGAGTAAGATTCTATACTTGTTTTACAAAGTACATGTATTTTTTTGTCGGTTTTTATAATCCTTGCTGGACTCCGTTCGATAATCCAGACGTAAAAATGTCCTTTAAAATAGTTGAGATTTATAGAAATTGTTTTGCAAAATGCTTTAGGTAAGATAGGATTTTAAATTTATGTTAGTTGGACAAGCAACACAAAGCTAAAGAAAAATAATAACAAAAACTCAAAATACATTCATACATATGTATGTATATTTTGGTATACTCACAAAAACAATGGGAGCAGGGCAAAAATAGTAAAACAAAAATAATAATAGTGGGATGTAGTACAAGTTTCTTAAACGGTTGATTTAAATAATATATGTCGTATTTCATATATACAATGGACGACGTGTTAATTGATGTTTGGGTTTGTATTTCCTTTCAAATGAAAATATTTACAACAGCTGGCATGCCAATTTTCTGCTGAATTTTGGAATAGGTGTATGTATATATAAATATACTATATATTGTTGATTTTTATTAAATTTTAACTTTTTATTTTATTTCATTTGCTGTTGTTGCCTTTCTATTTCACTTAAATATGTATTTGTGTGACACTCTTTCTTTATCACTCTATTCGAAATATATTATTTTATTTGAAATGTATTAAAACATTTTCGAAACATTTTGTCAACCATTTTCACAATTTTTGCTATGCATTTTTGATTTGATTATATTCATTTGGTTTAAATGTAGAATTTATTAGGGTCACTTAAATGTAGGAATTTCGTCTACACCAAATCCGAAGCGACAATGCGAAACTATTCTTTCTTTTTATATATGTAATCGGAATATACACAACGCGGCGACGTCAGAGGAAATTCGCACTAATCCGAAGACACTGAAGGTAGAAAGCCAACTGTGCGCAGGCGCAACACGAAAAGAAATTTTCGAGCCAAAAGAAGTGGAAGCCGAATGTTGTTGTACCTCGGCAGGTAAAAGAAGTCAGAAATCACGCGCACAAGCCAAGCCAAGAGAGAAAAAGAGACAGAGGCATGTATACCTGAGAGCTAATGCAACATGTTTGATGTCATGAGCGGAGGTGGCCAGGGGTAGACAAAAACAGTACTTTCTTTGCTTTCTCATATTTAAAGCAATATATTCAAAATACTAAATGTGTGTGTATGCATGATAAGCAAATTGAGTAATTGCTTTTTACTAATTTGTAAGAAGAGCTTACAAAGAATTGCGGCCTTTTTATGGCTACGTTTATGTGGGCTTAATGGCCAACATGTTTGAACAGGTGTCCTCTGCAAAAGTCGAGGTCAGAGCTAAAGAGTGTAAATCGGGTTCAAAGTCAGGGTTAAAGATGTTTTTGATGTATCTACGAAAAAAACCAAGAAGCCAAAATTGTACTTCTATATCAAAATCAAATAGTTATTAGGGTTAAAAAATATACGTGAATTTCCCATAAATTCATGTTTTGTGTTCCTTATTGTATTTGAAAACAAGTTCTACCTCGAACCTGTTTGAAGCTCTCTCTCTCTCTCTCTTGAACATTCTTCATCTCTCCCACTCGCTGGTTGCTCTTTCACTCGCAAATACAACATGACCTACTTAACCGACTACAAAAAAATTCACATTTTTTCCTGTTATTTTTTGTTTTGCCAGTTTTGATGTTGTTGTTATTTTTCTTCTTTTGTGTTGTTGCATTTCCTATTCGCACTTGCACGTGTTGTTGTTGGATAGTTGGTTGTTTTTGCTGTTTTTAGCGCTCTTTAGTTTTTGCATTTAACGGTATCACTTTGAAAATGAAAGCTTGCGCTTGACTCACAGGTTGTGTGTTTTTTTTTTGGGCTCACGAATTTTGTTGTTGTCTGGCATTACCATAAACATCATCTTCCATCTCATCATCATGATCATGTTGGCCAGGAGGCAACTGCGTCACTAGTGTGGATTGGGTACTTTCCGCTTTTATTGTGTATCAGCTTGAGTTTTGTAGGATTGACGGTTCATGACTTGTTGGGTATTCCTTCATAAAAAAATTTTTTTTAAGGGTTTAGGTCAATAACCTTAAGCCGGCTAAAACGCGGTTTTTAATTTCAAAAAGGTCGAATCCTAGACCTTTTTTATTTGTAATGGCCAAAGATAATTAAATATGTTTGTCC
This sequence comes from Drosophila insularis, assembly GCA_018903935.1. Lineage (NCBI taxonomy): Eukaryota > Metazoa > Arthropoda > Insecta > Diptera > Drosophilidae > Drosophila > Drosophila insularis. The sequence goes on along the minus strand of JAEIFP010002295.1, from coordinate 86,250 downwards.
GTCAGACAAGTTTGTTGTCTAAGTTTTTTGTTTTTAGAAAATTTAATTTTTCCATATTTTTTATATATGGTTAAACAGCTAATTAACCGCCTTGAAACTTTCCTATAGTAACAGACAATCAAAATTGGAGAGCCAACTCAAGAGCCTTTTCAGACCCTTTCAGACAGTCGCTTGCTTGCTTTGGGGCATGGGCGCAACTGTGTTTTGGTTTCGGGATTGAGCTTCAGCGTAAAAGCCAAGCTAATAGCAAAATTACAGTTAGACAAATTCTATGCACGTCAAATGTCAATCTTTTTCAAACACAGCGAAACCCAGAAACCAACCCAGCTCAACAAAACGAACGTCGAAAAAATCAATCTTAAGTATTAAAAAGACCCCAACCCGGCCGACCTGTTACCGGGAACGGAGAAGAACACGGCAAAACTCTTTTGAAAAGCTAATTGAACTTGGACAGCGTGACACTTGGGATGAAGTTGGAGTTTGGAGAACAAGTCAGGCCCATCAGTCAAAAAGCTCACAGCTATTTGTTCCAAACAAATAAAACAAGCAAAAGAACTAATCAAATCAAGGCAAGAAAAGGAGCCAGCTGGAAGAGGTCATGGGCCAACGGTAAACCAAATAAAAGTCTTTCATTAAATAAACCTTGGTATGAGAGTGGGTCAAAAGCCTAGACCAGAAACAAGATATATGCATTTGTTATATTTTGGGTTATACAAACGGGGAAAACGTCAGCCGATACCCCCTAAGTTATCGACTTGCTTCTAAATGCAGCCTAACCGCAACAAATTGTAAATAAAGGTGCAAACAATTGAGAAGAAGTCAAAATATACAATGGTTTGTTTTTGCAAGTGTCGAACCTTTTGTATCTTTCTATTTGGTAAACTGAGAGAAATTTGAAAAACTGAAGGCGACAAATGCCGGTCTTACGAATATTGTCAAACGTAGCCTGAGGTTAGTCCTGGAATGGGTTTACCTGCTTTTATTTTCCATAAATTGAACTGTCTTCAATGCAGGTGACAACACATACACATAAAAACCAAATAATTGCTTACGTACTAACTGATAATTATGGTAATATTAAGATACCTAATCTAGCAGTAAAGATGAAGACACGTTACCTCTAAAAGATGCTTGATTTGTACTTCAAAGCTATATTCCTTACCGTACCGTTGCCTTGATCAGGCATAAACGTACTCCCTATAAGTACTTCACTGGTTTGCTGCGTTTTCGAACGCCAGTCGAAATGTTGATGGCGTGCATTATTTCTTGTTTGTTTATGTTACAGGCATACACTAAAGCAACAATGGCAACATGTGGCTCGAGTGCAATTCGCATTTGCATCTCAATTGCATTTGGAATTGTCTACTCGTTTGGTTTGCCTCTTTATCTCTCGATGCTTCTCTGGGCGCAGCTGCGGGTGTTTTTTGTCTATGGGGATCCGGTTTTGGTGACCTACTTCCGGTGGCTGTTGCCTAGTTCTATGCGTGTTGCATTTATCTTGACCTTTACAGCGCCTCCGCACACCCACACCTATATTATATATCTGCTATTGCTTTTCCCTCTTACTATTTCCATATATATCGTATACGGCTACGTTTTAAACTATATTCATTAATTCTCCGTTTTTTTTGAGTCAAGCCCTTTTGTTAAGCATTTTTATTGATGCAACACTGTGATTGTTCTTTTAGTACTTACATTATCTAATTGTTTTTGTGAACAAGAGTTTGCATTTTAACTGAAATATATGGAAATGTTATTTTATATTCTTTACTTTTCACAACAGTTATTAATCTTATATATACACACTTATGTACATATATATGTTGGAAACGCTTGACAAGTGAAAAAACAAGCTTTTTTGAATTACTACTTACCTTTTCTCTCGGCAGAGAAAATTTAACGCCTGTCAAAAAAAGGAATAATAAAAAAAATTAACCCAATTATGGCCATGCGCAGCATAATCAAAGAGGTCAGGAATGATGGGCTCGTCCGCATGGCTGAATGTTGGTATCGAATAAAATGCAAACTTAAATTGGGTCACGTGCTTGAATCTGACAATTATATGATGCGAATCCCAGCGGCTGAGTACTCCTCCCTATCTTCGTTTTCTACCTGATCCCTTGCCATAGCTCTACACGCCTGTTGAAGGTTTTCCTAAAAGATTCGCAACCAACAAGTGTAATGTTTCTCTTGGGTGATGCATCCATAAATTAAATGCATAAACGAGTTTCGTATAGCTTTACTGTAATAAAACGAACGACTGGGCAGGGCTGAGGGGATATTGAAAATGCAACATGTATATTTTTTATTTGAGACCAGGGGGTGTTGGTTGCTGGTTGGGAAGATGCAGCTTCTTTCGCATACAATTCAGCTTTGGGCTACATAATTAATTCCGGCAAGCGACGGCCCAAGATTTTTTTGTGGCTGCGGTAAACGGTCGAAGTAGAGACGAAGTAAAAGACAGAGGCAATACGTGATATGGGCCAACAGGTTTTTGGTTTCCCAGCGCACTTGCCACCATCGCACCCAAAAACAACAAAAATTTATATGCATCGTCTTCGCGTTCATTGTCGTTTTTTTCTGTTCCGTGGGTTTCAAGTGGAGACCGGGTCAGCGATTCCACTTGATTTGATTTTGGTATTCCATGCACCGTTATTCAAAATATTCGAAAAACGTTTTAAGCAAAGCCCATACACACATACGTGCGTGTGCTTATATGTATGTACACATGTGTGTGTGCATATTGTAACATTGTGTATATTATTGCTTTCAAGTTGCAATTACACATGTATATGTATGTACATACAGTGACTCATGTAATATAAAAACTTAAAGATTTTCATTCTTTTAGTTTATTTCATCAAAACGTAACCCACCGGTCAATAATATTTTGATCGAATGCATGGAATTTTTAATTTACAAAATTATTTATACATGGTGAGCTTTTTTGAAATGTCCCATTAAGTATTTTTTATACCCACATATGCACAAGAAGCAGAGGAAGAAGATGGCGACCGCATTCGCAAGGCAAATGGAAATAGAAATGGAAAATGTGCGGGCAAGCTGAAAGCTAGCTCGAAGACTAAAGCAGGCCAAGTGTGGAAACTAGTTAAAGTTGGTATAATAATTGTTATTGTTGTTGTTAGTGTTTTATTGCTGCTTTGGCATGGTAATGAGCAGTCAAGTACCCGATCCCATTCGCCAGGCAGAACCGATTATCTTGAGCAAGCATGATTATGTTTATGAGAGTAAAAGTGTTCGCATTGTAACTTGACTATATTTCTGAGATGTCTAGAGTCTGCAACTGAATGGTGGAAGGTGGAATAAGGTAACAAAATTAAAAATATTCTTCAAACATGTGAAGGAATAAATTAAAAACATTTTATATATATATTATTGCGCATTATAAAATGTTTCGTTAATATTGATTCAATTTTTAAATACATTTGTTTTTATTCGCCGAACACTCTCATCAGACAGAGAGGTACTCACAAGGAAACCACCAATTACTTCATATTATAAAATAAAAAATATCAAAGAAGCTAACTTCGGCTATGCCGAAGTTTATATACCCTTGCAGTATACTTGGCAATAATATTTTTCCTTTTTGAAATTTCTTTCCCTGCAACTCAATTCATCAATACACAAACAAAATATTATTTCTCTTTTTACCACAAGTTTTTCTTCTTCCATCATTTTCTAAGCAAAGCACGGCACGCATACACATACAGTTCATGTAGCGTTGCGTCTGTGTGTGTATGCGTGTGCTCTGTTGATTTGATGATGGCAGTAGTAGGCAGCAAGCAGCGCTGCCGGCAGCGTTTGAACCGATTTATATTGACTGTAACTTGTGTTCTATTTATCGGATCAGATTCAAATTTTGGGATCTGAGATTTTATATCTATTACTATCATATTGGTAAATTTCATGGGGATACTCCAATTTTTGCAAAAATGTTTCTTCTAGAGCTATATGATATAGTGGTCCGATCCCAAAGATTTTCATACTTTATCTCACCCGGGTAAAAAAAAGCTCCCAAAAAAAATTTCATCCCGATAGCTCTTAAGATGGCTGAGTAAAACGCGTACGCACCGACGGACAGACGGTCAGACGGACAGACGGACATGGCTATATCGACTTAGCTTCTCATGCTGATCAAGAATATATATACTTTATGGGGTCGGAAACGTCTCCTTCTGTGCGTTACAAACATCTGACCAATTTTATAATACCCTCTGCAAGGGTATAAAAATAATAATGAGGAACAATAAGAGACAGTAAAACCTAAAGTTGAAAGTCAAAACAAATTGTCTAGAAGCTAAAGCTGTACCTTGTCTCCTCTGAGTATCACTTCCTAGTGCAATTTGGTCAAGTTTAGTGGATGTTGGTATTGATGCATCTAAAGGTCCGGATAGGACAAGTTAGTAATGCAGTTAGCGAGTCTGAACTGTCATCTTTCTCTCCTTTTATTTATTGTTTGTTTAAATGTATATAAATACGTATGTACTTATAAATAAAAACATAACTAAATACCAGTGGCCGGGTTTGAAGAGGTTTGTTCAAAGTTTGCTTACAATTGAACACTAGTTAAAGCTGTGTCAAACGTATTTAATATTATCTTCAACTTATTTAAGTTATAATGCATTGATTTATTTCACTTATCTAAACATGGGTAATACATTAGGGGCAGCCCCTTGCAAAAAAAAAATTCCCCACCACTGTATAAGCACACATATGTATTTATATTTAAGTATGTATAGATATGTGTGTGTATTTAGCCAATTATGGTGTCCTCTTTATTTGCGCTACTATGTTTCTCTGTCTTTCTATCTCCGTCGTGTCATATTTGTCTGCCATTGGCGTTCGTTGTTTAAGTCTTTCGTTTGTGCCGTCTGCCAAGTGGGTCACTTGCGATTTCATGACCGACTTTTTAGTTTCTCTTTATATCTTTCTTTCTTTGCTTTATTCTTTCCGTCTTTCTTTGTTATTCGCATTTTACAAATGTCTGTTGACTAAAAAGTATTCAAAGAAGTAAGATTTGTTTGTATTTAATCAGAATGTTTTTATTTTCATCTTAATATTTTCTGTATTTTAGTAAATACTTTATAATAATTACGTTGTCTCTTCCTCCTTTCGCTTCCGTCACACTTCAATGGAGCAATAATAAAACAAAGAAGATAATAAATATAAATATGTGTCATTATACAAATCCAATTAGTTGGCTCTTTGGAACATGTCCGATAATACGGTTATAATTATACCACAAGGCGTGGACACTTCACTATTCGTGATTTAACGTATGATGAAAAACATTTAAAAAAATCTAAATCTAAACGTTACCCTTTTATCAACTGGTATGCAATCTGACATGATTTCTTTTACATCTCTGAATGACAATCATCATCAGCTGCTGGGTGACAATCAAATGCGATTAACAAAATCAACCCCAAACTTGACTTTGCACCTTGTCCACTTTGGAGCTTGATCCAACTCGCATTTGATAAATGTGTGTCAACTGCAGCCAGAGAATTTTATAAGTTGTTAAGTGCTTTGATTAATAAAAAGAAAATAGGAACAAGCTTACACTTTAATATAAAACGTGTGCAACGAGTTTTAGCAACTCCGGTTTTAAATCCGGGTGTACAGAAGTCACTCATCGACAACGACATCAACAACCACATGTATGGACATTAAATGTAGTGCAATATTCAGCAATTTGTGTCATTTGAAATCTCGAGTACACGTTTTATTTCCTGCCAACAAAAAAACTTTATAAAAAACTTAATAATATCCTCAAATACATTCTGTTTGGTAGTGCTGTGAAGTAGTGAAGCATCGCTGCTTTTATAAATAAAAATATTTAAAGTTTAGATTTATTTAAATTTGGGCCAAATTGACGTCGACCTCTAAAGCTTGCGACAGCATTTTTTTTTTAATTTTTGATTCTAAAACCACCAAAATAGAATCTGGAACAATACCAAAAGTTTAGTAAGCATGACAAGTTTTTGAAAATTAGGTGATTGTATCTACCTGTGCATAAGATTTAATACACATATGTACATACATACATATGTATGTACCTAAATTATAATATATGGACACGGGTGAAAAATTACAGCAAGGTTAGAAGGGGGAATAAATTTTGGAAACTATTCTCATAAAAAATATCTGATAAACTAGATATGCAATCAGAAACGGTTAGGAAAACTTTTTCCAAAGTTTTCGTATATATGTTGACATCTGGTAAGGGGAATCCCTATTCGGCTGGCCATTAACTAAATTAATTTAAGAAATCTTTTACGAATGTTAAGTTGAGTAAAACTTTTGCAAAATAAAAGGATGAAAAAGGCGGATTTTTATTGCTGGCTTAGATGACATTTTCGGGCACCTCGACAAAAGACATCTTTGAACGCTGCATCGGCTTGCTAGTGGCTACCTGACAATCGTAAATCATGAGACAATGTTTTTGTATGTAACGCAGACAAACAATTGTCAAATAGACAGGCGGTCGAACACGCAGCCAGCAGAAAGGCTGACCCAGATTTTAATATCCTTTAACCCCTGCCGCGTGTCGAAATTTTTTTTCTGTTTCCTGAAACTTGTGCAAAATGATGCTACAAACCTCCTTTACTAAATGTAACCGTTTCATTGACAAGACCTTCGACTGGTTTAGGTAATTTTTATGCAATAATAAACCACTATCCCTTTGCCTAGGACGCACAACTCACACTATCAAGCCAGATATGGATTCTAATTCCAAAACTGCTAGGGAAGTCTGCTTTAAAAAAATTTGAATACTTGGTAATAAGCAACGTGGTTATAAAATGTTGACATAACGTACAAGTCGTGCCAAAATCTAAGAGTAAATCTTGATGAAACGGTTTGAAAAATTAGAAATGTATATTGTCGGAAATCGGAGTAAAAGTTAATATAAAACTTTGTGGACGGATATTGCAATTAATTAGAATACAATACAATACGTATTATTTCTATAGATAAATATATGGATCTATATGTACATATATTTTCATATACCCTTACAACATAACCACTTTTGATCTTATTTACTTTTCAAAGAAGAAAGAACCAAAAAGTAAAAATCGGATTCACTTTCATGAATTGTCGATCAATTGCCGATTCGAAAACTTAGCAGACATAAAAAAGAAAAGGAAGTGCAGCAACAACTAAACGATAAACTTTTGATTTGCTTATTCAACAACAAGAACACTGAATATTTATTTTGCGCACTCACACATACAAAGAAGGAAGGTTTAACGACGCCAGTGACCCAGTTTTACAAAGTTTACATATGTATGTATGTACATATGTATATGCTCCAAGCGCTAATATGAACAACCAATGCTGTCTCATCCATTATTAATCCACACAAGCAAATTTAAGCATTGTTGTGCGTGCTATAAAGAAAGATACACACTAATTAACCAAACCCCAAAAAAGAATCATGCTCCAAAACCTCATTGGCAAATTGTGATGAGGGAATGCGATATTTTGGTATTAGAAAGGGAGAAGGCTAGGCTAAAGGTAACACATATATAAATTATGCTTAGAAAACTCCCAAAATGAGTTTCAAAAAGTTGGCCAACATTCGAAATGACATCATGTTAAATATTTTTGGCAATTTCTTCTGTAATGGCTTCCCATACATACATACATACATACCCTATTTTGCTTTGCCGCTAAACTGTCCTGTGTAAGAAAAATACATTCGAATTTTTTAATAAATAATACAAAAAATTACATATGAATTTAAAATTACACTCCTTCTATTACATTAAAAGTAATAAAATCAAATTTTATTTACATATCTTTATGCAATAACAAACTATTCTTAACTTTATCTTTGCATCTGACAGCTTTATATATGTAATAGTCCAATTTCAAAATTATCTCTTAAGTTAGCCTGACTTGCACACTTTTTTTGATTAGAGTCTCTCATTCGATTTCTCCTGTTATACATATTATAAAAATCAAATTACAGGTACCAACAACAAATTTATACATGTTTACATCGAGTGAATCGAGAGTAATTTTCAGGATATCCAGTAACTTCGAAACAGAAAAAATGTTTATAGAAACATGTCTCGGAGACCTCAGCATTTAAGATCACTAGAGATTAGGCTACTTTATTGGACCACTTCAACCTATTGGTGAAGCAAATTGGTATAAGCAAAGCCGGAACTAAAACTGCGGCGACACTGAGCTACCGACTCCCAGCTAAAAAATCCAGATGGAGCTGGTGGGCGAGAGAGCACTGAAGTGGCTCAGCATGGGAGAGGCGATGAACGGAGGAGGGAACGCACAAGTAGGTTCAAACATTTTTAAAAGGATTTTAGAAGTAATTCGGGGATAACATAAAACGTAGGTATGCAAGTACAAAGAATATGTACATTCATAGAACATAATTATATTTCTCTGTGTAGGTATGAATGTATATACATACATACATATGTGTCGTTGCACGCACTTCCATGACGCATTTATATATGTATGCCCAATATACCCACTTGTAGGCAACTTGCTCTCCCGTATTGGGGCCTCTCTGAGAGAGCTCCAACAACAGCTGCTGCTGCTGGCGTCGCGTGCTTTGGAATCTAACAAATTTAAATTTTATTTGCCTTAGATAGTTGTTGTTAAAGCATCGGACAGACGCGTGAATACAAAACCAAATAGTTTGATTAGTGAATTTAAAAACCTTTAAACACAAAAAAACAATCACAAATGGAGCGCATCTTGAGAGGAATTATGCGTTATCGGAATACAACAAGGGAGCAAATGGTCAAAGAATTTCAGAAAGTTCGCGATAATCCAGAAGTAAGTATCAAAGAGGTCTACATATTTATGTATGTACATACATATATAATGCAAGTTTTATAAGAAATTACTTTTGTGTATCATTATTCGCTGGACAAATTTGGACGACATGACAGTATAGGTTAGAGCAAATAAACTTAGGCACTACTAATACACTGCTTTCATAAGACAACAAATTTCGTTTGAAGAATAATACTATACAATTACTAATGAACAAATAGGCTTTTGACACTAAATGAATTGGGCACGACTTCAGAATTTATTTATAAATACAATGGTTTGAACGTCCTTGAACTTTTAGAAAATAGTCATTGACAACTAAATTGAACTTTGGTTCTCTGCCAACTATACAATTTGATATTTAGTATAAATATACATATACATATATATTTATATTATCTATTTTGTTTTATTATCATTAGCCCAAGGCCGTATTCTTTACGTGCATGGACAGCCGAATGATTCCCACTCGATATACGGATACTCATGTGGGTGATATGTTCGTAGGTAAGTTTATCGATTTACCAAAATTTCGGATATTTATCAGAATTATAATTTTCAGTTCGTAATGCTGGTAACCTCATACCTCATGCCCAACACTTCCAGGATGAATATTTCAGCTGTGAGCCAGCGGCTTTGGAGTTGGGTTGTGTGGTAAATGATATTAGACATATTATTGTATGTGGGCACAGTGATTGCAAGGCCATGAATTTGCTTTATCAACTTAGAGATCCGGAGTTCGCATCTAAAGTAAGTGTTTCCAATTATTTTGTGAATATTGGAGCTTTTGTATTTAATTTCGTTTCATCTGCTGCTAGCTCAATCGGCGTCTTTCCCCCCTGCGATCATGGCTCTGCACTCATGCGAATACAAGTTTGGACAAATTTCAAGAATGGCGAGATGCTGGCATGAATGATCCTTTACTGTTTTCGTCAGAAACGCCACTACGTCGGTTTGTAGCCTACATTGATAAGGATCAGAAATTTTCTATTGAAGACAAACTGTCCCAGATAAACACGCTTCAACAAATGTCAAATATAGCCTCATATGGATTTCTTAAGGCGCGACTAGAATCCCATGATCTACACATACATGCTTTATGGTTTGACATCTACACCGGAGATATATATTATTTTAGTCGTGGTGCGAAATGCTTTGTAGCCGTAGACGAAGATAGTGTAGAGCGTTTGTCTAAGGAAGTGAGACGGTTTTACTCGTAAACGAAATAAGAAGAGATCTAGTCCCTAAAAATTTAACTGTGATACGGATGGCCTTATAGCACATATGCGGTGAAATAAGAAATGTAACTAAATAATTTTTATGTGAAATTAATTATTGGCTTATTTTTTGTTCTCCCATATATGCGTAGCTATAAGCTGCCCCATTACTTAATACTTCCTTACATATGTATGAATGTACATTGTCTGCATTTTTTGTAATTCCAATATATCCAAGGATTTTACTCGGATACGCATTTGATAAGTAGAAAATAAAAGTAAAAAGGCAACAAAAACTATATTTCATTCATTACGGCACTTTAATTTATCCAGAGTACATTTTTTAAAATGTGGCATATAGCAATTCGACCAGCCAAAATTTCTTCGAAAATTGATATAACAATAATAAATAATAATATTAATAACAAGTGTTGAAATTCTTCGAAAAGCGAAAGCTCCCCATCGATTAGAGTACGACTCAGACCTTAGGACTTTTACTCAGCCCTTAGGACTTTTACTGAGGCCTTAGCACTAAAAATACCAAAAATATGGAATCGCTCAGTGGCGCGATTAAAAATATAGTATTTAGTATTTTTAACACTTATTATCTGGCGGTATTTTTTCCCTCTCCATGCGCTGGTCACACAAATTCGCTCTTTCGCCATTCGACAAATTTCCGGTACGTACGCGATTTTTTAAGAACCCCTAACAATAATAATAAAATAAAGTAGAAAATTAACATAATAGATATTAATAATGGTTGCATAAGTTTTATGAACTTTTTTCTTATGCAGTTAATTAGTTTGAATGCGTTTAAATAAATAGGTTTAGAAGATGTTAAAAGATGAAAATTGGAATCAAAAAACGAATGTAAATAAATATGGGCTGATATTAACAGTTTCTTTTTCGTTGATATTTCAACAGGTAAATCATGGCCGACACACAAGCCAAGCCCGCTGCTGCTCCCAAAGCTGCACAAAAGGCCGCCAAGGCTCCAAAAGCCGCCGCCACCAAGGTACCGAAAGCAGAGAAGGTAGCCGCAACAGAGTCAAAGGTATCGGCTAAGAAATACAAGCGTCATGGCCGTCTATTTGCCAAGGCTGTTTTCACCGGTTACAAGCGTGGATTGAGGAATCAGCACGAGAACCAGGCGATCCTGAAGGTGGGCGGCAAATCGAGTAAAAATTAAGTGCAGTTTGTGTAACAGTTTCAATTCTATCACAGATTGAGGGAGCCCGTCGTAAGGAGCATGGTGAGTTCTACGTTGGCAAGCGTTGTGTTTACGTATACAAAGCTGAGACCAAGAAGTGCGTTCCCCAGCATCCCGAGCGCAAGACTCGTGTCCGCGCAGTTTGGGGTAAGGTGACTCGCATCCACGGCAATACTGGCTCTGTGCGCGCCCGTTTCAACAGGAATCTGCCCGGTCATGCCATGGGACACCGTGTTCGCATCGTGAGTGGTATCCAGCTATCGTGCTTTTATCAAGTTATTCATATATTAAATTTACTTTCAGATGCTGTACCCTTCAAGGATTTAAATGATTTAACAACTTGAGTTAATGACCTGAAAACAGCAGTTGATAACACCATGAAACCGTTTTATAATAAATGAGACAATTTAAATTTAATACAAAATTGTAGTGTTGCATTGTTAGAAAATCATGTTAAAGTTGTTAAACTGCTCATCGTACATGAGATGTATGCACATTTATTGAATTTTGTCATGAATTTGCTATCAAAACTAATTAGCACCAGTATCCCCTTCATTCACTGGGTATCAATCTCCTCATCTGTTAAATGACAACAGGTCTGTTATTAGTAGCCGAACAGTTGTTAACGAGCTCGCAAATGATGCTGTTGCCAACAGCTTTTGAGAGGGCTCGCATTTGATGCTGTTAACGTAACTCGCTAATGATGCTGTTAACGTAACTCGCTAATGATGCTGTTAACAGAGCTCGTGAATGATGCTGTTATCAACAGCTGTTTACAGAGCTCGCAAATGATGCTGTTACCATCAAGATTACAAGTTTGCAAAAAGCAGGCATCGTGGGGAAAGTAGGAGTGGATTTTTTGGACACAGTTTATTGCTGAAAGACTTGTTAATTGCGTGCACTTGTGTCGCTTACTTTGTCTATTTGTCAAGTGATGCGACAATGTGCGTTAAATTTAATGGCTGTTATACCGCGAAGCCAATTAATACTTAAGTTACACATTCCAACAACAGCAACAACGTAGGTTTTACGTGTACGACTACGACGTATAATATGGGCATAAATTATGAGAATTATGCCAAAATCCTACAGCTGACTATGCTCACTTCTATTGTGGCGGCAGCAATAACACCAGCAGCAACAAGGGGGGAAGTTGTGGATAACTGGGAGCTCCAACCCGGCAGCTCGCCAGCTCCACCGGCGTTGACTTATTGCGTTGATCAGGGAGAACGCCGCATTGGTCGTAGGTAAGAAGACGAAACAGCAGAAACGGCGAAAGAGAATAGGAAAAAATGGCCTTTAATGTGCATTATTTCTCGAATGTTCTTAACGTGTCAATGTGAGTGCAAGGACAAAAATTTGCGTTTGATGATAAAAAAAAAATTGCATTTACTCAATTTTACTAACAGGGGAAAAAAAAACGTAAAACAGTGTCATTCTCTTTAAAAAGTGCAGCTTACGTGCATTTCTTTTAAACAGACTAATAGAGTTCGATTGAACAGCTTATCAAAAAATGCGGTGAGTCATTTCGACCAAAATTAAGCGCAACGAGAGATAACCATTTGTGTTTTTAAACATAAAAAGTGTACTTGATGAAATTTGTTTTGATTCGTTTGTTGAAGTCAATTAACATAAATGTTTGGTGAATTTCACAATTTTCCTTGGCCTTGCTCTGGCTCTTATTTATGTGTGAGTGAGAGAGAGAGAGAGATAGAAAGAGAATAAGGGAGAAAGCAGCAAGACACTTGTTGAGCTATGCGCGCCATCAGTTGTGCACCTCTACGCTTACCGGGGAGATCTCAAAAAATTAATCCAACTACCATCATTGGCTAAGCTCTAAGCACCTTTTAGTTTGAAACTTTAATTTAACCACAATATCCTTTTTCATGAAATGATGCAACTTTATGGTGAAATATTTAGGAACAAAATTCTGCCTTTCGCTTGTTTTAAATGTAGTCTGGGACTAATCAGACAGAATCCGAAACTGATAAAATTTCAAAATTGTTGTTGGGGTCAGTTCTGAATGCTTTTGACTGATGATGAAAAAAATAATGAGGTTAAAGTATTGGATAATTCATAAAGTACTGTTTTCTGTGGATCCAACTATATATCATAAGAAATATTTTTGAAAATTATAAATTAATAATTAAACCTATTTAAGTCCACAATCATGTTTTATCTCTTCCTCTTTTCTTTTAGACTACTGTACATTACAACATTGGATGGACGGCTGAGTGCTTTAGATATATCCAAATCAGGAAAGCTTCACTGGGCTATACATACAGGACCAGGACCTCTAATATCATCTAGCATTCATCGTTTGGAGTTGACCAATAATGGGCAATTTGTACGCATGATACCCTCTTTGAGTGGTGGCATATATAAATTTGATGGTGATTCCATAGATCCCATACCAATAACTGCGGAACATTTACTCAGTTCCAGTGCCAAATTCAGTGATGATCTGGTTATATCAGGGGGCAAAGAGACAAGATCTTATGGTGTCTCAATTCGAACTGGTCAAGTACTATACGAATGCTCTATAAATGGATGTGTAAATTCCACAGATGATATCCGAGCCATCAAGGAAGCAACAGATGCTGAAGATGAGCTAGATGATGATCATCGAGATTCTTATGAAAACCATAACAAGAACAGTGCTTATGATGAGACCCACGATTCTCTGCTAGACGATGTTATTGTAGTGCGTCGTCAAACGCAAACTGTTCGTGCTGTGGAATCACGCACCGGGATGGAACGATGGAATTTTAGTGTGGGTCAACATGAATTAGATGTAATAAAGGCGTCAGAATGCCATGACCAGACACGGAGTGATCTGGAGCTGGCTGTGTTAGATGTGGATATAAGAGTGGTGGTGCCAGAGGGCGTAATATGTGCCTTCAGTAAAAGCGATCCACAAACAATTTTGTGGAAGTATCAGGTAGGCTAACATTACCTATTTTAGTTAGTTCTTTCTCCACATGTGAGTTGATTCTCCACATGACAAGAAACAATAAATAGGTTTACTAATAGTTTCGTATGTTTTCTAGTTTGATCATCCTATTGTCAGTGCATGGAAAACCAATGGCCAAGATGAACTTAAACAAATAGATCTCTTTAGCTCAGCTCAGTGGATATATGAGCAAAATGAGGGGGCATCAGATAACCAGCCTTATAGTGCCCCGCCCTCTATTTATCTTGGCATGTATGAAAAACAGCTGTATATACAGGAATCTATACGACTGCGTAAGGAAATTTTAGATCAAACTCAGGTTTATCAACAGCTCACTGGGGACACAAGTTTAATGCCGAAAATACCATGGAAACCCATATCTGCCAGTAGTAATTCGTTGGTACTATTCCAAGATGTTCAAAAGGATCAAGAGGTTATAGCAGAAAAGACTGAACACGCCGGTAGTGCTGAACTAGTACTTTATGATGATGAAAATGTTGCTGTGGCCGCTCAGTCTGTACTGAATGCTTCCGAATTTGTAAATGGAAATGGTTTTTATTTCTACACTGAAGCACAATGGAAGCTGGAGTCTCCTAGCGTAACTGGTGAATGTGGCACTAATGAAACACCACCAGCTGCTGTGCCCGCTATTAAAGCAAATCCTCCGACGACAGCTACTGCCAATGACTCTATGGAGTCGACGACAAACCATAGCATAAATGAGGATTTGGGCTTCAGCCTGGATGATATTGATGCGCCTGTAAAGGTAGTCATCTTGTCCCTTTGGTTTTGGTGGAAGGAGATTGTAGTTATTGCCTTTACCTCGGCTGTGCTACTGAATATCTTTATGGGACAACGTAATCAACGTGTGGAGCGAGAATATTTGGTTATTGAACGTCATGTGCCGGTTCAAACGGCAATAGAGGCCACAGAGGCGTCGACACAAGCTCTCCTAGGACCAGTTGTGACGTCCTTGCATGGACAACATCATATTCAGCAGCACAACGAAAGACCGGGAATTCTGACTGGTAACGGTGGCGTCAGGGGTTCCCACACACAAAGATCGATTTCGGAATCTACTTCACATTCAGGTGAACATTTTACCTCTAGATTTCAAACTGACTTTGAGCTAATGCAATGTCTTGGACGCGGCGGTTTCGGTGTCGTTTTTGAGGCCAAAAATAAGTTGGACGAAAACCGTTATGCCATTAAAAGAATAACACTGCCTAATAAAGAGCAATCAAGGCAACGGGTATTGCGAGAGGCACGCACATTGGCCAGTTGTGAGCATCACAATATCGTCCGGTATTTTCATGTAAGTAGGAGTTTAAAGGTTTTTTATAGAATTGTGGGTTTCTAATAAAAAATTTCAATTAGTTAATAATTTTTTCACATAACTTACACATAACTAATTTATTCCGTTTTTTTAGTCTTGGGTAGAAACCCCACCAGTTGGCTGGCAGGAAGAAGAGGATCGAAAACTGCTGGCGCATGAACTCTCCACTTCTATTCAGATTGAGACACCTGACGGTAGTACAATGCCATCTATCGCTGACAATCAATTGCAAGCCTTAAATAAGCAACGCCATCAGCAGCTTTTATCTTGGGTTTCCGATGCAGCCACCAGCACGGCGTGCAGTTATGATTTATCTGATAAATGTAGATATAATCCAATGCAAGAAGATAACGAAGAAGAGGAAGACTCTCTTATAGAATTTCGCAGTGAATCGCAATCAGCTGCTTTAAGGGAAGCAGAAGATGGAAACTTGGAAGGCGATTACGACGATGACAGTGACGAAGTTGACGAGCCACTTAAACGCAACTCGGTTTCTATCGATATACACTCCGCCTCATTTGATTTAAAAAATATTAATTTTAGTCAACATCAGTTAGTGTCAAATTCATTTCAAATTGAATCTGTCCGATCAAAAGACGAAGGCAATAATGAGGATAACTCAAGCAATATTCTGTCACGTCAATCCCGGAAACCACTGACTTTGGCTTTGGCACAGAATCAGCATGTTGTAGGTGGTGCTCCTCGTAGTTCCACGATTCAGCCAAACGGATCAATGTTGGCAATCACTAGTAAACCAAGTAAAGTTTATCTCTATATCCAGATGCAATTATGTCGAAAAGAGAGCTTACGGGATTGGCTACGAGAAAATGAAACAGAAGCACGCGCAGCGCATATTGCCCACATCTTTCATCAAATAGTGGATGCAGTAGATTATGTTCACCTTAAGGGACTGATCCATCGCGACCTGAAGCCGAGTAACATATTCTTCTCTCAAGATGGACAGATAAAAATTGGTGACTTTGGCCTGGTTACCGATATGGCGGACATACCGAATCTTGTGGCTAAATGTGGCGATCAAACGGGATTACCATCGTGTCCACGTCATACCCAGCAGGTGGGTACTCATCTATATATGTCGCCGGAGCAGTTGCTGGGCCAACATTATGACTACAAAGTGGATATCTATTCGCTAGGCTTAATATTTTTCGAGTTGCATGTACATTTTTCCACCGAAATGGAAAGGATCAAAACGCTACGTTCCTTACGCGATGGCCTATATCCCAAGGACTTCGCATCAAAATATCCGAAACAATATGAATTGCTTTTGCAGATGCTGAGCTCTCAGCCGGAAAGCCGTCCACAAACACAGCAATTGAAGCAACATCTGAATGAGATTTTGCAATTACCAAACCACGTTGCGAATGGACGTAGCGAACAGGCTGCATTAGTGGAAGCCAACAAACGACTCAGCCGAAGTCGTACATTTAGTAGTAGTGATAACGAAATACAACAAATTCAGGACCATTTCATCAAGTAAGCATTTTGATTTTAAGTTATTACCAATATAAAAACCAGTTCTATTTTATTATAAACATAACTCATCTCTGTCATCTATGGCTATGTTTCACCCTCTTTACCATCAAGTGCTGCATACCAATATCTATATAACTACATATTTCTTGCATTAAAGTTTTTGTTTTATGTTCAGAATATGTTTAAAAACTACCACACTGCAAAAACAAGAAAAAAAAAAAAAAAAACAGAATCAAATAAATCGCTAAAATTTGTTTTGTGTTTACAAACGTCTTTTTATCGATACATACATATATGTATGTATATATACATATAATAAGAAGCAATATGAATTCGTTAGTTGTTTGTCAATTTGTCAACGCCTCCCTGCAACCATTATTATTATTATTTAATTTGTAATAATTATGGCTATTTAATTAAGTGAACGGTTAATATTCGTTTTTAGTCATATTTAAGATAAAGATTTCTACGAATAATACAAACAAGAGAATAAAATATTTTAAATTAATGTTCTTGAAATTAGTGCATTTTAATACAAGTAAGTCTATAATGGAACCTAAAATTGAATCAATTGATTTTGTTGATATTGTGCTTATTTCAGCTTAATGGCAAATTGCAAATTTTTAAAAGTCGTTTTTTGTAGAGCTCTGACTTTGTTAAGTCAAGTAGACAAATACACAAATATTTTTGATTATGTCGATTAAGAGATGACTGCATTTGTCTACTGTGTACTTATAGAGTTGTTATAAGGTGTCATCAAGTTGCTGCTGCTTAAATGAAAAGAAGGTTTGTGCATGTTTGTATCACTTTATTTTGAATTTTTTCGCTATTTTTTCTATTTATGAATGGTATAGCGCCATTGTCGAGTGTATTTTTCAACAACTTTTTCTACAGCTCTAATGGATTAATCGTCGTCGTTTTTGTCAAAAGGTTATGGATAATAATCAATAAATTGGTTATTCGCTTTCGTGCTTATATATTGCATATTTACATATGTTAACATACTCATACTTAGTACGATTTGTCTCTATTATTAATATAGCTTTTCCGCGATTTGTTTATCTTGAGTTGAGGCTTTCTTTCTTTTTAAATTGCTTGACATTGTATTTACTTTGAGTGCGTGGTTTTCTTATTGGGTGGATAATTATTGAACAAAAAACTAAACTGGCCAAACCAATTTTTTTGTTGCCTTAACTTATACATACGTAATAACTTTAAAAATGTGTTCCTAAAATCTAATGACTTTTGCTTATCTTTTGTAACAATTAACAAGCAATTTTTTTGCATTATTTTTTCGATTGTTACTTATTTTTATCGCATTTTGCTTAAATGTTATTTAAATATGAATATTATTTTTATTGTAATGTTTCCTCATTTGTATGGGTAGCTTTACTGCATTTTATATTTCCGTTTTTTTCCAAAAAAATTAACAGCCATTTTGACGAATCTGTAAATTTTAAAATCATAAGTACAACATTTGATAACGAAATACATACATTTTGTACAATTGTATTATGTATGTTTTGTATATGTATATAATTTTCTTTTGCATAAAATTTACTACATAATTTTTTTTCTTAGAAACATGCATTATATTTTGCGCATTGCTGTTTGTTATGCATGGAAATTAAAAGTCAATATTTAGTTTTAACAGAAAAATGTATGTTTATGCGGCCATTATCGTTCTTCAGAAAATGACTTTCTAAGTAGTTGTATTAACAATTTCATATTTAGATGACAAAATTATATGACATCGTTTGCTTAACGATTAATGGATAAAATAGTTGAAAATAGGAATAGCTCTTGATGCCGCCTAAAATACGTACGGCCATGCTACATTGTCTTATCTAAACGTAAGCATACTAATTAAACTGATATAACTAACTAATGAAAAAAATTAGCTAAATATAAGTATTTTAAAATTAAAAACTTTCAATGATTAATAGGTTAAAAAAACCTTTAAGTTTGTCAGATTGCTTGGGTATCTAAAGAAGTAAGCAAGTCGATGCGACGACTTCGTTACACCATGCACCAAGTGAAACTCGTATTTTAAATTTATTAAATGAAATGTCTACATGCTCTAGCATACAACCACTCGAACACCGCCCAATGGTCAACTCACTTTATTTCTAGTCCGATTTTGGTAAAATTTGGTACGCACAATGATATTATTAATTCGCTTGTTAAGAATGTGTAAAGGGCAATGAACGCATGTTTATATCGAATTTGGAAGTTTTTGCTTTTTTAAATCCAATTAAATAAACTTGATCCTCGTGCACAATAGTTTGGTGACTTCCAAAAAAAAAAATTTGTGTCTTAAGGTCTTGTACACCTTGAAACTAGGTGCTTATGCGGACCGACGAACAGACTGACGAGCATGGGCAGATCGACTCAGTTGTTAATGCTGATCAAAATAATATATACTTTATAGCGCCCGAAAAGATGCAATCTGCTTGTTATATACATGGCGACTTTAATATACCATTTCCCCTTCTGGGTGCATGGTATAAAAATGTTAAGGCCTGATCACGATATTACAAGTAAGCAAAGTACAGCATTAACGTGTCTTATTTGGTATGAAAGCCACAATCCTACAAATTGTTCTTTACTACGTACTTTGATGAATAAATATTTGTTGTAATACTTGTATTATTATCGCTAATGCACATTCCAATCCTTATTGTAAGTAGTTACTTAAAATAAATTCTTAAACCGAGACCACCCAATCTTTGTGTGGAGTTGGCAGTTTTCGCCCAGTTTTTCAATAATGGGAGTACATAGTCTGTATAATACCTAGTACATCTCTAGTTTGCAATTATTTTACATTAAAATTGCTGTAAAATTTTATATTATAATATGAAGTTAGGTATACTGTTGTAGATGACTAATTGTTGTTTTGTATTTGGTTTATCAATTATGATTAAGTCATTAGCTTGGCATAGTTCTTGAAATCTTTATGTACAAAGTCAGCCTTGATTGCATTTTTTGAGTTCAGCTGAGTAGAGCTTAGGTTAAGAAATAGTCAAAGTATGATAAAAAGAAGTTCTAAAAGATCAATGCGACTGATAGGAAGAGAAAGGTTGATCCGACGTATTGTATCCCTAACTAATTTCCGGCTTAAATTTTTTTAGGGTACTGAATATAACCCGGCGAGAATGGATTTTTACCTCTGACGTTTCTAAAACTTCGGATATTGAATTATATCCTGTTATTATTATTTTAACCTAACCTATTTCTTATATTAACACAATCGTTATCTGTTCTTTTTGTGCGCTTAATTATCTGTTCAATATTAGAATAGTATTTTTATAATATATATTCAACTTGCTTTTCGAAAATTTTGGTTTTTTCAATCTAAGGCTTGATGCTACAATTTGTTAAGCTTATCAATTCGATCCATCTTCTTAGTTATCTAATGAAAGTTTCATTATACTTCCAAAAGAGAATTCAAATATTTGTCCGAAAGTAGACTTTTATTATCTTTTGGCTACGATTTGGAGTTAGCGGATGAGTGTCCATATGAAAACTGTCAAATCATTCGAGTCTAATCGCCGGTTATATCTATCGGATTTTTAATAGATTTCTCACCAACTTATTCAAATTTGCTGTTAGCTAAAATTACGTATTGCCCTTTTTCATTATTTTTGGGACTTTTCCATTAACTTTACTTTTTAACGCCTATTTTATGCATTGTGCTTCATCCTACGATTTAATTCTTGAAATGATCACAACGTTAAAGGGTGTTAAATATTTATTCTATACTTCGTTTGGTATATACATTCATACGGTGTTTGTATATATCCCAAACAACTATTGCTTAGCACAAATATAATTTGTTTCCTTATTGTTAATAACAAGGTATTGTAAATTATGGTGGGATTAATTACCAATGTACGTTCCATGAAAAAAAAAATTTTATTACAAAATTTTACAAGTAACATGCCGGGTTATGCACCAAAAAAAAAATAATTTTTGAAACACGAAATTCGTGATTAAGCTAACAATCATTTGAAGGATTTATTTACTGAATAAATGGTATTATCTACTTCCTTAGATGCAGCATTTTGCAAAAAAGTAACTTTTTGGGTTGGCTTCGTTTTAAGTAGTAGTACAAAAAAAAAAAACAAAAACTGAAATCGTTCTCTACTGCATGTTCATATCATTGCACAATATTAGAGGGTTATGCAAAATTTGTGAACGTTGCCATATAAATGATAGGTTTGTTAGTTTTTAAGGAATACAAAGAGACGAATAGAATAAAAGCCAAAATCAAAAAGTGCACATAAAAGCCACAAAAACTAAAGTATTCTGTTAATGGCTAAAAAAAAGACAATAGGAAGAAGGGGGGATGTCCCCCCCTTTCGACCGACTACAAAATATAAATGCTAAATTATGCAGAAATTTGCACTCGTTAAAATGGAAACAACTAAAAGCACAGAACGGTGGAAGACCCAAAGATTCCCTCGGGTTTTTTTTTACGCGCTAGATCAAAACATTTGCTTAAAAAACTTATGCAAAATTTGCTAAAGTATTGTACAGCGTCCCTTATTCCTAGTTGATTGTGAGTACTCAGTGCCAACCAAACCACTTCCAACAACGCCACCGACTCTGGGCCCAACAGTTGAGACACTGATGCCGGTGTTAGTGCATCCCATTAGCTCACGAAAAACATCTCCGATTTTATAGTTGTATCTACAAATTTAATACAAATACCATGTTAAGTTAAAAGTACTAAATTAGGCAGTAGTCATATAACAAAACGGATCCACTTACTGCGCCGAACATTCGACATAGCCACAGCGCCAGTGTTTGCGGACCAGTGTGGAGATATCCTTGAGCTCCTAAAAATTTAATACAAAAGTTGTAATCCTAATTGCATTGCTCTTTAAATTACAAAACAATTCTTGTCTTACTGACTCTCGTACGTTTATTGTTTTCTGGATATGTTCACTAGCTCTGATATTTTATTTATGCTCACCTGCGAATTGGCCTGCGCCTCAGACACATTATCATATTTATTGCCAACCACAATTATGCTAAAATCACGATGACTGAAACTGTCCAATATTTGATCTCTCATAGAGCGGCAGTACTGAAATATTTTAAAATGTAAATATTTATACTTATTACTGAATTTCTGACTTATAATAGGTTTTCAATGACAAGTCTGTCAAAATATGACTTAATATCACTCATACAATAAGATAGTTTTAAAGACACAATTGCTCATGGTAAAAGTTTATTAAAATTCTTTGTAGAACTCACTTTCATCGAACAATTGATGTTCGTATGCATACATACACACATTTTGGTATATTAGTGCTCATTCAAACACTGTGTAAGGCTTGACGGCTAAATCTTATTGTTAGACATAGACTTTTACACTTATTTGTTTGTCCACATTGCATATGTATAATTGTATGTACATATGTATATGCATTTGTATTTTTACGTACCTGAAATGTTTCCAAATTGCCCATGTCATACACTAGAACATAAGCGTGCACCGTTCGCAGCCCCAGCGGATGTCCATTATTCCATTCAGCAAAGTTATCAGCCGGAAATCGCTTCTGGCAAGATTGCCATGCCAATTGGTTGAGTGTTTAGTAGGTTTATTTGTTTGTTTTTCATTATTCATATATGTATGTAGATACATGTATATGTGTATGAACGAGCAAGAATGTATTTTTGGGTGCATCAACATGTTTGGTTCAGTTAAATTTTTGTTGCATCAGAAAGGCGCGCGCGCGCATATGTGAAAAGCAAATATGTGAGAACGAAAGAAAAAAGTTTGATAAATTTTTGATTGTTATAACAAAATATCAAAGAAGCTAACTTTCGCTATGCGGCAGTTTGAATACCCTTGCAGTCCTTGGCTAAAATATTTTAACATGTTCCAAACTCTTATCCTGTAACTCAATTCAATAATGCACAGCCTATTTACATATATTCACTGAAACTTGTGTTCTATTTATCCGATCTTATTAAAATGTGATATGATGTTGTACATGCAAAACTATCTCATTAGTAAATTTGGTAAAGATATTCCGACTGCTTTCCCCATTTTTCGTATAGCACTTATTAATATAGTAATCCGATCCTCATGAGTTTCATACTCTATCTTACCCGGGTTATACATACATAAGTAGCTAAAGATCAAGTTTCATCCAAATACATAGCTCTTGGGGAATTTTGTCGCTTGCATAAACAATGTTTCATTATTCTAACATATTCGATCCATACTATCTTTTATTGACTAAGCGTTAATGAGACTAATGCTTTACTTTGGACCAAGAGGCCCACGGCAATACTCCGTAAGTAAACGGTATAATTAAGTTCACGCAGAAGCATTTTGGAACAAACAAAAGTGAAAATATGTATGTATGTATGTATGTATATATGTATATTCAGACAAACCGGAAAAATAGAGTGTGGGATAAAAAGAGGGATATAGAGATGCTGTAAATGCTCAGGTCCGGATTATGCAATTATAAAACGTTTGATCTAAACTCCAAATGTAAAATTCACCCCCATTTAAAAACATAGGCTGTTTGAACAGCCTTTGTTAAAATGCACAAAGTTTACGTTTACAAACGTAAATTTCCAAACTTCAATGACCTCCAATCTCCAGCCCTCAATTAGGCGCTCCTGTTTGATGCAAAGATTCGGAATTCCCTGGCGCCGCTGTGTCTATTTAGTGTTTGCTTGTTTGTTTCTTGTGCCATTTCAAATAAGTTGCTGGTTGTCTGCCAGGGCCCCAACTCAGGATATACATACATACATGCATAAGTAGTTCCGTCTAAGTTGGCTGGATTAACGTTTTTGATTAAATTTCATTTAATTTGCGCTTTCCCTGCTTCCGGGTTGTTATTGCCGTTTCTCTTGTTGATTTTGTTAATTACCGGGTTTGAAAGGCAAAGTTGAACTGCGAGGAGCGGATCGTCAGCCGACCACTGACATACTCCCTTTAAGTTCCAAGTTATCCATTTACTTCTTCTTATTGTTGGGTTCCTTAATGCTGTTTCACGCAATAATAAACGTCTTGTAAATTCTTTTTACATGCCTCAGAGCATATGCTATCACTCGCCCACGGCCAACTCCACCCTAATCTAGTCCGATTTGAATTATATGGTAGGTAAATTGGTGATGAAGGAGTTGGAGTAACACTACTAATGTGATAGTTTTGGACATAAAACAAAAGATCCTAAAATTTCAATCCGGTCGGATAATTAGAACACAAGTTACAGTCAATATAAATCGGCTCTGCTCAAACGCTGCCTACTACGTCATTGCTCGAATCGGCAGAGCACATGCATACGCAGTCAGGCACAACGCCACATAAAAAGAAAAGAGTTTGGAAGAGTTTGGCTACTTTTATATTTTTTAAATGCCTTGTATTCATATTTAATCTTTAATACGGAATTTGTAGTTAATCTTCGACTTTGAACGAAACAGATACATTCATACTATGAAGGTACATATGTATGTATGTACGTGTAAACGACGGTTATATATATTGTGTCTCTTTGTTTGTGATATTTCAGTCGCACTATATAAACACGAAGCGTATAGTCTGCTTTTTACAACATACACCCATAGGGTGAAATGGTATATTAAAGTCGCCAAAATGTATGTAACAGGCAGAAGAAAGCTTTTCCGACCCCATAAAGTATATAAATTCTTGATCAGCATCAATAGCCGAGACGATCTAGCCATGTCCGTCTGTCCGTCCGTCCGTTGGCACACTTAAATTTGATACTAATATCAGGCAAAACACCAAATTTGATCAAAATCGGAATAAAAATAGTCAAGTTATGCATATAAACGTTTTTCCATATGGCCGGAGTTGGCCGTTGGCTGGTGGGGGCGCTAGGGTGCTCGTATGCTTGAGTGAGCGAAATACTAAGATATGCTTGTAAAAAGCATGCAAACAGATTTTTTAAAAATACGAAAATGCATTTGTTATTATACATAAATTTGAAATATTTGTTTTACTGGTGTATGGTATATCCAAGTCGGCGAGACGACTTACTTACTTCATTTTAATTTTAATTGCATTAAAATTGCTCGTATGTTACATTTGTATATACGTGAAAAGGTTTAGGAGCTCGTCGTTTCTGTTGGCATCGTCGTGTGGTGTACACTTCTATTAATCGCATGAAAGCTCAATCATAAAGTTTGACCTGTGTGTCCTGGGGGCAGTCTAGTATGCCGTAAAGCTTATGGCCGCATAACCGAATTGCTATCTTAAGGAGTCCTTGAAGGCCTAAGGACCCCGCTGGTAACCAGCATCACCTTGCCAGTTGAAGCAAACCGGAAAACCACAATCTGAGAGCAACCAAAGAAGTAATTTTTCCGTTCTAGTCGGTCTAGTTATAGTCTAACTAAATACCAAAATAGTTTTAGTGGACAGTGTTCTTGACTTCCTCTCGGTGCCAGCTCTTTTCTTTTTCCAAACTTATTTTTACAAACTGAACTATTATAACTAATTAAACTTTCTTACCTTTCTAGGCTTTAAGACTAAAGCAAAAAATGAAAATCTGGCGACTTTAATTAAATACAAATTCAGTTGCCAAGCCAGAAACGAAAATAAAATAATGTGAAACAATATTAAACCAGTGAAACAATATTTTAAGCCTCCAGACCAAATGTATGTCTATAAATTTTTTTTTTTTTGCAAGCCTCATATGCTATCTTGCTTACCCTTACAAACACACGAGCACTTAATCGCAGCCACTCACCTTCGGCCAATTTAGAGTAAATATACGTACATACATATATGTATATATTTTACATTTTAGTCGGGTAGGCCGGTAGAAATGAATAAAACTAATTAGTGTGCTGAATTTGATTTCGATAGTCAAAAAATTGACGGAAGTGGGCGTGGCAAAAATTTGAAATAAACTGGATCAATGTACGTACCACACGAGTCTCTATAACGAATTTGGTGGCTCTAGTCTCCGAGATCTATTTGAACACCTAGACGGACGGACGGACATGGCTAGATCGACGCGGCTGTTGATCATGATCAAAGATATATATATGGGGCCGGAAAAGCTTCCTTCTGCCTGTTACATACATTTTTGCACCCTATGGGTGCACGGTGTATAAAATTTCGAGCAAACAACGATACTGTCAATGACTGCGACAAGATGGCAAAGCGTAGAGAGGTGGACAAAAAAGCAGTTCCCAGTCGGGCATTCCCATCCTTAGTTGACCACCTTTCAATGCTTTTCAACTTATTCATGCCCATTTTGGCGTAAATTTGTTTTCGAGTAAGGTTTTTTTTTTGTTTATTATACGTTGTTTTTGTTGCTTTGAATGTGTTTCAGCCATTGTGTTGACCAATTGGTTCCCGCTTTCCCGAGAGACCTTGCTGGTCTGGGAATGGAGAACTGCCTGTTTATTGTGGTAATTTTTTCATCGTCAAGTGCACAGCAAAAGTATAACTCACAGTCAGAGTCCACCTAAATGGTTTTCACTTACATAAATAAGCGATGTTAATTTTTCCACAGAATTCTACTCCCACATATACATACATACATACAAAAAGTTCATTTGTGTGTGTTATTGTCCCCTATGTAGAATATACATATGTACATACATATGTGTGCATGCAGCAGATGTGTGTTGTGGGATTTAGTTGTTATTGTTTTTTTTTAATCGGTCTTCATAACTAGGAATAATATATATGTATGTATATATATGTGATGTCTTTTTGACGGATTTATAAATGTAGAAAATCCCACTTAATAAGTGAATGAAAACTGGAATGTCGTCTAGGTTACAAGTCAACTTTTAACACATCTTTTTAAACTGTCTCTAATCGATTTGATTTGTTTTTTTAGTACAATTTGGTTTATGAAAACGGAAATGGTTAAGGCTAAGTGTAGCTTAGTTGGTGCATGGAATAATTTAATTTTATAATTAAATCTTATGCCATCATTTGCCGGCAGGCAAAGTAGGTTTGGTTGTGGCAAGAAACACAATGGTCTCTGACGGCAAAGACCATTTTGCTTCGTGGTTGCTCCTGCTGTTCTGCCACTGCTGCTGCCTGTGGTAAACTGTTGTTGTATCGAATGTAAGAAGAAAATGCGAAGAGGCGGTGAAATAAAAAGCTTTGCGGGTGTAATGCAAATACTGCACTGGCAGTAGATTGAGTCTAGACAGCACCATCAGGCGGTTGGACAGCAAAGGGCCAGAAACCAAATCAGGATTCACCGTAGTCGCCATTTAAAGAATATTAATAAGAAGGCAGCAGGTGGTCCAAAGACTGTAGCTACTGTCGGTTGCCTGTTGTAATTTTGCATAAATTCATTCAAACGATTCTATAAAATAAACATGGGTAAGTAAACATAGGTAAGTAAGTCAGCAATCGTTACCAAATAAGCAATGGTATACGATAATGTTCATAATTAGATATGGACTACTTGTTAATCATTTAAACATTTTAATAGTTTTAGCTTAATAACGTGGCAATTACTCACCTGGGGCGGAACGTCTAGTACCATTAGCTCACGTATGCAGGTATCGCAAACCAAACAGTTCTTGTAAATCTTTCGCCGAGTGGTTGTTTGATAAGTATTCGGAAAGTCATGGTAGAAAAATTGCTAAAAAAAAACATGTAGAAAGCACATGGAACATGAGGGTTATGTTTAAGTGAGAAGCTTAAAAAAGTGATACTAGTTATTTAATAAATAACGTTATTCTACGCTTATGTACATATAATAGGTCTAGAAAAAAAATTACAGCATTTGGGATATTAAGCGATACGGATTGGTATTTCAATTGATATGAATGTTATAAATTGAACTTGTTTTTCTTTTATTAAAGAATCCTTTATTCCAAAATACATAAGCCAAGGTAATTTTGCTTAAAGTAACGTGGATAATGCAGAACACATTTAGGATGGTAATACACATACACACTTTGTATGGTGTAAGCCTAGTATAAAAATTTCTGAAAAAAATTCAAAAAGCTGCATCGTTTTTATTTATGTGGTAGATAATGTAGCGCGTTTTATGGCGCAACAGGAGCAGCATAAATAGGGTAAAGCTGGCCAGAACATGATGGCAGTTGTTGGCTTCCAACGACCATCGAGGTCTTTTCTTATTCAATTAGCAGTTCAATAAAAATAAACTATCGAGTTAAGGGTTATAAAAGCTACAAGTTCTCTACAAAGCTTTTATTTATTCCACTCGTCTTTTTCTTACATTTAACTTTGACATGACGTTAAGTTTTTCAAAAAAAAAAACACAATTTAAATGAATTAATTAGAGCTTGAAGTAGAGTAGTAACATAAGTATATTAAATTTTGCACGTTGTCGTTGTCGCAGAGTTTTTTTTTGTTGGATTTAATACCGTAACACCAATTGGGTGAATTAAATTAAACAGCCAATGAAGTGCACATTATTTTATTGCATCGAAATCGTCACAGGAAGGTCTAAGCTAATTGACAAGTGTGCCCTTTTTATTTATATCAATACGATTTTAGACATACATATGTACATATGTATTTTCAATGGGCCTAACAACTCTAAATGATTTTATCTATTTTTATTAGTCGGCTACTTATCATAGTAGGCTTTTAAAGAGATCCAACCATACATACGCTCAAACGCTCACGCATAACACACACCACACACCAGCGAGAAGAATCTCCATCAGATGGCCCTTTTGACTGGCAAAACAAATTGAAAACCAAAGAAAATGAGAAGGCATCACTTTAAAATGCAATCAGGCGTTAAATATCCTTTGAGTCTGTCACTCATTGGTCTCATGCATTGATACCCTCTGATGGCGTAAACACACCCACGCAGACGCACACACGGACACACAGAGACACATACTTACAAATGCAGACCTACTGCTGTTTTTTTGCCTTTTTTTATGATGGCTTTTAGTTTTTTTGTGTATCTCTTCCTATTGGTTTTTTCAAATTTATTTTATGCCTTTGCTAGCTGTGTCATTTTTTTTTGGTTCTGTGAGTCTTTGGGATATTGTAGAAAATCTCTTTGAAAATAACTGAACGAAGCTTGCTAATGGACTTGCGGGTTACTTTCATTGACGTTTAAATTTTAATACCTTTGAGTGTTGATGATGATTTTGTAGGCTTTAAGTTTTGCTTTAAACTGTTTGGGTACCCCATACATCCAAAAACAAAGACCAAATCTATTTTTTCTTTGGAAAATGGCTAATAAATGAAGCTTGCAAACTGTATTGACATATACCTAGGTTAATGTCTAAGCTCTCCGTCAAATCCGACTTTAAAATCGTTTTGTAGTCTTCATGACACTTTTTGTGGGTTAAAGTAAAAAACTTTAATTTTAACAAATTAAAGAATCATTCCGAATTTCAAGCCAAGGTAATTCTTCCGATTTTCCAAAAGCTTTACTATTCGTTCTTTTTTCAAGCTTGAGCACAAATAGCCATCAAATCACAGATATAGGATAAAACTGATTTTACAGTTCTTAAATTGAAAATTAAAAAAACAAATCTGTCACACAAATCTCCTATGTTTTATACGGCGTTATGCCGGGTTTTAAAGAAATGGGGGTTAGGATTAAACATCAATTAAATTAATGCGTCCACACTCTGTCACATATGCACTAAAAGCAGCTGTAAAATGCTCACACACTCAGGAATAATGAAGAGCAATGGAAAACCAAATGCAGACACGTAGCAACTCAGCAACACTGCCAACTGCCGACTGCAGTTAATTGAATTTGCAGAGAGCCAAAGCGTTAACGTTGAATTCGAGTCAAGAGAAAAGGAAATTGGCGTCTGGCAGACTCTTTGTTACTCAGTATTGCAAACAAAACGTTTTTTTACTTACCCAAGAAAAAAAATGTTTCGCCACAAATTTTATAACCTTCTTAAATGTATATATAAGGAATATAACGGCTAAGCTCTAGTACGCCATAAACGATTTTCGAGACATACTAAAAGCTCAATACCTCACTCGTGTTCTACTTATTGAGATTTTTTCTCAATGAAACAAAAGCCTGAACAAATATGTATGTACATACATATGCCTCTTGAACAACAGTGTCGTTTCTAGTAATTTCGTGCTCGTTTCCATTCTCTAATTACAAAAGATAAACCACAAAAGATACCAAAGCGATGCGCTAAGCGAAGCGCAAATCAAATTAACGGCAGACCCACACTTTTATACGGACTCAAATACAAATGCAATTAGAAATGACAGCTGGGAGAAGAACAGTTGCCATAAGCTGTATTAAGGACGACAGAAACATCTACCTGACTTCGTGGACTAGCCTATTAAAACTTTAACCTCCTGATAAAAGTTTTTAATTCGTTTTTGGCATTATATACATATGAATACTTACAAACATACTAATATGTTTAAAGTTATGATCATAGTAAAAAATGTATGTACAAAATATATATATACATATGTAGTAAACAGTAAACGGGTGTATTACAAACCTGTAATATGCTTGTTTTGCCAACGCCAGTAGCCCCCAAAAATGCGGCTTTAAGGGGGCCCTGCAGCCATGGCGGCTCCTCCAGAGTGATGCGCTATGCCGAAATGCACTTATTTTGTATATGAAGTTCCATTTCAATAGAAATCTTTGTTGTTGTTCCACTTGTTTTGATTCCTGCTCCTTTCGCTCCTGTTCCAACTCCGGATGTTTTTGTTGCTGTTTTTGTACTCGCTGCTTCTGTTGTTGCTTCAGTGCTAAATTTAGTCGCAGTTGTTGTACTATTACCGACATAATCAACGCTTCGGGAACTATTGATTAATAGTTTTTTCGAGTTTGTTGGCGATATTGTACTACTCCACATTATATTGTTAGAATAGTTGCTTAGATTATTTGTGTTATTATTGTTATAATTATTGTTTTTACGATTTATTTGCTTTAACGACGCCAGCTTGAATGATTTTTGTTTACTGTAGTACAGTAAAACCCATTAAATGTTTAAGTTTCAACTTGACAAGGCAAATGAGGCAGGCGGCATAATCAGCGCTCGCTGTTAATGAGATAAGATATAAATATGTGGTATTTAATTATCCGGTAGCATATGAACTTCGTGATAAGAAACATTCCACTAGACCCATTTTATAACCCAAATTGTATAATAACAATATATGAAAAATATCAAAGAAGATAACTTCGTCTATGTCCTTGGCAATAATATTTTTACAAAGTCAAACAAAACATTCAAAGCCGCTTTTTATTTCCCCAAACTCGCAATTTATACACATTCAGTTTATGCAGCGTTGGGTCTGTGTGTGTATGGGTGTGCTCTGCTGCTCGTATTGAAATCCGATTGCATTGGGATCTGAGGTTTTTTATCCGAAACTATCACAATAGTAAATTTCATAGGGATACTCCACTCCTTTATCTATTTTCCATAAATCAATCACGTAATAAAAAGCACAAAAAAATTCATCCCAACTGTGCTCTAGCTGAGTAAAACGCATATGCAGCGACGGACATGGCCATAACGACTCAGCTTCTTTACTTAATGGGGTCGGAAACATCTCCTCCTGAACGTTGCAAACATCTGACCAATTTTATAATACCCTTTGCAAGGGGATAATGATGTAGCTTTTATAGAAAGACTGACGGGCTATTCTGCATATATTAACTGAACTTTCCATATTCATACTTAATTCTATTAAATACTTAATTTGTTTAGGAAGTGGAAATGAAACAAAAATGTATTTCAAAAGTATAGCGTGAAAAATGTGAGGCGATTTCTTTTCTTAGTTGTTGTTGGTTGAACATGTAAATTACATTAAAAGCAGCTTTATACTTAGAAAAGTTAGTCATGAAATTGGATTTTATTAACAGAACATCGAAAAAGATAATCGAAATGTGTTTCAAAAGTTTTTGCCTTGCCACTTTTTCGAGTTTTAAATTAAAAAAAATTGGGCTTATAGGCTTTAATGGAATGTGACGAAAAGTAATTATTTAACTCATTTAACTATGTAGGTCGGCATTATTTCAACAAATTCATCTACTATCTATTATCAAAATTTTCTTCTCCGTTTTCATCCACATTAGCGCTTTCCGCGCTCTCCATCATCCCACACTCATCGGCTTTCACCATTCAATTCTTGACAACCCCGTCCCAGGGCAAACTTAATAAATTTAATAACCGCAAAATATGCCATGAGCCTGAGGGCTGATAAAAATGTCAGACAGGCATAAAATCGCTGCCCTATTTATAGCGAACATCTAAGCTTTAGCCTTAACCTACTTACCCTTCACCTACCTCTAGTCTCACTAAATATAGTATGCGTCATCAAAAGGACTACGATGCCTACTCCTAAATAACAACTAGCTATATATGTCTGTATGTATGTACATAGGTCTAAAAACAGGATGCCAGAAGCAGCAAGACAATGTTGATTTGATTTTGTATGATTGAAAGCGGCCGCAAATGGCCGTAGTCCTGTAACACCCACACAGTATGACACCAGCATATCTCCACATATATGTATGTATGTATGTATAGACACACACAAATATTCTTCTATATAAAGAGTTTTGGAGTCTCACAGCCGCCTTTACTGTCGTTGGTAGCGGCTGAAATGGGTGGAGCAGAATCTTTTTGTTACTATTTGCCACATAAACAAGGCTGCCCGACGTCAAAATGCTGACATACTCTTAAACTGAATTCGCGGATACTTTTTACAGAATATCAGATGCATATGCGGGGGGTAAATAGGAGGAATATATAAATGAAACATATTGAAAATAACGCAACAATGGAGCCACAGTTTTGAGTAAACGTGTGTTATTAAAACGACGAATGGGATCAGAATTGTGTTCACTGTTTATTATTGTTCAGTTATTACTTCTTAATAGCTCTTCCTTCTGCTGTAGCGGAATATCATTGTAATCGGCATCGTTAAATCCGGCATCTACTGTGTTTGTTATAATACAAAGGTCCCGACAAGCGAAACAAATATACAATTGGAAGTCAAAAAAGTAGTCTATATTGTGTAGTTTTGTAAATTGGTTATATTCTATTCTTGCCAAATAGGCCTCTCAGTCGATAGATTTGCTCTTTGCAATCTGAAGAAAACTGCACGCAAACTGATTTGCAGGTTTCTTGTGCGAGCTATGTACATACATACATACATGTATGTCCATGTGTCAGTTAAAGAGGGCAAACATAACACACAGCGTGTGGAGAAATCCTGTCAATTGAAAACCTTCTACATTTCACATCTCTTTAAGAACTGTCTAATCTTTGGCAAGGCCGTTTCAAATCAAAGTAGTAGTCAAAAACAATTACAGTTCGGTTATTGTGTATATCCTTTTTCGGCTGCCTCCACCGTAATCAATATCCATCTCCCCTTCTTCAACTTTTGTCATTTATGCTCGCCATGTCAGCCACCAAATTTATGCCCTGTACTTCTACTGCGCTTTGGCTTTTTCGTCTTGTTGGCGCTACTTGTCCGTTGTTTGTGTTTGCTTTTACGTTTGAGTAAGATGTGTTTTACGCTACGTGACACTAAAATTTTATTGGTTTATTTATTGTTTTTAGACTAACTTAAATACAATACTAACGGTCATTGTCCCATCCTCCGGGAAACTAGGTCAGTTTTTGTATTTAGTGGATTAAGGCACAAGAATGAAAACAAATGAATTGAAACATGTTTTATAATTTTAACAATTGTCCCTCATATAATTGAAAAGTTAAATTAATACTATTCGTAGTCCTTGGTAGATTGTCTAAGCAGCCGAGTCAAAAGGCAACTGAACAACGAGAATCCGAGTTCGAGTCTTAGGCTGGTGTATGAATGTAGATTTTCTCTAAGCCGAAGGCCAAAGTTGGTAGTGCTTGTAAAATATAGTTAGGTTAATAGTTTATAGAACTATATTTTATACTGAAAATAATAATAATAAATTAATATTACACTTTTTTTCTCCTATTTAGAGGAGATTTTTTCTTCACCGGGTCTTATAAAAGATGAAAATTCTGTATAAATAAACGTGTGTATACATATATGAAAAGGAAGTTACATTTCATGCTCATCACTTTAAGATTAAAGCGTATATGCATTAAAAGTAGCGTTATTACTGGAAGATTTGACTTAGAGATTTGGAACCAATTCACATTTCCCCTATTCTATTTAGATATGTATGTATATGCTGCGAACAATTTATTTAAAATTATCTAAAAAAAACCAATTAATGTTATTGCCTCTCCTACTCTTAGCTAGATTGTAAATTTGAAGATGATGATAAAGCAAAGCGGGTAATCAAACTGCTTAAGTGAAACAAGATGTAAATGCGACTAGCTCTGCAAAGTATGCTATACTTTGTGTCATTTGCATTTTAAGCAAGCTGCCATCCTGCGCTGCCCGCGTTCGAGCTTTATATAAGCTAATATTTTTACGATTATACACGCTTAATAAGCGCCAGGGCCAAAGCCACTCCTTATGCCTGTGGAGTCCCGTTTTTGTAGTCAGGTGTGAGCACGTGCTGTGGCTGTTTACTGCTTGGGAATTATCTAAATCCAATGCAACGGAGTCTATGTCAACCAGCAATAAAAGCCATTGCAACAATGGAAGTTTCTTCATACATTCACACACGCATGCATATACATATTTACGTCTAAAGGTAGGTATCCTGCTGACTTGACCTTTTATACCATGCACCCATAGGGTGAAATGTATGTAACAGGCAGAAGAAAGCTTTTCCGACCCCATAAAATATATATTTACTTGATCAGGATCAACATCCGAGTCGATCTAGCCATTTCCGTCTGTCCGTTCGTCCGTATGAACACCTAGATCTTGGAGTGGAAAAGAGCTAGAGCCACCGAATTTGGTATGTAGGCTCGTGTAGTATGTACAGTGATCGAGTTTGTTTAAAATTTTTGCCACGCTCACTTCCGTCTCCGCAAATTAGATAAATCGATTTTCTCAAAAACTATACTATCTAGAGACTCCGAATTCGGTTTGAATACTGGCTTAGTATTCGTGTGTAGATTCTGATTGTTTAAAATTTTGGCCATTTCCACTATTTCGAAAACGGAGTGGAAGCAAAGGAAATTGTTCAAAAGCTTCCAACAATAAACTTAAAAATTCCAGCTACTATTATATACCGTTTAATCTTAACAGCTTAAAGGTGTATTTGCCGAAACTTACGCTGCAATTAACGTTAGAGGTATCTAAATTAACAGAGGTATCTACAAGTCTTAAACGCGTCAAAATATATATTGATGGAGTATCAAAAAAGTCAAGCTTGGTATGAGACTGACGAATAAGGTCAACAAGTTGCCAATTGGGAAACATATCTCGAAATTCGCACAGTATACAAAATGGCACATGTGGCTACAGCACCCAAGAGGCATTGAGGTAAAAAAATCAGCAGAAAAAAAATTTGCACGTTGATTAGCTGGATTCAGTTCAAATGCGTGCCGAAAGTCGGCGAAAGGTAAAAATTGAGGACTAAGGGTATAGCTGTCTTTTTCTTTTCTTCTCTATTTCTCGTTTTGTGCGTGGGTTTGTGTGTATGTGTAAGTTTTTCTCAGAACGACATACAGGAAGCAATACAGAACTTACAGTTGACATGAAGGACATCATTAGCACGAGTGTGGCGCTTGATTCGGAAATTACGCATATCCTTTTGAGAAATTGCGGCGGAAAATGAAACAACGAAATGCCAAACAGCAACGATAAAAGTTTGCCCAAAACATACGCGCCTTCCTTTAGGGACAAAGAAAAACAGAAAAAGAGAAGAACCGATAAGAAGTAGCAAGGGAAAGAAAAATGCCAGCAGATTAGCAAGCCAAGAAACTCAAGTACGCATTTCGCTAATGTCATCAAATGATATGTCACTTATTCATAAGCCCATAGCAACTTTTCCCACATACAAAAGTGAGTAAAGTAAAAAGCTGATACACAGCTAGACCAACCGAAAGGGAAAGTACCACGGCAAGAATAACAGAAAAAGGGCCTTAGTGATAAAGGCCCATGCAAAATTAAATCATTAAAATGCAAGACAGATGAAATTTTTGCTTAAACTGTTTTGCGCACGAGTTGATGGCAAGTCGGATATACACATATACCAATATAAACACTTACATATAAAAATACACACACGCGTTTGTATCTCGCATTTGCTTGTGCCTAAGTAGATATTTCAACGGATTTTCACAGCAGCGTCAGAGGAAAGATAAAAACATATCGCTGCTGGAAATTTAAACCGTATAAATTATGTACAAATAGATTTAGGTGTATGGTACAGGGCGAACTAAAATAGCGGAGTTCAGATCAAGAAACGGCAGGAAAAAAACTTTCTAATATGGTTTTTCTCAGTGATAATATATGATTTTTGTGACTGGAATAAATGTAGCAACTTGAAAATTCTCAACTCAGGCTTAAAATAACTAACTAAATGTACATATATGAATTACAAATTGCTTGCATTATTCAATGCAAAGACCACCAACCAATCTAAATAAAGTCTTCCTAGTCATCCATTTTATTCTGTTTTCAATAGTTAATGTCCAATAAGTTCCTCTCTTTATGTTGTTGTATTATGACTTATAGATTTGTGCCTGAGTTGTGTTTGACCTGATGCACATCACTCGTCATGTCTATTTAGGCATTTGATAACACTCGACACAATACGCATACGGCTACTAACCGCATACCAACCGAATCACCCAGTGTCTTTATGTACGATACGTGTTTCAAAATTGGCAAAGTCGTCTGAAAAATTAATTTTTTTATAACGCCTAAAGAATTTAGATATAGGAAACAAAAAATTTCGGCCTGGGGAAGAGATTTTGGGCGATGAACGTGTTCAAATGAGCAAAACGCTTTGAAATTATGTTGCTTGTTTGTTAGTTGTTATTCGCTTGGTGTACGTGTCACAATTAACAAATCGCTAAGAAAAAAGTAAGGGAAAATTAAATTAAACACTAAATATGTATTTAAAATTGGGCATAGCACTTAAAGTCGATCTACTACAATGATGGTCCAAGACTGCAGCTGCATTCATTTGTGTACCCTGTACAGCAAATAATTTCAGAATTGAAACCACCACAGAGTCCATGGTATCGTACTTACAATGGAAACGTTGTTCTCAAACTTTTTCAATGTTTTGTATTATCTTTTAGCGACCTCCACTCAACTTTTCCCACCATAATTTGCATGTCGTTTTTAATGACTTTTTTCGTTTGGAGAATGAATTTCTTCATTTTTTCTTCCAGGTTTTTCCTCTTTTTTTGCGTGTCTGTGTAACAGACTCAGCGAATTTGTCCTCGCTTGTGATGATAATCAGGGCAGCCTACAAGCGCCGTAAAAGGAAAGAAGCGCGTTCCTGTAACGCATAGTCAGCATGATTATAATTTTCATTATGACAAGAACAAAACAAGAGCAAGCAGAACATTTCATCTGCAAATCATATTGAACTAATTTGCATTTCAAGGGCGAGACTGCGAGCGTGAAAACCCAAAAAGCTAAAGTCTTGGCTCATTAAAATTGTGGTCCATACATATAAACATAAACTGCGATGTAAACACACCAATCGCCAAACAGATTTAAATGACTGAGTGGCTAAGTTAGTCAATACCATGGAGAGTTAGACTAGGAAAGCAGATACGTAATAAGAAATATCTATGGACATGGAAAGGTAGAAATACGAAAAAGTTAGGAACTACAGCAGATCTCACGATAAATATATTGCTGCTTCTTTGTGTAAATTAAAAAAAACAATAAACTTAATAAATAACTATTGATTTGGCTTTACGGTTTCAAATTTTTATTGGGAAAAATTTCTAAGATCCATAAGAGCACACACTTTTGATCACATTAGTCTCGCAGTTACTCTCAGCATTATTACACAAGATACATATATTTCTCTACTCAAAGCGTAGAACGGAGAGAGAACCCAAAATCTCCCTAAGGACATGGCAACGGCCAAAGACGATGAACAAAGGAAGCAACAAATCAGCAGCTGTTGCTGTCGCTTGATGCGAAAAAATTCGCGTAATCGTTTTCAACAACAACGACAGCAGCAACAGCAGCACCAGCAGCAGCGCCATCAGAACGCTCAGTTTCAGTATCACATGCAGCAGCCACCTCAATTACGTCCTCCAGCGGGATCCCGTGCCCAAGCTGCCGCCGATACGAAATCTGACATAATTGTAGCTGGCAAGTATCGTCTACTTAGTCGCATTGGCCATGGATCTTTTGGTGAACTCTTTCGGGCATGCGGCCTTCAGTATGGCGAAGAAGTGGCAGTTAAGTTGGAAAACGCATTGGTCAGTCATCCTTTGTTGCCCCGAGAGGCAAAGATTTATGGCTTGCTAAGAGGCAGTTTGGGTTTTCCGCACATTAAGCACTATGGCACAGAGGGGGATTTTAATGTTTTAGTCCTGGATCTTTTGGGACCCACTTTAGAAGATCTTTTGAATTTCTGTGCCCGCAAATTTAGTATGAAGACTACTTTAATGCTTGCTGATCAGATGTTGGCCAGAGTCGAGTACATTCACTTGAAATGTTTCATTCATCGCGACATTAAGCCCGACAATTTTCTCATGGGCTTAGGTCGACAGCGCGCACGTGTGTTTATGATCGACTTTGGTCTAGCAAAAAAGTTCTATAGTTCCCGGACAAAGCAACATATTGGCTATAGTGAAAATCATGATTTGGTTGGGACTGCCCGATATGCATCGGTTAGAGCGCATTATGCTGAACAGGGTCGTAGGGATGATCTAGAATCTGTGGGATATTTATTACTGTATTTTCGCCGAGGACATTTACCTTGGCAGGGTATTAAGGCCGAGTCTAGACAACAGAAATATGAAAAAATCGCGGAAAAGAAATCCTCGATGGCATTGCATACGCTCTGCGCCGGTTTACCTATCGAGTTTTTTATGTATCTGAAATATTGTCGCAGTTTGCATTTTGCTGAACAACCGGACTATATGTGTTTGAGGCAACTATTTCAAGTGCTGTTTCGTCGAAACTATTTCCATCAAGATTTCCTGTTCGATTGGGTGGATTTAGAGAGGGAGGCATCTGACAAAATGAAAAAGCGTCGTTGCTCTTGCCGTTATCATAAACACCAGCATCGTGAACAGAAGCTTCGTGAAAGGAGTCAACTACAAGAACAGCAAAACGCACAACAGGAAAATCAAGCAGAGGACATTGAAGCCAAGCAGTAGCGACTTACTAAACATTTACTGATCATTGTCTTTGTTGTTATAATTAAGAAACGGATACACACTCATCCATATATATATATATATATACGTATATATACAAGCACACATATTTTTATTTGTCATTATGGCATTCTGCTTCTCTTGTCCTCGTGAAATTAATGGATCGCATAATTGGCGAACACTAAAGACTTGCTATTAAAAAGGCAAATATAAATATCAAAGAAGCTAACATCGGCTGTGCCGAAGTTTATATACCCTTGCAGCCCATGGCCATAATATTTTTACATGTTCCAAACTCTTTTTCTGTATCTCAATTCATTAATGCACAGAACCTTTCAAATATCATTTCAATTTCTTCTTCTTCCCCATCCCCTTTTACACGCATGCCGCGATTCGCACGCATACACATATAGTTTATGTAGCGTTGCGTCTGTATGTGTGCATGCGTTTTTCAGTTTTCGTTATCTTTGGCCAACCGGTTAACAAATACCTAAATTTAGCTAGTTAGCTGGTACGATAATCGGTTATTCCCAATGTCTATTTAGGAGCTCCGTTTTTTGTAATTTTTCCTTGATTTTTTTTTTTTGACATTTTCAGTTGAGAAATATATTAACTATAGGAGAGGGATATACCCGTTTTTGGGCGCTACTTTAAATTCGGAATTTAAAACATTTCAAGCGTTTTGTCGTTCAAGGACTAAATTTTAAATGGGAGGCAAAACATCTGCTACTGTTGGTTCGCATGGCCAAAAGGGAATTTCACTTCAGCGTTGTTGAAGTGTTTACATTATTAATGTCCTGGGAATAACTGCCTCTGTGTGTGTGCGGTTTAACATTTAGCTAATGTTTAGTTGGATAAAAAAAAAAAAACACAAAAGAGAATGCTCCCACAAAACATTGGGAAAGTCTTATCGAAGGCAAAGGGTTGACGTGTCTCTAATTGGTTATGCATGGGAAGTGGGTTTCTAATTGCGTGGGAAACAAAATAGACTAAATGTTTTAGTTTTTGCTGCGCTGGCTACTTAAATATGCTGTAATAAAACGACTAAAATTGCGATCTAACTGCGATTAAAAATAATATTTAAAGCTTTTAAGACACTTTCTCAAATTTTTTTAAGAAAACAATGAAGTTGATAAGTCTAATAAACATTAGTGCACAAGTGTCTCAATCGCTTTTATAC
This sequence comes from Drosophila insularis, assembly GCA_018903935.1. Lineage (NCBI taxonomy): Eukaryota > Metazoa > Arthropoda > Insecta > Diptera > Drosophilidae > Drosophila > Drosophila insularis. The sequence goes on along the minus strand of JAEIFP010002295.1, from coordinate 45,861 downwards.
CGTGTACCCATAATAAAATGGTATATTGTAATCGCCAAAATGTGTGTAGCAGCCGCACATCATCGAAAACCGAGTCAATCCCTATGAACACCTAGATCTCGGAGACTGCGATAGTTAGAGCCACCAAGCTCTCCTCTGCATTAAGCTTGTTTCACTTTTATTTATTTATTTTTTCTGCTGAAAGGATGCCATATGGGGTAGAGTCGATAGGCAATAGTTGAATTACCGTTTCAGAAAAGAAATAATTATCACTTCAAAATATATAAACTATAAATCAAATGCCATATATCTATCAATATAGAGATTTTGATTAAAATGGGATTAAAAGAAACCAAATTGTGCTTGCGGCGGTATAATGTTTGGGTGCTTGAAAGAGTAAATGAGATCGCATAAATTTGCTATTCAGCACGTTAAAGGAATTTTATATATGCATATCTTTGCATTTTGTCTTATAAAAATAAAACAGTTTCAGTTGAACAGCATTGACAGACTTGTTGGCAAAGTTGCATCCACAGGCAGGCGAGAATTATAAAGTAGTAGGTGACAGAGCAAATAATACAAGTAGAGGAAGTCCTTGAGGATATAAAGCCTGCCGTTTCTATTTCTCAAAATTTATATAAGTAATCATTGAATTTAAAACATATCTCTTTTTATGCTTTTTTGTTGCCTTTTACTAAATAACTTAATAAATATTCAAATGCATGTAAACCGCTTACGTACAATAGTTAATTAAAAAATTTTGAAGCCTAAAACTGTGATTAAAATAAGGATTAATGCAGTTTAATATTTTTTCTAGCCTCAGCTATTGCTTTTGTGAATGTTTTCTTCACTCTATTTTTATAGTTTATTTAAATATTTAGATATGTTTTTCAAGAGAACTGCCTTTACCGATTTCCTGTACTGAGCTTACTTTCCGTATCTGCTATTGCCAAGATCAATGTACATTTAGTTAAATAATCTTTTTCAACGGAATAAATAAGTATTAGTCAACAGGAAATTAACCAAACCTTTAAAATGTCAACTTCTTCTGAAACTTTAATTTTGACAAGAATATGTGAAATCTGACTAACAACAAAGGTTTGGTAATTTACACAACTTATTGTGTTATCAATTGATTAAAGCTAATCAATCAATAAAATCATGAATGAAATATTGTATAGCTTTAGAATATGGCCGGCTGTCTTTTGGTTTCATGGTGTTACGTGGTCCTGTTAGTGGGTAAAATTTTTCGTTTGTTTCACATTTAAGGTTAAGAGTAATATGATTTTCATTGTTAATGCTGCTTCTTGTTGGCGGAAGTCCTATTGGCCAGTGATGGGTTAGGTTGCTTGCTGCTGTTGCTACTGAAGATGTTGATAACTTATGTAACTAACGCTGCATAAATCCAACCCACACAGACACATATACACACACATTTTTATTTAACTATTGAGTATGCGTGTGCGATGTATGTGTGTGTGCTTGTGGGTGTGAGTATGTTTGTAAGTGATTTGGCACATTTTTCTATTAGTCAGACTTTTCTATTTCTGTGCTGCTGATAATTCTTTTGCCGCTAACAAGGAGCAGCCATTCCACTAGAGAAATGGGCATTTGTCGTTGTCATCAACACACACTTCCATACATACGTACTCACGCATACACGCATACATGTTGTGTGAGAGAGAGAGAGAGAGAGACGTGCAGACTTGCCTCGACATGGACACACACACACAATCAAAGAAACTATTTTTCTATTTCATTTCACATTGCTTGCATTGTTGCTGTTGACACTGTTTAGAATTGTCCCGGTTCTATTTGGGTTTTGTTTCGATTCCGTTTCGGTTCGTTTTAAATTTTAATTAGACGTGTTTTAAATATTTTGCCGGATGCTGTTCATGTCACTTCGGTGGACCATTTTTGACTGTCTTCAAATCGATGTGGTTTAACAGCAGCGAGATCTCTATACAAGTTTAACCAGCTGCTGCTGCTCTTGCTTAAAAAAAATCCTTGCTAACTTGCTGAGAGAGACAAAGAGAGAGATAGAGAAAATGAAAATGAGACCATTGAGGGGTTCTTTATGTTTGTTTTTTTTTCAATAGGGCGATGTGCACATGAGAATTCAAAGGAGTTGCCACATTGCACATTAAATTTAATATATTTTGAATATATTTAGTATAAAGGATTCAAAATTTGAGAAAGTTTAAATTCTGAAATATGTATATATTTTATTCAAACTTTTTTTTTTGATTTTATTGTCAAAAAATGTATATTTTTTTACTTGGTAACTCTGTTTTTATATTGCTCTTATATTCATTTTGTCTTTAACTGGAGCATGCGCAGTTTTCTTTTCTCTGTGTTACTATTTAAAATTCGAATTTCGAGCTTAGCTTAGAGAGGAAGGTGGTATTAAAATCATGTACAGTGTCCGACAAATATATGTGTATGTACCGACCCACAAGACCAAAACGCGTTTTGTTGCCGTGATGACAACTTTGTGGCTAGCAACAAAACAAACACCCACACCACACAGAAAGGAATGGTTGGTAAAAAGGTGGGTAAAAACAAGTTAGGAAAAGATACCATGCGAATTCACGGACTTCTTTGTTAGGAATTTTGGCCAAGCTAATAGCATTGACCTGCTTACATATCTATATGAACATACATGCATACATGTCAGGTGACAAAAAAGGAAAAAAATAGCTTATAAATCTAATGTTAAACTTTTGACAATGTCTCGCCATGACTCATAGCTGGAGTCATTTTTTCTTCTTTCTTCGTCCTTTCTGCTCCTGCCCGTCACCGTCAAAAGGAATGACATTCCGGCTCAGAACCATACGCACACTGAAACAATTTATATGGCTTTTTCTGGTTCGTGTTGTGTTTGCCATTTTTAAGAATCTTTCACTAGGTAGGAAATAAATATTAATAAATTTTCATACTCCTGTTCCATTAGGAGCTTGTCAACATTTGCGTTCCTTCACCTTGTGTTGCTATGTATGGCCCAGATAGCTTTTTTTATGCCGTCCTTTTTGTTTTGTCACCTAACAGATATTTATATTATTTTTTGTGTGCTATTGATTTCTAATTTTTTGTGGGCCAGTTAGGCATACATATGTATTTATGTGAGCTGGTGTATGTATGTATTGGTGCGGATGAGGCATTGATTTCGTAATTTCTCACCAATTTGATGGATTGCGCAAATGATTATGCCCCTTACAAAAATGCTATATTAATTTTGGTCAGAAGTGTTAAAGTGTTTTTTTTTGACAGTATAAAACTAATTAGGCTACTATGTCAATACCTACATATATTGATCTATATAACTGAGTCCATTACTGTTAAGATTTTTGCACCTATATCTGTATATATATATAGTTTGTATATTGTCCAGCTTAATTACCTCATATTCCTATTACCACTGTTTTGTGTGTTCTTAAAATAAATACATAAGTAATTATCAAATTTTGACGACCCTTGTAGATTTTTTTCTTTCGTCTAAATTTGGGTATTAGTTATATTGATTTGCTGAGTGCTCGTTCAATCAGTTTTGTTTTATTAACACATAAGTATATTTATAAGTATTTACGATCGTTTAAATTTTTGGTAAACGAGTCCCAAAAATTGTTCTAATCTGTAGCCAATCCATTAAAGTGTCTCTGAATACTATTTTGATTATTGTTCATAACAATGTAGCCCTTCTTAATTGCTTAATTGTTTTCATGATTTAAATAAAATAAAGTAAAGAGAAGATCTGCACTTAAAATTGCTATTATGTCAATTAGCAAAACCTTAACTGTTTGTAAGTGAGGGCCATGATCTATGATCTGGTGTTGACCACATTAGTTTTTGTTAGAGACTCTACAAATTTTTCCACCCAATATAAAAAAAAAATGTTGTATTAGGTTTTATAGCAACTCTACTCTGGTCAGCTAATATAATTACACATGTATGTATGTATGTAAGGATCTCGGAAACTATAAAAGCTAGAGCTAGAAACTATAAAAGCAAATTTGGTGTAGTATGCAAAATGATTAAGTTTACTTAAAATTTGTTATGTATACTTTCTTAATACCAGCGCAGATATACATTTTGTTTTCGAAATTTAAAATATTTATTTTACTTGGTGCATGGGAAGACGACTTACTTTCTTCATTTTTTACTAAAAATGCTCTCAGTGATTCGGTTTTCCTAAAGTCAATTCACGATTTTCTACTGGCCATTTTATTTATCATTAAATTAAAATAAAACTGCATTGTTTCAATTTAAAACATAAACGCAGAGTAATGTTAAGAGAAAATATAAATTTAATTAATTTCAATTCACAATGTTAAATCAATATTAATTAATCGAACACACACACAAACCATACGTATGTGTGTAAATTGCCTTGCCTTTAACTGTGGGCACCCAGCACCTAGAACAAAATTTCTTCATCAAACAACTGATAACTGCGTATTTAACTGTGGGCACCCAGCACCTAGAACAAAATTTCTTCATGCTTATGTGTATGTACATGTGTCCTGTGTGTGTCAAACTATAAAATAAATAACAGTACCAATCGAATTCTATTTACAGATTTTAGTTCAGATTCACCATCAGCTGTTCCGTTCCGTTTAAAGAGGTTCCATCATAAAGCATTATTAGTTATCTAAAACCAAGAACACCTTAATTTAAGAAAAGACTATATTTACATATGAACAAATGTATTATGATGACATTGGCTACATCATAATATATATGTATGTATAATGTATACATGTGTACATATATGTACATACGCACACATATGTACATACGCATTTGTGTACACATATGTAATTCTACTTTTCTTTTAGGTCAGCATTTGTTATGGGTCTACGGGGTGATGCCGATGGAATGAATGACACACACTGAGGCATTATAAAATAATCGATGCTTTTAAAATTTGCATAAGTTTGGATACCACACAGATGCTAAACTCAACCTTGCTTCTTATTTACCATATTCAATATATTCTATTGAGCATGTTCACATTGCGCATACGCCGCATTGAACCTGAGCCCAAGTCCAAGACCTAAGGACGGCAGCGCCGGCAAGTTCGTGGGCGTTCGATTTAATTGTGGGAATTTCGCTTCTGTCACGCACAAATCATATATATGAAAAATGGAAATGAATGTCGTGGCTATAAGAAAACAATTTTTAACTAACTACATATGTTTGTATGTAGACCTCCATACACCCACAGATTGTAACCGTGTACGCTGCTAAAACCACGACGGCAGGACCCTTCATTTCTCACTTTTTTAGTTGAAGCTCTCCTTATGTGTGTGGTCATAGCCTTGTCTTAAAGTTTTATCGTGGGAACCGTCTACTATGTATTAAACCCACTTTTATGTAAAATAATTTTCCAGCGCAACTTGTAAACTTTTTAAAATTTTCAACTTTCATTAATGTCGAAAGCTCGGTGGCGGCAAGTTATCCCGGTTTTCTTCAGCGGATTTTCTATATAGAACTTACTTTAATTTTTTTGGCCTATTTTTCAAGGGCGGCAACGGTGAATAAATTTTATTAATTTCGCATAAAAGAAAAAAAAAAACCAAAAACGATTTAAAACATCCAAGTTTTTTAACTGTGTGTAAAAATAACACATTAACAAATAAAACATAAAAGGTAAAATAACCAGAGAGCTGAGGCTATCTTCGGCAGTGCCGAAGTTCTTATACCCTTGCAATATTTTTCTGTTACTCTTTTCTTACCTACAGCAGTAAAAGAGGTAAAACGTGTTATCTAAAAAGTAAAATTTCCGTAAAAGTTCGTCTTAAAATCTTAGGCTCGAGCAATGTTATTTTATTATAGCATAATTAGCCTATCTTGATGAAATTTGGCACAGTTATAAACTTTAAATTTTAAGGTAACCTAGGTCTAGGAAGAGTTTGCGTTGATCTGTCGTGCTTATCAAGAATATATATACCTTGTAAAGTCGGAAATGTCTTCTTCTATGCGTTGCACACTTTTAACCAAAATTAAATTATTTAATTATGTGATTCTAGAGTTCGGCTAATATGTAATAATAAGTTATTAATCAAGGAAATAGTATGTTTTTACTGCAAACAGACTAAACCTCTTTCATGGAATTTTCGCGATTTTTCTTTGTGTCTACTGAAACGGAGAAAAGCTGTTTTAATTTGATAATTGGAATTGAAATACTAATAACAGACCAAAAAACCGCACACAAATAATTTTTGCAGATGACAACCCCAATGCAGCCAAGTAAATACACTGGCCTAGTGGCCGATTTGATGCCTAATATACGGGCCATGAAATACTCAGGTCTATTTATGCATAATTTTACTGGTGGCAGTGGCTTTATGAAGAAGATCTACTCGTCGGTGCATTTGGTCTTTCTGTTTATACAGTTTGCCTTTATATTGGTTAACATGGCTCTTAATGCAGAGGAGGTAAATGAGTTATCGGGGAATACGATAACCACTCTATTTTTTACTCATTGCATTACAAAATTCATTTATTTGGCCGTCAATCAGAAGAACTTTTATAGGTAAGCGGTCGAAGAGGGAATTTACTGTAATAAATGAATAAAAGTGAATTTCTCATTGCGATCATGGCCGTTGTTTCAGAACTCTGAATATATGGAATCAAGTAAACACTCACCCGTTATTCGCTGAGTCCGACGCTCGTTATCATTCGATTGCCTTGGCCAAAATGCGTAAACTATTCTTTTTGGTCATGCTTACTACATTTGCATCGGCTACTGCATGGACTACTATAACGTTCTTTGGCGATAGCGTTAAAATGGTAGTCGACAAAGAGACAAATTCAAGCATTGCTGTTGAAATTCCCCGCTTGCCCATTAAATCGTTTTACCCCTGGGACGCCAGCAAAGGCATGTTCTACACAATAAGTTTTGCTTTTCAAATTTATTACGTTCTATTTTCGATGATCCACTCAAATTTGTGCGACGTTATGTTCTGCTCTTGGCTGATTTTTGCCTGCGAGCAGTTGCAGCATCTTAAGGGTATTATGAAGCCGCTAATGGAGCTTTCTGCCTCGCTAGATACCTATAGACCAAATTCAGCCGCTCTTTTTAGGTCATTATCGGCAAATTCAAAGTCAGAGCTTATACGCAATGAAGGTGAGTGAGGTGGATGATAAGGTACTCCATATTTGTGGTCTTAATTCCATTTGCCGATTTGCAGAGAAAGATCCTGGTGCCGACATGGACATGTCCGGTATATACAGCACTAAAGCAGATTGGGGCGCCCAATTTCGAGCACCGTCTACTCTGCAGTCCTTCAATGGCGGTTCAAACGGTGGTGGCGGTAACGGGGTAAATGGTGCTAATCCCAATGGCCTGACAAAAAAACAGGAGATGATGGTGCGGAGTGCCATTAAATATTGGGTAGAGAGACATAAGCACGTAGTACGGTGAGTAAGTCAAGATGAACGCAACTAACAATGGTTTTTAAAAGGAAGCCAGATGATTTAAAGTTCAAATATATATTAAAATAGAATTTTTTGATTTAAACGTGACTACTAGTTGGTTCTTTTTACTGTTCTTAGAGAGCATAATTAAAATTGTTCAGCATTGACTATCAATTCGTTTATTGATTTATTTGTTCTTGCATTGTTGATCAAGCTTTTGCCTTGGCATCCTTTACCTTTTCTTAGACTGGTGGCTGCAATTGGAGATACTTATGGGGCTGCCTTGTTACTGCATATGCTGACCTCAACTATCAAGCTGACATTGTTAGCCTATCAAGCTACCAAAATCACTGGTGTAAATGTTTACGCTTTTACGGTTATTGGATATTTGGGGTATGCGCTGGCCCAGGTGTTCCATTTTTGCATTTTTGGCAACCGCCTGATCGAGGAGGTGAGTAGTCAGACAGTTGTGCAGCTGGAAAGTGTCAGCTAAGACAACAAGATTGTTTTTCAAATTGTACAGAGCTCATCTGTTATGGAGGCTGCCTACTCCTGCCACTGGTACGATGGCTCCGAGGAGGCAAAAACTTTCGTTCAAATTGTTTGCCAGCAATGCCAGAAGGCTATGAGCATATCGGGTGCGAAATTCTTTACTGTCTCGTTGGATCTGTTTGCTTCGGTAAGATAATCTGTAATGTGCAACCTATTGCATTTCACGTGTGAACGGACACCAAATTATTTATAATTAATTATTTATTGTCTCCATTTTTTAATTTTTCTCTCTATATGCCTAGGTTTTGGGCGCTGTGGTCACCTATTTTATGGTGCTTGTCCAGCTTAAGTGAGCATTGTGGCGAAGTCAATGTCAAATGCATATGCCAACAAACTGTGTGCTAACAACTGCAACAAAAATGTGACAACAACAACGAATCAAATGTTTCGGAGTACACAAATCTCAGAAATACATATATCTATTTACATATATGTACATATGTATGTATATGTATATATTTATTTTCTTTATTCATTTTTACACACGCTACATATTACATATATAGAGCTTTCAATGTAAGCAAAACTAATGTAAGAAATTTATATGCAAAATAAACGTGTAGTGATTAACAAGGAATACTCAAACAACAGCAATGGAATAAAAGCTTTATTCGATTAAGAATGATGAATATTAACTCGATTTGCTATGCATTTCCCACTGCCTTACTCTCCGTTAACGCTCTGACGTCTTCCGTCCACATGCACAACATTTTTAACGGTCCAGACCCGGCACGCATGGTTGCGTTGAAGCAAACCTCCAACATCATCCGATGGGCAGATGTGCAGAGCTGGCTTAATTGAATTTAAATTATTAATGCCAATTTCTAGTCTGATCGTGAGTATTTTTCTCCATTTTTGTATTTCGGCAGAGTCGCAACTTTATGGTTGGCCAAGCCAAGTGCCGCAACAATAGTACGAGTAATAAAAAATTGCAGCTAACAATTAAACGAAATGTGGCAAAAATGTAATTTAAATCACATTCATATGTTTATTTTTTTTTTTGGCATTTTGAAAGCGCTCTTTACGGTTTTTTAAATTACCCAACTGCGTTTGCGGACCCCAAAAGCAACAACCGCAAAACATCACTATTTTGATCTACGACTTTAATATACCCTCTACGAAGTTGAGGCGTTATTAGAATATGTAAATAGGAAAGAAATATAATAGGATTATAATATAATTAATTTTTAAACAAAGTAGAAAAATAATATAATTAATTTTTTGACAAAAAAAAAAACCCTTGCTGTGAGAGTGCAATCAAACGTATGTACATATATATAATATATACATACATATATCTACTTGTTTACGAGGTATAGAAAATGCTACACAACGCGTTTAACGCGGCTAAATGAAATTTTTTTTTTCAGCGATTACATTGTTGGCACTAAAGAGAAGTCTGTAATTTTGATATCTAAAAGATATACAAAAACAATAAAAAGTTCCAGCTTTCCTAAATCTTATGTTACTGCTTGTTGTTAATTTCTTAAAAGTGCAGACTTTCGTCTTTGGTAATGAAAGTTTCCTCACATGAGCAATTCATGTATATGTACTCCTTACGTTAATACGATATCTTATTCATTTTTTATTAATAATGATTTTTTTTGTGTTTTATGAGTTCACCTTTTTGTTGGTATCATTGTGTTAAAAAAAAAAAAAATAATATGAAAGAACTGAGAAATTTAATGTTAGTAATAACACATTTCTACATCACAATTATATTAGAACAAATCTTAAATCTCTCTCCTAACCGCCGTTAAGTTGTAAATATTAAAATTAGCTGATGACCAATTTTTAACGTAAATTTGTATGGGATAAGATTTTATTAACGTTATTTACTACGTTTACGTTATTTATTCCATACAAAAATGAGTAATTAAGTTTAATGCATGCAAAGTCAATGTTGAGACCATCTCCCTCCTTCTATCACAATATCTACCCGTTTCGGTGCCCCATTAAGCGTTGATAATTGTTGGTAACCACAAAATGCAAAGCAACAGAAAAGAGAAAAAAGTTATGAAAAATTTCACATTTGCTTTCCGTCTTTTTGCCCAGTTTTTATGAAATTGTAAAAACGAAAAAATGAAAACGAGGAAATTGTCTCAGTTGCAAGTTCAACAACCAGATCAAAGGCTTGACTCTCTATGTTCATTAAATTGCTTAATTGTGAAATGTTAAAACGATCAGAAATATAATAATTATCTATAAAAACAATAAAACTTTGGCATTCGATTGGTGGCGATTATGCCTTACACCATTTGTTTTTTCCTCGTTCGATTTTTCATTTATTTTTACTGGCAAACATCAAATAACTAAAGACACGAACTTTGGTTCGGAACTTCGCTAACTCAGCTTGAGTCAATTTTCTGTCTGGAGCAATAGCTGGGGTGGATCTAAAATAAAGTAAAGTATCTTCAGTGGACCGCGTCGGCGGCCAGTTCGTCGCTCATTGAACTTCTCTTGCGAAAATACAGACGTTGCGCTCCTCTTGCCAACCGCTCGTGCAATCTATTCAGCTGCTCATTTGATTCGTGTGTCTGGATTTTCTCTTTGACCGATTTTCATGGCATGATCTGTTTTACTGCTTTCGGTTTTCTTTTGCTACACTACCATATACAGGCTCATGTTTGTTATTGTCGTAACCATGAGCTTCGTCAAGCGTCGCAAAGATCGGCTTTGGCCCGTCTGTATTTAAATGCCACCGAAACATGTTTTCAGATATTCAGTTTCAGTTATCATTCCAAGCAATTCGGTTGTGTGTCTTTTAGAGTGCGTCAGTCTGGGTGTATATGTATATATTTGTGTTCGGCATACGACGCGTTGCATCACTTGGACACACCAAAACATAAGGATTACCAAATTAATTAAATTCGCTAACACACGACATTCTACAAACTCCGCCTAAAGGTGAGAAATAGTCAAAGAATCATCGAGAATGCCTGGAATTTTAATAAGCGGTGATAAGGATGATGAGAACGCAAAAAGTAACTTATTACATATTCGTGATAAAGTTGCAAATCAAGTGCCTCCCAAAATGCATTGTATTGCAACAAAAGAGCTCAATTGGTCTTTGAAATATGTATTTTAAATATTTTTTCATTTATTAATAAGATCATTGAACTGTGAGATTTATCTGTGTGAAAAAAATAATATGCATGGATACTGTTAAGACATTTTAAATCTTGAGTGCGAAACTTAACGTATTGTGAAACTATGCTCTTTTGCTTATTCAAGAACAACTTGTTTAATGTGTTTATAAATCGTTCGCTATCCACTTAAAAGTTGACGAAATTCCGTGAAAATAATTACAAAAATAAATACGCAAACAGCTAAATTGTAACAGGTAATACACTAGCGAATAGTAGACCGCAGACAAAGAGAGAAATATGAGTGAAGGGGAGAGGGAGGCATCAACTCTTTTGCGCAAACCGAAAGACCAACAGTCAAAAATAATAAAAAACACAACTCGTTTCTTAGCGAATTTTTTATGACTCTTGGTCTGCCCCTTTTTATACCATATTTTCCCCAAAATTTTCGCAATCTTTGAGGTAAAGTTGTTGGGTAAACATTTACAATGAACGCAATAGCCATTAGCGGCAACGGCCACATGAGCTTTAGCTGTATTCTAACAGGTTGTAGTTGCTACTACAGCAGCAGCTGCTGCTTTGCAAAATGTAGTTTTTTGTGCAATTTGTAAGCTTTTCATAGATCTATTAAAGTTGGCCTCAATGAGCCTCTAATGCTGAAATTAAGCAACGAGTCAAATTTATCAGGAACTTTAGGTATGGTGGACGTTATTGTTTATGAAAAAACTTGTTTTAGCGTTATTCACGACGTCCATATCATATTAATTAATTTAAGCATTTTCATCTCATTTTTTACAGATATTTACAAAGAGAATTGCCTTAAGGCCCTTTTGGATTTATATTCATAGAAAGAATATTATATATTTGCGTGTAGTTAGCCTGGGTTTACTTGCTTGAAGAATATAATTATTAATTTTGTTTTCCATATATTTTTGTACTTGCTAAGCGTTTACTTTACTTGGTAAAGTTAATGTAAAATGCGCTGTATAGGCAATAAAATAGCAAAAGTCAGCTATGTTGTTTTGAGGTCGATGTTGCTTGATTATTTTGGAGCCCTACAAAAACAATTAAACATTACGCAAGTGGTCGTGTTTGTCGTTGGTCTAAGTACACCTGATTAGGAGAGTGTGACGGGGCTGGGGGTTATGCATTTTTGGCCATGCTAATGAAACGAGTCTTTGGCGTGTGACGAACCGCAAGACTAACAATTAAAATGTCAAAAGCGTAATAACACAAGTATTGCTACTAGAATGCCAATTGTCAAGATGTTAAGATATACAGAAGATAAATTCAATGTCACTTCTACTCCCAAATATTATTATTACACAAAACATTTCAAATATATATTTTCAATACCCTAAAAAATTAGATGATGATGTTGCATCCTACTCCAGCTCAGCGTGTCAGCATACGCGAGGAGTTGCGCGAACCAGAGGACCCATCTGATATTGAGCGCGACATCAAGCTGATTCGGGAATGGTTAGAGACGCAGCCACACTTGCCCAAGGATATGGACGATATGCGTTTAACGACCTTCTTGCGTGGCTGTAAGTTTAGCTTGGAGAAGGTGAAGAAGAAGCTGGATATGTACTATACAATGAGGAATGCGGTACCGGAGTTTTTTGCAAATCGAGATATTAACCGTGAGGAACTAAACATTGTTTTAGACTATGTGTAAGAAGAGCTCATTTTTATTTTAGAATACTCATAATATATTTGTTTGCCCTTTAGACACTGCCCCACATTACCAGGCATAACTCCAAATGGGCGCCGCATCACCTTTATACGGGGAATTGACTGTGACTTCCAGCCCCATCATATTTTGGATGCTATGAAGGTGGCCCTAATGATTGGAGATGTGCGTCTAGCTGAAGAGAGTGTTGGTATTGCCGGCGACATATTCATTTTAGACGCAGCTGTGGCAAGTGCTTCTCACTTTGCCAAATTTTCACCGACTGTAGTGAAGAAATTTCTTATTGCTGTTCAGGAAGCGTATCCCGTCAAGGTAAAAGAGGTTCATGTGATAAACATTTCCCCACTGGTGGACACGATCTTTAATTTCGTGAAGCCATTCGTTAAAGAGAAGATTCGTAGCCGCATAACTTTCCACAATGATGTAGAGAGCCTATATAAGGTGGTTCCAAAGGATTTGCTTCCCAATGAATACGGCGGCAAAGCTGGGGGCATTGTGGAGCTCAATCAATGGTGGAAACAAAAGTTAGCCGACAATACTAAATGGTTCAAGGAGCAGGAAGATAAAAAGGCCAATGAATCGTTGCGCCCCGGCGCACCAAAAACCAGTGACGATTTGTTCGGAATGGAGGGTACATTCCGTCAACTGAACATCGATTAAAATTTTGAAACAATTACGCATCTTGCAAATTTTATTCGCTTTATTGAACGCTTTTCCATGATCTATTGCATGTATACGTATTATTATTTTCTTCATGCTTGTGCAAATTTTGCAGTAAATTTTTACAATAAATAGTAAAGGATGAGGAAATAAAATTAATAATTCCTTGTTTGTAATCTACCAACTCAGTCATAGACTATGAAAAAAAAAAAAAAAAAATTTAAGCTCTTCTATTTGTTAAAATAGTGTAGTGTATTTTAGGTATCGATGTTTGACAGAGCAAAATGCTGTTTTGGAAAACACAAATTTCCTGAAAGGTATAAGTATGATAAAATCAAGGATCTACTCTTTGTCGACATTGATAGGTATTTACATGCTGATTAATATTTAATATATGCATATGTACACACATATATGAGATTCTAAATTTATAATGCAAACCAAACTTGCAATTTAATATAATTATAATAAAACTCAAAAGTATTTTTGTAAATAATTTGAAGGTGGTAGTTGCTGAAACTTTTGTCGTATAATATATTCAAATTATGCTTTATTGAAAACGACAAAAAACTTGTAGTTGATAATTTAAAGTTAAGTTAGAAAGGACAGGTCACACCTTCAAACCTATATAAGGACATATCAAATTTGAAATCTAATCATTTTTGTCATCATGGAGTACGGTGATCAAACAATAAAACGCAGAGACTTGTTTGTTTTTATTCGCACCACGTTTCGCGTTGCTGCAATGTTTCCCCTTGGGGGCAACCAGTCCAGTGGTCTTGTTAGATCTTTCGATTTTATTTACGAAGCCTTCAATCTTATGGTTTCAACACATATAGCTGGGTTATATATATGTACAATATACATTAACTACGGCAAAGGGGACTTGGATTTTTTTGTCAGTTGTCTGATACAAACAATTATCTATATGTGGACAATTGCCATGAAATTGTACTTTCGTCGAATACGGCCAAATTTGTTAAATGAAATATTACAGTTCATAAATGATAAATATGAACTACGTTCTGCTCCTGGATTTACCTATGTTACAATGTCTGGTGCTTTAAAACAATCAAATTTGTGGATTAAAAGCTATGTTTATTGTTGTTATGTGGGCACCATATTTTGGCTGATTCTACCAATAGCCTACAGGGATAATAGTTTACCCCTAGCCTGTTGGTATCCTTTTGATTTTACGGTAAGATCGTTAAGTTGGATAATATCTTTTCTATAAGTAGGTAATCAATGATTAAGAGACGTATATTTTTAATATTACCCATGGCAGTGCATGCCAGGAAATGAATGGTGCATTATGTTGAATCTTAAATATCCTTTCAGCAACCCATTGTGTACGAGTTAGTATTCTTTCTACAGGCAGTTGGTCAAATTCAAGTGGCAGCTGCTTTTGCATCATCCAGTGGAGCTCATATGGTATTAGCTATACTGATATCTGGACAATTTGATGTGCTATTTTGTAGTTTAAAGAATGTATTGGCCACAACCTATATCCAAATGGGTGCAAATAGGGCGGAATTAAAGTAAGTTTGATTAATATTATTTTTAAGCTACAACTGATGTAGCTTTGTAATTTTGGTCATAGCTATGCAGAAATGGTAACCTCGAGGCATATATACTAGACTGTCATAGTTGTGAAATAATTTAAATTAGTTTGTATAATTGTTTTTTTTTTGTTACAATATAAAATTTGTTTGTTTCGACATTTCTACAGTAAACTGCTTGAAGCCCAATCAATAACGAATGCCGATACTGATCAATATTCTTATTCAGTAGAAAAGCATACACCTCTTGAACAACTCCTTGCGACGCCGTCAAAGATTTGTCCAAATTTTCGCATTGCGTTTAAGATGTCGTTTAAACGATGCCTTCAGCATCACCGCTATATAATAAAAGCACTACAGAAAATGGAAAAATTCTATAACCCAATTTGGTTTGTAAAAATTGGAGAAGTCACGTTCCTCATGTGTCTTGTAGCTTTTGTGTCGACCAAAAGCAGCCAGGATAGTTCGGTTATGCGGCTGGTATCGCTTGGTCAATATCTATTACTGGTGCTGTATGAACTATTTATCATCTGCTACTTCGCAGAGTTAATTTATCAAAACAGCCAGCAGTGTGGCGCAGCTCTTTGGCGAAGTCCGTGGCATTTACATATATGGGAAGTGCGAAGTGACTATCTTTTCTTCCTGCTAAATGCGCAGAGAAAATTTCAACTGACAGCTGGAAAGATATATAATTTAAATGTGGACCGTTTTAGAGGTGTAAGTTGAAAAATAACTTTTGTTTATAAAAATTACAATTGATGATTGCCTGTACTACCAAATATTTGTTTACCCAATTGCTGGTGTTTGTTTCAGACAATTACCACCGCGTTTTCTTTCCTAACACTGTTGCAGAAATTGGATGCACGTGGCTAGTTGCTGTTCAGTTTGCAAAATATTTAATGTTTTCTTTTTTAATTTAATAAAATGTTACAAATTTGCTCTTAAATTTAACGTAAGTTTGTGACGGCAAAGCTAAATAATATTTCAAAATTCATTTAATACATACAAAATATATAAATTTATATAAGTTCATAAACTAATTGAAAAGTCTAAGTATAAACGTTAATTTGCAAACATTACTTCTTGAAACACGCACTTCATGTAAGTTACGCGTTCAGTCTCATTTGAGCGCACTATTGCAAAAAACATAGTAACAAAAAAATATAGATATCAACTGTATTACTAAACAAATTGGTTGTTCCATTACATATTTTTTGAATGGCTTTACAATAAAAAGCATTAAAAATCCATTTAGATTAATAAGGTACTTGGGATTTACTGTATTAACGTTTCACACTCTACTTTCACTCATGGCTCAAGGCTTTTTCAATCTATAATTTGAGCAAGACATAATTTGTGTAGTCAGGAAAAGCAACCGTTAGGTATAATAAACAGAAACTTCTGCTTTTACAATTTAAATTAGGTTTGTTTATTGATTGTTTGGACGAAATAAAACGTCTGTTAACTTTATCAGATATTTTATTTGGATTGGTAGTGTGGATTGCTTTTATTGTGCCACGAAGCTTTTCATATTCCTGACTACTCATTGGTGTTTTCGGTCTTTTTCACAATGTCTACAACTCTCATCTCTTTTTCTACGATCGGTAATTCTTTGAGCGATTCATCTTATTTTTTTTACAGTATCAAAACTATGTTAATTTGCTTCTTTTTTCAAATTGAACTCTTCCGTTTGTATTTTTATGAGAAAAATTCTTCTACAATCAAAATTTTACAATATTGTTTGTTTTTTAATATTTAGCACTATTTTTTTGAAATATTCTTTAATTATTATTGTATAAAATGATAATGTAGACTTGTTAATATTTCATGGTTTAGCTGATTTATGCATGTTTTTATTTATCATATAAATTAAACTTTATAAAGACAGTTCTGATTAGTTATTATCAAAAAAATATAGATGCGTGTAAATATGCATTACTTTATAGGTATTCATTATATAAGCTTTAACCGTTTTAAATTTGTTTTTCTCAGCTAGTGTTTGTTTTTCCTTAATCCTTAATTACAACAACTTATCCAGTCATAACAGATAAAACAAACTAGATAAAACAACAATTTTGAATTGTTATTTGCATATTTTTTCTGTGATGAGGGCTTACAAATGTTGCTGTTGATGCTGACACTTATGTTTGTGCTATTGCAGTATTGAATGTTCGTTGTGCTATAGTAGACTGAGTATATTCCATGGCTTTGTCCCTCGGTCGCCGTCCTAACATCGCCTTGGTTAATATTTATGTAGATTTTGTTGCTGTTTCCACAGATGGTGCTACTTTTGCCGCTGTTATTGCTGTTCTTGTTAATGTTGACTAGTTGAATTTTGCTGCGTCGCTAGCTTGCATGTGCCATTTTCATCGTACTAGTGGTACTATCATGATTAAAGTGCTCGGCATTAAAAATCACCTGAATTATAAACCCTTGATGAATGTTGCATTCATCAATGGGAACCTTATCGCCAAGTAATTTGCCACTGTAAAACCAACGCTGACAACAAGCGTCAATTCCTTCCGCAGCCTAAATAGAAGATGGTCAATAGATGTATTCATTAACGAAATCGTGGAGGTAGTTAATTTAATTAATCTAGGCAAATGCAAAGTACTTGTTCTTTACAATGCTCCTAAATTAATTTGTATGATGCCTTACCTGCAGCTTTTTTTTGCACTGTCCCACTGTATCCTTTGAGTATACGGGCAGTTTAACATCCGACATGGTCGATGATATGCGCAATTTGAGGAATATTTCAGTACCGCCATCCACTGGCTCAGAGTATTCAGCGGGCGAGTCCCTTCCGTTCTCTTCTTTTACTATATTAATGGGATATGATAGGCAATATATCGGCACTTTGTATTGCGTGCCCAGTTCATCATAACACTCCGTGAGGTATCTACACAAATGGGTTAAATAAGTTTTCATTGCTGTAACTTGTAGTTCAATATTTTTCCCCATCTAAAACAAGCTTAAACAAAGTATTTTAAACAATAAAGACACTTGCTCTCCACAATTGAAATAATGATAAATTTTCAGAGCATTGCATTTTATGTAATGCAAGTAATTTTTTTTGTGGTGGCATTCCTAAAAACCGATGTTTAAAAAAAACCTAAAGACCAGACGGATTCAAACATATTAAAAATGATTTTGATTTACACCTGACGGTAATTTTAAATCTTATGAAGCGCATAAGAGCCAATGAATAGGTACATAGTCTGGCATAATTGTTGTACATATGTATGTATATTGCTTGTACAGGTATACCAATAAATTAAAAAGAAATACGTAACATAAATAACTAATACATATTAATATCGATTTTCTGACTGCCCAACGGAGGAATGGTCAAAGCAATTACTTACCCATTTGGCACAGAAACATTGGCTCCATCTATAATAGCCTGAGCCATTTGAAAGTCTAGTCCCTCAGCTGCTTGTGAGGCTGCCCTTATTGCATCCCAAATCTCTTTACGTCCATCAAAAGCCGGGGCAGTGTCCCAGAACTCATCGCGCTTTGACTTCAATTGTCCTTCAGTTAAAGGGACATCTGACCTCCACCTTATAGTTTCGTGACATAAATGACGGTTTTTACGTGAGGCGCCTAAAGCAATGCCTTAAGCGAAATGCCATAAATAATCAGAACCGAGCGATGAATCAAACATAAAGCCACATACCTGCACTGGCCGGACGAGAAGAGACAGACGAGACACTCATTGTCTCATTGTCCGGATTCATACGTCCCACACAAGCACCCATTTTGTTGTTGGTCACTGACTATATGCTTATCTCCTCAGCATTTGCTGCTCCGAATAACTCTGCCTTATTTATACAAATTTTAAATATATTTTCTAATTTGACGTTTTAAGTACTGCACTCTCAGATGTCCCAACATCTGATGATGTTCCTTTGACTATTTATTTGACCGTTATTAAACTTGTTATTATTGTTTGTTAACGTTGACGGTGACGCCTCCTCCTGTTGTTGTTGTTGATATTGCTTCTGCTACGCCTGGACAATGACTACCCACCCCCGCTGCGGACTTCCGTTATCTTCCTTGATTATTTTGCATGCGGCATATGTTATTTGTTTAATTTTGTTAATTGTAGACGATTTGCAACAACAACGCAGCGTTTTTTTTTTTTTTTGTTTATAACCTCCACCCCCGTCGAACTAATTCGCTCGATGCAACTTGTGCCTCATACCAAGTGAAGCCAGCATCGAACATCTAGAGATGGAAGTCCAACGATGAATTCGCCCAGACTGCCGCCAATTCGCTCAGCCCAATTAGCAATTCGCTTTATTAAAATCGGCCTGAACACTGGCTCAGATAGTATTTGTTTTGGCATACATTATAAACAGATAAACGGGCCAACTTGGGCATGCAGAAAGATATTGGACGCTGTTTAGCAGAAGGGGATATATTCACCTAAAAGCCCGAAAAAACTTTAATTAATTGATTAACATTGAATCTATCTATTGATTTATCCAAAAGAATAAAAATAAAACAGCCTGTAACCTATGGCGGGTCCTCAAAAATCGTAAATGCAATAAATATAAAGATTATGAAACCAAATACTGAAAATTTTATTTTTAATTGAATAAATTAGATGCCATTTCGCATATAAAAAAATAGTCAAACAAAAAAAGATAAATCCCATGAGGAAAGTGGATTTTCTTGAATAGAATAATGAAAAAAAATTAAAAGTTTTCGTGAAATTCTGGTTTCCCATTTGAAAAAAATGTTTTTAGTCAAAACATGTTTGAATTAATTTAAAAAAAATTAACATTCTGAAAAATTGCAAGTGTATATATTCATTAAATTTTCGATTTTTTAACTACACCTTAAATATTATTTCAAAAACGCAAAATATGACAAATTGACAATCATCAGTTCTCAAACATTGTTCTTAAGGTAATAATTCAGATGGTATTCAATGTTACGCTCGATAGAGTTACCCCCATTCGACTCCTTTCTTGCATATGTAATCACAAATTGCCGAATAATTCAAATTATAGAACAATTATAATTTGAAAACTTTGCGAAATTACCATGGATTTAACACTAAAATATGTTAGAAAATGGAATCAGGATTTAATATCTGGATTTTGCTGCGCACTTGCATATTTTTTTTTAAATAAAAGATTGCAATCATGGGGCCCAATACTATTATGCTTAACATGATTTAAGACAACAATAACGTATACGCAAGGTATGCTAGCTATGTATGTACATACATAAGTATACCACAAACATCACATAATTATGATGGTAAAAAATTTAAGTATGGAATTCACTTGAGCGAAAATTTTCACAAGAAAATTTAAAGGAATAATACCGATTTCGCTTAAAAAGTAAAAGCAAGACTTTAATTTTTCAAGAGTGTTAATTCCTTGAGACATAAAATGGGAGTTAAACTCTTTTAGGGTGGTGAAAAATATTTTAAGTCTTACATGGAATTTGTACCATACACCCAGTATTTGGATTTGGATTTCTAAAATGTGATTATTTTTTTTTTTTTGAGCTTGCCTTTCTTAATTTTCGTTTTCATTATTTTTTTGATTTCCTCCCTTCATTGTTGATGCTGGCCTTATCACATTTGAGTGTTTTGCTTCTTGTTATTGCTCATTTGTAATATTTTGTGTTTAAATTTAATTCAAAAAATGTATGTATATATTATATGCATATGTATAAAAAGTAGAAGAAAAGCTGATAAGCCTAAGTCACTTGGAGTCGAGCTGAGAAACTGTGGTTAATGTGCGATTTGACCTTTAACTATGTGGCATGAGACGAATTCGGGTTTATCTTTTGCCACAGCAACTCTTCCGGGCTCGGATATAGTTGGTTACTGCGGCTGCTGCTGCGTCTGATAAGCTAAGTCGGAGATTAACACCCTCACATCTTTATCTTGTTGCCCGGTCCCTTGTATTCTGAAGCAGTCTGGCGCCTCTGCAGGTTATTTACCTCCTTATCTCTGGCTTTTTACATTGTTTTTATTCTCTAGATCTCTTTCTCTCCCTCCGCCTTGTTATTGACCAGATAGTGACAATGTTTTTGTTCAGACCTTTAGTGACGTCACATAGCCAGAGTGTTGATATTTACTTATCGCATTTTCTTTTTAAACCTTATCTTTTGTTATTTTCTAGCTAGATTTTATTGCTTTTTTTGCAGACAGTTTGGCGCTTTAGCTTTGTCCCATTTGCATTTATTACTTATTAAATATTATACATATGTATATGCATTTTTTGAATCAAGTTTGTCGAAATTTTGCGCCTGAGCAGTAAACAGATAATTTAAATATAGTGAGTATAAGACCATATGGGCAAAAATGTTCTATTTGAAAGTTGTAATTGTACAGTAGTACTCATTAAATAAGATATTATCGAAAAAGCTTAGAGTGCAATATTGATCCTCCATTGTAGGCAGCGTTCCCAATGTAAAACATTACCAAAACTATATTGGTGTGATGCATTTTCATTAAAACGTATTTTGTACGCCTATGCCCGGCATACTCTGGTCTGATAGCCATATCTTGGACCAGGCCTCCAAATCAGCGGAGCCTTCCAAACTACGGCAACCAGTTCGACCGTTTGCCCGATAATAAATACGAGCGTTACTTATTGCTGTTGTACATGTTGTTATTGTTGTTGTGTTTTTGAAAAGGTGATATGAAATGTGCTCTGATAAGTTTTAATCAAGAATATTTTTACTCGCATTGCTTTGGTGGGTCTCTGGCCCGGCCTGTGTCTCATGAGTAGCATTTGAAAAGTTGTAGTAGTAGGTCGGAGCTCGGATCAGATGCGGGTGCGTCCCAGTATAGTATGTCTGGGTCGTGCAGTGGCGTGATGATAATCACACTAAGCCATAGAATATTTTTAACGTGAAACAAAAAAGTTGCGCCGGCGCAAGGAAAATCCTCTAAATGTGTGTTTAACCACAAAAGCGGCGGGACTCGGTGAGCGCCTAGAAATACCACCCTCTCGTTAGCCTACAAGAGAAAGAGTTGAGCTCTGCGGGCATATCCGTGTCCTATACTGTTTCTCGTTCGCATAAACAAGGTTGACGCCTACAAAAAATCGGGCGAAACCAAAAATTATAAAATGTAACGCTTGCTTAGTGAACAAACGTGTGAGCTTGTGTGAGTATAAATGCCAGATGCCGTTTTCTTGGTCTTTGGATTGCTAGGCGTCATCATCAATGTAAACCACATGTGAGCTAACGCCCCCAATAATGAGAGAAACGGATCTCAAAATTCGGGTTAATCTCCATTGGATACTGCAGCTGAGGCAAGCACTAGGTAAATAAAATTCATAAAAGTTAGTAGTTGATTATAAATATAGACGGATATATTTTCGTACTTTACTATCCGACGTACATATTAAGACCGCGAAAGTCACCGTCCAAAATATATTTCATAGATACAGTAAGTATCTATCTCTATTTGAAACTATCCGAAATAACCAAACGACACCCTATGACATGAAACCAGCATGACGAGCAACGAACCCAACTAGGCACAAAAGTTGCACACGGTTGTTGTCACAAGCCAAGTGGCCATTCACATACATATGTACGTATGTGTGTAAGTACGGTTTCCATTGTAAAATTTGTATATAACACACATATACAGCTGTATAAAATGTACTTGTGCTTTAAAGCTATGGCAGACCAACAGATCCCATTTAGCCCCGAGAAATAAAAAATGTATATATGTACATTCGTATGTAAAACATTTGCATATACACAAGTGTATATACATACATGTGTATGTATGTATGCGGCTGTATATTTTGAAGACTGGGTCCCTCGACTTTATATGTACATACATATGTCTTTGCCACGATCGTTGAGTTGAGGCCTTATCAGTTTGCCCCTACATAACCACAGTACATTATGGAAGCACATTATAGAAGTTGGAAAAATAATTCTTATCGATGCCTCGAGTCAAAAGAATTTCAAAACAAAAGAAATTAATGTAATGAAGTCTAAAATGTTTGTATATGTATGTAAATATATGTATGTATATGTGTGGCAGGGTAGGGGTGTCACAAGGGATTTTCGCTGTTAGACATTTTTTTTAGCTTCTAAACTTTTATGAAAATATTCTGCAGGCATAAAAAATTTTGGATTTGTCAGGCTCAGAACCTCCAAAATGCTTCCAAAATAATAATTTATTTTAGCAGTTTCACTGTTTCGTCTCTATTATTTCACTTGCATTCACACAATTTTTTTTGTGTGTAAAAATCATTTCAAAATTGTTTGCTCGTCTTTTTGCATTTCATGCCGTTTAAATATGAGCCATTTTTCCTTTACCAATTAATATTAAGTACCTCTTACACCTGATAAAAAAATCGGTTCAACGTAATACAATAAATAAGTGCGAAATTCAATTAATAATTATCTCATATCGAAAAGTTAAAATTGTACGTGGATTCTATATGAATTTGCTAGTAATAGTATATGAAGAAAATTGAATTTTCATGTTCTTTGTGGTGCATTGGTTTCGTTCTTCAAATAATGTAAACCATAACATTTGTTTAATGTCTCCAAACTTCAAATAAACACAGGTTGAACACATGCAGTGATCCCATCTCAAGTCTGCGTAAAATTTCCGACAAACAGAGGAATAGGCCATAAATAGACCGCAAAACGTTTAAATTGTAGTATAAAAGGAATTTCATGAAATCCCGAAAGGAAAACAAAGAATACAAGACAAACAGAACAACAATCAGAAAAGACAAAACAAGATACAAAAATATACATTTGTATGTATGTTTAAGTACACGTATGAATGCATTTGGCATTGGCTATCGGAGTGCGCCAATATCTATGAAAAACCGCACCTACTACTTTACTTCATATTGGCCTGTTTGCCTATCTATGCATTTACGCATATCCGTACTCAAGTTCAACCCACGTAATGTTGTTTTCCGCGCGTGTCCATAGTCTATGGTGTACCTGTTGATATTCTGCTGTTATTCTACCTGTTCTTAATGTGTTTGTCAGGATATACTCCTACCACGATCCCAGCCGACCCAGACCCAGACTAGACACAGTCATGGACTTGCAAGTTTAATTGCCTGTCCTTACTTTTTCGCTGCCAAATAGCAGTCGGCACATTATTGTTTTGTTTGCTGCATAAAAATTAATGAGGATAAGGTCTTCATTCATAAGACCTAGTCCCGATTATGGAAATACCAAATTGCTGACTCAGTTATAAACAGTTTGTGAATGAATTGCTGCGTATTTATTTCCGGATTTTTAACTGGTTTTTAATTAGGAAAATTTTAAAGACACATATGAACACACCTAAATAGCGTACCGGCAATTAAAATTGATGATTGTAAAAAGTAATACTGCAAAATAACTGCAAACTTTTGTAAAAGAAGGAAAAAAAGAAAAGAAGCGCCAGATATATAAAAACATAGTTTGTAAAAAACATAAGCAAATATAAACAAGATTTAAAAATTATATAACCTAACAATGAATACCCAATATTTTTTCTAGACATTGTTAGCGTATACAAATTTATTAGGATGTTGTTGAAAAAATTGTTTGTTTGGTTTAGGCTAAAGGATAATAATTGTAAGTTGGTCCTGTCGGCGCGTGTTGTCATTTTACGACGAATTTTGTCAAAACAAATAAAACGCTTACCTGGTCAAGTATACACGCTCTACCTGCATCGACGGTAATTGCTGTGGTTGTCTGATTAGAATGGTTTTGATCATGGCTTTTTGACAGTTTTTCTAATTTAAAAAGCCTATTTAAATAGATTCAAGTGCTGGTGCTGTTTATTTTTACTGTGGGAAAAACAATTTATGAATATAAATGTGTTGAAAATATGTGCTAAACAAATATTGCACAAAACTGTTCCTTTTTGTTGATATAACGATTTCTAAATGTTTATTCAGATTTGGTTTTGTAAGTGACTTATTAAATTCACAATAATTATTAACAAAATCAATGTATGTCGACATTTTTAACTAACAATAAAAACAAAAATTATGTGTTAAAGACATAAAATTGTTCGTAGAGTCTATTAATGGGAGAAATGTATGAACATACTTTAAAATCGCTTAGACCGCAAGGCACTTGACTTGGACGAGATTTTTTCCCGATTTTTTTTTATTGAACTTCCTACCACATAACAGTACTGATAATTGCCCTCTCAACGAGGCAAACGACTGGTATCAAGAAATTATTTGAAGTGCGAAATAGAGA
Source organism: Drosophila insularis (assembly GCA_018903935.1). Classification (NCBI taxonomy): domain Eukaryota; kingdom Metazoa; phylum Arthropoda; class Insecta; order Diptera; family Drosophilidae; genus Drosophila; species Drosophila insularis. The sequence continues at coordinate 20,692 of JAEIFP010002295.1, read as the reverse complement.
TTTTAGTGGTATTAGATTACTACGATAATAATTTATGCATTGTGTGTTCAAAATATTAAAAGTGCATAAATTTATCAGTGTGGGCAATAGATGATATGTGAGACACTTGTTAGACAAAGCAGTTTGGAGCAACCCATAAATATGTCAAGATCAAAAAAGTGTGAGTTGAGTTGAGTCGAGTCGGGTTGAGTCTCGTGGGATATTTAAATGTGTACAATATTTATACGTATATACATACATTGTAAAGCGTAGATGTATGAAACGTTTGTGGGTATATAAAACACCATAATTAAATTTTTTTCACCATTAACATAAGGCATACAATATTTTCAAGATGTCCACCGCTTTCATGGATTAGAGTTCTTTATGCGGACCATTGGCAATTGCAATTGAAGTGTGAAACACAGCATTTACTCTGTAGCCTGTGTGTATATATTTATCCTTCTAAAACTGAGACTGCGTTTAGTTGAATGTAATAAATCACATCTTTAACATGTTTTCATGGCTCATCGACAATTTATGGGGATGGCCCAGGAATTTGTTTGTTGACCTTCTTTCTTTCGAAACTAACCACACAAAGGACTAAACTTTACTAACAAAAAAGTAGAAAATAAATACTTTTACATAGAGACAACCTATTTTTAACTGAGTTTGTTTCATGTATTTGCATTTGAGCTCAAAAACTTATCAAAGTTAACTTAGCAGAACAATGGCTGTTCTCAAGTAAGCACAGTCAAGTTAATTGTGACAACTCATTGTCACTTTTAATTAAAGACTATAGATATACACATGATAAATATAGAAAATAATTAATTATACTGTAGAAAATCTTATACGTAAACAAATTATACAATATATAATATAATCAAACCAAATTGTAAAGTTCAAATTTTTTTGAAAACGAGAATAATAGAGTAAAACAAATTTTATCAACCCTAAAATGTATAGGTTTTTAGAATTATCCAATTTTCAGGTTATTCTAATGCATGCTTTAACCGCATGCTTATGACGTCCATGCAAGTTTTCTGCTCATCTTAGCATTAAAAAACATTCAAGGTTAAAGTTCCATATAAATCACAGACACATGTAACCTACGAACCCATGTATTGAAAAATTTAATAATATTTTGCCGTCACATACACATGTACATATACTATATAGACGTACATTTATACATATATGTATGTGTGCTGTATGTATGTATATGAATATGTTTTGAATAAAAAAAAAAATTAAAATTTGTTAATGAGGCCGAACATAAAGAAATAAATATATAGAGTAAACACAAATCTTCGACGTATGATTTGTGTCTGTCCAAATTCAGTTCATCTGCGAGACTGGCCTTATCAATTTCAATATTTTTTTTACTTTTAAATATATACATATATATATATGTACATATATATGTATGTATATATGTATGTATTTGAAAATGCCCGCAAAGGTTAAATGCGAGCCTCCAACTTATATTCTCGTCTATGTATATGCATGTAGGTATAAAAATACTTACTTACATTAGCAATGATCAAAAGAACGATCCACTTGAGAGAACGTCGCTTACTTTTACAATTGACCATCGATCGTAAAATTATACTAAAATGTCCAAACAGATCGTTGGAGCCGTCTATTCAAAAAACAATAAAAAACACATAAAAGTTTTACCAAAAATTTTCCAGTTTACGACTCTGTTTCTTGGTCCCCATGTCCTGGTTCAAATATTATAATATTTTAATCCGAGGAATAACTAATGAAATAATCTCAAGTGCATATGTTACAAGCAAAATTTTATTACTCCACTTTAATATATATTTTGGCTCGACGTCTAGGGAATTTGCGAACAATGTCGCCTTTTTAGTCTATTTTATTTTCTCACAGCGTCCCCGTAGTCACTTGAAGCAGGTCTTGTTACTTTGTTTCTGAAATTCAATATGCGTCTCCTATGAATTTTCATGATTCCATATAAATGGGCATGAACACACAACTACTACTCCTTTATTATACGCATGTTATTTTGAAAATTTCTATTTCATTTAGAAAGTTCTGATTTATAACCATAGAAAATTGTTGCATTGGAAAATAATTATACCGAGTGTAAAATTCTATTTTGACAATGAAAAAACATTTTGAGTTCCCCTACGCCTTTTAATAATCTAAAAACTTCTCTTTAACAATGCAAAAAAAAAAAAAAAAAAAAAAATGAATTTTGCTGAATATTTTGGAGTTTCTTTAAATTGGAGCTTATAATATACATTTATTTAAATGGGTTTGTCTGGACATACATACATACATTTATTGCGTTTCTGAGTCAATGATTGCTGAGAAGTTTAAAATGATTATACTTTACTAATTTGTTGACAATTCTCGCCGTCGTATGGCAGCACCAATCCCAAGACCTTTGTATGTCGAGTCTGCCCCTCCCTATTTAGGCCCGGTTGCTACAGTGCTGTAGTTAGAGAAAATAGCGCCTAAATGTAAAAACCACTTTGCTTTGATAATCTTCTTCAAAGAGATACATATTGAATGATTTCTACTTTTAAAAAAAGGCGCTAAAATAATTTTTTATTATATTGAGAATAAATACATTTATTTCGTTGTAAAATATATAAGCATTACATTAGTGCCCACAGCATGTAATTCCTCGATCTTGATTCGGCCCTGGTAAATGTATTATATAGGAGGCGTAGCTAAAAATTCTCGTTGTTTTGTACTGCCGTTGTTATAGCATTTGAGTAAGCGAGAGGACAAATGGCTGATAGTCAACCGAAAGTGTGTGTGTGCGATAAGGTCCGCACCGCAAGCCCGCAAAGCCGCATCAAAGTTGTCGACGCATACAAGTTGCAGAGCAGGAAGAGAGGCTGGCCCCAAAAAAAGAGAGTGCAAGAATTAAAGAGAGCTTGGGAGCCTTAACTGGTGTTAGAATCTCACAAATATAGCGGCATGTGAAACAAAATGAATGGAGCAACAAAGATGAGAGATGCTGGGTGGATTTAGCTTTTGTTCTGCTTATTCGTATTTGAAATTCTAAAAAAAAAAAACAATTTTTATTGATTTTTTTCATTGCGTTTTGAAATTAAGCGTATGTTGCTGGGTTGAGCTGAGCTCAGTTTGTGTGAAAATCGCGTCGGACACGGACACATTTCTTTCACTTAGTCTCAGTGCGCTTGCGATCACGGAATAAAATCTTTAAAATAAAAATATGACCAAAACGGGTAAACCGAATAAAGATAGGAATGTGGGAGTGTCGGCGACTAGCAGTTTATTGAACAGTGCAGCAAACATGAAAATAAACAAGGCTCTGGCCAATACCAAAACGCAGCAGCAAACCAAAAAAGGACGTTCAACAACAATTACGGCTGCCCCAGCCACACAAATATGTGCATCGGTGCCTCTAACAGGATCAAATGTCGAGGGCAGCGATGACGAAAAAGAGATGGCAACAGAGGTAGGTGTAGGTGCCGAATCCAAAACCGAAACCAAGACCGAGGCTGAGGCAGCAGCAGCGGCGCTGACTTCGCAGTCAACGCTTGCCACAGCGAATTTATCGTCATTTGAGTCCGCGCGCTTACAGGCTCAGACTTCAGTTGTCAGCGAAGCACCAAAGCAAACGGTTGCCACGATCGCGTCAGTGTCAACAAATGAATCGACAGTAATAACAACGGCAGTAATTTCATCTGCGACAACAATCGTCAGTGCACCCGCGGCAGTAGTAGATGTTAATGTGATAAATGATAATCAAGGAGAACAACAGCGACAAGTTACTGAGAACGCCAGTGAAAGTGTTGATAACAAAATCAAAGTGATCAACTATGCCCATCAGCATCAACAGGAACAACAAATTTATGAACACACTAATTGGCTAACCGCTTACGATTTGACAAACAATTCTTCAAACCCTGGAGACAAAACCGAGTTCTTCGCCTTGGCTCCCCAACACTATTTGGCCCACTTGCCCTATCATACCCACGCGCACAGTCATCCTCATCATTACGATCCTCATCAGAATCTCAATAGCGTCGGTAACACGGATTCAATGCGTAATAATTTTGCTTTATATAGTGTGTATGGAAGCGGTGGCGGCACTCCCGATCATTTGCAGCAACATGTTGTTGCACTCAATGCTGCTGCAACAGCCGCGGCGGCTGCAACGGCGGCATCATCATCTCTGACCCATGGCACGCCTAATATTGATGAGGTCATACAAGATACTCTTAAAGATGAATGCTTCGATGATGCCCACAGTACAAGCTTCCACATGCTGACACCCGTATCTGATCTGCAAAATCTGAAAGATCCGAATTCAGCTATTTACTCCCTAAGTCACGAGCAACTTTTGCAGCAGCATCACCAGCAACATCATTTACATCTTCAACATCATCAGCCGCATCAGCACCAGATCAGCAGTAATAATAACAATTCCGCTAGTTCAGTGGGCGGCGATTCACCCTCACCCACAAGTGCCCTTTCTACCCTACAAAGTTTCACCCAGTTAAACGCTGCAGGACATCCGCGAGAAAGTTATGGCAACATATCGCCCGAGCACAGCAGTTATTTTACTACACCGCTAAGTCCTGTTTTGCAAACCAGGTGAGTTAGCACCTTTTTATTTTAAATAAAGTATGAGCTCATAATCACAACTGCACCAAATACACATCTTACTACAAGTAAGAATAAGAGCCGCACGTGCCTTTCGATAAAAAACGTTTCGACGCTTGGGCGCAACGCTCCATCAGCACTACTAAATGTCATGATCACCTATCGTCGGTTACTTTACCAATTCTGATTCATGTATTTATGTTTTTTGCTTTGTTTTCTATATTACTGCATTATCGACTTTGATTTATTTTACTTTTTCACTGCTTATATCAACCAAATCAGAGTCATCGAAAGTCTTAGACTTTGTTCACCTCTGCTCTACTCCGTTTTCATCCTGTTCTAATACATCAGCAATCGTTATGGGTTTGTTTATTTATATGACATACTCAGGTGGTTTTTGCTCCACATGTGTTTGTGCCTATGTGCGCTTGGCATTTTCACTGTGGAATGCACAAATCTGTTCCACTCTGCAGGGGCTGTTGTGAGTCGGCGTTGGGCCTAGAATAAGGACTGCATTGTCTAGATTTTTCAAACAATCAATACAGATGTATAATTTGCTAATGCATATATGTATAAATTCGACCGTTTTAAAAAAAGATGCACAGAAACTGGAAACTCTGACATCTGTAGGAACATTATTGCGGATTTATATACTGATTCGATATTTTTTTGTTAAATATTTTTATACGCTTTAAGTCTTGGATCTATAAAAGAAACTGTTAGAGGCCTCGTAACTAAAGTCATTGAATACACACAGACTTTACCGGTTCATAAACTCCATGCAGGCTGCATGCAACACGTGTCCCTATATACAAAGTAACACGTGCCAAATTAAATGGACAAAAAGGTAGAAAAGAGGCGTGACCCGCATTAGACGTGCGTTTAAATGTACTAGTCTACTCCGAAAACATAAAAATAATTTAAAATTAAAAAAAATGCAATTCTTGCGCATTTTTCTAGGTTGTTTTGGGTATTCAATTGCAACTCTACTCCAACAATATTCAACTTAAGCCATTGAGGATGATGGTGTAATTCAAATCTACTCAGTGACATAGAAAACGTAAACGAAACTGAACTTAAATCGAAACGCAAACAGCTTGAAAGGCATCAACGTTTCAGGGTAGCCGCTGCTGACTAAGCAGGTGAGGCGGTTTGGATTCGGGTGGGTGACACTTTTTTTACTCCCGCTCTCACTGGACCCGCACAATTCTTATACACCCATCTCCCGACTCCAGCTACTCAGCCCGTTTTGCCAGGCTTTTAGTGTTGTTTTAATTGGAAACGTGTTTTGCATATATGAAAATAGGCATGAAAACAAAAAAAAAATATATATATAAAAAAGTAAACGTTTCAAGTTCAACAAATGTATTTTGGAAAAGAAAAATAATTTGTAGGTAAATATAGGGAACTGTAAATAGAGAGGCAGACTTCCCTTGGCTATTTGGAATTGACGGAAATATTGGAGAGAAATGATATGCATCTGCATCTTATGATGTATGTGACTTTTTGGTCAGTTTCGTGTGCAGAAACCAGAAAAAGATATCAGACAGCTTCAAGCTCACATATTCGTACTCTGCCATAAAGACATAAGAAACAAGAAGTAAAGAAGCGAAATACTCACCTGCAACAAACAACAACAACTCAAGCGCCGATAAAATAATATCATGTATTCACACTTCCTATATACCAAGCACAGCTTTCTAGCTAGAGCATCTGCCAAGATTTGTCATGGTCTATAATTGTTGTTGTTCATATCAGTGAGCGTGAGCAAAGTCATGAATTTTGTTTATTTCAAAATTAGGTAAAAATATATATGCAAATTGTATGGATCTTCAGTATTACTTGTTTATTAAGTGTATGTACGTATTGCAATTCCGTGGCCCAAACGAGTATGCGATCTCATTTCTCTCTGTAAAACTTTATATCATATGTTCTGTGTGTATCTTTTTGCATAGATCTTGGTTGTCATTTCCCACTGACGGCAGCGACGCAAGTGCAACTGCAACAGCACAAGTTCAAAACTGAGAAACGGCATTGGCAGTTAAACCCGACACAATTCATTATGCAAACGCGCGCGCCCCGTTTCGGTTGTTGTTTCTTTCTGGTCTTTCTCGTCTTTAAAACTTTTGTGCTAAAAAAATTTAATTAAATCTAAACAAAAAAAGTGTGCGTGTGTTTTTCTTAGGGGATCCTAAGCATTTTTGCGCCTTGAATTGAATGAAACGCATAAAGGGTTGTAAAAGACAATTTACGTGTTTTTTTTTGACAATTTTTGATGTTGGATGTTTATAATTTCTTGCAAATTTTCATTTCTGTGCCCGCAATTCAAAATTAATATCTTTAAAATATAATTGCATATATCCATATGCAGATCATTGTATGTATATGTATGGTGTATGTGAGTGCCTTAGGCTGTGAAGGCATAACAGTTTATCAAATTGCCACCGTCGCCCTCTAATAACATATTTTTAATTCCAAAAAAAAAAAAAAAAGTTCATATGGACCCCCCAAAAATTAAAAAATCTATCAGCTCAGGCTACCGGTAGCCAGAAAAATACAACTCAAACGAAATTAAAAAACGAAGATGTAATTCAAAACTATAAAACTTTTAATCAACCAAAACAAAAATGTCTTTCATAATACAGAGTCTATTATAAAACTGATTAGATGGTTGTACAGCCCACAAATATATTTTTACTAAATCAAGATATGTTCAAGTATCCGTCTCCGAAATAAGTAATCTCCGAGTTTTTAAGATATGTGTAGAAACATCGTTTGTGTGAATTCAGTAAAATTAATAGTTCATAGAAACCTAATTAAAATATTTCAAATATGATTTAGTATCTGACAGCTCGCTCCTGATATTTACTTTTCTCTAAATTCTAAAGGAGTAGCGCAATTTAACTATTGGTGCTTTTAAAATTGTGCCATTGTTAGAAGATATGGTATTAGAAATGTTCAAAAATTAGTTAGTTAAAAGTTAAGTTACCTAAAAAGTCTTACGCAGATGTAAATTTTTTCACTTCCCAAACAGTTATTAAAAATTTGATGAATAATCACTCACAAATTTTCCCACACACATAGAATTGTCTTTAAACTTGTATACTGGCAGTCTCTTATATTTTGTATACATGTACCAAAGCCAAAAATAATCCTAAAATCGTTGCTCAATTTCCACTTATGAGAGGCGCTGATACAAAAAAAAAATTAATAAGTACACCCTTTTAAATTAAAAATCGTCATTAAACTGTAAACAAATAAAACAATAAAGCATTATAATCGTTATATTTAATAATAAAGAAAAGCTTATAATGTTTTTCTCCAACTATAATAATATGTACTTAAAAAACTACTGCTATAGGTAATAAAAGGCTCTTTTTTTAATATTGTATATTTGAATTGTCAATTGATTTCTTTTCTTTTTAACAGTTCTGTCTATGCAGGGCCTTTGCTTACCTCAACTGCTAATGGAATGCAGTACGGTATGCCTTTGCCTTCTCCCACCCACAACCATGTACATCTCCATCAGCAGCCTCATCAACACCACAATTCAACGAGCAGTAGTCCTGGCCCTGGTTCTGGTCAACTGGGTGCACTTCATGCTAGTTCTTCTCCCAACCACAGTCATGTGCATCTTCAACAGCAATCGCAACAGGACCAGCCAAACAATTCCACAAGTAGTAGTCCGGGGCCTGGTTCTGGTCCACATGTTGGAGTTAATGGGGGAAGTGGAGGCGGTGTTCTGCCTGCCTACGCTTCGCTGGCAAATTACCGCGGACATGTAAGTCGTAGGGTTGAACATATCGATCCTGTAAGATCTTCAAAATGTTAACGCTTGTGGTTTTTACTTTTAGAACGAAGCTTGGGCGAATCATTATGAACCAATTGGTTATGCATCCTCCAATGCACCTGGCCAGACACAGCCTTCGCATCTAGGAACTGGTGTTATTCGCAATGGACGAGCTATAAGTGCAGCAAATACAGCAGCGGCCATCGCAGCAAACGATGGAGGAGCCGCAAATAGCGGTGTTGTCGATCCGTCACGTTACCTAACTGCATCAGCATCTCTAAGTGCTTGTAAGTATTTATATATTTCTTCAGTTAAATAGTTTCAGAGTTTAGATAGAATTTCACACTATAGTATTTGCCAAGTCTGAATAAACCAAAAAGCAACCAAATCTGCAGTCGTAACCAAAAGAATGCAGATGTAGGCAAATGTTGAAAAAAGGGATAATGTTTATATATTAAAAACATGTCATAAGAATGAAATACAATTTCCTCTGTACATTTTTTTTACTTTTATTTAAAAGTCTATTTGGAAAATTCTTTTACTGTAGCAGGTAGTATTTTTGACTTGTATTATTTTACTTTTATATAAAAAAAAACATTCTTGGCAATGAGGTATAATAAATTCAATTAATTTTCAATATACACAATATACGCAAAACATATGATTTGTAATAAAATAAAAGAAACACGAAGCAATAATAAATGAATTGTATATGTAACAAACCACTACGGCAATAACAAATCCTTATCACACATACATACACACAAACATACGACACAATATAGGTATATGTATGTATATGAAAATTAATATAACTTGACATTTTTAAACAAAACCAATGATGAAAAATACACATTTCTTCGATTTTTCCATATACCTATCCGAAATATTTGAAGCATTTTTCGATGCCGATTTGTTCACTGAGGGGCGAGAATGTGTCAATTGTGGTGCGATTTCAACCCCATTATGGCGACGCGATAACACAGGACACTATTTATGCAATGCCTGCGGCTTGTATATGAAAATGAACGGCATGAATCGACCCTTAATAAAACAGCCTAGAAGATTGGTAAATGTCAATAAAACAAACAAAACAACAATAATTACTAACAAATTAGCTTTTGTGTGGAACAAAATTTTTAAACAAGCAGAGATATCTTTGTCTTTAAATGGGTTAAACTTGTAGAAATCCGCCTCCGACTCCGCCAGCCAGCCAGACTACAGTTGTGTGCAACGTTCTCGCTTCTTTCTTTGAACAAAACCCCTTTGAAAAATATTTATGTCAAATACAATATATGGACAACAAATTAATTGAATTTATTATTTTACCAATTAGTTTAATACGGAAAACAATGATAAAAAAAAAACCAAAAACGTAGAACTGAATTCACAAATCCTTTCTTCTTCATTACAACAATTACAATTACAGTGGCCGCTGAATCAGGCGGGGATTTCTATAAGAACTACTCATTTAATGTGAGTAAGGCCTCCACAAATGCCAACAGCACCAGCATAGCGTCAACGCCAGCGGCGGCGGTGGCGGCGGCGGCAACAACAAGTACCACAACGCTCGACGAGCAAGTTAGTCGCGCCAATTCGAGACGCTTGGTAGGTCGTCCATTAATTATCGATACGCAAAAACCAACCAATGAATTTTCCTTTTCCTGTCCAAACTTACACACTAACATTAACACACACACACACACATCTATAATGCAAAACTGTCCAACATCTAATTAACGAGTAAAATTAAAAAATTGTTACATTGCCAAGTGTAATGTCAAAGAAAGTAATAAACATTACTAACAAAAATTTATGTTATTTGAAATCGGAAAGATACTACTTGAAACTGATCAAAGCAAACTCTATTAAATTTATTCTCATTCATTTAAACCTCAAGTAGCTTAAAGAATATACTAACATACTGTAATCATAGTTTATTTATTAAAAAATTATACAGAAATATTGTTCCACCTATTAAAACAAAAGCTTCATAAATTAAAGAGAAAATTGAAAATTTTAATAATGTTTACTTTGCTCTCCGTCCTTAGAATGCATCTAGGCGAGCCGGCCTCTCTTGTTCAAACTGTTTGACTACCTACACTTCTTTATGGCGACGTAATCCCAGCGGTGAGCCTGTGTGCAACGCTTGCGGTCTCTACTTTAAGTTGCACAGTGTAGCGCGGCCCTTGACTATGAAAAAAGACACCATACAGGTAAGACATAGAATATTAACTTGTTGGCTTAATTAAAAGTTAAATTTTTTTTGTCACATTTCGCCCGTAGAAACGAAAACGAAAACCCAAAGGTACCAAAAGTGAGAAATCCAAAAAAAAAACTATTGTCTCCCACAACAGCATTGAGACTTCCAATAATAATAATCCATCCTGCCAAAATGCCGGACTTCCTTTGGAAAGTCAAATTTTAAATGAGGTTTCTGATGGTAAGTGTAAAAAAGCGACAATGTCAATTAATAATAGCATGGCCTAATTTGTGTTGTCTGTTCTCTTTGTTAGAAATGAAATCAATCGCATATATGGCATATACACCGCAACACCCACAACAAAGTCTTGAAAATATATCATCCCCAGCCAGCTCCCATAGCTCATCATCCTCACAACAACAACAACTTTGCTCGGGCCTGGACATGTCGCCCAACACACCGACACCAGTGTCTAATAGCATTTATCAGATGCCGTCGCCCACTCATTTACAAAACAACAATAATTCATTGTTTAACAACAATAATAACGAAAATACTACTAAATTTCTACAGAAATACCTGCAAGCCCAACCAATAAGCAACAGCAATGTTTCAGAAGCCGCAGTGGCGGCTACTACAGCTAGGAGTAACATTATAAAATCCGAGCCTTCAAATGTTACATTTCCAGCAACAGCAACAACAACATTGACAACGGCTTCGACACTTAGTCACGATCACAACAACACCATTATCAGCTTGCAAAATCCCTATCACCAACTTGTTGTGGGTCAACCAGTAATGCCACTGTGCAAGTCAGGTCCTTCTTATTTGACTGAAGACGGCCAGGATCAGCAGCAGCAGATTAAATTGGAACAGCAGCAGCATGTTGAGGATCTTCTGCTTAATCGGGCTATCTCTTTAGACGAGCAATATGAATTGGCGGCCTATCACCACCAACAAAACCAACAACAGCAACAACAACTTGCCGTTGCCAGCTATGCGATGCAAGCAGCTGCCCAACAACAGAGAAAATATGGGGTTGATCGTGAGACGGTTGTTAAAATGGAGTAAATCTTGTTGTTAAATATAACATTAGCTCTCTTTCTATAACCTTGACCAAAGATTCTCTTGTTCTAACATAACGTCTCACAGCTCCAAAGAATTTATAGCATACACCAACTAGTAGTTCTTCAAGAACTAAATATCACATTAATTTCATTTAATTGTATAAATATTTTTAGCGTAAAAATGATGACATTTCCAACTCAAAATTTTATTGTTATGTAAAATTATAGATTAATTTTTTAGTTTATTAGCAAATTGAAATACTTATCTTAAAGTATTTGTCTCTACAAAATACAATATATCATTAATTTGTTATTCACTTCATATATCTTTTGAGATTTCTTTAAATCAAACAACAGTTAGATTTTAAACTATTAAAATAAAAAAAATTTTAGTAGTCCAAAAAGAAAAGACAAAATATGCAATTTAGAGAGTAATTTATCTTATGTTTTTCTATGTTAAGCATTATTTTCTTTTGAAACATTTAATATTCTTAGCAATAAAAATTTTGTACTTGAACATGAAACGAACTTTTTGTTTTGAAAACAAAATCAATACTTTTACAATAAATTCTATAAATAATATTCGCCCTTCATACTATGGTCTCGTAACTTTAAACGACATGTGCTGAATGCAAAAACTTTAACGAATTTGTTTGCGATGGAATGCCAAAAACAAAGCATCAAGTCGTTTACTGGTAAATGAAACAGAAATTTGTTTCTACAAGCGCAAAAATTTTGTTCTATAATTTATTAGAAGCACTTTTTTTAACTCCTATAAAGAAACATTCGTGGTTGGATTAGTCTATACTGCTGTGCCATTCTATAATACGCTCCAAAATGCCCACTTATTAATGAATGTAATGTAAAACAATGGTATAAATTGTAACAAAAACGGATAATCATCGTGGTAGAAAGAGTAATAATTACCAATGCGATAATTGCCAATTTTCTAACAAAAGTGTCGCAATGGACTAAGGGATCCTACCCCTAGCACACGCACATTTCATGTGCGTAAAAGAGTAAGAAAATGTTTTCTTTCTTTGTGGCGGCCAATCAATTGCCACCAAAAAAAAATTCTTCTTTAGCCTATCAGTGTGCGCATAACATTTCCTCTCATTAATGTTGCATCTCCTTTGTAGATTTAACAACAATTTATTCCATAGGTCACATCAGAAATAATATAGTTAAGTTATTAAAAACATTTATACGTAAAGACGTCTCATAAATAAAAGATGTTCAACAAGACAAATTTAGAAATTATATTTAAGGAGGCCAGCCCGAAAATGGTAAACAAAGATTTCTAAATTAGCTGATGCCACCCTCATTCGTCTTAACTGATTTTATATTTTTATTTTTCTTTTGACAGTAAAATATATCGCATTTTTCTACAACAGGGCCAAGCGAAGAGTGTTCCTTAATTTAAACCAAAATTTATGTATATCTTAGTGTGTCGTCCTTAATAAATATATATGTAGGTGAACGTAGTTTAGGTATTCATAAGTATATCAAAAACTCAAAATTTAAAATTCTTCTGTAAAGGCAATGACACAAACATGCTAAACCAAAGGTTTTTTTTTTTGCTTGGCGATTATAGTTTGTAAGTTAGGTCAACCAATGAAAACTTTTATATTTTATTTTTTCACATATTTATTTTAACAATAAAGCATACTAGGCAAATACTTTTTAAGTCTCAAGGGAATATCAAGACACATTTTTAACTATTAAACAATAAAAAGTCACTCAAATGGAAATCAAAAAGAGAGCCTATAAGTTCGATCCTAAATATCTAAAAAATTTTTGATTTATCTGAATATTCTGATTTTTCGTTTTTTTTTTTCAAAAACAACAAATTATTAATTATGTTTTATTCCTAGTTTAATAATCAAATAAATAGAAATCCATCGTTTTACAGACGCAAAAATGTTTTTGCAATCTTTGATTAAATTTACTTATGAAAAATATTGAATTTTTCAAGTATGTACATCAATTAATGGATTTAAAATTTTTTAATTTGATTAGTGTGGCTATTGTTATTTTATTAATTTGTAACATTATTTAAATGATTTTTTAAATTTACCGATATGTCAAGAATTAACTAGTGATCAGTAAGTTCTTTTTAAAATTTAACAAATTTAAATAAATTCGCTGCACTTAGAGTAAGCGCCACTCCAAATAAAATTGCCGCACTTTTTCTAATTGGTTACTCAAAATTGAATTCGCCGCTTTAAATTAAATCTGCTCCTCCAATTTGAATTCGCTGCTCCTAATAAAATTCGCTCCGAGTTGAATTTGTCGCTACTTACAGTATTCGCCTAGGGAATTGCAATTCGCCGCGTAACAAATGTAATTTGCTACTCATAGTAGAGTAAACCGCTCAGTGCCAAATTCGCCGGACGCTGTGATTGGTGCTCAAGCTATTCTAGTTAGTTGCGTTTGTATGTGTGTGTTCAATGTGGTCGTCTGTCATTGGTTGTATCTAAAAAATGGTGCCAACCAATCAAAATGTAGATTGTGCAGCAAACACAATTAAAAATATTAATGCGTTGTATGTTACAAAAAATATTTTGTAATTAGCGTTGAATGTTTTGAAACAAAAACAATATAACAAATCTCATTTGTATGTAGGTAAAAGACCTTCTTTAAGTAGAAATATAGGCTACATTTGCTGTTTGTATAAAACGATCAATAATTTAGTCTCATTGTCCTCTTAATAACGAAGAACACCATTTCACCAAATGCATATACACAATACACATAAATTAAAGTCGAACGCAAAAAAAAGGACCAAACTACTATTGAATGCGACATCTTTGTGGTATATTACCTGAGTAACGTATACTCATTAGTATTTAAAATTCCAATGCTAATATCTAAAAAGGCAAGCTAATAAAATAAAAAAAACAGAAGACCAGCTACGGCACTGTTTAATGTTATTATATTTAATGTTTTTCATATTTTTTAAGTCCCATTTTATATGTCTATAATACGTTACATTTTGCGAACCATTGATAACGTTATTATAAAATGTATGTTACTAACTTTAGCGCGTTTGCCCAACAACTTTACATCTTTTTGTTGTGTGTTTTTAAGCCCAATTAAAGATGGTAACTTTAAGTTTGTAAGCAGCAAAAACGATATCGTTCTAAAGGGATAAGGAAAAGGAGAAATGGTGTATAAAGCTAAGGGAAAAAAGGGATAAAAAAGAGGAGAAAAAAGAGAAGGAAGACAAAACAAGGGGTTAAAAACCCCATTTAGCCGCATTAAGAAAAGGGTTTTTGTTCGCAATATTGAGGGGGTAATTTAGGGTTTTTGGGGAGCAATGAGGAGAAAAGGTTCTACAGGGGTAGGGGGAAAAGGGGGCGGTGTGCTGGATCGAGGGAGGGGGAAGAGGAAAAAGGGGGGAAAAGGAGGGAAAAAGGAAGGGGAAAAAGGGGGAAGAAAAAAAGGAATTGGGGGTTAAGAAGAAACCGTTTTTAGCCGCATTAAGAAAAGGGTTTTCGTTCGCAATATTGAGGGGGTAATTTAGGGTTTTTGGGGAGCAATGAGGAGAAAAGGTTCTACAGGGGTAGGGGGAAAAGGGGGGCGGTGTGCTGGATCGAGGGAGGGGGGAAGAGGAAAAAGGGGGGAAAAGGAGGGAAAAAGGAAGGGGAAAAAGGGGGGAAGAAAAAAAGGAATTGGGGGTTAAGAAGAAACCGTTTTTAGCCGCATTAAGAAAAAGGGTTTTCGTTCGCAATATTGAGGGGGTAATTTAGGGTTTTTGGGGAGCAATGAGGAGAAAAGGTTCTACAGGGGTAGGGGGAAAAGGGGGGCGGTGTGCTGGATCGAGGGAGGGGGGAAGAGGAAAAAGGGGGGAAAAGGAGGGAAAAAGGAAGGGGAAAAAGGGGGGAAGAAAAAAAAGGAATTGGGGGTTAAGAAGAAACCGTTTTTAGCCGCATTAAGAAAAGGGTTTTCGTTCGCAATATTGAGGGGGTAATTTAGGGTTTTTGGGGAGCAATGAGGAGAAAAGGTTCTACAGGGGTAGGGGGAAAAGGGGGGCGGTGTGCTGGATCGAGGGAGGGGGAAGAGGAAAAAGGGGGGAAAAGGAGGGAAAAAGGAAGGGGAAAAAGGGGGAAGAAAAAAAGGAATTGGGGGTTAAGAAGAAACCGTTTTTAGCCGCATTAAGAAAAGGGTTTTCGTTCGCAATATTGAGGGGGTAATTTAGGGTTTTGGGGAGCAATGAGGAGAAAAGGTTCTACAGGGGTAGGGGGAAAAGGGGGCGGTGTGCTGGATCGAGGGAGGGGGGAAGAGGAAAAAGGGGGGGAAAAGGAGGGAAAAAGGAAGGGGAAAAAGGGGGAAAGAAAAAAGGAATTGGGGGGTTAAGAAGAAACCGTTTTTAGCCGCATTAAGAAAAGGGTTTTCGTTCGCAATATTGAGGGGGTAATTTAGGGTTTTTGGGGAGCAATGAGGAGAAAAGGTTCTACAGGGGTAGGGGGAAAAGGGGGGCGGTGTGCTGGATCGAGGGAGGGGGGAAGAGGAAAAAGGGGGGAAAAGGAGGGAAAAAGGAAGGGGAAAAAGGGGGGAAGAAAAAAAGGAATTGGGGGTTAAGAAGAAACCGTTTTTAGCCGCATTAAGAAAAGGGTTTTCGTTCGCAATATTGAGGGGGTAATTTAGGGTTTTGGGGAGCAATGAGGAGAAAAGGTTCTACAGGGGTAGGGGGAAAAGGGGGGCGGTGTGCTGGATCGAGGGAGGGGGAAGAGGAAAAAGGGGGGAAAAGGAGGGAAAAAGGAAGGGGGAAAAAGGGGGAAGAAAAAAGGAATTGGGGGTTAAGAAGAAACCGTTTTTAGCCGCATTAAGAAAAGGGTTTTCGTTCGCAATATTGAGGGGGTAATTTAGGGTTTTTGGGGAGCAATGAGGAGAAAAGGTTCTACAGGGGTAGGGGGAAAAGGGGGGCGGTGTGCTGGATCGAGGGAGGGGGGAAGAGGAAAAAGGGGGAAAAGGAGGGAAAAAGGAAGGGGAAAAAGGGGGGAAGAAAAAAGGAATTGGGGGTTAAGAAGAAACCGTTTTTAGCCGCATTAAGAAAAGGGTTTTCGTTCGCAATATTGAGGGGGTAATTTAGGGTTTTGGGGAGCAATGAGGAGAAAAGGTTCTACAGGGGTAGGGGGGAAAAGGGGGCGGTGTGCTGGATCGAGGGAGGGGGGAAGAGGAAAAAGGGGGAAAAGGAGGGAAAAAGGAAGGGGAAAAAGGGGGGAAGAAAAAAAAGGAATTGGGGGTTAAGAAGAAACCGTTTTTAGCCGCATTAAGAAAAGGGTTTTCGTTCGCAATATTGAGGGGGTAATTTAGGGTTTTTGGGGAGCAATGAGGAGAAAAGGTTCTACAGGGGTAGGGGGAGAAAGGGGGCGGTGTGCTGGATCGAGGGAGGGGGAAGAGGAAAAAGGGGGAAAAGGAGGGAAAAAGGAAGGGGAAAAAGGGGGGAAGAAAAAAAAGGAATTGGGGGTTAAGAAGAAACCGTTTTTAGCCGCATTAAGAAAAGGGTTTTCGTTCGCAATATTGAGGGGGTAATTTAGGGTTTTTGGGGAGCAATGAGGAGAAAAGGTTCTACAGGGGTAGGGGGAAAAGGGGGGCGGTGTGCTGGATCGAGGGAGGGGGAAGAGGAAAAAGGGGGAAAAGGAGGGAAAAAGGAAGGGGAAAAAGGGGGAAGAAAAAAGGAATTGGGGGTTAAGAAGAAACCGTTTTTAGCCGCATTAAGAAAAGGGTTTTCGTTCTCAATATTGAGGGGGCAATTTAGGGTTTTGGGGAGCAATGAGGAGAAAAGGTTCTACATGGGTAGGGGGAAAAGGGGGCGGTGTGCTGGATCGAGGGAGGGGGGAAGAGGAAAAAGGGGGAAAAGGAGGGAAAAAGGAAGGGGAAAAAGGGGGGAAGAAAAAAGGAATTGGGGGGTTAAGAAGAAACCGTTTTTAGCCGCATTAAGAAAAGGGTTTTCGTTCGCAATATTGAGGGGGTAATTTAGGGTTTTTGGGGAGCAATGAGGAGAAAAGGTTCTACAGGGGTAGGGGGAAAAGGGGGGCGGTGTGCTGGATCGAGGGAGGGGGAAGAGGAAAAAGGGGGGGAAAAGGAGGGAAAAAGGAAGGGGAAAAAGGGGGGAAGAAAAAAAAGGAATTGGGGGTTAAGAAGAAACCGTTTTTAGCCGCATTAAGAAAAGGGTTTTCGTTCGCAATATTGAGGGGGTAATTTAGGGTTTTTGGGGAGCAATGAGGAGAAAAGGTTCTCACAGGGGTAGGGGGAAAAGGGGGCGGTGTGCTGGATCGAGGGAGGGGGAAGAGGAAAAAGGGGGGAAAAGGAGGGAAAAAGGAAGGCGAAAAAGGGGGGAAGAAAAAAAGGAATTGGGGGTTAAGAAGAAACCGTTTTTAGCCGCATTAAGAAAAGGGTTTTCGTTCGCAATATTGAGGGGGTAATTTAGGGTTTTTGGGGGAGCAATGAGGAGAAAAGGTTCTACAGGGGTAGGGGGAAAAGGGGGCGGTGTGCTGGATCGAGGGAGGGGGAAGAGGAAAAAGGGGGAAAAGGAGGGAAAAGGAAGGGGAAAAAGGGGGAAGAAAAAAAGGAATTGGGGGTTAAGAAGAAACCGTTTTTAGCCGCATTAAGAAAAGGGTTTTCGTTCGCAATATTGAGGGGGTAATTTAGGGTTTTTGGGGAGCAATGAGGAGAAAAGGTTCTACAGGGGTAGGGGGAAAAGGGGGGCGGTGTGCTGGATCGAGGGAGGGGGAAGAGGAAAAAGGGGGGGAAAAGGAGGGAAAAAGGAAGGGGAAAAAAGGGGGAAAGAAAAAAAGGAATTGGGGGTTAAGAAGAAACCGTTTTTAGCCGCATTAAGAAAAGGGTTTTCGTTCGCAATATTGAGGGGGTAATTTAGGGTTTTTGGGGGAGCAATGAGGAGAAAAGGTTCTACAGGGGTAGGGGGAAAAGGGGGGCGGTGTGCTGGATCGAGGGAGGGGGAAGAGGAAAAAGGGGGGAAAAGGAGGGAAAAAGGAAGGGGAAAAAGGGGGGAAGAAAAAAAGGAATTGGGGGTTAAGAAGAAACCGTTTTTAGCCGCATTAAGAAAAGGGTTTTCGTTCGCAATATTGAGGGGGTAATTTAGGGTTTTTGGGGAGCAATGAGGAGAAAAGGTTCTACAGGGGTAGGGGGAAAAGGGGGCGGTGTGCTGGATCGAGGGAGGGGGAAGAGGAAAAAGGGGGAAAAGGAGGGAAAAAGGAAGGGGAAAAAGGGGGGAAGAAAAAAAGGAATTGGGGGTTAAGAAGAAACCGTTTTTAGCCGCATTAAGAAAAGGGTTTTCGTTCGCAATATTGAGGGGGCAATTTAGGGTTTTTGGGGAGCAATGAGGAGAAAAGGTTCTACAGGGGTAGGGGGAAAAGGGGGCGGTGTGCTGGATCGAGGGGGGGGGAAGAGGAAAAAGGGGGAAAAGGAGGGAAAAGGAAGGGGAAAAAGGGGGGAAGAAAAAAAGGAATTGGGGGTTAAGAAGAAACCGTTTTTAGCCGCATTAAGAAAAGGGTTTTCGTTCGCAATATTGAGGGGGTAATTTAGGGTTTTTGGGGAGCAATGAGGGAGAAAAGGTTCTACAGGGGTAGGGGGAAAAGGGGGGCGGTGTGCTGGATCGAGGGAGGGGGAAGAGGAAAAGGGGGGAAAAGGAGGGAAAAAGGAAGGGGAAAAAGGGGGAAGAAAAAAAGGAATTGGGGGTTAAGAAGAAACCGTTTTTAGCCGCATTAAGAAAAGGGTTTTCGTTCGCAATATTGAGGGGGTAATTTAGGGTTTTTGGGGAGCAATGAGGAGAAAAGGTTCTACAGGGGTAGGGGGAAAAGGGGGCGGTGTGCTGGATCGAGGGAGGGGGAAGAGGAAAGGGGGGGGAAAAGGAGGGAAAAAGGAAGGGGAAAAAAGGGGGAAGAAAAAAAAGGAATTGGGGGTTAAGAAGAAACCGTTTTTAGCCGCATTAGAAAAAGGCTTTCGTTCGTGAGGGGGTAATTTAGGTTTTTGGGGAGCAATGAGGAGAAAAGGTTCTACAGGGGTAGGGGGAAAAGGGGGCGGTGTGCTGGATCGAGGGAGGGGGAAGAGGAAAAAGGGGGAAAAGGAGGGAAAAAGGAAGGGGGAAAAAGGGGGGAAAAAAAAAGGAATTGGGGGTTAAGAAGAAACCGTTTTTAGCCGCATTAAGAAAAGGGTTTTCGTTCGCAATATTGAGGGGTAATTTAGGGTTTTTGGGGAGCAATGAGGAGAAAAGGTTCTACAGGGGTAGGGGGAAAGGGGGGGCGGTGTGCTGGATCGAGGGAGGGGGAAGAGGAAAAAGGGGGAAAAGGGGAGGGAAAAAGGAAGGGGAAAAAGGGGGAAGAAAAAAAGGAATTGGGGGTTAAGAAGAAACCGTTTTAGCCGCATTAAGAAAAGGGTTTTCGTTCGCAATATTGAGGGGTAATTTAGGGTTTTTGGGGAGCAATGAGGAGAAAAGGTCTCTACAGGGGTAGGGGGAAAAGGGGGCGGTGTGCTGGATCGAGGGAGGGGGAAGAGGAAAAGGGGGAAAAGGAGGGAAAAAGGAAAAAGGGGAGAAAAAAAAGGAATTGGGGGTTAAGAAGAAACCGTTTTTAGCCGCCTTAAGAAAAGGGTTTTCTTGCTCGCAATATTGAGGGGGTAATTTTAGGCTTTGGGGAGCAATGAGGAGAAAAGGTTCTACAGGGGTAGGGGGAAAAGGGGGCGGTGTGCTGGATCGAGGGAGGGGGAAGAGGAAAAAGGGGGAAAAGGAGGGAAAAGGAAGGGGAAAAAGGGGGGGGAAGAAAAAAAAGGAATTGGGGGTTAAGAAGAAACCGTTTTTAGCCGCATTAAGAAAAGGGTTTTCGTTCGCAATATTGAGGGGGTAATTTAGGGTTTTTGGGGAGCAATGAGGAGAAAAGGTTCTACAGGGTAGGGGGAAAAGGGGGCGGTGTGCTGGATCGAGGGAGGGGGAAGAGGAAAAAGGGGGAAAAGGAGGGAAAAAAGGAAGGCGAAAAAGGGGGAAGAAAAAGGAATTGGGGGTTAAGAAGAAACCGTTTT